>CM066035.1:635845473-637045473 GCA_033557465.1 Ichthyophis bannanicus
GTCCCTCATCAGAGACTTTTGGCAAAACTAAAAAGTCATGGGATAGGAGGCAGTGTACTATTGTGGATAAGGAACTGGTTAAAAGATATAAAGCAGAGGGTAGGGCTAAAGGGCCAATTTTCCCAATGGGAAAAGGTGAATAGTGGAGTACCGCAGGGATCTGTGCTGAGTCCGCTGCTTTTTGACATATTCATAAATGACCTGGAAAAGGGAATAATGAGTGAGGTTATCAAATTTGCAGATGACACAAAACTATTTAAAGGTGTTAAAACCCAAGAGGATTGTGGAAAATTGCAAGAGGATCTTGATAAATTGGAGGACTGAGCATCCAAATGGCAGATGAAATTTAATGTGGACAAGTGCAAAGCTATGCACCTAGGAAAGAACAACCCAAACTATGGTTACACGATGCAAGGTTCCACATTGGGAGCCACTACCCAGGAAAAAGATTTAGGCGTCATCATGGATAACATCTTAAAACCCGTCGTCCAGTGTGCGGCAGTGGCAGCCAAGAGAGCAAATAGAATGCTAGGTATCATAAGGAAAGGAATGGAAAATAAAACAAGGATATTATCATGCCTCTGTATCATTCCATGGTGCGACCGCACCTTGAAAATTGTGTGCAATTCTGGTCGCCGTATCTTTAAAAGGATATAGCGTTATTAGAAAAGGTACAGAGAAGAGCCACCAAAATGGTGAAGGGGATGGAAGGGATACCCCTATGAAGAAAGGCTAAAAAGGTTAGGGTTCTTCAACCTGGAAAAGAGATGGCTGAAGGGAGATATGATAGAGGGCTATAAATTAATGAATGGAGTGGAACAGGTAAACGTAGATTGTTTACGTCATCAGAATATAAAAAGACTAGAGGACATGCAATGAAGCTACAGGGTAACTTATTTAAGACTGATAAGAGAAAATTTTTTTTCACTCAACGTGTAATCAAACTCTGGAATTTGTTACCGGAGGATGTAGTAAGAGCTGTTAGTGTAGTGGAGTTTAAAAAAGGTTTGGACAAGTTCCTGGAGGAAAGGTCCATAAACCATTATTAAAAGGGACCCGGGATATCACTGCTTGACCCAATAAAAGCATTGAGGAACCTGTGTCTTTTGGGGAAACTGCTAGGTTCTTGTGATCTGGATTGGCCACTGTTGGAAACAGGATACTGAGCTTGATGGACCTTGGTGTGACCCAGTATGGCATATCTTATGTTCTTAACGCTCCGTGGCTATTTATGCAGTAGGAGGGCTCCCTTCTCCACTCCATCCTGGGGTCCCTGACATAAACAGGATGGTTGCTGAATGGGTAGCCTTAGCCCTTTTCAACCTCCCAAGGGAGGTGGAGGAAGTCCTCCTGGCCCCTTGTAAGAACTCCACAAAACGGCGCAGATTTTCAGTGTGGTGCACAGAGCAGTGGATTGACCCGTTCTCTTGCCAGGTGCACACGGTACTGCAGAACTTGTT
Organism: Ichthyophis bannanicus; assembly: GCA_033557465.1. Lineage (NCBI taxonomy): Eukaryota > Metazoa > Chordata > Amphibia > Gymnophiona > Ichthyophiidae > Ichthyophis > Ichthyophis bannanicus. The sequence goes on from CM066035.1 coordinate 635,846,934, forward strand.
TCACCTCTCGTAAGCTGGGTTGCACTTGAGTGTGCTCTCAGCGCATCATCATGCTATTGAGGGTAAACTCCTCTCTTCTCAAGCCCTTATTACTCAGTTGATGCGGGACTTCCTCTCTAAGCCTCCCATCTGCCTGTCCCTGGCGGAATGGGACCTCATCGTGGTCTTGATGCAGCTCACCAAGCTGCCATTTGAGCCTTTGGCTACCTGCCATATGTGTTACCTCCCATGGAAGGTCATCTTCCTGGTGGTGCTTACCTCTGCCCGCAGAGTCAGCGAGCTTCAGGCTGTGGTGGCGGAGCCACCCTACACTAGGTTCTACAAGAAGAGGATCCTGCTTCACACCCACCCTAAATACCTTCCGAAGGTGGTGTCCACATTCCACCTCAATCAGTGGTGATGCTCCCCACCTTTTTCTCACAGCCCCACGCAATCAAGGCCGTTCTCCATACTCTGGATTGGATTGTAAAAGGACCCTGTCCTTTAACATGCAATGCACCCAGAGCCACCACAAAGTCTCACAGCTTTTTGTTTCCTATGACCCCAGTCGCCTGCGGGAGGCTGTTACCAAGCAGACCCTGTACACCTGGGTGGTGGACTGTATTACCTTCCCACACGATCAGACTGGGCTCTCGTTTGAATGCCTGGTCTTGGCATACAACATCAGGGCTATGGTGACCTTGGTTGCAAGCTTGGGCTCTGTCCCTATGGCAGACATCTACAAGGCCGCCACCTGGTCCTCATTCCACACCTTTGGAAATCACTACTGCCTGGAGAGGGAGTCCCTTTGGGACAGCGCCTTGGCCAGGCCGTACTCCATAATCTCTTCAGGGTCTAGGCAACTCCTGCTCTCCAATCTTTGTGTTCAGGCTACCGGAGTGGTGGTTCTCCCTGGACTCTGGGGGTCCTTAGAGTCTCTCCTCTGACTCGCTTGCAACTGCTCATGGCTGGGCTGTGTTTTCTACAGGTTCCCGGTAGCCTGTAGCTAGGGAGTCTCATATGTGAGGACTGACCTCCGGCTTGTTCCTGGAGAAAACATAGTTACTCACCTGTAACAGGTGCTCTCCAGGGACAGCAGGAATCAGTCCTCACAACCCTCCCTCCTCCCCGTGGAGTTGCTGCATTTTGCCATCTTCTTTTGTTGGCTCAAGCTATGTCATTTGACTGAGCAAGATGGGTACCCTTGGGCAGGAAGGGGACCACATGTGCGTGGAGGCATCTCCCAAAGGCTTTCTTTGAAAGCTTGGGAGATGCTTCCATGAGGGCTCCGTCGGTGACAGTGTCATCCATATGTGAGGTCGCATTCCTGCTGTCCCTGGAGAATACCTGTTATAAGTGAGTAACTACGCTGTCCCCACCTGAGGACAATACCTTCCAGGATTTTGTAAGGGACATGGCCAAAGCCATACCATTTTCTTTGGAGACTGAGTATGATCCCAGGACAGAAGCTTTGCAGATAGTTTATTACTTCTCGACCCCTAAGGAAGCGATGCCTGTGCCCTGCATCCTGCAGAGAGTATGGATGAGACACTGGGAGAACCCCCTCACTGTACCTCCGGTCAGTAGAAGGCTTGACTTCGTGTGCAGTTAAGAGGACTCCCGGATTCGAGGAGCCCCAGCTTCCGCATCATTCCTTGATGATTGAGTCTGCCCTTAAGAGATTCAAGAGTTCCAAGACTTATTCCTCGGTGCCCCAGGGGAGAGAGGCTCAGGCATTGGATTCTTTAGGGAGAAGGTAATCTCCAGGAACAAGCAGGAATGAGTCTTCACATATGGGTACGTCGGTACCGACGGAGCCTGCGTGGGAACGCTCCCCAGCGTCCAATCAGAAAGCTTTTGGGAGTATCCCACAGCACCTGCGTGCTGCCTTCCCGCCTTTCCAACTGTCTCTCCTCAGTTGTTCTTTTTCCGCGGAGCCAGCAGGTCATGTTCCTGTCACCGCAGAAGAATTTCCTTATTTTTCCTTTATTTCTTTTCTGTCGCGTCTGCCTTCCTCGACGCTATACCGGTACCGCTGGTTGTTATTCCTTTTCTTTTCAAGAACAAAAAAAACAAAACAAAAACTTTTTCTATTTATTTTTCTTCAGTTCCACTTCAGTTTTGGGCCTTAGGCCCAAAACCTTTTTCCTTAAATATGGAAAAGCCTGCCTCAGGTTTTAAGAAGTGTACAAAATGTGGCGGTACTATCTCCGTCACCGACACCCATGACTGACCATTCCATTACAGATTGTGCGTCCTGTTCTATGATGTTGAAGAGAGGTCGACAGAACTGAGCTGCCAAGCTCAGTACCCTGTTTCCCTCTGATGCGGCTTCGGTGGCATCAACATCTTCCAGGGCTTCTGCTTCTTTACATGGATCTCAGGTAACTAAACATAAAACCAGCCGGTCCTCGAGGGGCAAATCTCCTGCTAAGCATCGAGATGCCTCCTGCCTTGCCCTCGAAGATTCTGCACCGGCAAAATTACCCCGGCGGGAGGCTTCGGCCTCTAAAGCATCATCATCGGGGTTCCAGGATGATCTAGATGGCGTGACCTCAACAGATCTCCTGGTGCCATGCTCTGGGGTACCGGTGGCCTCCACCGGTACCGACTTTCAGGCATTGGCAGCGTCTATGGATCAGAGGATTCTGTCCATCGAACGCAGTCTGGAGGCTTTCCTTGTGGCATCGACGCCCGTGGTACCGCAACAGACTACTCCGCCGGTACCGGCTCTGGCATTGCCATCGGCACCGATACCGGTACCGGTGGCATCGACATCGGCATCGCTGTCCGCCATGCCGGTACTCTGCCTTCTGCAGCCCTCCGGTACCGATACCCCGGTACCGGCGATTCCCAATACCGATCTTCATCGGTACGGGTATCGAGCTTTGCAAGAGCATCCCGACAGACGATACTTCGATTCCTCTGATGACTCCGAGGATTCTGAAGAGTCTGTCGATGCAGGGATGCTTCTTCCACAGGAGGAGTCCTCACCTAAACGAAGGATGTCTCCTCCAGAGGACTTGTCTTTTCAAGACTTTATCAGAGAGGTGGCTAGGGGCGCCTCTGTTACAGTGGTCCCTGAGTCAGAGCCTCGAGCCAAGGAGTTAGATATTTTGCAATATCCTAAAACTCCTAAGGAGGCAGCTACCTTACCTATTCATGAGATTCTGTATGATCTCATGTTAAGGATGTGGGAAGCACCTCTAACCACCTCTCCTCATTCTCGCAGGTTGGACACCATGTATCGTGTCCCTTTTTGTCCCGGGTTCCATAAAACTCAGCTCCCTCACCACTCTATTGTGGTAGAGTCTGCAATGAGAAAGATTAGAAGTGCCAAAAGACATGCCTCTAATCCTCCAGGACGTGAATGTAGAACCCTGGATGCTTTTGGGCGTAGAGTCTTCCAAGCTTCCATGCTCGCTGCGAGAATTAATTCCTATGGTCTCTACATGGGAATGTTCTTGAAAGAGGTCACTGACCATTTACAATCTTTAAGTCCTTTTATGTCTGACAGTAAAAGGCAAGAATATCTTGCTGGGCTTAAACATGCCCAGGATATCTCCAAATTCTCTAACCGTGCAGCTTTCGATGCCTTTGAATGTGTAAGCAGGGCCTCAGCTATAGCTATCGGTGCACGTAGGATTGGTTGGCTTCAAGCATCTGATTTGGAGACCTGGGTACAAGATGAATTAGGAAATCTCCCTTGTACTGGAGAAAATCTGTTTGGTAAGGATTGGCAAGCAAAAGCCAATCAAATGGATGCTGAAAATTCTGCCTTGGATAGATTATCCAAGTCTACAGCTGCGCCTGCCAAGAAAAGGTTGTTCAAGAAAACACCTTTTTCTAAAAAAGGAAGGTCCTATTCTGCTTATACTCAGAGGGCATCTTCTGCAGCTTCTAAACGTCAGCAATCCTCCAAACAGACCAAGGCAAAGGCTGCGAGGTCTGCTCCAGCCCAGCAATCTCAGCCCCCTCAGGGCCTTTGACTTTCTGCTAGAGAACTTGACCTTCCTGGCTCTAGAAGGCCCAGAGCCCTCCACCATTCCAGGAAGGTCATGTTACTGTGCTCCCAGATGGGGGCAAATCACAGCAGAGCAGTGGACACTCTCCATCATAAGAGAGGGGTACAAACTTCATTTTTCCAGTTGGCCCCCTCTCACCAGAGTGCACCAGTTGAATTCTCCAACCTCCCTTCTCAACCTGTTAGAGCAGGAGGTTGCCACTCTTTTAGCCCAAGGGGCAATAGAGGAGGTGCCTTCTCAACAACAGGGCACAGGGTTTTACTCCCCCTATTTTCTTATCCCAAAGAAAACAGGGGGCTTCAGACCCATTTTAGATCTCAGAGAGTTGAACAGATTCCTAGTCAGAGAAAAATTCAAGATGGTTTCTCTGGGAACTCTGCTGCCATACCTTCAGAGTCAGGATTGGCTTTGTTCTCTAGATCTCAAGGATGCGTACACCCACGTTCTCATCCATCCAACACACAGAAGGTTCCCTCGGTTCCTTTTTCAGGAGCAGCACTATCAATACCGGGTGCTTCCCTTCGGCCTGGCCTCTGCACCAAGGGTGTTAACCAAATGTATGGCAGTGGTTGCTGCTTTTCTGCGCACCCTGGGAATCTTTGTCTTCCCATATCTGGACGACTGGCTCATTCGAGCTCCTTCCCAAGCAGAGGCCCAGACTGCTTTAAACTGCACAATGTGTATCCTGCAATATTTAGGGCTGGTAATAAACATCCCAAAATCCACTCTGATCCCTACTCAGTCCCTGGAGTTTATAGGGGCATTGCTGGATACTACAAAGGCAAGGGCCTACCTTCCACAAGGCCGTTGCCTTCACCTGATGCAGTTAGCTTCTCAAGCAAAGTTAAAACCCCTCCTAACTGCTCGTGACATGTTACAGCTGCTAGACCACATGGCATCCACCGTTCATGTGGTTCCATATGCCCGCCTTCACATGAGAGCAGCTTAATGGACTTTATCCACCCAATGGACCCAGGCATTAGGCAGCCTATCAGACAAAATAGCAAACACAAGTCGCCTCATTTTGTCCCTCCAATGGTGGAAGTCCTCCCAAAACCTGTTGCTGGGGTCCCCCTTTCAGCAGCCTCTACCCCAGGCAACTCTGACAACAGCTGCCTCACCAATGGGCTGGGGAGCTCATCTCCAGGACCTCTCCACCCAGGGCATCTGGTCCCCACAAGAGACTTGTCTGCATATCAATCTCTTGGAACTCAGAGCAATCTTCCTTGCTCTGCGAGTTTTCCATACCCTGCTCAGCCACAAGACAGTCCTGATTCACACGGACAATCAGGTAGCCATGTTCTACATAAACAAGCAGGGAGGAACTGGCTCTCTGTCGCTTTGCAATGAAGCTCTGCGACTGTGGGCCCTCGCCAGAGAGCATCACATTCATCTGCTGGCAGTCTATCTTTCATGGGTTCAAAACTCTTGGGCAGACAGACTCAGTCGAGTTCTGCTTCCACACGAGTGGTCCCTACATATGGATCAGTTATCCAAGGTATTTCAACTTTGGGGAACCCCGGACATAGACCTATTTGTAAGTCCGTGGAATGCCAAACTTCCCCGGTTCTGTTCCAGAACTCCGGCTCAGGGGGCTCAGGCAAAGGATGCTTTCCTCTTTCACTGGGGTCAAGACTTCCTCTATGCCTTTCCACCCATTCCCCTAATTCCCAAAACCCTGTTCAAGCTTCAGAGAGACAGAGGCCACATGATCCTCATAGCACCACGTTGGCCTCGGCAGGTGTGGTACCCTCTGCTTCTACATCTCTCTCAAGCTCCCTCCCTAGAGTTAGGGTCTGCTCCAGACCTCCTCTCCCAGGAGGACGGAAAGTGGTGGCATCCCAATCCCCAGTCTCTGCATCTCAGGGCTTGGTTGCTGTGGGCCTAGATCTCCAGCCCTTACATCTTTCTCAACAGGTGATGGATGTTCTCTATGCTTCCAGAAAACCGTCCACTAGAAGTTCTTATGCCTTCAAGTGGAAAAGGTTCACCATCTGGTGTTCCGAGAGGGGTCTTAACCCCCGAGCCATACCTCTGGAATTGTTGCTGGAGTATCTCCTGTATTTGTCTAAAGCAGGCCTTAAGACAAATTCAGTAAGAGTCCATCTGAGTGCTATTGCAGCTTCACTCAAGCCTCTAAATGGACAACCTGTTTCCTCTCATCCCCTTGTAGCAAGGTTCATGAGAGGCCTCCTTTTAACAAAGCCTCCCATTAGACCACCCCCGGTGGCATGGGACTTAAACTTGGTTCTTGGTCAGCTTATGAAGCCACCTTTTGAACCTTTAGCTACTACTTCCTTGAAATACCTTTCTTGGAAGGTTATCTTTCTTATTGCAATCACATCAGCACGCCGCATTAGTGAATTGCAAGCTATAGTAGCTAATCCACCTTATACAAGGTTCCATCATGACAAGGTGGTCCTCAGGACTAATCCACATTTTATGCCTTAGATGGTCTCGCCTTTTCACCTCAACCAAGAGATCTACCTATCTGTCTTTTTTCCCGGTCCTCATGCATCAAGTGCAGAGAGGAATCTTCATACCCTGGACTGTAAAAGAGCTCTAGCTTTTTACTTGCAAAGGACACAGCAACATAGAAACTCTTTGTTGCTTTTGATCCTTCTCATCTGGGTCAGCCAGTCTCCAAGAGAACACTTTCCAACTGGATTGCCCAGTGTATTTCTTTCGCCTACCAGAGCAAAAACATGTCTCTGGAGGGCCATGTCAATGTGAGAGCCATGGCAGCTTCAATGGCTCATCTCAACTCTGTGTCTATCGACGACATCTGTCGAGCAGTCACTTGGGCCTCGGTTCATACCTTCACAGCCCATTACTGCTTGAACAAAGACTCCCGCCGGGATGCTTTGTTTGGTCAGGCTGTCCTCAAACACCTGTTCCATACTTAATCAACTCCTACCCACCATACCTTACGGGATGCCAGAGATCCAGGTGGAGAAGTGCACCCTGTTCCAGGGACACACAACCTATGGGCTCTCTCCCTGGCATCAAAAGCTAGGGAGTCCCCATATGTGAAGACTCATTCCTGCTTGTTCCTGGAGATAGCACAGTTACTTACCTGTAACAGGTGATCTCTGGGAACAGCAGGAATAAGTCTTCACAACCCACCCACCTCCCCTAAGGAGTTCTCTCTCTCTCTCTCTCTGTCTCCTTTCCCTCTTTCTCTCCCTCTGGTCTCAGCTATAAAACTCAACTGAGGAGAGACAGTTGGAAAGGCGGGAAGGCAGCACGCAGGCGCTGTGGGATGCTCCCAAAAGCTTTCTGATTGGACGCTGGGGAGCGTTCCCGCTCAAGCTCCGTCGGTACCGATGTACCCATATGTGAAGACTTATTCCTGCTGTTCCCAGAGATCACCTGTTACAGGTAAGTAACTGTGCTTTTTCAGAGTTCCATGTTAGTAGCCCACATGGCCTCTTACCAGCTCTATGTGGGCATGTTTTTAAAGAACATCATGTGTGACTTCGCTGATCTTTCCCAGTATCTCCCTGCAGAGAACCTGGAACAGTATCGTCCCCTGGTGGCTCATGGCAAGGACTGCTCGTTCATGGTCTGAGCCACATGATACCTTCGAAACTGCATTGAGAGCTTCTGCCTTTGATATCGGTGCCTGGAGACTCGCCTGGCTTCAGTCCTCAGACCTGGAGCAGTCAGCGCAGGACAAGCTTGCTGACATGCTGTGCGGAGGAGAAAATTTCTTCAGAGAACAGGTCGAAGAGAAGACTGGCTTCATCGAAAAGCAGCATGTCACTCTTCATAATCTCTCAAGGTGCATGTCCATGTCACCTCCTTTTGTAGGAGGTATGAAGGAGGGGGGTCTGAAAAAAAACCTATTACTCTCGTAGGCATAGGTACTTTCCTGGGTTCCAAATCTCTCAACCGAAACGTGCTCTTTGCCAACAACCGCAACGAGAGAAGCCTCAGAACTCCCAGCCTGATCCTCAGCCAAAGCCTGGAGCAGGGTTTTGACTGGTTTCTTTGGAGTATAGCCACTCAACTAGTAGCCACGGTGGAGAACCCTCCGGTCGGGGGAAGGCTCACTTTTTGCCCGAAGTTGCTCATAACCTCAAACACATGGGTTCTACAGATAGTCCAAAGTGGTTACAAATTACATTTATTCAATTTTCCTCCAAATTGCTCTCCGAGGGTGCATCACTTCGACCCTCTGCATCAGGAACTGCTTCAGACAGAAATCATCGCCCTCTTGACAGATCTCACGATCAAGCTTATGCCACTGCAGCAGAGAGTACGAGGGTTTTATTCCAGGTATTTCCTGATCCCCCTAAAAAAACATGGGGATACTGTCCCATCCTAGACCTAAGAGATCTGAACACATCTTTGGTAAGAGAAACGTTCAGAATGGTTTCTCTAGGCACCCTGCTTCCTTACCTTTAAAAAGGAGATTGGCTATACTCCCTGGATCTTGAAAATGTGTACACCCACATACAGATACATCCCGCTGTCAGGAAGTATCTCAGATTTGTCCTGGGGGATACACTTACAGTACAGTGTGTTGCCTTTTGACCTAGTCTCAGCACCTCGTATTTTCACAAAATGCCTTGCAGTAGTAGTTGCTTACCTCCAGATGCTGGGCGTGTTTGCCTTCCCCTATCTGGACGATTGGCTGTTCAAGAATACCACTCCGGAAGGTGTATAAGAATCAATACGATTGACCATTCAAGTACTGGAACTGCTGAGGTTCATTATAAATTATCCCAAATCCCACCTTCAACCCACCCAGTAGTTTGAATTTATAGGGGCCCTGCTCGACACGATACGGGCGAGCGACTTCTTTTCGCAAAACTGATTGCACAGGCTGATATCACTTGTGTGAGAGACTTAATTGAGTCAGCAGGTTAAAGCTTGCAAGATGTTGACTGTACTAGGCCACATTGCCTCTACAGTGCATGTTATCCTCTTGGCATGCCTCCATATGAGGCAAGCTCAGTGGACTCTGAGGACTCAGGCCCCTGATTGATTTAAGGATCATCTGTATGTCACCAATCCTCTTGTCCAGTCACTGCATTTGTAGACAATCCAACAGAATTTGCTCAAAGGTCTTCCCTTCCAAATTTCTCCACCACAAAATGTTTTGATGACAGACGCCTCCAAGCTCAATTGGGGAGTTCACCTTGATGGGTTTCACACCCAAGGCAATTGGTCCATCCAAGAAACTCTCCACCAGATCAACGTCTTGGAGTTAAGAGCCGTAGCAAACACTCTAAGGGCTTTCCAGGATTGGCTAGCCAACCATTTTGTCCTGATTCAGACTGACAATCATCACAGTGTTTTACATCAGCAATCAGGGAGGAACAGGTTCATACCTCCTGTGTTGGGAAGCAGTCAGGTTGTGGAAATTCGCCATTGCACAAGGGATGGATTTCAGTCACACACCTGCAAGGCAATCAAAACACTCTGGCAGACAGTCTGAGTCGAGTCCTCCAACCATACGAATGGACACTGGACAGGAAAATGGCAGCCCATATCTTTCTGGAGTGTGGCACCCTCTCAGTAGTCCTTTTTGTCACTCTGCAGAATGCCCAGATGAATCAATTCTGCTCCAGATTAAGATCACACAGCAACAGACTAGCCTCGGATGCTTTCCTCCTGCATTGTTCAGAGGGTCTTTTGTATGCGTATTCTCCAATCATCACAAAGACCCCTCCTAAAGCTCATATCAGACAGAGGCTTGATGATTCTCATCGCTCCCTACTGGCCCAGACAGCCATGCTTTCCTCTCCTGCTACAGCTCTCCAGTCAGGAATCACTCCAGCTTGGCAATGTGCCAGATCTTATTTTGCAGGACAACGGGATGATGCTGCACTTCAGCATCTAGTCCTTGGCCCTCATAGTAACATATAGTATATGATGACAGATAAAGACCAGTATGGTCCAGCTAGTCTGCCCAGCAAAGGCATCGGGCGCACTTGCCGCTCCGTGCAGGTCACCTCTCCCCATGCCTTTGTTTAGGGGTGTACCGTGTAGGTCACCCCTATTCAGATATAAGAGATAGTTATGCTTATTTTGATTTTATCCTGTTGCTGTAAAGGGATCCACTATGTCTGTTCCATGCCATTTTGAATTCTGTCACCATAGGCCTGAGCCTCCAGCACAGGCCCATGATGGCAGCCAGTCATCAACCAGGTACACCTCTGTGAGCAAGACACATGTGAGAAGAGCTACAGTATACTGTATGCTCACCTTTGTGAACACAAGTACCCAGGACACAGTGAGAAGATACTATATATAGCCCTGCTGTCCGTTACACCTGTGCAAGAAACCCAGTCCAAACATGGATGTTGAGAGGCTAGTGTTGTCTGAACTCAACTTGCCCGACAGTATAACTGATGTCCTTTGGGTCTCCAGGAGGACCTCCATGAGAAAATCTTATTTCTATAAATTGAAGAGGTTTGCCGTCTGGTGTGAGGACCAGGCCGTAGATCCTTTTGTCTGTCCCACACAAGAACTGCTTGAGTATCTTCTACACCTCTCAGAGTCTGAACTTATGTTATACTCCGTCAGGGTCCACTTCAGTGCACTTGGAGCTTATAGAGGTGTTGAAGGAAAATCCATCTTGGTACAGCCTTTAGTTGTTCACTTTATGGGGGGTTGCTTCTCTTGAAGCCTCCCTTCAAACCTTCTGCAGTGTCTTGGAGCCTCAGTGTAGTTCTTGTGTAGCTCATGAAAGCTCCCTTTGAGCTGCTCAGTTCCTGCCCTCTGACAGTTTTGACCTGGAAAGTCTTGTTTCTGGTGGCGGTCATTCAGCATGCAGAGTGAGCAAGCTTCAAGTTCTAGTAGTTCATTCACCTTATACCAAATTCCATCATAATAGAGTGGTCCTCTGTACTCATCCTAAATTCCTTCCAAAACTGGTATCTGATTTACATCTTAATCAGTCAATTGTTCTTCCAACGTTTTTCCCCAGGACCTCATGCCCACAAAGGGGAAGCTGCGTTTCACATCTTGGACTGCAAACAAGCCTTAGCCTTCTACTTGCAGCAGACAAAAGCCCATAGAAAGACTATCCAGCTTTTTGTTTCTTTTGACCCCAGCAAGCTTAGGGGGCTGCCTCTTCTAAATGCTCTTTTTCAATTAGGCCAAAAGACTGCATCTCTTTCGCTTATGTCGAGGCAGGCCTGAGCCTTGGTCATGTCACAGCGCACAATATCAGAGCCGTGGCTGCGTCGTTGGCCAGTTTGTATTCGGTCTCCATGGAAGAGATCTGCAGGGCTGCAACGTGGTCTTCTGTTCACACGTTCACATCTCACTACTGTCTGGACAGGGATTCCCGACGCGACAGCAACTTCGGCCAATCAGTACTTCGGAATCTGGTTGGGGATTAGAATCTAACTCCATCCCTCCCCCCAGGCCCATTCTAGAAGAGAGAATCACCACTATTGTACATAATTTTTGTATCCTGAGTTGCTGTAACCTATTGCCATTAAACAGACAAATTGTACACCTGTTGGGCTTATCTGCATTCTCCTCGGTTTTCAGTAACCTATAACTAGGGAGTCCCATACGTAAAGACTCTTCCCTGCTTGTCCATAGAGAAAAAGTACTCACCTTAGCGGTGTTCTCCGTGGACAGCAGGAATAAGTCCTCACAACCCTCCTACCTCTCCGAGGAGTTGTATACTGCTACAAATATATTATCAGTCTACTTTAAGATGACGCCCTGATAGCAGGCAGGAAGGAGGCACGCAGGCATGATGGTACCTCCTAATAGCTTCCAATGGGAGTTGGGGAGCTTTTCTGTGCAGACTCTATGGATGACATCACCTATACATGAGGACTTATTCCTGCTGTCCAAGGAGAACACATGCTACAGGTGAGTAGCTACCTTAAAGGGGATGTTCATCTTTATGTATGCCTTTATGCATGTTTGCTAAACAAAAATATGTGAAAATCAGACTTGTATATAAACAAAAAACGAATTGTAAAATTAAACTAAAGAGCAGCAAATCACTTGAACCATATGGTATACACCGAGTGCTGAGAGAACTCAAAGATGAAATTGCAGAACTACTATTTATTTTAAAACATTTTTAGACTGCCATATGCACAGACATTCAAGGCGGTTTACAACAGTTTAAAAATACAAAGGAGTTACAAAGAAATTATCCTCCTCCCCAAAAACTCATCCACATCAAAACAATAATAAACCACTACTGAGTACAAGGATTAGGATATTGCTGCTGCCACCAACTGTAAAATGCACTGCTGGCCACTGTCAACTACTTCATTAAGGTGGGATCAAAAACTTTTTTAAAGCTTTGTAAAAGGCAAGCAGGTCTGTTGTGCCTGCGATGACTGCAGGGACCTATTGTGCTGGTACCACAACAAAGAGCCCTGCAGATAACTGGGCCCCAATCCCCGCAGCACTTTAAAGACCAAAACTAACAACTTAGACACACCGCTGCTGAATAGGCAGCCAGTGCAACTGCCGAAGCACACGGACACTATTCTTGCCTACCTAACCCCCAGACCACCGATGCAGCCGAGTTCTGGACTACTTGCAGCTTCCGTATCAAGTAAACTGGGAAACCCATATAAAGGGCTTCACTTGGAATACTGTGTTCAGTTTTGGAGACCATATCTCACAAAGGATGTAAAAAGACTGGAAATAGTTCAGAGGAAGGCGACCAAAATGATTTGGAGCCTGCGTCAGAAGCCTTATGAGAAGAGACTTGAAGACCTAAATATGTACACTCTGGAGGAGAGGAGGGATAGGGGAAATATGATTCAGACCTTTAAATACTTAGAGAATTAATGAACAAACAAACCTCTTCCAAAGACGGGAAGCTGTAAAACTAGAGGGCATAACATGAAGCTGCAAGGGGGTAAATTGAGAGGCAATGTCAGGAAATACTTTTTCACAGAAAGGGTGGTGGTTGCTTGGAATGCCCTCCCGATGGAAGTGGTGGGGGCAAATACAGTGACAGAATTCAAAATGGCATGGGACAGACACAGTGGATCCCTTTACAGCAACAGGTTAAAATCAAAATAAGCTTAACTATCTAATTTCTCAACAAATAGGGGTGTCTTACACTAAATAAAGACGTGGGGAGTGGTGACCTGCATGGAGCGGCAGGTGCACCTTCTCTTGCCATCTTACTGGGCAGACTAGATGGACCATACTGGTCCTTATCTGCCGTCATTTACTATGTTACTATGTAAGGGCATTACAGTAGTCCAATGTTGAGAGCACAAAGGCCTAAACCAAGAGACGCAAAGCCTCCCTGTCCAGGAATGGACTGAACTGTCACACCAATCATAACTTACTATAAGCGGTACACACTACCTAGGACACTTGTACCTACAGGGATAATCTGTTTCAAGCATGACACTCAGGTCCTGGATTTCTGATTTCTAGCCCAGATGCGTCCCCGCAATTGAAAACCCGTTCCACACCATATCCTCTGCCAGCGTCCCACATACCAGTACTTCAGATTTCCCTAAGTTTACAACCAACCAATTGGCACTCAACCAGATAGCCACCTCTTCCAAGCATGTATTAAATCTGCTGTAAAACCCCAGTTTCATCCTCATCACATTCGATAATAAGCTGTATATCATCAGCATACAAGAAGCAGGAAAAACCATATTAACAGCAGATGGCACTCACTGGACTCACAAAGGTATTGAACAACACTGGGGACAGGGCAGAGCCCTGAGGAACCCCACATACCAGGGGCCGCACCATAGACAGATGTTCTCCTCCATCATACCCAAAAACACCGGTCCGACAAGAATGAAGCAGACTAAGACGTCACATCCAGCCAGTAGAACATCCCAGGCGACCAGATCAATGGCCACTGATAAATGCAAAGTTACCACCAAAACTGTTTTTCCTTTGTCCCTTGCCCTACCTAGACGTTCCAGAACCAACACAAGCAACAATTCTGTGCCGGGTCCCCTCCAGAAACCCGCCAGACCTCAGTCAAGCCACCTTCCTTGACCAAGAAGTAGGTCAGTTTCTGCAAAACTGCCTTCTCCGCAAGCTTCGCAAAACATGGCAACAAAGAGATGAACTGCAAATTGGCACAGTCAAGCCCAGACCCTTTCTTAGGTATAGGAGTCGCCATAGCCTCCTTCAACCCTAATGGATAAGGACCCTTCCTCAGGGAGACATTTACCAGATCCGTCATCCAACCCAAGATTTCATCTGGCACCTTCTGCATTAGCCACCCTTAGACCAGATCTAAATGCATCCATGTAAGGTGCAGCCCATGTGTACTAAAGGATTTAACATGTATTAAATGCCTAGAGCCCTTTAATTTCTATAATCACAGTGGCACTTAACGCATGACAATCTTTAGTAAACATGCCTCTGAGTGATTTTTAACTTATCATTTAAATCATCTATCGTACCAAATGATTGGAGGATGGCCAGTGTAATGCCTATTTTAAAAAAGGTCCAGGGGTGATCCTGAAATGTACAGACCAGCGAGCCTAACGTTGTTGCTGGGCAAAATGGTGTAAACGTTTAAGAATAAAATTGCTAGGTACCTGGACAGACATGGTTTAATGGGCAAAATCCACATGGATTTACCCAAGGGGGAAGTCTTGCCTCACTAATCTGCTTCATTTTTTTGAAGTCATGAATGAACATGTGGATAAAGATGAGCCAAGTTATACAGTGTATTTAGACTTTCAGAAAGCATGTGACAAAAACATCAGACTTCACGTTTAAAAACAAAAAAAAATTCAATTCAAGGCATAGGAGGCAATGTCCTATTGTGGATTGGAAACTGATTGAGAGAGAAAAAACAGAGCAGGGATAAATGGTCAGTTTTCTCAGTGGAGGAAGATGAATAGTGAAGTACCCCAGGGATTTGTGATGGGACTGGTGCTTTGTAACATATTTATAAATGATCTGGAATTCGGAACAACAAGGTGATAAAATTTGCAAATGACACTAAATTATTCAGAGTTGTTACAGTATATCACATGTGGACTGTGAAAAACTGCAGGAGGACCTTGGGAGATGAAACTTAATGTAGACATGCAACGTGCTACATGTAGGGATGAATAACCCAATCTATAGGTACACAGTGGTATCACGTTAGGAGTCACCACCCAAGAAAAAGATTTGGGTGTGATCGTAGACAATACATTGAAATCTTCAGTATGCAGCAGTGGCCAAAAAAGTAAATAGAATACTAGGTATCATGTGGAAAAGAATTGAAAATAAAAGAACAGATATCATAATGCCTCTGTATCACTCTATGGTGCAACTGCAGCTTGACTGCTATGTGCAATTCTGATCTCCACATATCAAAAACAGATACAAGGACATTAGAAAAGATAGAGAAGGACAACCAAAATGATAAAGGGGATGGAACGACTTTCCTATGAGGAAAATCTAAAGAGGTTAGAGCTCTTCAGCTTGGAGAAGACACCTCGGGAGGGGGGGTGGGGGTATAATAACAGTCCATAAAATACTGAGTGGAGTGGAACGGGTAGATACAAATCGATTGTCTACACTTAAAAAAAAAAATACAAGGACTAGGGAAACATGTCATGAAGCTACAAAGTAGTATATATTAAAATAGATAGGAGAAAATATTTTTTCTTTTAACATATATTCGTATTAGTCTTCGGCGTCATTGCCACCGGATGTGCTAAAATCAGGTAATATAGCTGGGTTTAAAAAGGGTTGGGAGAAATTCTTGAAAGGAAAGTTCATAAACAATTGTTAATGTAGTCCACGAGAAAACCACTGCTTATCTTTGGGGATAAGTAGCATGGAACTGGCTACTTTTGGGATTTGTCGGGTACTTGTGACGTGAATTGGCCAATGGAAACAGGACACTGGGCTTGATGGATCTTTGGTCTGACCCAGTATGGCAGTTCTTATGTAAAAAGCATATTTAAGCAAAGCTGCAGAAGCTCACTCTAAGCGCAGGTTCTCCTCTGTGGCCAAAATGTAAAAAAAATATTTGACCCACTGTATTAATTTGAGACTCATGAAAGGAAAGATCAAACGAATATCACCATTTTTGAAGAAAATATTCTGATATTTTTTCTTTTTAGCAGACTTGTATAATCTATTCATATTCAATGCGTTATTTAAAAATTGTAATCCAATACTAATAGTATAAGTTTTCTGTAAGTCATGGAAGACATTTATAGCAATGTACAGGCAGCAAATATCCATATTGGTCATATATCCATGGTATAATTATAAAAAAAAAGTTAAATTTATTTATTTAACAATTTTTCTATACTGCCTTTTCATTTAAATAAGTCCTGAATGAGACTTAAGAGGAAAAATGCCAACCAGTACCAATCCAGTAATACTAAAATATGCACTCATTGCATAAACCCTAACCACAAATGGATGTTGTATAGAATATAGAAAAAGCTAGAGATGTGACAACTTTTCCAAGCTATAAAATTTCCAAAATATAACCACAATTCCGTACTCAGTCTGGTAGAGATATGCTATTCAGAAAAATAAAGATTCTAACTGGGGAAAAACAAAAAGCAAAATTGTTCATATCCTAATTAAAGAATGAGTTTTAGAAGCCTTAGATTTATTTATTTATTTATTTATTTAAACGTATTTCTATACCGCCTTATCCTGCAATCAAGGCGGTCTGAACAGCAAACAATAAGATACAGTGTATAGTGTGTACATGTAGTGAGTAGTGTATGCGTGTGAGTATGTCTGGACGTTGATTCTTATGGTGCTATTTACAGCGTGCGCTATTTACAGTGCTATGGGTATCAGTTCCTTGCTTAATTACAATTATAGTGACGTGGGGGGAATTGAGGTGTCTGTTGCATGGTTTAAGTAATGTCACCGTAGTGTTCTATGAAGAGGGTTGTCTTCAGCAGTTTCCTGAACTCCTTAAGGTCTGTTGTTGAACGCAGTTCGTCGGGGAGGGCGTTCCAGGTTGTTGGTGCCGCCTTTGATAAGGCTCGTTTTTCGGTGTCCTTGCATACCCTATTGATATCTTTAGGTGTGTTGACACGGTTGGATGTGCCTCTTCTTCTTGGTCTTGTGCTGTTGTCTGGTTGTATGAGTGGGTGTAGGCTGAAAGCTGATGATTGATGTTTGATTTTGAAAATGTTTATGATTGTCTTGTATCTAATGCGGGCACTGATAGGCAGCCAGTGGAGCTCTTTTAGGGTGGGTGTGATGTGTTCTTGTCTTGTGGTGCCAGCAATTATGCGTGCTGCAGTGTTTTGTGCCAGTTGCAATGGTCTTAGTGTCTGTTTCATTAGACCTAGATAGATTGGGTTGCAGACGTCTAGGATTGGGGTTATTAGTGCTTGACAAACTGTGCGGAAGTGTTCCTGAGTGAGAAGGGGCTTGAGGCGTCGTACTAGTCTCATCCTGTGGTATGCATTTTTGGTGGTTCTGCTGATGTGGGACTGAAGGTTAAGTTCTTTGTCCATTGTCACTCCGAGGTATTTCACTTCTGATTGTATGGGTATGGTTGTGGTGCCTATCATGATGTCGCGGGGGGGGGGGGGATGAAGTCGGAGTTTCGTTTGATGATTAGCGCCTCGGTCTTGCTGTAGTTTATGGTCATGTTGTTGTCTTGAAACCAGGTGTTCATATGTGTGAGACAGTCTGTTGGTGTGGTCTGGGTTGTCGAGGGTGATTGGTGTGTATATCATGTCGTCCGCATAGATTGTGTATTTTATCCCATGCTCTTTTATGATGTTGCATATTGGTTGAATGTAGATGTTGAATAAGAGAGCTGATAGTGCGGATCCTTGGGATATGCCTTGCATGACTTTTATGGGTCGGGATGTGTTGGGCCCAATCTTGACCTGTATCTGTCTGTCCGTTAGGTAAGAGTGGAACCACCTCAGTGTGGCTCCATGTAGTCCGATGTTCTGTAGTCTTGCTAGTAGTGTTCTGTGGTCGACTGTGTCAAACGCTGATGATAGGTCAATGAAGATCATGAGTATTCCGTTCTTGCTGTTGTCTGAAGTGTAGTATGTCGTTAAAGAGGTATAGCAGGAGTGTTTCAACTCCATGGTTGGGGCGGAAACCGTGTTGGTTGTGGTCGAGTAGATACATTTGCATGCTAAAATAGCAGCATATATGTATAAGTAATGATTTTAGAAAAGGCACTATTTATAGATAGTAAAACGTAGGGTTTAAAGGAAATTTGTTCTGGATGATTCTTTGCAATATGTGTATTGCCTTATTTCATAATGGCAATACACATATATAGCAACACTTTGATCCATCGGCCTCTACATCTACTCCAAGTCGTGCAGAACTCCCTGACTAACCACTGTTTTAGATGTAGTATTGGGAAGAGTGCATGAAGGGGGAAATGTGCTCCTCTCTAAAATTCACTTGGGACGAAATTTGACTTTTGGAAGATGGCTCCCAGTTAACTGCTCTTGAACTTGCAAGTATACAAAATCCGTCACACATGCATGATTTTCTTTAACTTTAAATGTTTTCTTTAACTGTTGTGGGCGAAGTCCATGTTGGCAATTCAGTCATTAGGCATGTAGATAGCTGGGTGACTGTTGGGTTTGAGAGTCACTTGCCTGCATGGTGCAAAAGTGGCAAACTTCATGTGTCATATAGATAAGATTTTAGACAGTGCTGGGGAAGAGCCAACGGTCTTGGTACATGTGGGTTCCAAGGTTCTTAGATATAAAATTGAGATCCATACTCCTAGGGCCAGCCTGTCCACAAGGAGAGCTAAAGGTGAGCTAGGCAGCTGTCTAGGGGTTGTACTATTACAAAAAAATTTTTCGGTCTACTTCAGAACGACTAGCTTTGCTCTATAGTGAAAAAAAATCGCTCATTGATTAACTCAAAATGGCTCCAACTCGATCTTCCATCAAATACAAATGAAAATCATTCAACCAAACTCGGTTATGTCACTGGGTCTCAGACTCTAATGGTACTGCTCCCTGACTCACGTCCACAAAAGCTCTGTACCGGATTGCATCAATGACCCAAAGAGTGCTCACAACGAGTAGGTCGGTCTGATCCACACTTAAATGTACTTTAAATATATACTCTCATGAACTTCTGTGCTCTAAATCCGACTCCTCGTTGTGACTCAAAATCATGAAAGCATTTTGAGTCACAACGAGGAGTCGGATTTAGAGCACAGAAGTTCATGAGAGTATATATTTAAAGTACATTTAAGTGTGGATCAGACCGACCTACTCGTTGTGAGCACTCTTTGGGTCATTGATGCAATCCGGTACAGAGCTTTTGTGGACGTGAGTCAGGAAGCAGTACCATTAGAGTCTGAGACCCAGTGACATAACCGAGTTTGGTTGAATGATTTTCATTTGTATTTGATGGAAGATCGAGTTGGAGCCATTTTGAGTTAATCAATGAGCTGTCTAGGGGTGGCAGCAGCACACATGACTGGCCACGCTGCCCCCCCCCCCCAACTACTGCTGATTCCATCTCAGGAGGGGGAAGCTGGCAGCGGCAGTATTTCCAAAAGTGGCTACTTTTTGCTGCCGTTTTTAGAAATACTGCCACTGCCTGCCTCTCTCTCCCGAAACAGAATCTGCAGCGGGGGAGGGCAGCTGGGGGGAGAGGGCGGCGCGGCTGGGGTTTCTGCTTAGGGTGGCAGAAACCCTCCGGCCGACTCTGCATACTCCTCAGGATAGCATTCTCAGAATTGTTCCCTAATCCATTTGCAGGACCTAAGTGATAAGCAGAGTTTAAATGTGTGAATGAGATGATAGTAAGCAAAAGAAACAAGTGACAAGAAGCTCTATAGGGAAGGAGAAAGGAGAAGATTGGAAGGGGTGGAGGCATTTGGAGAGCGCAAGATAGCGGAGGATGGAATGGAGAAAAAGCAAACGGATGGCTGGTAGAGGAGGAGAGACAGAAAGGTGCAAGGGAATGATAGTGAAGGGGGAGAACCCACAATGGAGCATGGTGGGGGGGGGGAAATGACAGAGGGCGAGAGAGAGAAAAAGTCATCACAGTAGGACAGGGGACAGTGAAAGGGGGAGAGAGGTTTTCATGTCCACAGTCACAAACACATCTCCATTCATCCCCATTCTTCCCACCTGAGTCTGATTCACGCACACGTATACACCCACATACATCTGACATACTACCCTCACATCCCTATAGAGTCAAAACTCTCCAAGCAGATAAATATACACACCATACCAATGATATACACAGATTTCATCAGTCACTCTACAATCCATAAATACTGTTCCTGTCCACCCATATATCTTCTTACACAGTCGTTCCCAAAAGTGGTGTCAGGACCCCAAATGGGGTCACAGAAACATGGGGCCATTTCCCCGTCTCTCTGGATTTTAACTGACCTATGCCAAGTCACCAGTTAGCATGTTCCCTGTGAGTCAGTGAACATTCATAGGCCCTTGTCCCTCCTGAGTAAGCTTCCTGTTAGGCTGGAAACCTATGTTGAGTACTGGGGTCTGTAATTACATACTCCACACTGACTCGAGAGACCCTGTGTAGTCACCTGTTGCTGTTGCCACTTCTGTTGCTGCTGACGTCCTGCTTCAGATGAGTGGAGGTTGAGGAAGGAGACTGGAGATCTGCCAATTTGATTTCATCATCTGAGGTGACATGAATTTTCAGTTGTTAAAATAGGGTCATACAGGATAAAAGTTTGAAAAGCACTGCTCTAACACAAACCCTGATACTCTTTTGAGATACTGTTTCAGCATAGTCTCCCACACAGATATACCTGAGTGAAGTAAAGAGAAAACACACCATTGTGTTACACTGTAAGTTTGCACTTTTTCAAGATTTTTTTTCTGCACAAAAAAACTTTAGATTTTGAAATGCTTCCATGTTTTTTTTTCAGTTCACTTCATTGTTTTCTAATTTATGAAAATATTGAAGAAAGAGTTCCTCTGCTAGGAAGTAGATTCTGTGAAAAGCAAATGATGTAGAAATGAGGTAATGTAGGGTCCTTGGATAAGAGAAGCATCTGATTGTTTTGAAGATATGAAAATAAGTATAGTGGATACCAAATTTTCTGATTTTCAAAACTATATTTTCTCTACAGTTTTTTGTAGCTTCTGATCCTACAGTGAAGACAGACAGACTGTGGCATGACAAATATACTCTAAGGAAGTCGATGATCCCCTCCTTTATTACCATGGATCAGTCCAGGAAGGTACATTACAAAAGCTGAATTCCTGCTATTTATTGCTAAGATTGCATTAAAAACACAAAATATAAATACATAAAATGCAGAGAATCTGCCTTGTATGTGGAAAGAAATGATTTAATTATTTGAAGAATGTTCTGGGGGTGGAGAAGTGCTTTCATTTATTGCTTAAGAGAAACAGCCTTCTAAAAATACTACTACTACTGATTAATGCAAGGCATATGCAGGGCTGTACAGGCAAATGAAAAAGACAGCCCCTGCTCATCAGAGCTTACAATCTAAATTTGCTATTGAAGGCCGATTGATATCTGTTAATATCTAGTGCTTATGGAAAGGTTGTGGTGATAGGAACCTATTCCACCATCTAACAGTAAAAGGTTTGTGATTGTTTTGGGGCTGTTCAGTTGCCATTTATAGGAGCAACACAATTTGATGATTTTAATCTGTCCTTAGGTCCTACTAATTGGAAAGTCTATAAACTTCTTGCATCAAGTCTGTCATGATCAAACTCCCACTGCTAAGATGATAGCTGTGACCAAGTCTGCAGAGTCGTCAAAGGATGGTAAGATCCATCAGAATAGAAGCTACTCAATGTTCTGGAATAATGCTTTTTAGCTGTTTGTTTTAGAAAATATGGAGACCAAATTGTACCACTTTGTGCATGTGACAAAAAAAATCCTTTAAAGTTTGATCATGCTGTATATAAGCTGTAAACTTGAATTTAATACTTTGATGATAAGAAGCTCCTGTGTAATTGTGATGTTGCATTGATACCTTCTGTAAACAAAGCCCATTATTAGTGGCACATTTATTTGAAATAGGCTATTTTAAAGAATTTATAAACAATATGTGAGCTCACTGAGAGTCATCAATTCTATAAGATCATTCACCTTACCCATGTGTATTTGACTGCAGGGTCTATATTCTAGATATACTGCCTTTATGCTCTAGTACCCCTCTTCCCCCCCCCCCCCATATTATGCAAGAGGAATACTACAAGCATCTTAGACCCCTTAAAACACAGGGATCAAACACACAATAGCCAATATAATGGTGGACCATAACCACTTTTTCATATCCTCCCCTCCCCCTTACCCAGACCCTCATCTTCCCTCAAGCTGTAATACCATAGAAAAACCTCCCATGCCACATTTGGTATGGTTCCCACGCCCATACAAACTTATGAAGACTGGTTTTTAAATGCTGTAATTTCACTCATACAAAAAATACAGTCAAGACTCCGAGCCACCATCTATTTTGTTAAAATTATCAAACACAAAACACTCTTCAAATTAATAATCCAAAACCAAAAAGAGTGAAAAACAAAAATGAGCAATGCAAAATTGAAACCTTAAATATAAATTTATTTGTCGGAAGATCAGCCATGAAGTAAATTACTCCTCGAAGCTGTTACTTCCATTTTAATTAATATATGTGTATGCCCCCTGAAGAGCAGTAAAAGGCGGAAAATAAACCACTATATAGGTGTCACCTTTAAAAATAAAGAGCATGCGTCGGCGTTTCAGAGTGGCAGAGACGCCTTTTGATAATTATTCATCGGCATGGCAGTATTTGAAGCGTTGAGACAGGGCAAACAACTTTAATATGCCCGAAACGCAGTGCTGTGTTCTCCTTGGATAACTGCTGGCTTTGTTAAGCTTCCTTCTGATAATTCTGAGAAGTTGAAGATATCTGGCTAACATTGAAGGACCAGATGACCCATGCTGACTCAGTTAAGTTGACTGATTTTAAATTAGTTTTTGGGTTATTTTTAAAGGTGGCACCTATATAGTGGTTTATTTTCCGCCTTTTACTGCTCTTCAGGGGGCATACACATATATTAATTAAAATGGAAGTAACAGCTTCGAGGAGTAATTTACTTCATGGCTGATCTTCCGACAAATAAATTTATATTTAAGGTTTCAATTTTGCATTGCTCATTTTTGTTTTTCACTCTTTTTGGTTTTGGACCATCTATTTTGTTGGCAGCACAGGTAGCCTCCAACAACAGGCCAATTCCTGTCTAGCTGCTCTCACACAATACCCTCAGAGCCACCACACCCCCTCCTTTAGACCCTCCCCCTGCTCATTCAGTAATGCTTCCCCCAAGCCCCACCCACACCCCCACCCTTGTGATCTCTTTAAGCAGTTCCTCCACCAGTCCCCAGAATTCCTTTACTCTGACACCTCCACTACAAATGCAAAAAGTCCCCATCCTCCCCACATCCTTTCCAACAAGCTCTTTAATGCCCTCTTTCCAATCTGCTCAACCTATCTGGGGTCCAGTATACCCGGTACCCAACCTTTAGGCAATTCTCCAGCAGTCCCGTTGAGACGGTCAATTTTCTCATGCAATACCCTCTGTCACTTCCCCCCATCTGGAATCCTCCCATTCCCCAGCCACCTCTCTCTCCCATTCTTCCATAAATTTAGTTTTGGCCCTCTACACTCTCATCAGTAAACTATACAGCTTGGATAGTAAACCCCTGGAATGCTCCCACTTCTTATACACCCCTCAAACTCTGTAGATGCAAACACTTCCGGTTGTTTTAGGAAATGAAACACTTTCAAAACATGGAACCAATCTTTCTCCCAACCCATGTTGCTCACAAAGAGTATCAAATGTTTTTAATCCCTCATCCGCAGTCAAAAACTGATCCATCTGTATCAACCCTATCCTTGCCCATCTACGAAATTGTAGAAGCTGTTGGTGGAAAGTCTTCATTGTAACACAAATGCATATACCTCGCATAAGTTCACCCCTCTCCTCCCACTGGCTGCACCCGCCATCAGTCCCAAGCTTTCAACGTAGCTCTATCAGAAGATACTTTACCTTTGCTCCCTCTGACCCACCCACCTTCTGCCAACTCAATGCCTCCAGCAGAATCCCTACTAGAGCACACTGCTCAAGCTCTGTACCCTTGTTGTCCTTTCCTACCACGCCTTCAATCGAACAGTACTCATATCTGAGCAGCATCATAATACATCTGCAAGTTTGGAACCCCCAAACCTCTCTCCTTTCTCCTCAAAGAATACATCCCTAGCCACCCTCCCCAAATAACAAATAGCAGTGTCTGAAAATAAAACAAAATCCAAGGCAGAATGTTCATTCTTACCAGCCACTCTCCCCACCCATGACAAATACAGTCCCTTCCACCTCCCCAAATCATGTCGAATAGCCCTTAGCAATGGTAGGTAGTTACTTCTAAAACGCTTCTATGCATCACTTCCAAATCTCACTTCCAAATAGCGAAAACCCTCTCGGGCACATTTAAAAGGAAAAGCCTGCTTTAGCTGAGATTCCAAGCCTAGCTTGATATTTATTTCTATCACCTCAGTCTTACCTACATTTACTATCTCCAGGAACAAGCAGCAATGTAGTCTTCACATATGGGTGGCGTCGGTACCGACGGAGCCTGCACAGGAACGCTCCCCAGCATCCAATAGGAAAGCTTTTGGGAGCATCCCATTGCGCCTGCATAGCTGCCTTCCCCGCCTTTCCCACTCTCCCTCCTCAGTTCTTTGTTTTCCTCTGAGCCAGCAGGAAGCAAATCTTGTCACTGCAGAAAATTCCTGTTTTTCATATTTTTTGTGGTTCACATCTGCCTTCCCGTTACTGCTGATACAGACTCCCTGTCGGTTCGTTCATTCCTTCCTTCCTTTTCAAAAAAAAAAAGAGAGAGAACGTTTACTTTCTTCAGGTGCATCAACGCCATTTTAGGCCCAGGCCTTCCATTTTCTCACAGACATAATGGAAAAAACAACTAGTGGTTTTAAGAAATATTCTTAGTGTGGCAGTACCATCTTGGCCACCGGCTCCCATGACTGGTGTCTAAAATGCCTAGGTCCTGACCATCAACCATCAGAAGCTCCCCTCTGCAGGAAGATGATGAAGAGAGAGGCCTACAGAATTGGGCTGCAAAGTTAGGCACCCTCTTTGCCTCCGACACCACCTCAATAGCATAGAGGCCATTGTCTTCCTCCCATGGATCTCAGGTATCGAAACATAAGTCTTCATCGAAGGCTGGCTGCCGCACCTTGAGCATTGCCCTGTAGAGGGATACACAGGCCAAACAACTCCTGCAGGAGGACCTTTCCTCCAAAGCCATCAAGAGGTCCCAGGATGCTCCCTAACCCTCCACCTCTGGAGAGCTCCTAGTGGCGGCATCAGGGATCGTAGCCTGCAATTCTGGTACTGATACCCAAGCATCGGCAAGCTCCATGGATCAGCACATCCTTGCCATTGAGCGGAGCTTAGTGGCCTTACTGGCAGCCTCTGTTCCAGTAAAACCTTTACAGTTTGTTCCGCAAATGCTGGCACCGTCTAAGGTACTGATGCAAATACATTGGTTACATGCCACTCGCTACGCTACTGTCCATGCCTTCCCTCAAGTCCATTTCTGATACCGAGGTTCTGACTAAACAGATTCCAAGTACCGACTTCGATCAGTACCGAGTTCTGGCAGAGCGCAAACACCCCGCCTATCGATACTTTGAGTCTTTGGAATTGGATTCGTTGGATGATAAATCTGCCAATACTTGAGACCTACAAAGTCTACTGGAGGACCTGTCTCAGCAATGCCGCATGTCCCCGCCAGAGGACATTTCCTTTCAAGACTTCATATACAGTGTTGCCAGAGGCCTTTCCATAACAGTAACATCGGAGAAAGAGCCTAGAGCTGAAGAATTTGAAATTCTCCAATACCCAACAGCTCCTACGGAAGCGGCTACATTTCCCATTCACTGCATTCTCCATGACCTCATGCTCCATATGTGGGAGACACCCCTTAGCATTTCTCCACATACTCAATGGCTCAATACCTTGTACTGGGAATCGGAATGTTCCAATTTTCAAAAGAGACAATTGCCGCACAATTTAATGGTGGTAGAATCGGCAGTGCGTTGAATCAAAAGCACTAAGACTCATTCCTCTAACCCTCCGGGTAGGGAATCGAGAACCCTCGATGCTTTTGGCCGACGTTGCTTTCAGGTGTCCATGCTATCAGCCAGAATTAGTTCCTACATACTCTACATGGGTATGTTTCTCAAAGAGGTAGCTAGGGATTTAGAATCAATGGCTCCTCTTCTTCCTGATGACAAGAGAGCAGACTCTACCTCACCCTAATCAAACATGCTCAGAACATCTCAAAGTTTGTCAATAGGGTAACTTTTGATTGCTTTGAGTACACCAGTAGAGCTACATCGATCTGCATCAGTGCACGCAGAATTGCATGGCTACAAGCATCTGATCTTGAACAATGGGTTCAAGATAAGTTGGGTAATATTCCTTGCGCCGGTGAAAACCTTTTTGCCAGGGATTGGCAGGACAAAGTGTCTCAGTTAGAATCTGAGAACACTATTCTGAATAGGCTTTCTAGTCCACAGCCAACCCAGCTAAAAAGAAGGCAGCAGCAAAGAAAGCCGCCTTTAGTAAAAAGTAGTAGTAGTATTCTTCTTACACCCCTGCTTCTCAATATCAGCATCATGCTCCTCAAAAGGGACAGCAGCCTCCAAAACAGCAAAGGAAGTCACAGACTCCTAAGACGGAGCCAGCTCAGCAGACTCAGGCTGCTCCTGTTTTTTGACTCCTTCCTCGGGAACATAGCTGCTCTGCCTCTGGAGTACCACCATACTCTTCACATTGCCGGCAGACTGTACCATTATGCCCACAGGTGGCATCTAATCACCTCAGAGCAGTGGACATTAACGATAGTGAGAGAGGGGTACAGGCCTCATCTGCAAAACCTGCCCCCCTCTACCTCAGTAAGAGAGTATCATTCTCAGCCCCCTCTCACTGCTCTGCTACTACAAGAGGTCACCTCCCTTCTACTACAGGGCGCAATAAGAGGTTCCAACATCCCCAGCAGGGAATAGGCTTCTATTCTCCATTCTTTCTCATCCCAAAGAAAACAGGAAGATACAGGCCCATCCTGGAACTCAGAAACCTAAACAAGTTTCTTGTATGTGAGAAGTTCAAGATGGTCTCTAGGGACCCTTCTCCCATATCTCCAGAGTTAGGACTGGCTCTGTTCTCTAGACTTAAAGGAAGCGTACACTCATATCCTTATTCATCCAAAACACAGAAAATTCCTATGCTTCATGTTCTAAGGAAGACACTATCAATACAAGGTCCTTTCATTTGGACTGGCCTCTGCCCCAAGAGTCTTCACAAAGTGCATGGCAGTCGTAGCCACATTTCTAAGAACTCTAGGGATATTTGTTATCTCCAGGAACAAGCAGGAATGTAGTCATCACATATGGGTATCGTCGGTACCAACGGAGCCTGCGCAGGAGCGCTCCCCAGCGTCCAATTAGAAAGCCTTTGGGAGCAACCCACAGCGCCTGCGTGCTGCCTTCCCGCCTTTCCCAACTGCCTCTCTCCAGTTCTTCTTTTTCCGCGGAACCAGCCGGTCGTGTTTCTGTCACTGCAGAAGAATTCTTTTTTATTTATTTATTTTTTGTGGTCGCGTCTGTCTTCCTCGATGCTTCACCGGTACAGCCGGTGTTTTTCTTCTTATTTCTGTCTTTAAAAAAAAAAATATATATATATATTCTCCTTTTTCTTCAGGTGCACGTGCCTTTTTGGGCCTTAGGCCAAAACCTTTCCTTACCATGGAGAAACCTGCCTCAGGTTTCAAAAAGTGCACCAAGTGTGGCGGTACCATTTCGTCACCAACACCCATGAATGGTGTCTAAAATGTTTATGTCCTGACCACTCCATCACGGATTGTATGTCCTGTGCCATGATGTCTAAAAGAGGTCGGCAGAACCGAGCTGCTAAGCTCAGTACCCTGTTTCCCTCTGATGCAGCTTCGGTGGCATCGATGTCTTCCAGGGCTGCTTCTTCCTCCCGTGGATCTCAGGTAATTAACGTAAGTCTGGCCGGTCCTCAAAGGGTAGATCTCCTAAGCATCGAGATGCCTCTGGCGTTGCCCTTGAGAATTCTGCACCGGCAAAATTACCCCGGCAGGAGGCTTCAGCTTCCAAAGCATTATTGGGATTCCAGGATGTTCTCGAGGCCTCGACCTCGGCAGAACTACTGGTGCCATGCTCTGGGGTACCGGCGGTCTCCTCCGGTACCAACATCCAGGCATTGGCAGCGTCGATAGACCAGAGAGTCCTGGCTATTGAGCGCAGTCTGGCGGCTCTCCTTGCGGCATCGACGACCTCGGAACCACGACAGACATTCCACCGGCATCGGTACCGGCACCGATAGCATCGGCATCGGTGTATGCTTTGCCGGTACCCAGTCATCCGATGACCTCCGGAACCGATACCCTGGTACCGATTACTCCTGGTACCGACTTCGGTCGGTACGGGTATCGGGCTCTTCAAGAGCATCCGGACAGACGGTACTTCGAGTCCTCAGAAGAATCTGAGGATTCTGACAGTTCTGTCGATGCAGCGATGCTTCTCCCAGAGGAGCCCTCCTCCCCTAAACGCAGGATGTCTCCTCCAGTGGATATTTCCTTCCAGGATTTTATCAGGGAGGTGGCTCGGGGCCTGTCCATTACTGTGACCCCTTAAACAGAACCAAGGGCCAAGCAGTTGGAAATTCTACAATATCCCAAAACTCCTAAGGAGGCAGCTACCTTGCCCATTCATGAGTTTTTATATGATCTCATGTTAAGGATTTGGGAGACACCTCTTACCACCTCTCCTCATTCTCGCAGACTGGATACTATGTATCGAGTCCCTCCTTGTCCTGGTTTCCATAAGACTCAGCTTCCTCACCACTCTATTGTAGTGGAATCAGCTATGAGAAGGATCAAGAGTGCAAAGAGGCATGCCTCTAATTCTCCAGGACGTGAGTGCAGAACCCTGGATGCTTTTGGACGTCGGGTTTTCCAAGCTTCCATGCTTTCTGCCAGGATCAGTTCCTATAGTCTCTACATGGAAATGTTCCTGAAGGAGGTCACAGATGATTTAGAAGCTTTAAGTCCTATTCTTCCTGAGGATAGAAGACAGGATTTTCTCACTTTGGTCAAACATACCCAAGATGTTTCTAAATTTTCCAACCGTGCAGCCTTTGACTGCTTTGAGTGCATAAGCAGAACCTCGGCTATTGCCATAGGTGCACGTAGAATTGCTTGGCTCCAGGCATCTGATCTAGAGCTCTGGGTACAAGACAAATTGGGAAATATCCCTTGTACTGGTGAGAACCTGTTTGGTAAAGATTGGCAAAAAAAGGCCAATGAAATGAATGCTGAAAATTCCACCTTGGATAGATTATCCAAGTCCACTACTGATCCTGCTAGAAAGAAATTGTTCAAGAAACCATTCTTTTCTAAAAATAAAAGATTTTATTCTGCTTAAGTTCAGCAGGGACGTTCTACAGATCAGCTTGCCAGGAAAGGTCAGCAACCACCCAAACAGAAGAAATCAAAGACTGCTAGGCCTCAGCCGGCCCAGCAGGCTCAGCCTCCACAGGGCCTTTGACTCTCAACTAGAGAACTTAGCCTTCCTGGCTCTCGAGGGACCAGGGACTTCCACCATTCCAGGAAGGTTATGTCATTTTGCCCCCAGATGGGGGCAAATAACAGCAGAGCATTGGACACTCTCCATCATAAAGGAGGGGTACAAGCTTCATTTTTCAAGCATGTCCCCTCACACAATGGTAAAACAGTTCAATTCTCCGACCTCTCTCATCAACCTGTTAGGTCAGGAGGTTGCTATCCTCCTTGCCCAAGGAGCAATAGAAGAAGTACCCATTCATCAGCAGGGTACAGGGTTCTATTCCCCTTATTTTCTTATCCCAAAGAAA
This sequence comes from Ichthyophis bannanicus, assembly GCA_033557465.1. Lineage (NCBI taxonomy): Eukaryota > Metazoa > Chordata > Amphibia > Gymnophiona > Ichthyophiidae > Ichthyophis > Ichthyophis bannanicus. The sequence continues at coordinate 635,876,833 of CM066035.1, forward strand.
GCAGGGGGTTACAGACCTATCTTAGACCTCAGAGAATTGAACAAATTCCTTGTCTTGGAGAAATTCAAGATGATTTCTCTCGGATCTCTGCTGCCATACCTTCAGAGTCAGGATTGGCTTTGTTCTCTAGCTCTCAAGGATGTGTATACTCATGTCCTCATCCATCCAACCCACAGAAGGTTCCTTCGGTTCCTTTTTCAGCAGAAGCACTACCAATACAGGGTGCTTTCTTTTGGCCTGGCCTCAGCACCAAGGGTGTTCACGAAATGCATGGCTGTAGTAGCAGCATTTCTACGCACTATAGGAATATTCGTCTTCCCTTACAAGTGGCTCATTCGAGCACCAACAGAGTCAGAGGCCAGGACTTCTCTATCCTGCACGATGCGTATCCTTCAGTATTTAGGGCTGGTAATAAACATCCCAAAATCCAGTCTAACTCCTACTCAGTCTCTAGAGTTCATAGGAGCTTTGCTGGATACCACAAGGGCAAGGGCCTATCTCCCCCAGGCTCGTTGCCTTCTCATGGTGCAGTTAGCTTCTCAAGCAGTACTAAAGCCTCATCTTACTGCTCGAGAAATGTTACAACTACTAGGCCACATGGCATCTACTGTGCATGTGGTTCCCTATGCTCGCCTCCATATGAGGGCAGCTCAGTAGACTTTATCCACCCAATAGACCCAGGCATCAGGATGCCTGTCAGACAGAATAGCAAACACAAGTCGCCTTATTTTGTCCCTCCAGTGGTGGAAGTCCACTCAAAACCTGTTGCTGGGGCCCCCTTTTCAACAACCCTTGCCCCAAACAACTCTCACAACAGAAGCTTCTCCGATGGGTTGGGGAGCTCATCTTCAAGACCTCTCCACCCAAGGCACCTGGTCTCCACAGGAGAGTCATCTACATATCAATCTCTTGGAGCTCAGAGCAATCTTCCTTGCTCTGCTAGTGTTCCACACCCTGCTCAGCTACAAGACAGTCCTCATTCATATGGACAATCAAGTAGCCATGTTCTATGTGAACAAGCAGGGGGGAACAGGCTCTCTGTCACTTTGCAACGAAGCTTTGCGACTATGGGCCCTCACCAGAGAGCATCAGATTCATCTCCTTGCAGTGTATCTTCCAGGCATACAAAACTCTTGGGCAGACAAACTCAGCCGAGTTCTGCTTCCACACTCATGCAGACCAGGTAACCAAGATTTTTCAAATTTGGGGAACCCTGGACATAGACCTCGTTGCAAGTCCGTGGAATGCCAAACTTCCCCGGTTCTGTTCCAGAATTCCGGCTCAGAAGACTCAGGCCAGGGATGCTTTCCTCCTTCATCGGGGTCAAAACTTCCTGTATGCCTTTCCACCCATTCCCCTAATTCCCAAAACCCTGTTCAAGCTTCAGAGAGACAGAGGCCACATGATTCTCATAGCTCCACAATGGCCACGGCAAGTGTGGTACCCTCTGCTTCTACATCTCTCTCAAGCTCCCTCCCTGGAGTTAGGGTCTGCTCCAGATCTCCTATCTCAGGAGGACGGAATGTTATGGCATCCCAATCCCCAGTCTCTGCGTCTCAGGGCTTGGTTGCTGAAGGCCTAGATCTCCAAGATCTTAATCTTCCTCAGCAAGTAAAAGATATTCTTTTTGCTTCCAGGAAACCTTCCACAAGATGCTCTTATGCTTTTAAGTGGAAAAGGTTTACCATATGGTGTTTGCAGAAGAGTCTTAACCCCCTTGCGATACCTCTGGAATCATTGCTGGAGTATCTCCTTCATTTATCCAATGCAGGACTTAAGACTAACTCAGTAAGAGTCCATTTGAGTGCTATTGCAGCTTCCTTTAAGCCTCTAAATGGACAGCCTATTTCCTCTCATCCTCTTATAGCAAGATTTATGAGAGGCCTTCTTCTAACTAAGCCTCCCATTAGGCCACCACCAGTGGCATGGGACTTAAACCTGGTTCTTGGGCAGCTCATGAAGCCACCTTTCGAACCTTTAGCTACTACCTCCTTGAAATTCCTTTCTTGGAAGATTATCTTTCTCATTGCAATCACATCAGTACGCCGCATTAGTGAGTTGAAAGCGCTAGTAGCTGATCCACCTTATACAAGGTTCCATCATGACAAGGTAGTCCTTAGGACTCATCCACACTTTATGCCAAATTTGGTCTCGCCTTTTCATCTGAACCAAGTGGTCTACCTACCTGTGTTTTTTCCAAGGCCTCATGCATCAAATGCAGAGAGGAATCTTCATACCTTGGACTGTAAAAGAGCTTTAGCCTTTTACTTACAATGAACACAGCAACATAGAAAGTCCTCTCAACTCTTTGTTGCTTTTGATCCTTCTCATTTGGGACTTCCAGTCTCCAAGAGAACACTCTCTATCTGGATTGCTCAGTGTATTTCCTTCGCCTATCAGAGGAAGAAGCTTTCTTTGGAGGGCCATGTCACAGCTCACAATGTGAGAGCCATGGCAGCCTCAATGGCTCATCTGCACTCTGTGTCTATCGACGACATCTGTCGAGCAGCCACCTGGGCCTCGGTTCATACCTTCACAGCCCATTACTGCTTGGACAAGGACTCCCGCCGGGATGCCTTGTTTGGTCAGGCTTTTCTCCAACACCTGTTCCATACCTAATCAACTCCTACCCACCATCCCTGGTAGGATGCCAGAGATTCATGGGGGGAAGTGGAGCCCTGTTCAGGGACACACAACTTCTGGGGTCTCTCCCTGGCACCTAAAGCTAGGGAGTCCCCATATATGATGACTAGATTCCTGCTTGTTCCTGGAGATAGCATAGTTACTCACCTGTAACAGGTGATCTCCGGGAACAGCAGGAATTTAGTCCTCACAACCCACCCACCTCCCCTAGGAGTTGTATCTCTCTATCTATCGCTTTCCTTTCCCTCTCTCTCTCTTTGTCTCAACTTTAATGCTCAACTGGAGAGAGGCAGTTGGGAAAGGCGGGAAGGCAGCACGCAGGGGCTGTGGAATGCTCCCAATGGCTTTCTAATTGGACGCTGGGGAGCGTTCCCGCACAGACTCTGTCGGTACCGACGATACCCATATGTGAGGACTAAATTCCTGCTGTTCCCGGAGATCACCTGTTACAGGTGAGTAACTATGCTTTCCCTTACATAGACGACTGCCTTATAAGCGCAAGCACCTCTCAAGAAGCCAGCCTATCTTTCTCATGCACCAGGCAGGTATTACAGCTCTTGGGATTCGTCGTAAATCTTCTGAAATCCCAACTAGTTCCCACTCAGACTCTAGAGTTCATAAGGTCTCTCTTAAACACTCAGCAGTCAAAGGCATATTTATCCCAACTCTGCTGCACTCGACTCAGTCAGCTGGTATCTCAAGCACATCTCAGGGACTGTCTTACTGCCTGGGAAATGCTGCAACGTCTGGGTCATATGGCATCAATGGTGCATGTAGTTCCATATTCCCTTTTCCACATGCGCACAACCCAATGGACTCTGGCTCCCTGTGGACTCAAGCCTCAGGCCGTCTCGGGGACAAGATATTAGTATTCCCCTCCCCCCCCCACTCCCGACGGCATCTCTCCAGTGGTGGTCTTCCCCAGAAAATCTCCTCATAGGGTCACCTTTTCAGATGCCTCCACATCAATGTACCCTAATGACTGATGCATCCAAACTGGGCTGGGTAGCCCCTCTAGGGCATCTTTCCACTCAGGGCCTCTGGTTACCACAGGAGTCACGACTCGAGATAAATATTCTGGAGCTTCGAGCCATCTTCCATGCTCTCAAAGTATTTCAGGAACACCTTCATTACCACAGAGTCTTTCAGACTTAGAGCAACTCCTATCCTCCGTCCTGGAATTTTCGATACCAGATATCCATGGAGGATCCATGACCTCTTTTAATATTTATTTAATAGCAAGGCTTGATATACTGCCCAAACCAGAGTATCAGAGCAGTGTACAAAGAAAAAAGAACACAATGGCTACTGGCAGAAAAAAAGGAGGAAGAGAACGCCAATGGTTGACAGGAAAGCAATAGTGAGAGAGTGAAGAGAGAACAGAAAAGAGCAGAGATAAACACAGAAATGGGGGGAGTACCAGTGGGTGGGAGTGATAGGGTGAGGGGAGATGGAGGCAGTGTGTGGCATCAGGACCATCATGTGATATCTCCTGAAGCAAACAATACGGGTTCCGAGGTCTCTCTCTGGTATCTTCTAGCTAGGGAGTCCCTTATGTGAAGACTACATTCCTGCTTGTTCCTGAAGAAAGTGTAGTTACTCACCTGTAACAGGTGATTTCCGGGAACAGCGGGAATTTAGTCTTCACAACCCACCCTCCTCCCCTAGGAGTTGTAGGTTTTCTTTTTCTCCTCTCCTTTTATCTCCGCTACAAACTCAACTGAGGAGGGAGAGTGGGCAAGGTGGGAAGGCAGCTACGCAGGTGCAGTGGGATGCTCCCAAAAGCTTTCCTAATGGATGCTGGGGAGCATTCCTGCACAGGCTCCATTGGTACTGACGTCACCCATATGTGAAGACTACATTCCGACTGTTCCTGGAGATCACCTGTTCTCCAGGACCAAGCAGGAAGTCAGTCCTCACTTATGGGTGACGTCGGCGCCGACGGAGCCCTCGCGGAGCAATTTTCCCCAGCTTTCAAAGAAAGCCTTTGGGAATTGCAGCGCGCATGCGCGGTCGTCTTCCCGCCCGAGGGTGCCATCTTAGCCAGTCTTCTTTTTTCCGCGGAGCCCTACAGACGTCCCCGTCTTGTCCCCGCGAAAAAGTTGATTTTCTTCTTTATTTTATCCTTTTTTCCTTCGGCTCGACGCCGATCTTTTTCCCGCCCGGACTCGCGACGCCGGTCACGAGTCCTCTTCCTTTAATCGGTGTTTCTGACTTAGTCAGCTTTCGTTTTCGTTTTTCCCTGGCAGCCCGGTTCTTTGACCTCGCAGGGGCCCTTTTTCCCCCGATGGCTGCCAGTGGGTTTAAGCGGTGTGGTCGGTGTGACCGAAATATGTCACTAACCGACACACACGACTTTTGCCTCCGCTGCCTGGGCCCGGATCATGAGGAACTGATCTGTGGGCCCTGCAGCAAAATGTCCTCAAAGGCGTTGAGAAGTCGGCGGCATCAGCGTGAGAGAATCTTCGCTGACCCCAGCCGTACCCGGACCTCGTCGGAGGCCTCCGCGTCGAAAGGCTCCAGCTCGGACCGTCGCCGGAGTTCCTCCGACCGGGGTTCTCCCTCCGGGAACCATCGTCGGAAGGTGAAACCCGCGAGGGCGGCGTCGGTGGACGCTCCTGGTTCCGCGAGGGCCAGGTCGCATAGCCCCGACAGCCGCCCCGGGTCCTTGGAGAAGGAACACATCCCGAAGCGACCTCGCCTGGAGTCGGAGATGCCTGCCCGGGTAAGTCCTGTGGTCCTTCTGGACTCGCCTCCGCGACAGCCGACGTCGGGCCCGACGCCGTCGGGGCCCGAGTCGGGGGCTGCTGGGTCACCTGAGCTCGGACTCAGGTTGACGGCCTTGGAGAGCAGACTGTCTGCCTTCATGGACCAGCAGAGGGCACTGCTCGCTGGCTTCGCTGGCGCCGCTGCCCCGACCGCCGGGACGTCGACGTCCAAGTCGACCCCGGAGACCGAGCCGATCCTCGAGTCGATGAGAACTCGAGTCGATCCTCGGTCGAGGTCACCCTCGGCCTCCCGTTCGGGACCGAGGTCGCCGACGCCGACTCCCTCGGCGTCGGGGCGGCTGGCGCCGCGCCCTGCCCGGGCCGACCCCACCGAGTCCTCGTCGGAGTCGGTCTGGGAGTCTGAGGAGGAAGAGTCACCTGATTCTTTCCGGACTCGGTGTGTCCCATCGGACTCACCGGAGTCCGAGCCTCGGAAGCAGTCCCCCCCGGAGGATGCCCGGTTCTCGGACTTCGTTAGGGACATGGCCAAGGCTTTGGCCTTCCCTGCGGATCCCGAGGAGGAGCCTCGAGCCGAAGAGCTCGACGCCCTCCAGTATGACTCTCCCGCGAGGGAACACTTTACTGTACCGGTTCCTCCTATGCTGGAACGACTACTCTTCCGCATGTGGGAGAGTCCGGCCTCCTCGCCGGTCCTGAGCAAGCGGGTCGATTCTATATATCGAGTCCGCAAGAGCCCTGGCTTTCAGAAGGCACAGCTGCCACACCATTCCATGGTAGTGGAATCGGCCATGCATCGTCTTAAGAGCCAGAAGATGCACTCCTCGGTGCCTCCTGGAAGGGAGGCCCGTAACCTGGATGGCCTTGGCAAGAAGTGTTTCCAGGGCTCTATGCTCGCATGTCGTGTCCAGACTTACCAGCTATACATGGGCATGTATCTCCGGGATCTGGCTAAAGAGCTAGCCGGATTCTCCGCTGGTCTGTCCGAGGAACCCTTGCGGAGGTTCCTAGCCTTGTCCACTGGCATTCGGGAATGCTCAAAGTTCATGTCCCGAGCAGCCTATGATGGCTTTGAAGCATCGGCTCGAGTGGCCGCAGCCGGCATCGGTGCCCGCCGACAGGCTTGGCTTCAGTCGTCAGACCTTGAGCCCTGGGTGCAGGACAAGTTGGTCGATGTCCCCTGCCGAGGCGAAAACCTCTTTGGCAATCCCATGGCGGAAAAGGCTGCGCAAATTGAGACTGAGACTCTCACCAGGACCAGGCTTTCTAGGAAGACCTCCGCCCCTTCCCAGAAAAAGAAGGGCTCGGGGAAAAAGTCCTTTTACCCGAGGAAGGCGGCTGCCTACAAACAATACCCCCATTATCAGGCCCCTGCAGCTCCCCAACAGGGCCAGCAGGCCAAGGGACGGGGTAACGGGTCCCGTAGGCAGCAAGCCCCCAAGCCTGCACCACCAGCCCCTGCTCAGCAGGGTGGGGGTTTTTGACTCGCACAGCATAGCCTTTCCCCCCCCGCTGGTTCCTCCCAGCACCGGTGGCCGGCTGGTTCACTTCGCCCACAGGTGGTCCAGCATCACCGCAGATGCCTGGGTGCTTCAAGTCGTGCGAGAGGGCTATCTTCTCCACTTCCACCAGGTTCCTCCCTCCTATTTTCCGGGAGAACCTCCACGACCCCCTCTGCACAGGGAGTTGCTCCTTCAGGAGTTAGCAGGTCTTCTGCAGGAACAGGCGGTGGAACCGGTGCCACACCACCTGAGAGGTCAAGGCTTTTATTCCAGGTATTTTCTGATACCAAAGAGAACAGGGGGCCTCAGACCCATCCTGGACTTGCGCAACCTCAACAAGTTCCTTGTGCGGGAGAAGTTCAAAATGCTTACCCTTGGAATCCTTCTGCCCTACCTCCAGCAGGGAGATTGGCTATGCTCCTTGGATCTAAAGGATGCCTACACACACATCCTCATCCACCCAAGCCACCGCCAATACCTGCGGTTTGTGGTGGCAGGAAATCATTACCAGTACAGAGTACTGCCCTTCGGCCTGTCCTCCGCACCGCGAGTCTTCACAAAATGCCTCGCGGTCGTGGCGGCCCATCTCAGGCTTCACGGCCTCTATGTCTTTCCGTACCTCGACGACTGGCTCATCAGAGCAGCGTCCGCTCGGGAGGTCACCAATGCCACGCGCCGCACGGTGACTCTTCTGCAGTACTTGGGCTTTGTTATAAACTTCGCAAAGTCCACTTTGCTCCCCTCACAGGATCTCGAGTTCATCGGCGCAAGGCTGCACACTCCTCAGGCGCGAGCGTACCTACCGCTCGACAGGGCTCAACGGCTCATGGACCTAGCCGACCGCTTTCGCAGCCAGCCCCTGGTCTCCGCCAGGCGCTTCCTGAGACTACTCGGCCATATGGCTTCCACCGTCCATGTGACCCCCAATGCCCGCCTGAATATGCGGTCTGCTCAATGGTGTCTCCGCCAGCAGTGGCGACAAGCCACAGGCGGCCTAGCGGACCTAGTGCGCGTCTCCGAGCCGCTGATCTCGTCTCTCCGGTGGTGGCTCCGGCAGCCGAACCTAATATTCGGAATGCCTTTCCAGTCACCTCAGCCGACCCGGGTGCTGACCACCGATGCATCCCTCCTGGGCTGGGGAGCACATTGCCAAGAGGCACGTACTCAGGGCCTCTGGACCACGTGGGAGTCTGCTCAGCAGATCAACTTCCTGGAGCTCAGGGCGATCCGCCTAGCTCTCAAGGCCTTCTCCCACCTGACTTCCCACCAGTCCGTCCTTGTCCAGACGGACAATCAAGTTGCCATGTTCTACGTGAACAAGCAGGGGGGCACGGGCTCCTTCCTCCTCTGCCGGGAGGCACAGAAGCTCTGCTCTTGGGCCGTCAGTCACGGCATTCTCCTAAAGGCGGTTTATCTCCCGGGCCAAGAAAACTGCCTTGCGGACAAACTCAGCAGGGTCCTCCAGCCGCACGAGTGGCGTCTGGATCCCTTGGTAGTTCAGAAGCTCTTCCTCCGGTGGGGCCTCCCCACGGTGGATCTCTTTGCCAGTCCTCACAACCGGCAGCTTCCTCGCTTCTGCTCTCGTCAGCCACACCCCCTTCGGGTTGCGGCGGACGCCTTTCTGATCTCATGGTCGGGGAGCCTTCTGTACGCTTTCCCTCCCATCCCGCTGGTCTCTCGGACTCTTTTCAAAGTTCTCCGAGACAAAGCCTTCATGATCCTGGTGGCCCCTCGCTGGCCCAGGCAGCCGTGGTTTCTGCTCCTGCTACAACTGGCGGTGGAGGATCCAATCCCTCTGGGGGTACAACTGGATCTCCTCACTCAGGATCAGGGGTCCCTACTGCACCCCAACCTCAGGTCTCTCAACCTCATGGCCTGGCTGCTGAGAGGGTAGTCCTTGCTCCCCTTCTCCTGCCGGCGGAGGTGGAGGAGGTCGTCTTGGCTTCGCGACGGCCCTCTACCCGCAAATGCTACGCCCTTAAATGGCGTCGCTTTGCAGTCTGGTGTACCCAACAGTCTCAGGATCCCTTCTCCTGCCCGGTGTCGGTGATCTTGCAGTACTTGCTGCACCTCTCTAATCTGGGACTTAAGTCCAACTCCGTCAAAGTTCACCTCAGTGCTCTTTCAGCACATCATGTGCAGGTGGACGGCAGACCTCTCTCAAACGACCCTCTCGTAGCGAGGTTTCTCCGAGGTCTCCTTCTACTTAAACCACCTCTGCGCCCGCCAGCGCCTGACTGGGACCTGAATGTGGTTTTGCAGCGGATCACCTGTCCGCCTTTTGAACCTATGGCTACCTGTTCTCTCCGTTTTCTGTCTTGGAAAACACTGTTCTTGATAGCCCTCACTTCCGCTAGACGCGTAAGTGAATTGCAGGCCCTCGTGTCTGATCCCCCTTACACTAGGTTCTACAAGAATAGGGTAGTCCTACGGACTCACCCAAAATTTCTGCCTAAAGTGGTCTCCCCTTTTCACATCAATCAGGAGGTGGTACTTCCAACCTTCTTTCCCAGACCACACTCCAGCCGAGCTGAAACGGTCCTCCATACCCTGGACTGTAGAAGGGCATTGAACTTCTACCTTGACCGTACGCGGGAGCACCGTAAAGCTACTCAGCTTTTTGTGTCTTTTGACCCCAATAAATTGGGGCTCCCGGTCTCCAAGCGTACTCTGTCCATCTGGGTTGCGGACTGTATCTCTTGGGCTTATGGGGCAGCCGGACTCTCCTTAGAAAGCCGAGTCACGGCTCATTGCGTTCGGGCAAAGGCTACGTCAGTGGCTTACCTCCGCTCTGTTCCGCTGGCAGACATCTGCCGGGCCGCTACTTGGTCTTCGAGCCAGACTTTTGCGGTCCATTACTGTCTCGAGAGGGAGTCCCGTAGGGACAGTGCTTTCGGACAGGCAGTCCTCCGTAATCTCTTTGAGGTCTGAGCAACTCCTACCCTCCATCCCGGATGTGGGCTACCGGTGGGTGATAATTCAGCGAAGATTCTATCCTTCTGTGCTGCTGGGCTAGAGGGAGCTCATTTTTGTGCTTAGGGTCTCCGGTAGCCTTGAGCTTGGGAGTCCCATAAGTGAGGACTGACTTCCTGCTTGGTCCTGGAGAAAGCGTAGTTACTCACCTGTAACAGGTGTTCTCCAGGAGCAGCAGGAATCAGTCCTCACTACCCTCCCTCCTCCCCTTGGAGTTGCAATCGTCTGCTTATGTTGTTTTTGCAAATTTTTATGCTGTCTTTTTTAGCTATGTCATCTGACTGGCTAAGATGGCACCCTCGGGCGGGAAGACGACCGCGCATGCGCGCTGCAATTCCCAAAGGCTTTCTTTGAAAGCTGGGGAAAATTGCTCCGCGAGGGCTCCGTCGGCGCCGACGTCACCCATAAGTGAGGACTGATTCCTGCTGCTCCTGGAGAACACCTGTTACAGGTGAGTAACTACGCTTTATAGGTGAGTAACTACGCTTTACACCCTGAGACATGGCTGTATTGCCGTATCTTTTCCATAAGAATCAGCAAGGAGAGTACCTGCTCCCTAATGGTAAATTTGTCATCAGCAAAAAGGGATAATTTGTGTGATTTTCCCCCCCCTCTCCCCGCCATCCCTCTAACATCGCCCTGTACCTGAATCCTCGCAGCTAAGAGCTCGATTGCTAGTGCAAACAGTAAAGGGACAGAAGACACCCCTACCTATTACCCTTCCCCAAACTGAACTCTTTAGAGTACCCCCCCACGAACCCGAATATTAGTTTCAAATCTTTGTTGTTAATTAACTATCTTAACATATGTTTCTTGTTATGTTCACTTGTACTGTTCAAATTACAATATTTTTTGCACAATGTTTTCTGTAGACCTTCTTGACTGGTAGAAAGAGGGTATAAAAAAAGATGTTAAATAAATAAATAAATATGGACAGAGCGAGATGAATATAGAGCTTTGATCCATTGAATATACTTCTCCCCAATCCCTAATTTGCACAAGACTGAGAACATAAATCCCCATTCCACCCGGTTGAATGCTTTCTCAGAATACACTATTATCAAAAGGGTCTTTTTCCCATCTACTTTTGCCCTCTAGATCAAATTAAGGATTTTATGCATATTGTCAGATGCCTGACCCCCTGGAATAAACCTGGTCTGTTCTACCTTTATCAATTTAGGAAGCAAAGACTGCAGCTTATTAGCTAGAACTTTCGCTCAAAACTTGGCATCTAGATTGATAAAGCAGATGGGCTGTTAAGATCCACAAACACTTGGTCTTTCCCTGGCTTAGGCAACACAGTTATCCCAGCTGTGCACATAGATCTTGGGATGTCCTCCCCCTCTACCAACGCATTAAAAGTCTGGGCCATAGGGCCCACTAACAAATCGTGAAATTGTCAATAAAATTTGGCCGTTAAGCTATCCAGCCCAGGTGCCTTCCCAATTTTGAGCATCTTAATGCCTCCTTCACCACATCCTGCAATATTGTCCATTCTAGTGCTTTTGCTTCCATTTTTGTAAGCTGCAGAAGAACACACCACTGTAGGAACTCATCCACCTTTTCCCCTTCCTGCCCTATTTCTCCAATATACAATTTAGCATAGAATTGTCAGAATGCTTCCCGAATCTTATCAGATTCAAAAAACATTTCCCTCTTGGCATTCCTAATCCTTAACACTTGTTTGCTGCCTATGCTGCCCCTTTAGCCGCAACACCAGCAGCCTGCTAGCCCGATTCCCATACTCAAAATGGACCTGCTTAGCCCTTTCTAGCTGAAAAATCATATCCTCAAATTTCTCCAGTTCCCCCCTCAACCCTTCTAATCTCTGTAGAGTCCTTTTACCCCCTTCAATTTGTTCTCTTTCCACCTCCCTAATTTTATTCAGTAACTCCCTTTCTTTCATCTCCTCCTTTTTAGCAGCTTTTTAGCCCCTGCCCCCACCAAATGTCGTCTTATTACTGCCTTAAAACAATCCCATACCTCCCTCTTAGTTATCCCAACCACCACATTGAAATGAAAGTATTCTTGAATCACCTTGGTTACCCTAGCCACACAGTCCTTATCCTCCAGTAGAGTCACTAAACTTCTAGAACTTTGCCCCTCCACCATCTGCACGCGCACACTCACTAGGGCATGGTCTGACCATATCTGCCCAATTTCCACCTTCTCCACCTCTGACACCAACTCCCCCCTTCCCCAAATCATATCCAATCTACTATACCCATTGTGTGGGATTGAATAAAACATATTGTCCATCCGAGACCCATTCTGTATCCGCCATATATCCACTAATTCCAACACTTCCCCCAGTCACTAACAGCTGCCTATAACCCTTCACCCCTATGGCCACCCCTCCCGAGTTATCTAATCTGCAATTCACAATTAAATTAAAATCCCCACCCAGCATGATCGGAATTTCTCCAGGACCAAGCAGGAAGTCAGGCCTCACAAATGGGTGACGTCGGCGCCGACGGAGCCCCCGTGCGGAGCATTTCCCCAGCTTTCACCCTTCCCGCCCAAAGGTGCCATCTTGCTCAGTCTTCTTTTTTCCGCGGATCCCGACGGACGTAGTTCGTTTTTCGCCGAGGAAAAAGTTGATTTCCCTGTTTTTTATTCTTCTTCTTCGGTTCGAGCCTGGGCCCGATATGCCTGTATCGAGCCCACTCCCTATTTTTTCGGTTTTTGTCCTTCGAGACTAGCGTTCGCGCCATTTTTTTCTCTTTTCACTGGCAGCCCTGTCTTTTGACCTCGCAGGGGCCCTTTTTCCCCCCATGGCTGCCAGCGGGTTTAAAAAGTGTGATCGCTGTAAGAAACTTATGTCTCTTACCGACACACATGACTGCTGCCTCCGCTGCCTCGGACCCGATCATGACCCGATGATCTGTGGTCCGTGTGGCAAAATGTCCTCGAAGGCGTTGAGGAGTCGGCAGCACCAAAAGGATAGAATCTTCTCTGACTCCGCGTCTGGACAGGCCCGGACCTCGTCAGAGGCCTCCACGTCTCCGGACTCCGGCCCTGAGCAGCGTCGAGGTTCCTCTGAGCGGGGGTCTCCTTCGCGGGAGCAGCGCAGGAAGAAAAAACCACGAGGGCGGCGTCGGTGGACGCTCCTGGTTCCTCGAGGGCCAGGTCGCATAGCCCCGATAGCCGTCCCGGGTCTTCGGAGTCGGCGAGGCCTGCCAAACAACCTCATCTCGAGATGGAGTCTCCTGGGCACGTGAGTACTGTAGTCCTTGTGGACTCTCCTCCAGGGGAGCTGACGTCGGGCCTGACGCTGTCAGGGCCCGGGTCAGGGGCTGCTGGGTCTCCTGAGCTCGGACTCAGGTTGACGGCCTTGGAGAGCAGCGTCGCTGCCTTCATGGAACAGCAGCGGGCATTGATCGCCGGTCTCACCAGTGCATCTGCCCCGACCACCGGGACCTCGACGTCCAAGTCGACCCCGGAGGCCGAGCCGATCCTCGAGTCCATGCGGGCTCGAGTCGATCCTCGGCCACGGTCTCCCTCGGCCTCCCGTTCGGGACCGAGGTCGTCGACGCCAGTACCCTCGGCGTCGGGGCAGAGGGCATCGGTGCCTGCCCGACCGGAGCCGCTCGATTTCTCCTCCGAGGAGTCGGGCTGGGAGACAGAGGACAAAGAGTCACCCGACACCTATCGGACTCGGTGTGTCCCATCGGACTCACCGGAGTCCGAACCTCGGAGACGGTCCCCGCCGGAGGATACCCGGTTCTCAGACCGTGCGGGATATGGCCAAGGCCTTGGCATTCCCCGCGGATCCCGAGGAGGAGCCGAGGAGCTCGAGGCCCTCCAGTATGACTCTCCCCTGAAGGAGGCCTTTACTGTTCCGGTTCCTCCGATGCTGGAGCGGCTGCTTTTCCGCATGTGGGAGACCCCGGCCTCGACACCGGTGTTAAGCAAGCGGGTCGATTCCATCTATCGAGTCCGCAAGAGCCCCGGATTCCAAAAGGCACAATTACTGCACCACTCCATGGTTGTGGAATCGGCCATGCATCGACTGAAAAGTCAGAAGATGCACTCCTTGGTGCCTCCCGGCCGGGAGGCCCGGAACCTGGATGCCCTCGGTAAGAAGTGCTTCCAGGGCTCTATGCTTGCTTGCCGTGTCCAGACATACCAGCTCTACATGGGCATCTACCTTCGAGACCTGGCAAAGGAGATTGCCGGGTTCTCTGCTGGTCTCTCCGAGGAACCTTTGCAGAGGTTCCAAGCCTTGTCCACTGGTATTCGAGAGTGCTCGAAGTTTATCTCTCGGGCAGCCTACGCTGGCTTCGAGGCTTCGGCCCGAGTAGCCGGGGCCAGTATCGGTGCCCGCCGACAGGCTTGGCTACAGTCATCCGACCTCGAGCCATGGGTACAGGACAAGTTTGTCGATGTCCCCTGCCGAGGTGAAAACCTTTTCGGCAAACCCATGGCTGAAAATGCTGCTGAACTCGAGACAGAGACTCTCACCAGGACTAGGCTGTCCAGGAAAACCTCTGCCCCTTCTCAGAAGAAGGGCTCTGGAAAAAAGACCTTTTACCCGAGGAAGTCATCTGCCTATAAACAACACCCTCATTATCAGGCCTCTGCAGCTCCCCAACAGGGTCAGTAGGGTCATGGGCCCCGTAGGCAGAAGGCCCCCAAACCACCAACACCGGCCCCTGCTCAGCAGGGTGGGGGTTTTTGACTCAGAAAGCATAGCCTCTTCTCCTCAGCTGGCTCATATCAGCACAGGAGGCCGGCTGGCCCACTTTGCCCACAGGTGGTCAGCCGTCACATCAGATACCTGGGTGCTCCATATAGTCCAAAAGGGCTATCTTCTCCATTTTCACCAGGTACCTCCCTCCTATTTTCCAGGGGAGCCTCCAAGACTCCCTCTGCACAGGGACCTACTCCTTCAGGAGTTAGCAAGTCTGCTAAAGGAACAGGCTGTGGAACCGGTGCCCCACCACCTGAGAGGTCACGGCTTTTATTCCAGGTACTTTCTGGTACCAAAAAGAACAGGAGGCCTCAGACCCATCCTAGACTTGCGCAACCTCAACAAGTTCCTGGAGAGGGAAAAGTTCAAGATGCTTACCCTTGGAATCCTGCTGCCCTACCTCCAGCAGGGAGATTGGCTATGCTCCTTGGATCTAAAGGATGCGTATACTCACATCCTTATTCATCCAGAGCACAGACAATATCTCAAATTTGTGGTGGGAGGAAACCACTACCAGTACAGAGTACTACCCTTTGGCATAACCTCCGCCCCCAGGGTGTTCACCAAGTGCCTGGCGGTGGTGGCGGCCTACCTGAGGCTTCAAGGTCTTTTTGTGTTCCCATACCTGGACGACTGGCTCATAAGGGGCCAATCTTCCCAGGAGGCCAGTCAAGCCACCCTTCGCACTGTGGCTCTACTTCAGCGCTTGGGGTTTGTCATAAACTTCGCAAAGTCCACTTTGCTCCCGTCCCAGAACTTGGAATTCATAGGAGCAAGACTGGACACTCTTCAGGCGAAGGCTTTTCTGCCTGTGGACAGAGCCCACAGATTGATGGATCTAGCCAGGCAGTGTCACAGCAATTCCCTGGTCTCCGCCAGGCTATTCCTGAGGCTTCTCGGCCATATGGCTTCCACGGTTCATGTAACCCCCAATGCCCGCCTGCATATGCGGCCTGCTCAGTGGAGCCTCCGCACTCAGTGGCATCAGGTCACAGGGAGCCTTGCAGTCTCAGTAAGAATATCCGTGCTGCTTGTCTCCTCCCTTCAATGGTGGCTTCATCTTCCGAATTTGGTGCTCGGAGTGGTTTTTCAATCCCCTCCGCATTCTCAGGTGTTGACTACAGATGCTTCTCTTCAGGGTTGGGGAGCGCATTGCCAAGGGGCATGTACTCAGGGTCTCAGGACCCCTTGGGAGGCTGCTCAGCAGATAAACTTCCTGGAGCTACGGGCAATACGCCTAGCTCTGAGGGCCTTCTCCCACCTCACGTCTCACCAGTCTGTACTGGTCCAGACGGACAGTCAAGTTGCCATGTTTTACGTGAACAAGCAAGGAGGCACAGGCTCCTTCCTTCTCTGTCAGGAAGCTCAGCGGCTGTGCTTCTGGGCCGTCAATCACGGAATCCTTCTCAAAGCCGTCTACCTCCCAGGTCAAGAGAATTACCTGGCGTACAGACTGAGCAGGATCCTGCAACCACACGAATGGAGGTTGAATCCATTGGTGGTTCAGCAGATCTTTCTGAAGTGGGGCCTCCCCACCATGGATCTTTTCGCCAGTCCTCTGAACCGGCAACTCCCGAGATTCTGTACCAGACAACCGCATCCTCTCCGAGTAGCAGCGGATGCGTTTCTGATCTCGTGGTCCAAAGGCCTACTGTATGCGTTTCCTCCCACGCCACTAGTGTCCAGAACACTATTCAAAGTCCTCAAGGACAGGGCCTCCATGATTCTGATAGCCCCCAGGTGGCCGAGGCAACCGTGGTTCCCGCTTCTGCTGCAACTGTCGGTGGACACTCCTATTCCTCTGGGGATTCAACACGATCTCCTGTCTCAAGAACAGGGATCTCTCTTACACCCCAACCTCCAGTCCCTTCATCTGATGGCCTGGCTGCTGAAAGGGTAATTCTGGCTCCCCTACTTCTGCCTAGAGAGGTGGAAGACGTAGTCTTAGCCTCTAGAAGGCAATCCACCCGGAAATCCTACGCTCTTAAGTGGCGTAGATTCTCCGCATGGTGTGCTCAGCACAGCGAGAATCCTTTCTCGTGCTTGGTAGCGGTAGTATTGCAATATTTGCTTTACCTCTCCAATCTAGGCCTTAAGTCCAATTCTGTCAGAGTTCACCTCAGTGCTCTCTCAGCGCACCACTCGCCGGTGGACGGGCGGCCTCTTTCCAACCACCCTTTAGTGGCTCGTTTCCTCAGAGGCCTCCTCCTGCTTAAGCCTCCTTTACGTCCACCGGCCCCTGAGTGGGATTTAAATGTGGTCTTACAGCGGATTACTTGTCCGCCATTTGAACCTATGGCTACCTGTCCTCTCCGTTTTCTGTCCTGGAAAACTTTGTTTCTGGTAGCTCTTACCTCTGCTAGGCGAGTAAGTGAACTTCAGGCGCTGGTGTCTGATCCCCCTTACACTAGGTTCTACAGAAATAGGGTAGTCTTACGGACTCACCCCAAGTTTCTCCCTAAGGTTGTCTCCTCTTTCCACCTCAATCAGGAGGTGGTTCTTCCGACCTTCTTACCCAGGCCGCATGCCAACCGGGCTGAGATGGTCTTGCATACCCTGGACTGTAGGAGGGCGTTATCCTTCTACCTTGACCGTATGCGGGAGTATCGGAAGGCTGTTCAGCTTTTCATTTCTTTTGACCCCAATAAGTTGGGGCTGCCTGTCTCCAAGCGTACTTTGTCCATATGGGTCGCTGACTGTATCGCCTGGGCTTATGGGGCAGCCGGCCTCTAGTTGCAGGGTCGAGTCACGGCTCATCGTGTCAGGGCGAAGGCTGCGTCAGTGGCTCATCTCCGCTCTGTTCCGTTGGCAGACATCTGCCGGGCTGCTACTTGGTCTTCAAGCCAGACCTTTGCGGCCCATTACTGCCTTGAGAGGGAGTTCCGCAGGGACAGTGCTTCCGGACGGGCAGTACTCCATAATCTCTTTGGGGTTTAGGCAACTCCTACCCTCCGGCCCTGGTGTTGGGCTACCGGTCGGGGGCTTTCTCAGAGAAGATTCCTTCCTTCTGTGCTGACAAGCTAGAGGGAGCTCATTTTTCCACTTGGGGTCTCCAGTAGCCTTAAGCTGGGGAGTCCCATATGTGAGGACTGACTTCCTGATTGGTCCTGGAGAAAGAGTAGTTACTCACCTGTAACAGGTGTTCTCCAGGAGCAGCAGGAATCAGTCCTCACAACCCTCCCTCCTCCCCTTGGAGTTGCAGTCATATGATTTAGTTTTTGCTAATTTTTTTGCTGTCTTTTAGCTATGTCATCAGACTGAGCAAGATGGCACCCTTGGGCGGGAAGGGGACCGTGCATGCGCGCTGCAATTCCCAAAGGCTTTCTGTGAAAGCTGGGGAAATGCTCCGCGCGAGGGCGCCGATGTCACCCATATGTGAGGACTGATTCCTGCTGCTCCTGGAGAACACCTGTTACAGGTGAGTAACTACTCTTTAGACAACAGTGACAACTTTATTGAAGAATTTCTGAATTATGGACAGATAAGGTATGAGTTTTAAACTTTATTTAGAGGTGGAGTACCTTATATAATAAAAAAGTAGCTTGTCGTCTGGAGTGGGTTAGATAACCAATTCTTACCTTACCTCGACACGCTCCGACAAAAAATAATATGAAAGTGATTGGGGAGCTTAGATGGTGAATCTTTTTTAGGTTATGATTCTCCCTGAGGCATTAAAAAAAAAAAAGTATTATGAAACAATTTGTTTTTTGAATGGTGTGAACATGCTGATTATGTGGAAATAATTTTATAAATATACCCTCATAAAAAAGATTTGAATCTGCACCTATATAGTTAAATATGACACACACAGTCCTCTTTTGATTGAAGATTTTGATGGAAATGCCCAATTTCAGGTCCATAATGTCTATTCATAACTTCTACATGCAACTTATGTCTATAGTTGTGTGTCTATATGTGAATATTCAGTGGTGCTAAGTATATGTGTAAAAGTGCTGAATATATGAATAATTTGACATATCTAGATTAGACGTTTCAAACTATTCTCTCAAAAGTCCTGCTCTCTATTTGGCTCAACAAATTTAGTATTCATTTGATGTTCGATTTATCATTATTCTCTGTGGCCAAACAAGAATGAAGTCCTCACATATGGGTGATGTCACCGATGGAGCCCCCTGCGGGAACACTCCCCAACTTCTATTGGAAGCTTTTGTAAAGCACCTGTGCACTTATCTTCCCACCTGCCACGGTGCCATCTTCTCCGGCCGTCTTTGTTTTCTGAGGATCTCCACAGATGTGAATCGGTTGTCCACCATTAAACACTTCATTTTCCCTCCTGTGGTGGGTCTCTTTTTTTTTTTGCTTGTATTTACCTTTTCTACCTGCTGTTGCGTCTGGTGCTTCGATCGCAGTTCCGCTTTGGTTTCGGCAGTTTTTTCGGTACCTTTATTTTTGTGTTGCTTTTTCCCCTGGCCCAGTTGGGCCTCTGGTTGCAGTCGAGCCGTTTGATTTTGCCACAGCTGTCTTCCCAGACATGTACCAGAAACTGGCCAGCACATTCAAGAAATGCACCAAATGTGCCAGGACCATTTCAGTCACTGACGAGCACAATTGGTGCCTCCATTGTCTGTGTCCAATTACCAGCCCTCTTTTGGCAATTTGTGCTTGCAGATGATAAGGAGAGCTTGAAGGGTTGAGAGAAGCAGAGAGAATCCCGCTTTGGCCAGAGGTCTGATTCAGTGTCTTAGGCAACAGCATCGGTGTGATAAGGAAGCTTATCATAGCTCAGGAAGGGGCTATAGAAAAGGTGAAGTGTCTCTGAACAAGCAACCTGTCAATGCTGGTAGAAATGAGAAAACAGAATTTTGCCATAAAAGACTACCAGTCCCAGAATGCACCAGGTTTCCAACAGCCATGAGAGAAACTGAAGTGAGAAAACGTGTGTTCAATCAAAAGGACTATGAGGTAATCCCCAAGCACTCATTGCAAAGGGCAGGGCTTGATTCAGCACAGCTGCGCTGTGCTAGGATGGAACACTCATCTCAAAGGGCAAGGCCTGATTCAGCACAGCTGCGCTGTGTTAGGGAGGAGCACTCATGTAAGCAGAATAAGAGTAGAGTTTATTCTACAGATGACCATCTTCATGATCACCTTGGATATTCAGAGAAGGATCATCAGTTTCATCTGAAGGATCATCAGAAGCAGAAGCCAAACCGGACGGACAGAGAGAAAAAGAAACCCTCTGGAAGAAAGAGGAGAAAAACCTTTGAGAGGTCTAGAAGAGTCCAAAGCAGTACGTATACTGGGAGGTATTCCAAGGGCCTGCATACACCATTGGACTGGGGAAAGCCAGAGGAATGGTGCTGCAGAACTAGGAATCTCCAGATGCTACCTGTGAGGGAGACGGCTGCACGTGGAAGGGACCCTAAGACCCGTGCCAGAAGGTATGTGAAGAGAGATCCAGTGTCCAGGGAACTGGATTGGAAGGCTGGACATAAGAACTGGAGTACATACTGGCCAGGCTATATAGAGAGGAACTCTAGCAGCAATGGAAGCTCAGGTATGAACACTGATCTATGCCCTAGATATAACCTTGAAAGACAGCAGGGAAACAAGTATTCTCCTGAAAGTGCTCCATTGAGAGATTCATCTGTGCCAATCCCTGATATTGAACCTATGCTTGTTGAAGATGGGGGTATGATTGCAGATGAAGAATGTGTTTATATGGACTGCTCTCTATCTAAACTCCGTTGGTAACTTTCTGTTATAAAGTACAGCAACCATCACAAAGAAATACAAATTTGTTCTTTAATCTACTCAGAAAAGCTCCTGAAGCAGGATTTGACCCACACAGTGGAAGGCAAGCCAGCTAAGGGGTTTCAGCTGGTGACTGCTAGCAATTAAGCCTTACCTAATTGCTTGTGAGCTAGGAGAGAATCACTTCTGAATCTATGTGGGAAGTAATCAGAAGTTAACCTGAAAAGAACAGATTGTTTCTTGCTTTGTGGCTTTTCATTTGTTGTTTTCCTGATTTTGACTTTGTTTTTCCAAGTTAACACTGAAAGCAAGTTACCTGATTTATGTGCTACCAAGCATATCTGCGTTGGGAGAAATAACCCCATAAATAAATATCTTATTGGCTTTACCCAAGAGCACAACTAAATTATTGTCAGCAGCTGTGTCTGGTGTGAATGAACTACATTGCCCACAATTCCTTGCAAATCATATAGATATATGCACTTGCCAAGACTGTGAAGATTCTCACCCAGGCAACCGTCTGACAATCGGTCTCAGTGGCTCCCTATGGTTCTGCCAAAGGTGCATCAACATCAAGAGGTTCCCAGGCTTAATCAGAGCAGAGGGACACGTAGTGCCCTGAAGCATTGCTCATCGGTCAGTGTCCGCATGGAATAGAGGACCTAGACTTCCTGTGTCAAAGGGGACTCTATTGAGCACCAGGCGAAGCCCCATGTACATCGGCATCGGAGCCCTTCCTGATGCAATATCGAAAGTGATGGCCAAGGAGGACCCACCAAAGTTGCCCCAGAGAGAGGACTGGACCTCCTTAGTTGTAGAGGGGCACCGACCATTTCCGAAGAGCGGGAGGCCATGCCAATACCACTACAGGAATGCCAGAGACATTGGTCGAAGCTGCTCAGGCTCCAAGGTTTTCTGATTCGGCAGTCATGGAGAAAAGTCTTCAGGCACTTAAGACGTGCATGCATCGATGCTGGGGAAGCAACCGGCTGGTCCTTCGGTGCCCAGGGCATAGTTATTGATCGTTGTGCAGCCGGTCCTCGAAATGCATGCTCTGCCTGCGGAGGCATTGACATTGGAGCATCAAAGAGATCCGACACCAATTCCTGGTGGGGCTCTCTCTCTCTCTCGAATGTATCTGGTTCTGATGTCCTGACGAAGCCCCGAAAGCACTCGATGCATCATTGATCCTGTCAGTACTCTTACTCCCCTTGAGGTCAAAGGAAGCACTGGGCAGAGTCTCGGAGGTTTGTACTCTTGGAATCTGACTCTGATGGCTGGATTACTGATGTGGGAAACTGAGAATCTGTCAGAGGCCAAGTCCCATGAGCTTCCATCAGACCGCTCCCCTCCACACGAACAGCGGAACTCTCTTCCAGAGGACATGTCCTTCCAGAACTTCGTGAGGGATATGAACCCAGGGAAGGAGGAGTTTGAGATCCTCCAGTACTCCTCAGCTCCTAAGGAAGTGGTGCTGGTGCACCTTATTCTACAAAGACTGCAAATGAAGATGTGGGAGAACCCCCTTACTGTGCCCTCAGTCAGTAGAAGGTTGGACTCGATATACAGGATTAAGAAGGCCCCGTGTTTCCAGAAGCCTCCGCTTCCAGAATCCTCCGCTTCCACACAACTCCTTAGTGGTAGGTCTGCCTTTAAAAGGATTAAGAGCACCAAGACCCAATCTTTGATGCCCCCCAGATAGGGAGGCTCAGACATTGGACTCTTTCAGCAGGATGTGCTTCCAGAACTCCATGCTGATAGCTAGAGTGCTCTCTTACTAGCTCTACATGAGCATGTTCCCGAAGGACATCATGCGTTATCTTGCCGATTTGTGCCCCATTTCTTCCTCCGGAGAAACTGAAGCATTATCATACCCTGATGGGCCATGGCAAAGACTGCTCGAATTTCTTGGTCAGGGTGACATATGATGCCTTGGATATGGTCTCTAGAGCGGCGGTGGTGGGTATTGGAGCCCACTGTATCACCTGGCTTCAGTCTTCCGACCTGGAGCAGTCTGTGCAAAATAAACTGGTGGACATCTCGTGGCACGAAGAGAACCTCTTCGGAGAGCAGGTGAAGGAAAAGACAGGCATCATAAAGAAGCAGCACATATCACCCTCACCAGGCTTTTGAGACACTTTTTGCGACAGGGATCAGAAGTATCAGAGGAGACTAGAAGAAGGCTTACTATCTGTGTAAGCGCAGGTACTTTCCTGGTCCTCAAGCCTCCCAGCAAGTCACAGGCTTCTTGCCTGCAATATCAGGAGAGGCCCCAAAAGGCTCAGACCGCTCCGCAACAGAAGTTGAGTATTGAGTTTTGACTGGCTCCTTGAGAGCATAGCCAATCTACCAGTGGCCGTAGAGGGGAATCCTCTGGTGGGGGTACGGCTCACTCTTTTTGCTCACAGGTGGCCCATCATCACTTCAGACATCTGGGTGCTAAAAGTGGCTACAGGTTACTTTGCTGAACTTGCTGCCTCTTTGTCCTCTGAGGGTGTTTCCCCTCGACTCTCTGCATTTAAACGTACTTCATGGAGAAATATTTGCCCTTCTGGCCAAACTCGCCATCGAGCTCATGCCTCAGGAGCAGATCGGACGAGGATTTTACTCCTTTATGATCCCCAGGAAGATGGAAGTTTTCAGCCCATCTTGGACCTCAGAGACCTCAACGCCTTCCTGGTGCGAGAAAAGTTCAAGATGGTCTCTCTAGAGACCCTGCTCCCTTACCTTCAGAAGGACGATTGGCTATGCTCCCTGGATCTCAAGGATGCCTGTACCCACATACCAATCCATCCCGCCTACAGGAGCTATCTCAGATTTGTCCTGGGAGGACAGCACTTTCAATGCAGGGTGTTATCTTAAGAATGGCCTCAGCATTCCAAGTCTTCACAAAGTGCCTTGCAGTAGTAGTGGCCTATCTCAGAACACTGTGGGATTTTGTCTTCCCTTATCTGGACAACTGGTTCATAAAAAGCACCACTCCAAACAAAGTCCAGCAGTCAACACAGTTTGTTGGGTTTTGTTGTAAATTACCCAGAGTCCCACCTTCAGCCCAGCCAACGACTGGAGTTCATAGGGACTCTCCTCGACATGATTCGAGCAAAGATATTTCTCCCACTGGACCCACTCCAGAGATTGACAGCTTTGGTTCAAAACACCCAGTGGCAACTGCAGATAGCTCGTGGGATGCGGAATCTCCAGGAACAAGCAGGAATGAGTCTTCACATATGGGGGTTCGTCGGTGCCGACGGAGCCCGCACGGGAATGCTCCCCAGCATCCAATCAGAAGGCTTTTGGGAGCATCGCCTGCGCGGTAGCTTCCCGCCCTTCCCACTGCCTCTCCCCAGTTTTCATTTTTCCGCGGAGCCGACAGGACGTACCTCCTGTCACCGCAGAAAGTTTTCTTCTTTTTCTTGTTTCCTGTGGTCGCGGTTCTTTTTTCCCGCTGACTCTGGCACTGCTGGTGCCTCCCTTTTTTCCTTATTTTTTGTTTTCCTTTTTCCTTCGAGGAGCATCCTCCTCGTGTCATTCTGAGGCCTACCGGGCTTTCCAGCATGGAGCCTTCTTCCCCTAAGAAGTGCCCCCACTGTGGAGACGTTGTCTTCTTCGACTCCAACGCCTGGTGTCTCTCCTGTTTGGGCCCTGACCCCTTCTCCCCCGGTTCCCCGGGCTTCAGCGTCGGGAGAAGACCCTCCCTGTTTCGAGTGTCCCTCGATGACGTCTTTCCCTCTGAGGTGCGGTCGTCGGCTTTCTCTCCTCGCCAGGATCAGGTAACCCAACAACAGTCTGTTAAGACTAACCGAGCCTTGAGGGGGTGAGTCTCATGCGCTGCATGACGACAGCTCCGGCCTCCCCCTCCAGTCCCTTACACCCCGGAGGGAGTCTTCGGGCTCCAGAGCCTCCAAGGGGTTTCGGGTTGTTCCTGAGGTTCGCTCCTCACAGAACATTCCCGAGCCATGCCCGAGGGTGGCACCCGCTTCGAGCGGTGCAGATCCATCGGCGCCGGCGTCGAGTGTTCCACTCTTTGTCAGGGACTGTCAGCTGGTGTCCTCGGTGCCTTCGGGGCCGATCGACTCGACCCAGTCTGGCTCTACGGCATCCCGGCCCTGCGCAGGGGCGGTACCCGCTTTTGGCGGTGCCGATTCCCCAGCATCGGTGTCGGTGTCGAGTGTCCCATTCTTCACCGGGGATCGTCGGACCAACCTGACCCCGGTATGGCGTGCCCACACCCCTGCCATGCGCGGAGGTGGTGACCGCTTCGAGCGGGACCAAGTCCTCAGCATCGGCGTCAGAGTCGGTGGCTCCACTCCCCGCCGGGGATCGGCACCGGGTGCCCTCGGTTCCGTCAGGGCCGATCGACTCGTCCCCAGCTTCCGCGGGGGCGGTACTGGCCTTGAGCGGCTCCGCCCCTCCGGTGGCAGTCTCGGGAACGAGGGCCCCGTTCTTCATCAGGGGTCGCCACCGGGCTCCACCTGCGGAGCCGATCGATCTATCCCGGTCGGGCGGGTCGGCACCCCCATCTTGCGCGGGGCCGGGGCCTCCCCCGGACGCCACCGACCTCCCGGCATCTACGCGGGCGTCGAGTGCTCCACTCGTCCCTAGAGTTTGCCCGCGGGACCCGGGACCTTCGGTCGAGTCGACCCAAAGTAGCGCCGCGGCCGTGGAGCCGGGGCTGTGCGTCTCGCTCCCCGCCGGGGCTCGTCGGCGGGTTACCTGGGTACCCTCGAGGCCGCGTAGTACGCCCCTTAAGGGTTTCCCGCTCAATAAAACAGGCGCGGGAAGAACCCCGGCGTCTAGAAGGGCCTCTCTCCCGACGTCGGAGCCAACTTCGGGTGTTTCCCTCTTCGCCGAGTTTCGGCCTGGGAAGCCCTCGTTGCCCTCGGCACCGATCGTCGCGACCCAGACTCGATTCTCGGGAGTGGCAGCACCGGCGCGGCCGCCGACACCAGGGCCCCCTACGGAGGCGTCGCTCGGTTCGATGCCCATCCTCAAATCGTTCTCCAGTCTGGAAAGTGTGACTCCGACGCATTTCGGGTCCGACCCCGGTCTTTTCCGACGGCGCAGTGCTGCGCTCGCCTGCTCTCCAGCTGCCTCGGCACCACTCCAGCTGCCCTTGCGGATTGCCCCGGGGGCGGCCCTGCCCCCGGAGTTGGGGCCGAGGCCGAGTCCCGCGGGCCCGTCGGGGACGTCGCTCCCTTCGATGCCCCGCTTGGAATCAATCCCGGGCTCCGACGATGCAGTACCAACTGCCTCGAATTGGGACTGTCAGTACCCTCCTCTGTTTAGAGCGATTCCTCCTGTGCACCAGCACGGTGGGTCCCCTGGTGTTCAAGCGGGCCCCTCCACCTCGGTCTCCCCTGGGATAGCCCCTCTGGGAGAGACGTCTTTTCAGGACTTCCTCCTTGACATGGCAGACTTGCTCGCCATTCCTATCCCGGGCCCTTCGCTAAGTCCGGGTCCTGCGGAACAGGCAGCCATAATGCTTCCTCTACAACCCTCCCTGCGGGATCTCCTGCTTGGGATTTGGCGCTCGCCCTTACAGGTACCGGCGCCGCCTACAGCCATGCATGCCCTGTATCGGGTGCCCCCTCTCCGGGTTTCCAGACGCACCAGCTTCCCCATCATTCCATTGTGGTGGAATCGGCCCTGAGGAAGGTCGGAAGCAAGAAGAAGCACTCTTCCCGCCCCCTGAATCGTGCGTCTAAAGCTCTGGACAACTTTGGGCGGCGAACCTTCCAAACATCCATGTTGGCTTCCAGGATTCTCTCATATATTTTCTATATGAGCCTGGCGCTTCGGGAGGTCACCGAGAGGTTATCTCTTTTGTCTCACTTTTTGTCGGCCCCTCGGGCCCCTGACTATTCCTTGCTTCTTTACCATTGCAGGAATATCTCTTGGTTTCTTTCTCGTGCTGCCGTGGACTCTTTTGAGTCAGTAGGTCCTCTGCTGTCGCCATAGGGGCGCGTCGTACAGCCTGGTTGCAGGCTTCCAACTTGTGCAGCTGGGCACAACATAATCTGGGTAATTCCCCGTGCACCGGGGAGAACCTCTTCAATGGCGAGGCTTTGCGTCAGGTTGCTCAGTGCTCCGCCGACCTGTTTGGCGCTGGCCGCCCGCGGCCCTCCCCCTCTCCCGGAGGTAGGAAATGTCCTTCCCGACCCTCCTTTCCGAAGAAGAAGAAGTTTCATCCCTCTGCCCACCTGCTGGGTGCGCCCATGCCAGGGACATCTCACACCGGTCGGCGGTGCCAGGGCTCGCGCCAGGCTGCCCATGCTAAGCAGCTTTAGGCTCCGGTATGCGGCGGTTTGCGCTTAACTCCTCTTACCAGAAGTTACTGTCCAGTTCTACACTGGGGTTCTTTTCAGTATAACAAGTGGTTCGGCTGCTTGATTGGAGGTATGGAGCCCCCTCCCCCGGGGGGACGGGACCCTTCCCACATTAGGTTAGCCTGGCTCCTCAGGGCCATGCTAGTCTTCTTCGGACTTACCCTCAGGTACGTCCCTCGAATTCCCCTCTGCCTGGTTCCCCAGGATTGAGGGGATCGCGCACCGAATTTCCTTCTCCCAGTGTAGGCCTTGGCCGCTACTCTCCGAGCATGGCCCGAACTAAGCCTCGACAGGGCCGGACCACCCCCGCCCTCTGGTCTGTGTCTCCGCTCTCGCAGAGAAACCCCTGGGTCTGTCAGGTTACGGTGGACAGGAGTTCCACTGACCCATGTCGATCCCCGGCTCCGCTCCCTGCACTCCTCGGAGCAGCGGAGGGCATTGGCCCTACCCCCGAAGGTTTTTTTTATATATGCCGGAGATGACCCCCACGGTCACACCGTGGCTATGGGGTTTTCTATCCTCCTGCCTTCCCTGTGGTACGGAGGACACGTTTTTTCTGCGTGGCTGTCAGGTGGATGCCTCAGGGGCCTACGTGCTCCTGATGTGCTCCTCTCCAACTGATCTGGCGGTCACGCAACCATACTGCTACTCTCGCCGATCTGCCCTGCACCACGCACATCGGCTCATCACTTGGATGGCCCTTCCCCCCACCACCTTCCAGGTGGGTGCCCTCCTGTGGAGCAAGGGCCTGTCCGAGTTGGCAGTATCGTTCTCACGTGTGCATGTCCCCTACATACCGGTTTAGTAACCTGGGTGGGCGTTCCCGGGCCCATCTATAGCCCGATATACATCTATACCTGTTATTGGATGTATATGGGTGCAGGTGGGCGCTTTTGAGAAATGTTATAGCGCCCTGTGTCTTACCGACTATCTCCCAATTGTCGGTACTGACGTTTTGTTATTTCTTACAGAGTCCAGCCGGTCCGCTTGCCTGTGTTCTGCGGCTTGGGTGCTCGGACCGGTTATGCTTAAACTTGCTGTGAAGTCAACAGCCCCTTGGTTTATGCCTCCTTGTCTGGAGGTTTTCGAACCCAATGTCTTCCTATCCCTTGCTGGCTAGGGTAGACAGTGTGCCCCTCGGTATCCCGGGGTTCACTCCTGTTCTTCTCCGGGCTGGGCTCTCCCAGATCGGTCAGGCTTCTGCTTAGTCCTCCGGATTGGGGACTCTGCTCCTGCTGGAGTTCTCAGCTTCTCTTAGAGCTCCTCGTGAAGACCTGCCGTCCTTCCGGTGCCGGTTGACACCTGCGTCTCCAGCCCGCCCGGACTGGGAACTTCGTCCTCTCTGCGGTGAAGTTCCCTTGAAGACTTCGCTACTGCATCTACAGTACCCGTCGCAGCTCTGCCTTCTACAATCCAGTAGGTAAGCTCTAGATTGTGCTAGATCATTAACGGTTTAATGATGTTTGACGTGGTTTGAAGACTCCACCTGTAGTCTTCGGTTGCTGTGCCTTGGCAACTCTTCTCAACTCCTACCCTCCATCCCTCAGGGGATGCCGGGGATCCAGGTTGGGCGATGCCGCCCTGTCCAGGGGCGCGCATTCTGGGATCTCCCCTGGCACCCTCAGCTAGGGAGTCCCCATATGTGAAGACTCATTCCTGCTTGTTCCTGGAGATAGCACAGTTACTTACCTGTAACAGGTGATCTCCGGAACAGCAGGAATTAGTCTTCACAACCCACCCACCTCCCCTAGGAGTTGTAATTCTCTCTCTCTCTCTCCTTCTGTCTCAGCTATGAAACGCAACTGGGGAGAGGCAGTGGGAAGGGCGGGAAGCTACCGCGCAGGCGTGGGGGAAGCTCCCAAAAGCCTTCTGATTGGATGCTGGGGAGCATTCCCGTGCGGGCTCTGTCGGCGCCGACGAACCCCCATATGTGAAGACTAATTCCTGCTGTTCCGGAGATCACCTGTTACAGGTAAGTAACTGTGCTTTCTGCTGTGCCACATGGCCTCTATGGTGCATGTCATTCCCCTGGCTCATCTGTTGATGAGACAAGCTCAGTGGATACTGAGTACTCAATGGAAGCAGACCATTGGCTGTCTCCAGGACCAGGTGGCGGTCACCATACCCCTTACCTAGTTTCCTGCATTGGTAGTTGGATCCTCAGAACCTGCTCAGGCACTCCTTTTCGGAAGGCATTATCACAGAGGACACTAACCACAAACTCATCCAAGCCGGGTTGGGGAGCGCATCTGGATGGCCTTCACACTCATGGTGTCTGGTTTAAATAGGAGAGTCTGCACCAGATCAATTTTTTTCGAATTATGAGCCATGGCGAATGCCCTCATGGGCTTCCAGAATCACCTGGCCAACCAGATTGTTCTGATTCAGACTGACATTCAGGTCGCGATGTACTACATAAACAAGCAAGGGGGCATGAGGTTGTATCTCCTGTGCTGGGAGGGGGTCTGGTTGTGGAAGTTTGCCATCACTCTGGAGTTAAAGGCCACATATCTGCCAAGGCAGCAGAATATCCTGGCAGATAAGCTGAACCATGTCTTCCAGCCACACGACTAGAGTCTGGGCAGGGACATTGTGATGCATATTTTTCAGAAGTGGAGTATCCCCCCGATAGATCTGTTTGCCACTCAGCACAATGCCCAAGTGGATATGTTCTGCTTCAGGGTCGCCTCACACAGCCGGCTCTGGATGCTTTCCTCCTGCACTGAGGGGAGAGCCTGCTATACTCATATCATCCCATACCTCTCAGTGAAGACGCTACTTAAAGCTCCATGCAGACAGGGGGTCGATGATCCTCATCGTGCTGTACTGGCCCAGACAGGTTTGGTTTCCCCTTCTGCTTCAGCTTTCTCAGTGGGAACCTCCGCAGTTGATCTCTGCACAGGAGGATGTGCCACCCCAACATCAGATCCTTGGATCTAACTACGTGGATGTTGAGAGGCTAGTCCTGTCAGAGCTTAACCTCCCTGATGGCATCAAAGCTGTTTTTTTTGGCCTCGAGGAGGGCCTTAACGAGACAGTCTTATGCTTTCAAATGGAAGGGATTTGCTTCCTGGTGCACAGCACAGGCGCTAGACCCCTTTACTTGTTCAGTCAACAGACTTCTTGAGTACCTCCTACACTTCTCGGAATCTGATCTCAAGTCCATCTCTGTCAGGGTCTACCTCAGCGCGATTGGGGCCTACCATCGCAATTTGGAGGAGGTAGTCCATCTCAACTCGGCCCTTAGTGGTTCACTTCATGCGAGGCTTGGTCCTCTCGAGACCTCCCTTCAAGCCTCCGGCAGTGGCTTGGGACCTCAATGTGGTCTGGCACAGCTCATGTTGGCTCCCTTTGAGCCAATGGATTCCTGCCCTTTGAAGTTCTTGACCTGGAAGGTCTTGTTCCCGGTGGCACTTAACTCAGCATGCAGTGTTACTGAGTGCAGGCTCTAATGGCTCATTCACTGTACACCAGGTTCCATCATAATAGAGTGGTTCTGCATACTCATCTTCAGTTCCTCTCAAAGTTGGTATTGGCTTTCCACCTCAAACAGTCAGTTGTTCTGCCGATCTTCTTTCCGAAGCCTTAGTCCATAGAGGGGAAGTCGCGCTGCACACGCTGGACTGCAATCGAGCCTACCTAGAGTGGACAAAGGCCCACCGAAAATCCATCCAGTTCTTTATCTCTTTGGACCCCAGCTAGAGACTGCCGTTTTCAAATGCACCTTTGCCATTTGGCTGCCAGACTGCATCTCTTCGCTTATTCCCATGTTGACTTGAGCCTTGATGATAATGTCACGGCTCACAATGTCTGAGCCATGGCTGCGTCAGTAGCCAACTTGTGCTCAGTCTCCATGGAAGAGATCTGTAGGGTTGCAGCGTGGTCTTCTGTCCACACCTTCACACTACTGTCTGGTTGGGGATTCCGATGTGATAGCAACTTCGGCCAATCTGTATTCATGCATTTGTTTGGTGATTAGGATCCAGCTCCATCTCACCAAGGCCCTACTGTCTGTCCAGGCTACCAAAAAGAAGAAGAAAAAACCCTCAGAGTATGACTGTTCATGAAACTGTATGGTGAAGAAACTGAATCAGATGTGTTCCCCTTTGGGGACTACCCATGCTGCACATAGTTGATTCTCTATTTCTTGTCTACTTTGCCCCATTGGGCTTTTTGGTCTCCTTGGTTTTCAGTAGCCTGTAGCTTCGGAGTTCCATATGTGAGGGCTTCATTCCTGCTTGCCCACAGAGAAAAGGTAATTATTCATTTGTATCAAGTGTTCTCTGTGGACAGCAGGAATAAGTCCTCACATCTCTCCCACCTCCCCGAAAAGCTGTCTTCTGCTACAGCTTTGTTATCTTACTGGAGAAGATGGCACCATGGCAAGTGGGAAGACAGACGTTGATGCATAGTGGAGCCTCCCAAAAGCTTCCAGTAGAAGCTGGGGAGCATTTCCTTATGGGGCTCTGTTGGTGACGTCACCCATACGTGAGGACTTATTCCTGCTGTCCATGGAAAATGCCTGCTACAGGTGAGTAACTACCTTTTTATTGGAGTTGATATGTTAGCCTCATTGATTAATTGCATGGTTTTCTTCTGCAAAGCATGCATTTTAAATATGTATATTAATGCATCTGCATTTATCCATGTTTGTGACTCTTTCCTGGCTTGTTCTTAAATGTATGTTGTCTCTTGTTTTGGTTTTCAGCTGCAGACTTGTTCACAGATCTAGAAAGTGCATTTCAAGAGAAAATCGATGCAGCATATTTTGAGACCAGTAAATACCTATTGAATATTCTCAATAAGAATTACAATTTACTTGAGCACATGCA
Organism: Ichthyophis bannanicus; assembly: GCA_033557465.1. Lineage (NCBI taxonomy): Eukaryota > Metazoa > Chordata > Amphibia > Gymnophiona > Ichthyophiidae > Ichthyophis > Ichthyophis bannanicus. Next base: position 635,908,243 of record CM066035.1, read on the forward strand.
TGCCATGAGACGCTACCTTCTTCTGGGTCAAGGAGATTTTATACGGCACTTAATGGACTTGCTTAAGTAAGAGAACTTTGACTATAATTGTGAGACACTCATAATCGCAATCAAAAGATATTTGGCCTTCATATAAATTTACATATTAAAATTACTGTTAATGCATTTGAAAAAATATTTAATTACTGGAACAGAAAAGACTTCAGGTATGCTAATCTTTCTGCAAATATCCAAGGCTATATACTATATTTAGGGGAAAAGCAACTTTAAACAAGTGGAGAAGGCATGTAGAGCATGGCTTATGGAATTCCTTCTAATCCCTGTGCGTGTGTGTGTGTGTGCATGCGCATGCACACACCCATCTCTTTGTATCTTTAGTGCCTGTGGGTGTGTCTTGTATATGTGGTATTCTCCAGGAACAAGCAGGAAGTCAGTCCTCACATATGGGTGACATCGGCACCGACTGAGCCCACACAGAAGCATCTCCCCAGTTTTCAAAGAAAGCCTTTGGGAGATGCACCATGCATTCGTGGCCCCCTTCCCGCCCAAGGGTGCCATCTTGCCTCAGTTTCCTTTTTTCTGCTGAACCCTTCGGACGTTGTCCAGTTTCCCCCTGAAAAAGCATAATTTTTGTTAAGTTTTGTCTGGTTTGCATACCAGTTCCTTCCCGCCCTCGAGCCAGCTTGCCTTGGCAACGCTCCTCGGGTTCATTCATTTGTTTTTTCTCTTTTTTCATTGGGATGTCCCTTGACTGGCATTCATGCCCTTTTTCAGCTGAAGGCCTCGGACCCTTGCCGAGTGGCGGGGACCCCCTTTTATTGATGGCCTCCAGTGGCTTCAAGAAATGTGACCAGTGTGGCAAAATGTTGTCTTTCACTAACCCACACAAATTTTGCCTTGGGACCTCGATCTGGAGCAGATGACTCTGACTGCAAACTCTGCCTAAAGAATCACTGTCAGCAGCAGGAAACATTTTTCCAGAAGTCTGACTCCATGCTGGAGTCTCCGGTGACACCACGCTCCAGGGCCCCCTCTAATACCTCGGTGCCCTGCGAAACCTGAGCCTTTTCAGAGTTCTGTGGTCGTGGTTCCTCCGAGCGGAAATTCCCAAAGGTGGAGCGCAAGAAGAAACCCTTGAAACCTCCTCAGAGGGCGACTCAGAGAAGAAAGGAAATTCTACCCCAGGCCCCGCAGTCCCAGGCGTGAGTCTGAGGAGTCTGAGCGGCCTTCCAAGCTGCCCTGCAAGGTGTCGTCAGCACCTGCTGACCAGCTTGAAGCCATCTTCGAGGACTTTCCCTCGACAGTACCGACGCCAGGCCCGAAGCCCTCAGTGCCTCCATTGAAGGCTGCAGAGCCAACTGTTATGGAAAGTAGGATGGAAGCCTTGGAGAGCAGTATATCTGCCCTCATGGCCATGCAGCGGGTGTTTTATGTCCGGCTTGTCAGGTTCATCTGCTCTGACGACAGGACCCTTGACATCGAGGGCTTCCCTGGATGTAGAGCTGGTCCTCGTGTGCCACCGGCCTTGAGAGAGCCCCCCGCACCAGATGAGGTCCCGGTCCCATTCCTCAGGGCAGTGGTTCTCTCCAGCAAGTGCCCACGGCTCAGATTGCAGATCCTCCAGAGGTCGCAGACCGCCTGGAGCGGACCTTGACTGAGGCGACAGTGCAGCATCGGATTCCTACTCAGAGTTCGAATGGGAGACTGAGGACGAAGACTCAGTCTCCCCTGATGCCCTGACGCCATTCCCCACCAGAGGATGTTGTCTTCCTCTATTTTGTGCGGGACATGGCCAAGGCTCTCACTATCCAGACCAAAGAAGAAGAGGACCCACACACTGAGGAATTGGAGATACTCCAATACAAGGCACCCTCTAAGAAGACCCTTATGGTACCAGTACCATCAATCCTCAGCCATCTACTCTTCTGAATGTGGGAAACACTGGCGTCGGTACCAATTGTCAGTAGGTGCCTTGACGCCATATACCGGGTATGCCGAAGCCCTGGGTTCCAAATGACCCAACTTCGTGGAGTTGGCCATGTACCGGCTTTAAAAGCCAAAAAACTCATTTGTTGGTGCCATCCGGCAGGGAGGCCCAAACACTTGATGCCCTCAGCCAGAAGGCCTTTCAGGGCTCAATGCTAACTTGCTGGATCCAGTCCTATCAACTCTATATCAATATGTACCTGAAGGAACTGTCAAAGGAGCTCGGTGGATTTGTGGCAGGCCTCGATGAGGAACCCCCTGCAGAGGTTTAAGACCCTGACCTCCGTGGTAAAAGAGTGCTCTTAAGTTTTTTTCTCGAGCAGCCTACGATGGCTTGGAGTCCTCAGCCAGGGTGGCTGCCGCAGGCATTGGGGCCTGATGCCAAGCATGGCTGCAGTCGTCTGACCTACGTAGAGCAATGGGTGCAGGACAGACTGATTGATGCCCCCTGCATAGGCGAGAACCTATTCAGGAAGCCTATGGCAAACAAAGCTGCTGAGATAGAAGCAGAGTTTCTGACAAGAACCAGGCTCTTGAAGAAGACCTCAGTACAGCCCCGGAAGAAAGCCCTGGGGAAGAAGCCCCCCTTGAGGAAGAAGGGGGGCTTTGGCGGGACACAGCATTTCCAGGCCACCTTGGCCCCTCAACAGGACCAGAAACAAAAAGGCTAGGGACCTGGTCCTCAAAAGCAAAAGGCCCCGAAGTCCCAGGTGTCGGCCCCAGCCCAGCCTGGGGGGAGCTCTCCTTCATCAGACCCGCTTCTCACCAAGATAGAAGGTTTAATTCAGGACAAGGCAGTGGAGCCAGTGCCGAAATATCTCTGGGGCACAGGCTTCTACTCCAAGTATTTCCTTGTCCCCAAGAGATCAGGGGCCTCAGGCCCATCCTGGACCTGTGAGAGCTCAACAGGTTTCTGGTCAGGGAGAAGTTAAAAATGCTCTCCCTTGGGACACTGCTACCATTCCTCCAGCAGGTAGAATGTCTATGCTCCTTAGACCTAAAGGATGCCTACATGCACATCCTTATCCATCCCAACCGCAGAAAATACCTCCAATTCGTAGTGGGGGGACAGCACTACCAGTACAGGGTGCTGCCCTTTGGTCTGGCCTTGTCACCAAGGGTCTTCACAAAGTGCCTCGCGGTGGTCGCAGCCCACCTCTAGCTTCAAGGGGCCTTTGTCTTCCCTTATATGGACGACTGGCTCATAAAGGGGGGACACAGCTACAGAGACACAATGCACCATCGGGCACACCATAAATGCCCTGCAGCACCTGGAGTTTGTCCTAAACTACCCCAAGTCCCACCTCACTCCAGCCCAGCGCCTAGAGTTCATAGGGGCACAACTAGAAAGCCTTCCTCCTTCAGGAGAGGTCAGAACATCTCAGGGAGTTAGCTGAAGAGGCGCACCAACGCAGGACGCTACCTGCCCAGCTCCTACTCTGCTTGTTAGGACATATGGTCTCCATGGTTCACGTGACCTCGTATGCCTGCCTGCACATGAGGGCAGCCTATGGTGCCTCTTCTCTCAGTGGACACAAGCCAAGGCCCAATGCGACAGAGCATCAATATTACTAATAGCCCCTTGGTGGCACAGCAGTCCTAGTTCCCACTGTTCCTCTCCCTATCGTCAGCATCGCAGATTCCCCTAGGCCGAGCCCGGGTCTACTCTCACAGGAGCAGGGCTCTCTCCTAGACCCCATTCTGGGGTCTCTGTCACTCATAGCGTGGCCGCTGAAAGGGTAGCGTTAGCTTCCATCAACTTCCCATGGGACATGAAGGAGGTTCTTCCGGCCTCGTGTAAGACCTCTACAAGAAGGGCATATGCCTTCAAGTAGCGCCGTTTCTCGGTGTTCTGCGCAGAAAACAGGCAAACCCATTTTCCTTTTCAGTACAAGTGGTACTCCACTACCTGCTCCACCTGTCGCAGGTGGGACCAAAATCCAATTTGGTCAGACTACACATGAGCACCATCACAGCACATCACCATCCCGTTGAGGGAAAGCCTCTCTTGTTGCAGCCCCTTGGGTCCCATTTCCTCTGGGGCCTCATGTTATCTAAACCCCCCTTTCGCCCTCCAGTGGTGGAGTGGGATCTGAATGTGGTGCTCTCGCAGCTCACTAAGCCTCCGTTTGAGCCTCTGGTTACTTGTCACCTGCGGTAGCTTTCCTGGAAGGTTGTATTCCTTGTAGCGTTCGCAGAGTCAGCAATCTCTAGGCTCTGATAGCAGAGCCCCCCTACCTCAGGTTCTATAAGACCAGGTTGGTGTTGTGCACACACCCCAAATTTCTGCTGAAGATGGTGTCCCCATTCCACTTCAATCAGGAGGTGGTGCTCCTCACCTTCTTTCCAAGGCCTCACACTGCTAGGGCAGAGACTGTTCACCATATTCTGGATTGTAAAAGGGCCCTGTCCTTCTATCTGCAGCGGACTCGAGGCCACCGCAAAGCACCTCAGCTTTTCGTATCCTATGACTCCAGCCATCTGAGGCTCCCAGTGACTAAACAAACTCTGTCCGCTTGGGTGGCGGACTGCATTACCCTTGCTACGAGCAGGTGGGGATCTCACTGGACCAGAAGGTCATGGCGCACCACATCAGGGCCATGGCTACTTCCATAGCAAATCTACGTTCCGTCCTTGTGATGGAAATCTGCCGGTCCGCCACCTGGTCTTTAGCCCATACCTTCGCAGCTCACTACTGCCTGGAGAGGGAGTCCTGAAGGGACAGCGCCTTTGGCCAGGCCATACTCTGTAATCTCTTCGGGGTATAGGCAACTCCTGCTCTCCAACTCTTCTGGGTTCAGGTTACCGGAGTGCTGGTTCCCCGCCGGACACTTGGATTTTGCAAGAGTCTCTCAGTAGGGACTTCACTGCTGCTGCTCACGGCTATCTCTTTACAGGTTTCTGTGGCATTTTTACAGGTTCTTGGTAGTCTATAGCTGGGGAGTCCCATATGTGAGGACTGACTTCCTGTTTGCTCATGGAGAAAGTGTACTTACCTGTAACAGATGTTCTCTCAGGACATCACAAATCAGTCCTCACAACCCTCCCTCCTCCCCCTGGAGTTGCTTCTATCTCCAGGAACAAGCAGGAATGTAGTCTTCACATATGGGTATCGTCGGTACCGACGGAGCCTGCGCGGGAACGCTCCCCAGCGTCCAATTAGAAAGCTTTAGGGAGCATCCCACAGCGCCTGCGTGCTGCCTTCCCACCTTTCCCAACTGCCTCTCTCCAGTTCTTCGTTTTCCATGGAGCCAGCAGGTCGTGTTCCTGTCACCGCAGAAAATGTTTCCTTATTACTTTCTTTTTTGTGGTCGCGTCGGCCTTTCCCGACGCTTTACCGGTATCGCTGTTTTTTCTTTATTTATTTCTGTTCTTCAAAAAAAAAAAAAAAACCTTAGTACTTTTTCCCTTTTTTTTTTTTCCCAGGTGCACGTGCCATTTTGGGCCTTAGGCCCCAATTTTTCCTACAATGGAGAAACCTGCTTTGGGTTTCAAAAAGTGCACCAAGTGTGGCGGTACCATTTCCGTCACCGACACCCATGAATGGTGTCTAAAATGTTTAGGTCCTGACCACTCCATCACGGATTCTATGTCCTGTGCCATGATGTCTAAAAGAGGTCGGCAGAACCGAGCTGCTAAGCTCAGTACCCTGTTTCCCTCTGATGCAGCTTCGGTGGCATCGACGTCTTCCAGGGCTTCCTCTTCCTCCCATGGATCTCAGGACATAAGTCTAGCCGGTCCTCAAAGGGTAGATCTCCTTCTAAGCATCGAGATGCCTTTGGCGTTGCCCTTGAGGATTCTGCACCGGCAAAATTGCCCCGGCGGGTGGCTTCGGCTTCCAAAGCATTATCGGGACTCCAGGATGTTCTCGAGGCCTCGACCTCGGCAGAACTACTGGCGCCATGCTCTGAGGTACTGGTGATTTCCTCCGGTACCGACATCCAGGCATCGGCAACATCGATAGACCAGAGTGTCCTGGCTATTGAACGCAGTCTGGCGGCTCTTTGCGGCATCGACACCCTCGGAACCGCGTCAGACAGTTCAACCGGTACCGACTCCGGCATCGGTATCGGTACCGGTACTGACGGCATCGACATCGGCATCTACATTGCCGGCACCCAGTCATGCGGTTGCCTTCCGATACCGCTACACCGGTACCGATTCCCTTTGGTACCGACTTCGGTTGGTACGGGTATTGAGCTCTTCAAGAGCATTCAGACAGAAGATACTTCGAATTCTCAGAGGAATCTGAAGATTCTGACAGTTCTGTCGATGCGGGCATACTTCTCCCACAGGAGCCTTCCTCCCCTTAATGCAGGATGTCTCCTCCAGAGGACATTTCCTTTCAGGATTTCATCAGGGAGGTGGCTCGAGGTTTGTCCATTACTGTGGCTCCTGCAACAGAGCCCAGAGCAAAAGAATTGGACATTTTACAGTATCCTAAAACTCCTAAAGAGGCAGCTACCCTGCCTATCCATGAGGTCTTGCATGATCTCATGCTGAGAATGTGGGAGACACCTCTTACCACCTCTCCTCATTCTCGTAGACTGGACACACTGTATCGAGTCCCTCGTCCTGGTTTCCAGAAAACTCAGTTTCCTCACCACTCTGTTGTAGTGGAATCAGCTATGAGAAGGATCAGGAGTGCAAAGAGACATAAGAACATAAGATATGCCATACTGGGTCAGACCAAGGTCCATCCTCCGGGATGTGAGTGCAGAACTCTGGATGCTTTTGGACGTCGAGTCTTCCAAGCTTCCATGCTGTCTGCCAGGATCAGTTCCTATAGTTTATGGGAATGTTCCTGAAAGAAATCACAGGAGATTTAGAGGTTTTCAGCCCTCTTCTTCCTGAGCATAGAAGGCAGGATTTTTTCACATTGGTCAAACATGCCCAGGATGTTTCCAAATTTGTCAACCATGCAGCTTTTGATTGTTTTGAGTGCATAAGCAGAACCTCTGCCATTGCCATAGGTGCACGTAGAATTCCTTGGTTCCAGGCATCTGATCTGGAGCTCTGGGTACAAGACAAACTAGGAAACATTCCTTGTACTGGTGAGAACCTGTTTGGCAAAGATTGGCAAGAAAAGGCCAATGAGTTGGATGCTGACAACTCCACCTTGGATAGATTATCCAAGGCCACAGCTGATCCTGCAAGAAAGAAATCTTTCAAGAAACCATTCTTTTCTAAAAAGAAAAGGTTTTATCCTGCTTATTCTCAGCAGGGATGTTCTGCAGGTCATCCTGTCTGGAAGGGTCAGCAACCACCCAAACAAAGGAAAGCAGAGACTGCTAAGCCTCAACCGTCTCAGCAGTCTCAGCCTCTACAAGGCCTTTGACTTTCAACTAGAGAACGTAGCCTTACTGGCTCTCAATGGACCAGAGCCTTCCACCATTCCAGGAAGGTTGTGCCATTTTGCCCCCAGATGGGGACAGATAACAGCAGAGCATTGGACACTCTCCATCATAAGAGGGGTACAAGCTTCATTTTTTGAGCATGCCCCCTCCCACAGTGGTAAGACAGTTCAGTTCTCAAACCTCTCTCATCAACCTGTTAGATCAAGAGGTCACTATGCTTCTTGCCCAAGGGGCAATAGAAGAAGCACCTATCCTTCAACAGGGTATGGGGTTTTATTCCCCCTATTTCCTTATCCTAAAGAAAACGGGGACACAGGCCTATTTTAGACCTCAGAGAATTGAACAAATTCCTGTTCAAAGAGAAATTCAAGATGATTTCTCTAGGAACTCTGCTACCATACCTTCAGAGTCAGGATTGGCTTTGTTCTCTAGATCTCAAGGATGCGTACACTCATGTTCTCATCCATCCAACTCACAGAAAGTTCCTTCGGTTCCTTTTTCAAGGAAAGCACTACCAATACAGGGTGCTTCCTTTTGGCCTGGCCTCTGCGCCAAGGGTGTTCACAAAATGCATAGCTGTGGTGGCAGCATTTCTCCGCACCCTAGGAATATTCGTCTTCCCTTACTTAGACAACTGGCTCATTCTAGCCCCTTCAGAGCCAGAGGCCAGGGTTGCTCTCTCTCACACAATGCGCATCCTTCAGTATTTGGAACTTGTCATAAACTTCCCAAAATCCAACCTTGCTCCCACTCAGTCCCTAGAGTTTATAGGAGCTCTGCTGGATACCAGACAGACAAGGGCCTACCTTCCGCAGCCCCACTGCCTTCGCATTGTGCAGTTAGCTTCCCAAGCAGTGCTAAAACCTCACCTCACTGCTCAGGAGATGTTACAATTGCTAGGCCACATGGCATCCACCGTGCATGTGGTTCCTTATGCTTGCCTCCATATGAGGGCAGCCCAGTGGACTTTATCCTCTCAGTGGACTCAGGCGTCAGGTTGCCTGTCAGACAAAATAGCAAACTCAGATCACCTTATTTTGTCCCTCCAATGGTGGCAGTCACCCCAAAACCTTTTGGTGGGGTCCCCTTTTCAGCAACCCCCACCCCAAGCCACTCTAACAACAGATGCTTCACAGATGGGTTGGGGAGTCCACTTGCAAGGCCTCTCTACCCAGGGTACCTGGACTCCACAGGAGGCCTATCTCCACATCAATCTCCTGGAACTCAGAGCAATCTTCCTTGCTTTTCGAGTATTCCACACCCAGCTCAGCTACAAGACAGTCCTAGTTCAAACGGACAATCAAGTAGCCATGTTCTGTGTGAACAAGCAGGGCGGAACAAGCTCTCTGTCGCTCTGCAACAAAGCTTTCTGATTATGGGCCCTCGCCAGAGAGCATCAGATTCATCTCCTTGTGGTGTATCTTCCAGGCATTCAAAACTCTTGGGCAGACAGACTCAGTCGAGTTCTGCTTCCACACGAATGGTCTCCCCATGCAGACCAGGTGGCCAAAAGTTTTCAAATTTGGGGAACCCTGGACATAGACATAGACCTCTTTGCAAATGCCAAATTTCCCCGTTTCTGTTCCAGAATTCCATCTCAGGGTTGTCAGGCCAGGGATGCTTTCCTCCTCCATTGGGGTCAGGGGTTCCTGTATGCCTTTCCACCCATTCCCCTAATTCCCAAAACACTATTCAAGCTTCAGAGAAACAGAGGTTATATGATTATCATAGCTCCACGTTGGCCACAGCAAATGTGTTACCCTCTGCTCCTACATCTCTCTCAAGCTCCGCCCCTGGAGTTAGGATCTGCTCCATATTTCCTTTCTCAAGAGGACGGGATGCTGTGGCATCCCAATCCCCAGTCTCTGCATCTCAGAGCCTGGTTGCTGAAAGCCTAGAACTTCACGGTCTTAACCTTTCCCAGCAGGTAAAGGATATCCTTTATGCTTCCAGAAAGCCTTCCACAAGACACTCTTATGCATTTAAGTGGAAAAGGTTTACCATATGGTGCTCACAGAAGAGTCTTAACCCTCTTGCAATACCCCTGGAATCATTACTGGAGTATCTCCTTCATTTATCAAATGCAGGGCTTAAGACCAATTCAGTGAGTGTTCATTTGAGTGCTATTGCAGCTTCTTTCAAGCCTCTAAATGGACAACTTATTTCATCTCATCCTCTCATTGCGAGATTTGAGAGGCCTTCTTTTAACTAAGCCTCCCATTAAGCCACCACCGATGGCATGGGACTTAAATCTGGTTCTTGGGCAGCTCATGAAACCGCCTTTTGAACCATTAGCCACTACCTCTTTGAAATTCCTTTCCTGGAAGGTCATCTTTCTTATTGCAATCACATCAGCACGTCGCATCAGTGAATTGCAAGTGTTGGTGGCTGATCCTCCTTATACAAGGTTCCATCATGATAAGGTAGTCCTTAGGACTCATCCACACTTTATGCCAAAGGTGGTGTCACCTTTTCATTTAAACCAAGCGGTTTACCTTCCTGTATTCTTCCCAAGGCCTCATGCCTCAAATGCAGAAAGGAATCTTCATACTTTGGACTGCAAAAGGGCTTTGGCCTTTTACTTGCAAAGGATACAGCAATATAGAAAGTCCTCTCAACTCTTTTTTTTATTTTTATTTTTATTTTTTTATTCAATCTTTTTTTTTTTTAATTCTTTATTTCAGTTTTTGAAAATCATACAACAGAAACACTATTACAACTCAGTACAAACAAGCAATATAACATAAAATAAAATAAAGTAAAAATTATAACTCCCCCCTCCCTCCCCTGCTCTCTGGGAATGATTACAAAATAATCCCACACCGACCACCAAAAAACACCTGTTCAAAAGCTAGGCCCTCATAAGGGCTGAGGAAACCCGCACTGCCTATCCCCGCTAGGTAACATGCAAGCAGGCAACATATTGGTCCAGTAAGGACCACCTTTTAAAATTTAACTCTACATTTCCAGGATAATTTTGCTATACATTTTTCGAGCTTGGAATAATGGCAAACCAGATTCCACCATCTTTCTGAACTCAGATTCTGAAAATTTTTCCAGTTCTCCAAAATCGTCTTGATGGCAATAGCCATCATATAATTCAGCAGGAAGCTTTTCTCTTTCGCCCTATCCGAAAATACCTCCAAAGATCGAAAAAAAAAAATCATACTCCTTGCCATCTCTATAGGGAGGTTCAAAACTTTATATATTTTGGCCCAGACCTGCCTCCAAAACCTCTGCACTAAGGGGCAATCAAAAAACATATGTCAGAAAGTACCAGCCTCTTTCTGACAAGACCAACACTGACCCGTGGCGTGTTTGTCCCACTTAGCCAGTTTCACCGGCTTAATAAATGCCCTATGCAGGAAAAAATACAAAGATTGCGTGATCGCAGCCGACCTGGAGGTTCTGGTGATAGGGCCCCATAAAAATTTTCAATAGGAATGGGGTATCTGACAGGAAAGATCAGACTCCCAGGCTCTGGACAGCCCTATCAACCTAATGGAGACATAGTCCCTCCACAAAGCATAAAGTTTAGAGGTAGTTCCCTGTTGTCCAGTAATATCCTGCAAACCTTTGATTAAGACGCCCTCAGATACCAGCTCAGTCACTCTGATTTTAGATGCTTCAATACAATGCTTAAATTGAGCCCATTTAAAGTAACTGGAATCTGGCAGAGAGAACGCCCCCTTTAGCGAAGCAGTGTCTTTCCACCCATTCACACCAATTAACTGTCCTAGAGTCCATATGCCACACTCTTGCCACTTTTTCCAAGCAAACATTCTTCCGCAAATTCTAAACTGCGGGTTCCACCAAAGCGGAATCTGTCGCGAAGGCGGATCATCCTTAGCAACTAACGGGCAAGATTTTAAAAAGCATCCTGTGTTGATCTGATTACCCGTCCAACAAGTGACCATTCCGGGTGCATAGACCCTAACATATGGGCCAGGGGGTAAGGGGCGGCTGCACGAGCCTCTACCTCTATCCAAGTGGGTCGCTGTTCATGTCCCCAAAAAACCAGCCACAGCGCACCTTGCTTTAAAAGAAGGTCCTGATGGAGGAGGAAGTGACGTCATCTCGGAGATGGCTGCCTGATTTTGGAGCTCCTGTTGGGACGCAGTTATAACGACGGAAAATAGCGGCCAGCCTTCCCCCCCAACCTGTTATTTCAGTGTACGGAGGTGAGGAGGTGGCAAGATGTCGGTCAACAAAAAATTGGCCCGATTTCAGTCCTCTTACGCCACAAAAGTGGAGCGAACAGGCCGCGAGGCACCAGAGCACGTGGACTGCTGAGGAGATGGAGGAAGAGTTGGAACGTGCAGGGGACAGCTGTACCCGTGGTGATATTTGGTGCTGGATGCGCTCACTCAAAAGGGACATTGGCGCTATGCGGAGTGAGTTGAAAGAAACCCTAGGAGTCATCAAGGATGATCTCAGAGACCTTGGCAATCGGATTGAGGCCCTGGAGGAGCAAACGGAGCGACGCGCTGAAAAAGATACGGAGGTGGAGGCCCGCATGCAGCAGTACCTTTTAGAATAAGGGCTGCTGAAAGATAAAATCGAGGACTTGGAGAACCGCTCTAGGCGTAACAACCTGAGAGTGCGGGGCCTTCCTGAGACGGAGGAGTTTGGCGATGCCACGGCGGTGATTAAAAGAGTGTGTCATTTCCTGCTGGAGCGTGGGGATGCTGCGGGGACCTGTGAGGTGGCAGTGGAGAGGGCACATAGGGCCTTAGGCCCCGCTCGCCGGGGCCAGCCTCGGGACATTGTGGCCTGTTTAGGATCCTTTGCGGTGAAGGAGCAGGTGATGCGGGTGGCGGCGGCCCGGAGAATCTTTCAGTGGGAGGGCCAGAAAGTGGAGGTGTTCCACGACCTTTCAGCGGCCACACTACAGAGGAGGCGAGAGATGAAACCTGTGACATCTTATCTACAGTCTGAACAGAAGCGCTATCGGTGGCTATTTCCTTTTGCGTTATTGCTGGATGTTAATGGCCGGAGTTTCCGGGCACAGACAGTGGAAGAGGCCTGGGCCATCTTGCGAAGGGAGGGGGCCCCTAGGCTCCCGGAGATGAGCATTGTCCCGGACCCTGGCGCAAGTAAGGAGAGGAAGTCGGTTTGGGAAAGGGTACCAGTGCGGAGCCAGCGGCTGCGGCGGAGGTCCGGAGAGGCGGAGTCGGAGGAACAGCAAGCCGGACACTCGGGAGGACCTCCCAACGGGTCTGGGTGAAGGACTCAGTTCGTCCAGGAGGACTTGTGCCATGTGTGGTTTTGTTCCTGCAGGGGCTGAGAGGCTCTTTGGTAGTGGAGGGAGAGGGGAGGTGGAGGGGTTTAGATATGGCAGATGATGGGGGTGTGATTTGCATTTAATAGTATTGTTATTGTTGACTGTTACTGGATGTGGGGGGACGCCCTAATACTTTTTGGGGGGGATAGGGGGAGGGGGGGGCTGGATAGGGGGAGGGGGTAGCGTCTCTGGGAGAGCCACTTCCTCGGTGGCGGTCGGACTGGAGGTCTATTCAGGGGGGTAGGAAGGGGGGGGGAGGGGGAGGGAGGAAGCGCAATAGAGCTTGGATGGGTTATCTTGGGCACGGGGGGAGAGGTGTGCAAGCATCATGGTGGCGGGATTGATAATAGGGAGCCTTAACGTGCGGGGCCTGAATTCTCCTCACAAGCGAAAGTTGCTGTGGAAGGAGCTCAGGTCACGGAAGTGGGAGGTAGTCTTCCTACAGGAGACTCATTTGCGTAAGGCAGACGAGCGGCTGCTGCGTTCAGGGGCCTATCAGGGCTACTTTGCAGCCGAGGAGGGGGGGGCGGAAAAAGCTGGGGGTTGCCATTCTTGTGGGGCAGGGGGTTCCCTTTACAGTGGAACATGTGCATCAAAAAGCGGACGGGAGGGCGGTGGTAGTGGTGGGTGAACTGGGGGGGGGGAAAAAGTGTCCTTGCTCTCTGTACGGGCCTAATTCGGGGCGGGGGGACTTTTGGAGGGACCTGGGTTCTTGGTTGGGAGGGCGGATTCAGGGGAAGGTGTTGGTGGGAGGTGATTGCAATGTTGAGTTGGATGACAGGAGGGGGGAGATCAGGGGGAGGGGAAGGGGGTGGAAGGGTGTTAAGACAATGGATGAAGGAGTTGGGGGTGGCAGATCTCTGGAGGATGGCAAACCCCTTGGCTAAGGACTTCACCTTTTTCTCACCTGTCCATGGCTCCTACAGCCGTATTGACTATGTGATGGGAGATAGTTATTGGAGGGAGCGGCTAGAGGGAGCTAGCATTGGCCCGGTGATCTGGTCAGATCATGCTCCAGTGCAGGTTGTGATGGGGGGCCCTGGGGATAGTGGGAAGAGGACATTTTGGAGGTTGAACGATTATTTACTGCGGGAGGGGGGAGCGCAGCCGAAACTTCGGAAAGTGATCACGGATTATATGGCTCTCAATGATAATGCTGAAGTCTCGACAGGTATGCTATGGGACGGGCTTAAGGCGGTGGTGCGCGGCCATCTGGTTCAGTTAGGGGCACGGCGGAAAAGGAAGAGAGAGGAGGAAGAACGTCTACTCATGGGGCGCTTAATAGAGTTGGAACGGGAGCATAAGATGAAGGGGGGGAGGAAATTACAATGCCGGGTGGAGGAGGTGCGTAAACAACTGAATGCCCTCCAACTGGAAAGGATCTCTGGATAGGGTAGGGCAAAGGTACTATGAATTTGACAATAAGTCAGGGCGGCTTTTGGCTAACAAGCTTTGTGTCCAGCGGCAGAAGCGAACGGTTGTCAAAATTAAAGGCCCCCGAGATAAATTGCTTTATAAGGCGGAGGAGATTCGTGAGTGTTTTAAAGCTTACTATCAGCAGCTATATGCAGCGGACTCCCAGGTGACAGGGGTGGACGCTAAGAGTTATTTGGACAATGAGGGGAAAGGGAGCGCTCAGTTGGGTGAGGGGGAGCGAGACACGTTGGAAGCTGATATCACTCTTGAGGAGTTGCAGGGAGCCATTAAGGCTCTGGTTCCTGGGAAGGCCCCAGGCCTTGACGGGTTTACGGGGCCATTCTATAAAGTGATGGTAGCGACGGTGGCTCCCCTGTTGGTGCGAGTGTTTAATGCAGTATTGAGTGGGGAGGCTTTACCACCCTCTATGAACCAGGCCGCTATTGCTGTGATCCCTAAGCCCGGGCGTGATCCGGCGGTGTGTGGGTCACACCGCCCTATCTCGCTGTTAAACATCGATGTTAAGATTTTGGCCAAAGTGCTAGCCCTACGCATAGCTCCATGTATGCCGGACCTGGTTCAACCAGATCAGTCCGGATTTATTATGGGGAGGCAACCGGCAGATGGGATTAGGAGGGTGATTCAACTTGGGTGGCTTGTGTGACAGGTTAAGCAGCCAGCTATGTTTCTCTCAATCGATGCTGAAAAGGCTTTTGATAGGGTCAGCTTTACCTTCCTACAGGAGGTGTTGACGTATGTGGGTTTGGGACCTCGGTTTCGGGCTTGGATACGGGCGTTGTACGCAGCTCCGGTTGCTGCGGTGAACGTCAACGGTGGCTTTTCTGAGTTTTTCCCCCTGGGAAGGGGTACTCGCCAGGGCTGCCTGCTCTCCCTGTTGTTGTTTGCATTGGTTATGGAGCCCCTGGCAGCTCGAATACGCTCAAATGTTGATATCACGGGGATAGCGGTTGGGCCTGAACAACACAAAATGGCACTTTTTGCGGACGATGTACTTTTTGCGCTGACTCGACCCATTGTGTCGCTCCCAATACTGATGGGAGAGCTCCAGAAGTATGGGTGTATTTCAGGGTTCAAAGTGAATTGGGATAAAACGGAGGCTATGTCTCTATCCCTGGATTCGAGTGTGATCGACAGTTTGAGAAGCTCCTTCCCCTATAGGTGGGCAACGCAGTCCATAAAGTACTTGGGGGTGCAGATTACCGCCCACCCATTGGGATTATATAAGGCCAACTATACGGCACTATTTCGGGAGTTGAGGAAGGATATGGCTCAGTGGAGGACGGTGGAGCTCTCCTGGCTGGGTAGGGTGGCCGTTTTGAAGATGAATCTTCTGCCGCGGCTGTTATATCTTTTCCAGACGCTTCCCGTGGGGATTCCTTCTGGGGAAATCCGTACCTTGCAGAACCAGATCTTTGCGTTTGTGTGGGGGGGAGCTAGGCTGCACGTAAGTCGACGTATAATGTATGCGAACCGGGAGGCCGGGGGATTGGGGGTCCCTGACTTGGCGCGGTACTATAGGGCAGCCCAGTTGAGACAGGTGTTTGAATGGCGCGAAGGGGGTGGGGTAATGAAGCGGTTTTGAGAGATTGAGCAGTACTGGGCTGAGGGACTTCGGTTACAGTATTTACCGTGGGTCTTTGGTAAGTTGCCATCGGGTAGATGGAAGGCTAACCCCTTTATGTGGCATCTTACTATGCAATGGCGGAAGGCCCGGCGTCGATGGGCGACCCCTAATGGGGAGTTTTCCGTGTTGTCCCCAGTGCGGGTGACGAGTGAGTTTGTGCCAGGCAGAGAAGGGGTGTTTCATCGGTGGGAAAGTAGGGGGCTGGATACCTTTGGGAAATTTATTAAGGATGGAATGTTGATTCCCTTTTCGGACCTTCGCGTGCGTTATCAGTTGAGAGGGAGCGACCTTTTTCCCTATTTTCAGGTGCGCCATTTCTTGCTTCAGCGCCAGATCCGAGCCAGTTGGGAGGGAGCTCAGGGCCCCGGGGAGATGCTGTGGCAAAGCTGGGAGGGTTCCAGGGGTTTGATCTCACGCCTGTACCAGGAATTGGGGGTGGAGGTGCCTGGGAAGTTCCCCCATCAGGAGCAATGGGAAAAGGATTTGGGCAGGGAGTTTGGAGGCGCAGGAGTGGCGGAAGGTGCAGGTAGATATTGGACGCCAGGCACTCTCGGTCGCCATTCGAGAGACGTCCTATAAGCTTCTGTATCGTTGGTATTATACCCCAGAGCGGTTGCATAGGATGTTTCCCGGGTCTTCTGATCAGTGCTGGCAGGGGTGTGGGGAGAGGGGGACATTCGCGCATGTGTGGTGGACGTGTACAACTGTGAGAGGTTATTGGGCTATGGTGGAGGGACAGTTGGAGACTATTCTGGGGCAGAGGGTGGAGGTGGATATGGGTCTAGGCCTATTGGGGATTTGGGGAGGTGCACGGCCCCGGGGGTTTGAACGCCCAATACGGGCTTGCATCCAGGCGGCCCGGAGTGAGATAGCCAGGGCCTGGAAGCAATCTCAGTTGCCAGGGTTGGTGGCCTGGCAGCATCGGCTCCGACGGATTGCCTTGATGGAGCAGCTGACAGCAATTAGGCGTCAGAAGGGAGAGAAATTCCAGGACCAGTGGTGCTTGCTGCTAGTTTATTTGAAGGGGGGATAAATGCCCAATTTGAGTCAGTCTGTAACTAAATGGGGAAGGGGGGGAGGTTTGGGGGGGTGGTAGAGGGGTGGTGGGAGACGAAGGGGAAGGGTTGGTTAAGTGTGGAGGGGGTGAGAGGGGGAACTTGGTGGGGGGGGCGTCTTGGGGGGAGTTCGGGTGGAGGTTGGGATAGGTCGGAAGATACAGTTTTAGGGTTCTCGGGTGTGTTGACCCAAATGTTCTTGGGGTGAAATTGTGATGTTATACCTAACTTTCTTTTACTGTGCAAACATTCTGTTTGTTTCTGTGCGAAAGCTGTACTTGTTTGCTTTTGGAAAATATTTAATAAAAAGAAATATTAAAAAAAAAAAAAAAAAGGGGGGCCTGATGATACCAATAAAAATCAGGAAAATGTACCCCCCCTTATCCTTAGGAGCTTTCAATTTTTTAGTGGCAATCCGTGGTTGCTGACCGTTCCACAGGAAATCTGAGACTTTTCTCCAGCTTCCTATATAAAGTGGTTGGAAGCGTGAAAGGAAGCATACCTAACACATAATTTATCCTTGACGCTAAAGACATTTTAATTACCTCTAATCTGCCCCACCAAGTCAACTGAAGGGGGGACCAAGCTAAGGACTTTTGCCGAATCAAGTGCAACAGCTCCTCAATGTTCTTTTGAATCATGGAGTCAGCAGAGACACTATATCACGTTCCCAGGTATTAATACTACCCGATTCCCACTTAAAAGGAAAAGGCGCCATCCCAGCTGAGTTGGAGTAACAATTGAGTGGGAATGCCACAGATTTAGACCAGTTAATCCTGTACCCTGAAACGCTGGAATAAGAATTAATCAAGGCCAACACGTGCGGAATCTCAGAGGGCTGAGTAAAGAGAAGAAGGTCATCGGCGTAAGCGGAAATTTTTACTTGCTGGTCCCCCACTATAACGTCTCTGATATCTTTATTCTGCCGGACGGCGATGGCCAGGGGTTCTAATGCAAGATTAAACAGCAGAGGGGAAAGGGGACAACCCTGTTTGGTGCCTCTGTGCAGAGAAAAGGAACGCGAAAGAATGCCATTTGCATATGTGCAAGCGGGGAAAGGGGACAACCCTGTTTGGTGCCTCTGTGCAGAGAAAAGGAACGCGAAAGAATGCCATTTGCATATATGCAAGCGGATGCCCTAGCATAGAGCACCTTAACCTTGTTTATAAAACCCTCACCTAACCCAAACCATTGCAATATAAAAAACAAGAACGGCCACTCTAACCTGTCGAACGCCTTCTCGGCATCGAGGGAAAGGGCAATGTATGGACTGAAATCCGTCACCGCCCTCTCAATCAGATTACAGAGAAGGCGAGCATTATCTGAGGTGGATCTCCCGGGCACGAACCCACACTGGTCCAGATGGACCAACTTCCCGATAACCGCCGATAATCTCCTCGCTAGAATGCTCGCATAGATCTTATAATCAGCATTCAAGAGAGAAATGGGTCTGTAATTTGCTACATGCTTGGGGTCCTTTCCCAGCTTTTCAAGGACAGTGATAGTGGCCTCTGAGAAATTACTTGTCCGGGCCTGGCCTTTCTCTAACTCCTCAAAGTATATCAACAAGTAGGGAATCAGCTCCCTATTGAAAACTTTATAAAATTCAGATGGAATCCCATCCGGCCCTGCTGCTTTCCCCGATGGCATGGCATTTATTACCGAGCCAAGCTCTTCGCCCGAAAAGGATTTACCAATGTTCTGGGCTTGGGGTTCCTCTAAGATTGGGTGAGCCAGGTTGTCAACAAAGCTGGTAAATTTGTTTGTGCCCACCATCAACTCGGAGGCATATAACTTACTATAAAATTTGGAAAATTCACCCACGATCTGATCATTATCAGTTAAGCTCTCTTGGTTACCATCTATAATAGAAACAATTCTTGATTTAGCTTGCTTCCCCCGCACGGCATTTGCCAAAGGTTTACCAGCTTTATTTTGCTCCACATGGAACCTGGAAGATTGTTTCAACAAAAGGTGTTCCACTTCAGAACTAAGCAATTCATTATATTGAAATCTTAACCTTTGCAGCCGCAACAAAATTCCAGGCTCATTATGCTTAATCCATAACGTTTCGCCCGCCCGGATTTGCAAATCTAAGGTTGACAACTGGGCTTTCCGCTTTTTGGACTCTTTAATTTTGAAACTGGTGATCGTTGCCCGTAACGAGGCCTTAAATGCCTCCCACCAGGCCCAGCATGCTGTGTCACCCACATTGTTGTTACTGAAATAGGAGGCTATGGCGGCCCTCACCTCCTCTTGAAAGACGAGCTCCGCCAACCACGCTCTATTAAAGGACCAAACCTGACAGGGCCGCTCCAGCTCAGCAACCTCAACATTCAACGTGATGGCAGCGTGATCCGAGACAGTCCTACCTAAAATCCTAGTGTCACAGCTGCCGGAAACTAAAGGCTTAGAAATAAAAAAAAAAGTCAATGCGGGATGAAGAATTATGCATAGGAGAGAAATAGGAGTAATCCTTTTCAACCGGATGGAGCAACCTCCATATGTCCACTAACATGCAGGAGTCCATAAGAGCTGTAAGCGCTATGCTCGCACGAAGGGGGCGTTCCACCCTCCCAGGATTCCTATCCACCAGGGGATCCCTCACCAAGTTAAAGTCACCCCCCATGATTGTTAAAGCCCCACTATCCTTCTGAATGATACCACTTAAATTACGAAAAACGTTGGGGTCGTTGTTGGGTCCATATACATTTATGATGGACAAATAAACACTACCCAACATTAAATGCGATTTAGCACACCTCCCAGCCTCATCGTTACTAGCATTCACAAGCTGGAAGCCTAGCGAAGTACTCATCAAAGTGGCAACGCCATTTTTCTTATGAACCGCGGGGGAGGATCCCACTAGCCTATAATACTTATCCTTTAATTTTAACTGTCTCCTTTAGAGAGAAATGTGTTTCCTGCATTAAAATAAAATCTGCATGTTGCCGCTTACAGTATGCTAAAATCTTCTTTCTTTTAATCGGAGACATGATTCCCTACACGTTCAAGGACAAAATCCTCAACCCTTTAACCATCCCAACATGAAAACTGTGCTGCAAAAGCGGTCAGCGATAGGCAGAATAACATCCCATAACATCTTAAAATCCCCAGAGAGCCAAATCCCAACCCAACATAATAGAGAAGAAAATGGGTCAGACAGCGGGAACTCTATTACAGCATAGAGCAGCCCGGGCCCCCTTTCAAACAACTGCCATTCCTCGCCACCCAACTAATACAAATACAGATCATAAAGACCCGAGAGTAACCCTCCAGATCAACCGTCTATGTTGGTAGCAGTTTGTCACTGGCACAGACGAGCGCTCCACCCGCGCGTTTTATTACCAACAACAGGCACTGCACCAGGAGTATCTTAACCTTGCTGCATCAGTAGTGTCTCTTGCTCCCCGATGAACTGTTGCAACGCTGCAGGGTCCTCAAAGGATTTCGTTGCATTATTCAAAGTAACTTTGAATCTCATGGGGCTAAACAGGCCATACCTTGCTTGTAGACGCTGCAGTCTGGGCCGCAAAGATAGGAACTGCCTCCGCTTCTCCACAGTGTGCTTACAAAAGTCAGCATAAAAGAAAATTCTCTACCCATTGTGCTGAAGGGGCTGACGTGCCTTAGCCACAGCGAAAATCTGCATCACCTTTTGATGTCGCAGCAGGCATAGGATTAAAGGGCGAGGGCGCTTGCTTTGTAAGTTGGGGGACGTCAGGATATGGTGCGCCCTTTCAATTTCCAACGGGCGAGTAAATTCAATATTTAAAAGCTTCAGTATGAAGCTTTCCAGGAATTGAATCGGGTTACTGCCCTCCGCGCCTTCCCCAAGACCAACAATTCGAATGTTATTACGCCTGGCCCTGTTTCCCATGTCCTCCAAGCTCCTCTCAAGCCAGTTCAGCTTCTGTGCAGCAGAAGAAATTCGCTTGATCTGTTCCTCATGCCCGGCCACATTCGATTTCACCTTATCCACCCTGGTAGATAGAAAATACAGCTGTGTGCTCAAATTCTTCAAGTCAGATTGTAGTTCAGCTAGCGATTCCCCATTAGAGTCTACACAACTTCGAATGGCTCTGACCTCCTTAAGAAGCTCCTGCAGCCCATCCGTCGCTTCCTGCTGAGGCGCCATTTTATGAGGTGAAAGAGGATCTGTCTTAGATATTTTAAAACCCGTTGTCGCAGGAAAAGCGAATTCTAAACGCGTTTGTTTACTTGCGGACATCTTCCAGCACTGCCTCTGCAAAATTTACCACTCGAGTGGGGCGATGTGACCAGTGGCGCTCCGGATTTAATGACTGGGGCCCAGGAGAGCAACTCTTACACCTCCATGCTGGATCCGCGCTGGCTCCGCCTCCCCAAGTCCTCTGAACTCTTTGTTGCTTTTGATCCTAGTCATTTGGGACTTCCAGTCTCAAAAAGAACACTGTCCAGCTGGATTGCACAGTGTATATCTTTTGCCTATGAGAGTAAAAACCTTCCTCTTGAAGGCCATGTTACAGCTCACAATGTGAGAACCATGGCAGCCTCTATGGCTCATCTTCACTCTGTCTATCGACGACATCTGTTGAGCAGCTTCTTGGGCTTCGGCTTATACTTTCACAGCCCATTACTGCTTAGACAAGGACTCCCGCCGGGTTGCCTTGTTTGGTCAGGCTGATCTTCAACACCTGTTCCATACTTAATCAACTCCTACCCACCATCCCTGCCAGAGATCCATGGGGGGGGAAGTGGAGCCCTTTCACAAGGGCACATGACTTCTGGGGCCTTCTCCCCGGCATCTGCAGCTAGGGAGTCTCCATATGTGAAGACTACATTCCTGCTTGTTCCTGGAGATAGCATAGTTACTCACCTGTAACAGGTGATCTCCAGGAACAGCAGGAATTTAGTCTTCACAACCCACCCACCTCCCCTAGGAGTGGTATCTTTCTCTCTTTCCCTCTCTCTTTGTCTCAGCTTTAAACTCTACTGGAGAGGGACAGTTGGGAAAGGTGGGAAGGCAGCACGCAGGTGCTGTGGGATGCTCCCAAAAGCTTTCCTATTGGAAGCTGGGGAGCGTTCCCATGCTCACTCTGTCGGTATCGACGATACCCATATGTGAAGACTAAATTCCTGCTGTTCCTGGAGATCACCTGTTACAGGTGAGTAGCTATGCTCTCTCTGAGGACAAGCAGGATAAGTGCTCACATAGGGTGATGTCATGGATGGAGCCTTGCACATTAACCCCAGCTTCTTCTAGAAACGTTTGGAGTGGTTCTACTGTGCATGCCTGTGAATTCGTCTGCTGCCACTGTCTCTCATCTCCGTCACTTTTTGTTAATGGAGTCCCAAGGATGATCCGTATTCCTGGAATAGACTACTAAAGTCAGTACGTTAGGCTCCATCCCTGGTCTTATTCAAATTCAGGTTAAAAACTCATCTCTTTGAGGCTGCCTTTGGATCATGACACCCTCATTCTCCTGTCTTCATCCATATATATTTTTAATCATTTAGCTTAGAATTTGCTATTCCCTTCTTGTTCTTTTTCTGTTTGTCTTAATAGATTGTATGCTCTTTGGAGAAGGGACTGTCTTTTATGTGTATTTGTACAGCATATACCTAGTAGCACTATTTAAATAAGTAGTAGTAGCAGTTCCATTTGGTCTGCATGTTCCATCTCTGTTTTAACTCTATTTCTTTTTCTATCTCTACTGTCTCTGTTGCCAGGTTTAGAAAATGAAGTCTGTGCTGCAGGACAATGTCTATAAACAGGCACTTATGATTGGTGCCTGCAGGTCTTGGGGCCTACCCATAAACCATTTTCTTGTCATGTCTCCAGATAAGAGGGGGGTTGTGAAGAGACGTGTAGAAGGACTTTTGGTGCTGACAAAACTGACCCATCGATATTTTTGGCATCGATCTCCATGGGCTCAGGAGCTGCACCAAATTTTGGCAATGCATAGACATCAAGGGGACCTTGACCACCATCAAGATCTCTTGGGATCGTTCTCCCACCAACTCTGTACCAAAGGAGAGGAAAGATCCATCTTAGTTTTCAAAGATGTTGAGAACCAAGGATGGCGAGCATCAGGTGGAGGCTGGGGTGCATTGACTTGTAGTTCATCAAAGCATAATTTCAGGATACCTCTGGCAGTTCTGCATATATCAGCCTCTTCTGCTGAGACCCAACACCTTTGCAGATGACGCATATTGACCAACCTCCCGATGCATACGTTTTTTTCTCCTTTGTCAGCAAGACCTTCGTACTTCCTCTCAGACAGTACATCCTAGTGCAGTCTCTACTTATATTAAGATAAAGAACTGTTCAATTTCAAGGTGCCTGTTAACATCTAAATTTGTGAAAAATGTTTCTGTAGGCAAAACTGCCTGATTAACAAACACCAATTCCCTGATATATAAATATAATTTTAACTCTGTTAATGAAATCACCATTTGAACCTATAGAATATTTGTCCTTTAAGCTTCTTACCTGTACTATAGCTTTCCTAATAGCAGTTACATCAGCCAATAGATCTGGTGAACTACAAATACAAATTATTATTCACCATATATGCATATTTCTCTAACTAACTCTTCGAGATCATACATCTTAACAAATCCATGGGGCATGTTTACTAAAGCTTAATGCACATTAATGAAAGTTAACACACGTTAAGTGCTACCACAGCCCATTCATTTCTATGGGCTTTGGCAGTACTTAACACATTTTAGCTTATAGTAACACACATTAACCTTTAGCAAACATACTCCTGTGTATTTACCAGTTTTCTGTCTTAAGCAACATGCCTACTCTGGCAAGAAGCTTTACACATTCTGAATTGTAAAGGAACTCTCTTATTTTTATCTGAAGTGCATAGTAGTTAGTCTAAACATTTCATTTCTTATGATCCAAACTGGCTGGGCTTTGTTGCCAAAAGAGCTACCTCTGATTGGCCAGTGAGATGTATTCATTCTTGTTACAACCAGGTTGACTTATCCATCGAAGATAAAGTCAAAGCATATGAAGTCCGAACCATGTCAGTCTCTATATCTCATCTAAAGAATGTTCTTTTAGAAGAGGTCTGCAAATTGGCCACTTGAGCCTTGTTACATATCTTCATCCTGCACTATTACTTGGAGGACCAGCAGTTTTAAAGAACTCTTCAGCATATGTTAGCTCTCCTAGAAAGCCTATACAAACCAGAGTACTCAATACTATTAAAACAGTATTGTCCATCTGCTAGAAGCTAACCTTATAAAGACTATCTTTCTCTGTTAACATGCTCTATCATAGCTCTCAGCTTAGGAGAACCCACTTATTAGGATAAGTCATTCTGCTTACATAGACAGCAGGATGAATTGGGCACACAAGCCTTTCCCCCTACCTTGAGGGCTGATTCTAAGTTTTATACTTACTGAGGTACCTTTTCAGGAGCACAAATGCTCAGAATATTTTTTTTCAGTGGTTGAAGCTCTGAGAGACTGATTTCATCCTGATGCTATTGGCTTATATCACCAACTTGTGGATCTGATATATCCTGCTTTTTACAGACACCACATGTTAATGGGTAAGCAACTTGGCTTGGTTCTGATAATTGGTTACATCTGTGGAAATTTTGTGCAAAAACTAAAACTACTACTTTCAATATTTTAAAGTTCTGCAATCTACTTCTCGTTGCATCTTGCCAAGAAAATCCAGAGGCTGAGTTGCCAGAAGTCAGCATTGACTTGATGGCACACATTGTAATGCATCAGTTGTCTAAATAACACAATATAATCATGGTTCTTAACACTCCTAAATTGCATTTCAAAATAGCTTCTACATATTACTCAAGATTACTTTTTTGAAAGTTTTATGCAGAAATCACCCAAGTGTACTGTAAAAGTAAATCACATGGCCCAGCCCTCAACCTCACTCCTCTAGCCTAGATCCTCTCCACTACCTCTTTCCCCAGCTCTTTCTTGCTGACTCAGGCATGACTTCCATCTCCCAGCTTGCTCTCTTCCTTTTTTTCCACCTTGGCTATAAACTCTGAGCTCTTAATCTCTCTCCTTGCTTATATTTCCTCCCTTCCTTCAAGTGCTTTATCTCTCTTGTTCAAATCCTCACACATTCTTCCCCTCCCCCAGCTCTTTCTTTTCCTCCCTCTAACACAGGCACAGTCGTCCCCCCCCCCCAGCTCACACACTCAAAATCCCCCTTTTCTTCTCTATGTTCTAGCACTGTTTGAGCTAAAAAATCAAAACTCAAACAATATCAGGATCAACTGCTCCTCCTATGGTAATGGTAGTAAATGTGAGTTGGGCTTTAGGGGTAAGCATAGAAGTGCTGGAATGATTGTGGAGTAGAGTTAGAAAAAAAGATCATAAGGCTGACACCATCCTGATAGCCTGTTTGCTTTTAGGTTAGAGTGAGAGAGAGAGAGGCACTTAAATGTGGAGGAAAAGCAACTACAGCTGGCTGAGGTGACCTGAAAGCCCCTCATTTTCCTTCTGAGCATGCAATACAGTCACTTTTCTTCTTGCCTTCGTGGACTGATGTTACTGCCTCCTGGTTCCCCAATAAATTCTATATGCAGAATAATAAATTCTGCATAGGTAGGGAATTCTGTACAAATTCTGCATTATTTAATTGTGCAGAATTCCTCCAGGAGTATATTGTAGAACATTGACCTATTTAACGCTCTTTGTTATTCAGTAGCATCACCTTTTCTCCAGGACCAAGCAGGAAGTCAGTCCTCACATATGGGTGACATCGACGTCGATGGAGCCCTTGCGGAGCATTTCCCCAGCTTTCTATGAAAACCTTTGGGAATACTGCACGCATGCGCGGTCCCCTTCCTGCCTAAAGGTGCCATCTTGCTCAGTCTTTCTTTTTCCGTGGAGCCCAACGGACGTCTGTCCGTGTCACCCAGAGAAAAGTTAGATTTTTCTTGCGATTTCATCGCGGTTCTTGTCCTGTTCGACGCCGGTTCCCCCTCCCGCCGGGTTCGGTACACCGGTATCGAGCCCGTCTTCTGTTTTTTCGGTTTTTGCCCTTAGTGGCTGGCGTTCGTGCCCTTTTTTTCTTTTCCCTGGAAGGCCGGTCCTTTGACATCGCAGGGGCCCTTTTTTCCCCGATGGCTTCCAGTGGTTTCAAGAAGTGTGATCGGTGCAAGAAACTGATGTCTCTCACCGACACACACGACTGCTGCCTTCGGTGCCTCGGTCCAGATCATGATGCTAAGATCTGTGGCCCATGTGGCAAAATGTCCACTAAGGCACTGCGAAGTCGACAGCATCAAAAGGAAAGGCTTTTTTCTGATTCGGCCTCCGGCCGGGCCCAGACCTCGTCTGAGGACTCGATGCCTCGGGAATCTGATCCCGAGCATCGCCGGGGTTCCTCGGACAGGGGCTA
Source organism: Ichthyophis bannanicus (assembly GCA_033557465.1). Taxonomy (NCBI): domain Eukaryota; kingdom Metazoa; phylum Chordata; class Amphibia; order Gymnophiona; family Ichthyophiidae; genus Ichthyophis; species Ichthyophis bannanicus. The sequence continues at coordinate 635,934,368 of CM066035.1, forward strand.
CCCCGATTGGGAACGAAAGAGGAAGAAGCGGCTCGCGAGGGCGGCGTCGGAGGAGGTCCCTGGCTCTTCGAGGGCCAGGTCTCGGACCCCCGACCGCCGTCCCGGGCCCTTGGAACAGGAGAAGCCATCCAAAATGCCTCGTGTGGAGTTGGAGTCTGCTGGATACGTAAGTCCTGTTGTCCTCGAGGACTCTCCTCCCAGGGAGACGACGTCGGGCCTGGCGCCGCCGGGGCCCGAGTCGGTGGCTGCTGAGTCTCCTGAGCTTGGACTCAGGCTGACAGCCTTGGAGTACAGACTATCTGCCTTCATGGATCAGCAGCGGGTGCTGATGGCCAGCCTTGCTGGTGCATCTGCCCCGACCACTGGGACATCAATGTCGAAGTCAACCCCGGAGACCGAGCCGATACTCGAGACCATGAAGGCTCGAAGTCGTCCTCGGTTTCGGTCACCCTTGACCTCCCACTTGGGACCGAGGGCGTCGACACCCGTGCCTTCGGCGTCGGGCGGGTTCTGCCAGGACCCACGCGGTCGGAGCCCCCCGACTCCTCTTCGGACAAGTCCGCATGGGAGACGGAGGACGAGGAGTCCCCCGATACCTTTCGGACTCGGTGCGTCCCTTCGGACTCAGCGCAGTCCGAACCCCAGAGTAGATCCGCCCCCCGGAGGATACCCGGTTCTCGGATTTCGTTAGGGATATGGCCGCAGCTTTGGCGATTCCTGCGGATCCCGAGGAGGAGCCGAAGAGCTCGAGGCCCTCCAGTATGACTCTCCTCCGAAGGAGGCCTTTACTGTCCCCGTTCCTCTGATGCTGGAACGGCTCCTCTTCCGGATGTGGGAGGCACCGGCCTCGGCGCCGGTTCTGAGCAAGTGGGTCGATTGCATATATCGACTCCGTAAGAGCCCTGGCTTCCAAAAGACGCAGCTACTACACCATTCCATGGTGGTGGAATCGGCCATGCATCGTCTGAAAAGCCAGAAGATGCACTCTGCGGTGCCCCCCGGCAGGGAGGCCCGGAACCTGGATGCGTTTGGTAGAAAGTGCTTCCAGGGCTCGATGCTTGCTTGCTGTGTCCAGTCTTACCAGCTGTACATGGGCATGTACTTGCGGGACCTGGCGAAGGAGCTTGCCGGGTTCTCTGCTGGTCTCTCCAGGGAACCTTTGCAGAGGTTCAAGTCCTTGTCCTCGGGAGTGCGGGAATGCTCTAAGTTCATGTCCCGAGCAGCCTACAATGGCTTCGAGGCCTCAGCCCGTGTTGCGGCAGCCGGCATCGCGGCTCGACGCCAGGCATGGCTGCAGTCGTCGGACCTCGAGCCATGGTACAGGACAAGTTGGTCGATGTCCCTTGCCGAGGTGAAAACCTTTTTGGCAAGCCCATGGCCGAGAAGGCTGCTGAGCTCGAAACCAAGCACCTCACTAGGACAAGGCTGTCCAGGAAAACCTCTGCCCCTTCTCAGAAAAAGAAGGGCTCGGGTAAGAAGTCATTTTACCCGAGGAAGGCAACTGCCTACAAACAGTTCCCACATTACCAGGCCTCCCCAGCTCCCCAGCAGGGTCAGCAGGCCAAGGGGCAGGGACATGGGCCCCGTAGGCAGAAGGCCCCCAAGCCTCCGGCTCCTGCTCCCACTCAGCAGTGTGGGGATTTTTGACTCCCAAAGCATAGCCTCTCCATCTCTGCTGTCCCCTGCACAGGAGGTCGACTAGCCTTGTTTGCCCACAGGTGGCCACCCATTACAGGAGACAATTGGGTCTGAAGCATAGTCCACAAGGGCTATATGCTCCATTTCCAACAGTTGCCGCCTCCTTACTTCCCAGGAGAGCCTCCAAGGCCTCCTCTGCACACAGACCTCCTCCTTCGAGAGCTTCAGGGTCTGCTGCGAGACAAGGCGGTGGAGCCTGTGCCTCCCCACCTACAAGGTCACGGTTTCTACTCCCGGTACTTCCTAGTACCAAAGAGAACCAGGGGCCTCAGGCCTATTCTCAACCTCGGAAATCTCAACAAGTTCTTGGAGAAAGAAAAGTTCAAGATGCTTACTCTTGGAACATTACTGCCCTACCTCCAGCAGGGAGATTGGCTATGCTCCTTAGATCTAAAGGATGCGTACACTCACATCCTCATTCATCCAGACCACAGAAAGTACCTCAGGTTCATTGTGGGAGGAAACCATTATCAGTACAGAGTACTGCCTTTCGGCCTCACCTCCGCCCCCAGAGTCTTTACAAAGTGCCTGGCAGTGGTGGCGGCCTACTTGAGGTATCAGGGTATCTTTGTCTTCCCCTATCTGGACGACTGGCTCATCAGGGGTCAGACGTGCCAGGAGGCCAGGCAAGCCAACCTCTGAACTCTCTCTCTCTCTCCTTCAACACCTGGGTTTTGTCATAAACTTCGCAAAGTCCACTTTGCTCCCCTCCCAGAACCTAGAGTTCATAGGGGCAGGGCTAGACTCTCTGCAAGCAAAGGCTCACTTGCCAGAAGACAGAGCCCAAAGACTGATGGACTTGGCAAACCAGTTTCTCAGCATGCCACTGGTTTCCGCCAGACTCTGTCTGAGGCTCCTGGGCCACATGGCATCGACAGTGCATGTGACTCCAAATGCCCGGCTCCACATGAGGCCTGCCCAGTGGTGCCTCAGAACTCAGTGGACACAGGCCACAGGAAAGCCTCAGAGACAGAGTACAGGTGTCCAAACCATTCCTGAACTCCCTACGCTGGTGGCTGCACCCCCCCAACTTACTACAAGGGGTGCCTTTTCAGATACCTGTGTTCACAGTAGTGTTAACCACCGATGCCTCCTTGCAAGGCTTGGGAGCACATTGTCTGTACAAGTACACCGAGGGCCTGTGGTCTCCCTGGGAGTCCACGCAACCGATCAACCTACTGGAACTACGGGCTATTCGCTTAGCCCTCAAAACTTTCTCTCAAACCCTGGCTCACCAGTCTGTCTTAGTACAGATGGACAACCAAGTAGCCATGTTCTATGTGAACAAGCAGGGCGGCACTGGGTCCAGGCTCCTTTGTCAGGAGGCACAGGACCTTTGCTTGTTTGCGCTCAGGCACAACATGTTTCTCAAGGCTATTTATCTCCCTGGCCAGGAGAACTTCCTGGCAGACAGGTTGAGCAGAGTTCTGCAGCCCCACGAATGGCAACTGCACCCATTAGTGGTTCAGAAAATTTTCCTGAAATGGGGACTTCCATCCATAGATCTCTTTGCTAGTCCCCTGAACCGTCAGCTGCCCAGGTTCTGCTCCAGGCATCCGCATCCCATGAGGTGCGCAGCGGATGCCTTCCTGATTTCTTGGTCCCAGGGCCTCCTGTATGCGTTTCCTCCCACGCCTCTGGTGGCCCAAACCTTGTTCAAGATTCTAAAGGACAAGGCTTCGGTACTTCTGGTAGCCCCCAGATGGCCGAGGCAGCCTTGGTTTCCACTTCTGCTTCAACTGGCAGTGGACACCCCACTATCTCTGGGGTTGCAGCCTGACCTTCTCTCTCAGGATCAGGGTTCTCTTCTGCACCCCAACCTCAAATCTCTCAATTTGATGGCCTGGAGGCTGCAAGGGTATTGTTGGCTCCCTGGGGCCTGCCTCAGGAAGTTGAAGAGGTGGTCTTGGCCTCTAGGAAGCAGTCCACCAGAAAAACCTATGCCCTGAAATGGAGAACGTTCTCTTTGTGGTGTCAGCTACGCACAGAAGATCCTTTCTCCTGCTCTGTGTCAGTGGTGCTTCAGTACCTGCTGCACTTATCCAATCAGGGCCTCAAGTCAAATTCTGTTCGGGTCCACCTCTGAGCTCTAGCAGCTCACCATTCACTAGTGGAAGGATACTCTTTGTCAGTTCTCACCTTGGTGTCCCGGTTCCTCAGAGGTTTGTTCTTGCTCAAGCCTCCTATCCGTTCTCCAGCCCTTGAGTGGGAGTTGAATGTGGTCTTGCAACAACTAACTAGCCCACCCTTTGAGCCGATGGCTACTTGTCCTCTCCGCTTCCTTTCCTGGAAGATGCTCTTCCTGGTAGCCCTAATCTCGGCCAGACGAGTGAGTGAGCTCCAGGCCCTGGTCTGTGACAGGCCTTACACTCGCTTCTATAGGAACAGGGTAGTCCTTAGCACTCATCCTAAGTTCCTCCCAAAGGTTGTCTCCTCTTTCCACCTCAACCAGGAGGTGGTTCTTCCGACATTCTTCCCTAGGCCTCATGCAAGCCAGGCTGAGGCAGTCCTGCATACCCTGGACTGAAGAAGGGCCTTATCCTTCTACCTTGACTTTATGTAGGGGCATAGAAGGGCTACTCAGCTCTTCATATCTTTTCACAGCGTACCTTGTCCATCTGGGTGGCTGACTGTATCACCTGGGCTTACAGGGCAGCTGACCTTCCCTTGCAGGTTCGGGTCACAGCCCACCGTGTCAGGGCTATGGCTGCCTCAGTAGCTCATCTCCGCTCTGTACCATTGGCAGACATCTGCAGGGCTGCAACTTGGTCCTCAAGCCAGACTTTTGCAGCTCATTACTGCCTGGAGAGGGAGTCCCGTAGGGACAGTGCTTTTGGCCAGGCAGTACTCCGGAGTCACTTTGAGGTTTAGGCAACTCCTGCCCTCCAGCCCTCCGTTGGGCTACTGGTGGGGGTTCTCTTTCAGTGAAAGCCTTTCTCTGATGCTGGGACTAGAGGGAGTTCTCTTGTTCAGCCTGGGTTCCTGGTAGCCCAGAGCTAGGGAGTCACCCATATGTGAGGACTGACTTCCTGCTTGGTCCTGGAGAAAGAGTAGTTACTCACCTGTAACAGGTGTTCTCCAGGAGCAGCAGGAATCAGTCCTCACAACCCTCCCTCCCTCCCCTGGGAGTTGCAGTTGTACATAGTTCATTTTTGCATTTTTTTGTGCTGTCTTTTAGCTATGTTATCAGACTGAGCAAGATGGCACCTTTAGGCGGGAAGGGGACTGCGCTTGCGTGCAGTATTCCCAAAGGCTTTCATAGAAAGTTGGGGAAATGCTCCGCAAGGGCTCCATCGATGTCGATGTCACCCATATGTGAGGACTGATTCCTGCTGCTCCTGGAGAACACCTGTTACAGGTGAGTAACTACTCTTTCTTTTCCTGCCTTTCATTGATAGTAACATAAAGAGTGCAATGTTGATTAGCTCATATAGCTGCAAAGGCCACAGATACCTTTTACCAGTTTTTACTGAGAAAACTATGCATGCTGTACCTGAATGTAACTCTCCCTGATATCCCCTGGAAAGGCGTGAGCTAAATACTAAAAATAAGCTACCTACATATTTATTTATCTATTTATCTTTGAAAATTGCCTACTAAGTGTACAGGTCAAAACTATATGTAAATTTCCACATGTAATTTGTGTGCCCAAAAATTGATACAAGTTTTGATGTGCATAGATCAGACAATCAAACTTGTTGCTTGCTGTTTCTATTCCCTATTCTCTCCATGCCCATAAGAGCTGCTTCCCTCAATCTGGTTAAATGTATGCATGCTGCTGAAAAAGCAACATCCTTTTAGGTGGACAGAGGAGAATGGTTTTCAACCAGACCAATTTTCCTGGTAAATGGTTTTGAAAATTTCCAATACACACATAACACTGGTCAACATTGAAATCGTTACTGACTTTAAAAGGCCCTAACCTGTAGTATCTTGGTGAGCTGAACACAAATATAACATTAAAAAAATTTTATTGGCTCTCGTTTTGAAGATATTGCATGTAGTTCATTTTTGACGTTTCACCGTGTAAGTTTATCCAGTAGGACATCAACAACATCCCAAATAAGCCTTGAATGATGTAATATTGCATCACATTGCATAATACCAGCATGCGCACACATCTAGAGTTGATTGCATCATTTTCTGATGCAATGCAATACTACTGCCAGACGGCTGCTGAAGCCATCTGACGTCAGCAGTGTACTATACGCAGACTGAAAGAAAAGTAATCTGGTATTCTGTTCCGATATTGAAAGCCTCATGAATGCCTTAAAAATCACTCATGACCCACAAGACTGGAGACTATTTATAGACTCTTCGAAACTGAGTCTGAAAGCTGTGCTTTTAAACAATGGAAACCGTCTTCCATCTATTCCAGTAGCGCATGCCGTCCACATGAAAGAGACATACGATAACTTAAAGCATCTACTGACTTCCATTAACTATAACAAGTACAGCTGGCATCTCTGTGGTGACTTGAAGGTAGTTGCCCTTTTAATGGGACTGCAGCAGGGATATATAAAATACATGTGTTTCTTATGTGAGTAGGATAGCTGAGCAAGGGATTGGCACTACTTGCGGAAGGAATGGAATCGCAGACAAAATGTAACAGTTGGAGAGAAGAATATCCAGCACTCAGCTCTGGTTGAGGCTCACAAAATCCTGCTACCACCCCTTCACATCAAACTAGGTTTGATGAAAAACTTTGTGAAAGCCATGGACTGCACTTCGCCAGCTTTCCGATACCTGCATGAAAATTTCCCTCGACTCAGCGAAGCAAAGATTAAAGAGGGAGTTTTTGTGGGTCCTCAGATTCGAGAGCTCTTCAAAGATGACTGGTTCAACAACTTGCTGCAGGGTGATGCAAAACAAGCATGGAATGCTTTTCACCTAGTATCAACAAACTTTCTCGGGAATGTTAGGGCAGAAAACTACAAGGAACTAGTAGAAGACATGCTGATGCAGTATCAGAAACTTGGCTGCAATATGTCTCTAAAGATCCATTTCCTTGATTCCCATCTCGATTTCTTTCCTGACAACTGTGGTATGGTTAGTGATGAACAGGGCGAACGTTTTCACCAGGATATCGCAACAATGGAGCAAAGATAGATACCAGGGAAAATCGTCCACTACAATGCTGGCTGACTACTGCTGGACACTCCCCAGAGAAGCTCCCGAACAGCTGTACAAGAGACAGGCCAAAAAATCTAAGAAGTAGTCTATGACTTGGTTTTTTACAGGTATTAACCGAAGGCCTATTATATTTACTATTGACATGCATTTCTTGATGTAAACATTAATTCTTGTAGATTACAAAAAAACTAGAGCCAACTTTGCAATTTCACTGTCATATTCGTGTTCAGCATATAAAAATTGATAAGAAATGACTCTTTTTATTTCAGTAACATGACTTTTGTAAAAATTTGTTGACCAGTGTAATTGCACATCTAATAGCAATTTTCTATATTGTCTATCAATACAGTATTGGCAAATAAATTTAAAATAGAATTCCTCTGCTAGATCTATGTATGTATTCAGCAGCAGCCCAAGATAGTTTATATGACTCAGTTCACAAAATATGGAATTCATACATGGTAAGTTTTTTGAAATACAGGGATATATATTAAAACAATGTTTTATTCTTGTCTTCCAGACCAGAGCTTGTTCGACCAGCTACCACATTGTATCAGCATAATCTAACAGGAATCCTTGAAACAGCTGTGAGAGCGACCAATGCACAGTTTGACAATCCTGAGATCCTCAAACGGCTGGATGTCAGACTTCTAGAGGTATTTGAATCATTTCAACTTTTGGACATGTTTCTTTGCAACATTTTCTCCAAATGGTTTAGTTATGCGCATATCAGGACAATCATGAAACTCACCTCTAAGCCTTAGGGTATGTGGAGTATGATCTAAGTCTCTCAAATTTACTGCTAGTGCGCGGCGTAGTACTTGCTTTGTGCCAAAGAGAGCTTCCTTTTGGAGTTTGTAAGATATAACATGTATGGGTAGTTGGTCAAGATGTGCTTGGAAATTCTTCTTTATCAAGTCTGGTTCCTAATAGGATGGGAAATATTTCTGTATCTTTCTGCTACATTTTCTTAGTCTCTGACTGCATTTCTTGGTACTTCAGGATCTTCTGCCTCTCCATTTGATTCACAGAATAATCACTTGGAACTGACATATCTATTATCAATGCTGTTCTGGAGCTTTTCTCCTTTACCACTATGTCTGGTTTCCTCGCATCCAGTTTCTTATCTGTCGGAATATCCCAGGCAATGTTCCCTCTAATTTTCTGTAGGCTGTGTGCACATAAAATATCAGCTGTGTGCAGCTTTTGAAGGAAGGTTAAATTTTTGTGCGCTACATAACGACATTCGGAGTTATATACTTTAAAATTTGACTACACGTCAGAATACAGTATGTACACCACATTGATTTTAATCAAATTAAATGAAAATAGACAATTACTAAATGAAGCGGGAAATTTCTAGTAATTACAATCATAACTTTTAAATTTTAAGACGTCTGTGTTGTTTTCTATCAGAATCAGAGCCGTAATTTTTGTGCGCTCTGTTGTAAAGTATGTGCGCTCGCTCGGCGAGATGTGTGCATGCGCACACGCGCACAGCTTAGAGGGAACAGTGATCCCAGGTGATCGTAACCTCTTGATTCTTTGTAATTCTTTTAGGGTCATGATCCCAGTGCTTTTCAGGCATAGTGATTTTTTAGTGTTTACAGAGTTTCCAATATATGAGGCATGCTACTTTGTTGTGCCTTTCTGTAATGTAATTTTCTGCCGTCAGAGTTTCACAGCCAGCTATGAGATGAGTCACTGTTTCCAGGTGTTTCTTACAGAATTGACATATGTCTGTGTTGCCAGTTATCTCCAGGAACAAGCAAGAATGTAGTCATCACATATGGGTGACATCGGTGGAGCCCGTGCGTGTAGCTCCCCAGCTCCCAATAGAAAAGTGTGCTGGGGCCTTCCTGCTGTTTTAACTGACTCTCCTCAATTCTTTTTTTTCCGTAGAGCTGACGGGTTTAACTCCTGCCACTGCTGAAGAAACACTTGCCTTCACCACGTATCATTCGATACCAATTTTTTCTTTTTTACACTTTATTTCCTTTCCCTCTCTTCAAGAGAATATATAAAAAAAAAAAGATATTTTCCAATTTTCCCCTCAAGACCTTCCTTGTCCCTTGGGCCTACTCTCCCACAACATGGAGAAACCCACCAGTGGCTTTAAGAAGTGCATGAAGTGTGCTGGCACCATTTTAATCACCGACAAGCATGATTGGTGCCTCAAATGCCTCGGCCTGGATCACATCCCTATTGAGTGTGCCCCTCTGTAAGCAAATGACAAAAAAGAGGCCTCGGGAACCGAGCCAAAAAATTTGGGGAACTCTTCTCAGACACACCCTGTCTTTGGCCTCGACCTCTTCAAGGGTGTCATAGAGTTCTCTGACCTCCAAGAACTCTAAAGAATTCCAGCATGCAGAGAAGAGAACCAAAAACCCCTCTACCTCGTGCCCGAAGAAGGACAAGTCTCTTACTCGAGAACCCTCTGAGATTGCAAAGGATCTAAGTCAGAAGTCCAAAGACACTCCGGTTAAACCCAGGACATTGAGGGAGCGATCCCGCGAATGTTCCCGCTCACACCGGGAGTTATTGCGGACTTCATCTGACTCCAGTCATCGGTCCAGGCATCCCCAGCGGGAGGACTTGTCCTCCAAAGCCTCGGTGGGGATTTGAGAGGTTCCAGAGGCTCTGTCCTCTGCTGAACTCTCGATACCATGCCTCGGTACAATTGCAGCCAATCTTGTTCCTCCGATGACCAGGCACAGGTGACCACTCTAAAGCAGCGCATGCCGACTCTAGAATGGACCTTAGCAGCTCTCCTAGTGGTCTCGATGCCAGTAACGCACTCAGCCCCAGAGACTCTCCCATAGATGCCTCCACCGGTATTGTCCCAGGCACTGACGGTACTGATGCCCTCTATACTGGTTCCAATACCGACGGCACCCCCGATGTCAACACTATTTCCGATGCCGTTGCCTTCTCAATTCCCACCGAGCTTGGACTCTTTGTGGTCCAGACATCGGATGGAACCGGAAGACATCGAGCGACACCGCCACGATACGTGACACTGGCACCACCGCTATTCTCCGGAGTCCGTTTCAGATTCCTCAGATTCGGATCATAGATCACTGAACTGAGAGGATCTTAGGGATTTTGCACTGGAGACATCTCCTCCACAATCCAGTACCCAGAGAAAATCCCCATCAGAGGACATATCATTTCAATAATTCATTCGGGACATGGCAGCAGGAGTGGAGGAGTGGCCTAGTGGTTGGGGCAAGGTACTTCGGGACGGAAGGTCGGGGGTTCAAATCCCACTAGAGGACAGCAAGCTTGGGCCGGAAGGACTGGGGTTTCTAGTCCCACAGGTGCTCCTTGTGGTCTTGGGCAAGCCACTTAACCCTCCATAGCCCATGTTCCCTGTAAAATAGTTATCTACAAGTTATAATGCCCTGTTCAATGTAATTTCAGTTTGTTCAATGTAAACCGCACTGATGCAGAATAGTGCGGTATATAAGAGAATGTAAATAAATAAATAATTTCCATCCCTGCAGCTTTTGAGCCGGAACCCAGGACAGAGGATTTGGAGATATTGCAATACCCGACTGCACCAAAGGAAGCCACCAGTGCATCGCATCCTCCATAACTTAATGTTGAGGATATGGGAGATACCTTTAACCATCTCCCCTGTAAGTCGCCGGTTAGATACTATATATCGAGTCCCTGAATGCCTAGGCTTTCAGAAGCCGCAGCTTCCCCACCACTCTATGGTGGTGGAATCAGCGATGCATTGCATTAAAAGCAGGAAAACACATGCATCCCTTCCTCCAGGCTGGGAATCGAGAGCCCTCAATTCCTTTGCTTGCCATACTTTCCAGGCCTCCATGTTAGCTAGCCGAATCAACTCCTGCATCCTCTACATTGAGCTCAATAAGGACTGGGAGGGCTTTCTACCTTTCCTTCCAGAAGAGAAACGCCCAGCCTTCCAAGCAGTCTTGTCCCACAGCCAGAACGTGTCGAAGTTTATGAACAGGGCGGCCTTTGACACGTTTGAGTTCTCTTGTAGAGTCTCCTCCATAGCCATTGGAGCAAGGCGACTAGCATGGCTTCAATCCTCTGACTTAGAACAGTAGGTACAAGACAATCTAGCTAACATCCCCTGTACAGGTGAGAACCAGTTTGGAAAGAACTGGCGTGAAAAGATCGGTGAACTGGAAACTGACGACACCACCCTCAAAAGGCTGTTGAGAAAAAGAAGGCCCAATCGAAAAAACCCTTGTATCCCAAAAAGAGGAGGTTTTATCAGTATTCCCAGCCCACCTACCCTTCACAGTAAAAACAGCAGGGGCCCAAACAGGCCAAAAAGCCCAGGCTGTCAAAACAGCAACCACAGCCGCAGCTGCCACATCATCTTTTTGACTCCCTCTACGGGAGCATAGCTAGTCCATTCCATTTAGATGCACTGTTCATCCCAGGGCAACTTTCCAACTTCATCACACAATGAAGAAAAATCACTTCAGAGAGATGGACCCTCACCATCATCCAGAATGGATACCATCTCAGCTTTCAGGAGCTTCCCCCTCACTGCTTCAGAAACCAAGCTTCTTCACAGGCTTCCCTCAATGCCCTTCTACAACAGGAGGTAACCTCTCTCCTAACCCAGGGAGCCATCAAATCGGTACCTCAAGAACACCGCAAAGGGTTCTACTCCCCCCCTACTTCCTCATTCCAAAGGAGGCCTCAGGCCCATTCTAGATCTCCGAGATCTCAACAGGTTCCTAGTAAAAGAAAAATTCAAGATTATCTCACTGGGAACCCTTCTTCCTCATCTCCAACAAAACGACTGGCTTTGTTTCCCGGACCTCAAAGAGGCCTACACTCACATACTCATCCTCCCCTCTCAAAGACAGTATCTCAGATTTATATGCCAAGGGGTGTATTATCAATCCAGGGTTCTTCCCTTCGGTCTATCCTTGGTATCAAGAGTTTTCACAAAATGCATGGCCATGGTAGCTGCTCATCTGCACATCAGCAAAGTTTTTGTTTTCCCTTAGACGACTGGCTCATAAAGGCAGACTCCCCCCGAGAACTCTGCTCAGCCCAGTCCAGAACTATAGGACTTCTGCAGTTCGTGATAAGCTTTCCAAAATCTCGCCTCATTCCCACTGAAAGGCTAGAGTTTATCAGAGCCATCCTAGACATCATCCAGTGCAGGGCCTTTCTCCCACAAGACCAAATGCAAAAAAGTAATTCTCCTAGCGAGCAGCATGCATCAGCGCAATTGTGCTTTAGCACACTCCTTCTTACAGCTGCTGGTACACATGGCCTCCACCGTTCATATAGTCCCAAACGCCAGGATGCACATGCGACAAACTCAATGGACTCTATCGACTCAGTGGTCCCAGACCACGGGGGATCTGCATTCTTCCATCCAAATCACGCCTCCCATGGCACACTCTCTCCAATGGTGGTCCGTTCTGGAAAATCTCTTCAAAAGGTCGCCATTCCGACCCTCCCCCCCCCCTCCAATCCGCAGCATACCCTAACCACAGATGCTTCAAAGTATGGATGGGGAGGTCACCTAGAGATTCTCTCCACGCAGGGCCTTTGGTCTGCCCAGGAGTCCAGACAACAAATAAATCTCCTGGAACTTTGAGCGGTGTTGAGCTCTACATGTCTTCCAGGACCATCTCTCCAGCAGTTCTATCCTCATATGTATGGACAATCGAGTAGTAATGTTTTACATAAACAAACAAGGAGAGACGGGCTCCCTTCTCTTATGTCAGGAAGCTTGCCAACTATGGCATTTTGCCATTCAGCAACGCATGCAGTTGAGAACAGTCTGCATTCCAGGTCAGGACAATCTGCAGGCGGACAAACCCAGCTAGTTGCTCCAACCACACGAATGGTCCCTTGACCATGCGGTGACCAACACAAACTGTTCGACACCTGGGGAACTCCATGGATCAACCTCTTTGCTACTCCACTGAATGCCAGACTTCCCTACTTCTGTTCGAAGATCCCATCGAGACTCAGCATCGTGGCTGATGCCTTCATGATTCATTGTGGTCGGGGTCTGCTTTATGCGTTTCCCCCTAAACCCCTAATACTGAAATCCCTTTTGAAACTCAAGGAGGACAAAGGCTGCATGATCCTCATAGCCCCTTACTGGGCCCGCCAACCATGGTATCCCCTCCTCCTGCAGCTCTCTTAGACCCCACTGATCCATCTAGGATCCCACCTGGGTCTTCTAACTCAGAATGACGGAACACTCCTCCATCCCAATCTGCGGTCACTTCAGTGGAAGTCAAAAATATCCTCCTCTCCTCCCTGAAGCCATCCACTAGAAAGGTCTACTCCCTTAAATGGCAGAGATACACCTCATCATGTTCCAACAACGCCCACAATCCATTTGAGGCATCTGTTCTGACGCTACTACACTACCTATGGCATCTCTTCTCTCAGGGCCTCAAATCCAATTCGATAAGAGTGCACCTCGGAACCATCTCTGTTTTTCATATCCCACTAAATGGTAAACCAATCTCCACCGCCCCCCCCCCCCCCCAGTAGCACAGTTCATGAGGGGCCTCATTCTAACTAAGTCGCCTATCTGCCCACTACCAGTGGTGTGGGATCTCAATGTGGTTCTGGCTCAACTACTCAAACTGCCCTTTGAACCGCTGGATACAGCACGGCTCCGCTATGTCTCTTGGAAAGTGCTCTTCCTCATAGCCCTAACCTCGGCCAGACATGTAAGTGAGCTACAGGCCCTAGTGGCTCACGCTCCTTACACCCACTTTCATTATGACAAGATGGTCCTGCGGGGACACACACATTTTCTCCCAAAGGTGGTCTCCGCTTTTCATATCAATCAGACAGTCAACCTCCCTGTATTCTTCCCCAGACCACATGCCTCCAGGGCGGAAGCCTCCCTGCATACCCTGGACTGCAAAAGGGCTTTGGCTTTCTATCTACAGAGGACGGAAACCATCAGGAAGTCCTCTCAACTTTTCATATCCTTTGATCCAGCTCATCTGGGTCTACCAGTAATCAAGCGATCCCTTTCATGCTGGATAGCAGACTGCATATCTTTCTGCTATGGTAAAACAGGACTCTCCCTAGCAGGGCACGTCACTGCTCACAACGTTCGGGCAATGTTTACCTCTGTTGCAAACCTCAGAGCAGTCCTCATCTTTGAAATATGCTGAGCTGCTACGTGGTCCTCCATCCACACCTTTGTGGCCCACTACTGCTTGGACTTCCGCCGGGATGCAGCCTTTGGCCAAGCAGTCCTTCAACATCTCTTTGGGACTTAGCACAACTCTTACCCCCCTGCCCACTCTTTCAGATCTCAGCTACGGGAGATTGGGACCAATGATTCACGGACATCCCCAGGATCTCTCAGTTAGAGAGTCCCATATGTGAGGACTACATTCCTGCTTGTTCCTTGAAATAGTGAAGTTACTCACCTGTAACAGGTGATCTCCAGGAACAGCAGGAATTTAGTCCTCTCAACCTGCCCACCTCCACAAGGAGGAGTTGTAGCACTCTCTATCTCTTTTTTTACTGGATTTTATTCAGCTTTACACTCAACTGAGGAGAATCGATCAGAAGAGCAGGAAGGCACCAGCACATTCGCAGTGGACTGCTTTCAAACGCTTTCCTATTGGGGGCTGGGGAGCTTCCCGCATGGGCTCCATCGATACCGGATGTCACCCATATGTGAGGACTAAATTCCTGCTGTTCCCAGAGATCACCTGCTATAGGTGAGTAACTTCGCTTTTTCTCCAGGACCAAGCAGGAAGTCAGCCCTCACTTATGGGTGACATTGATGTCGATGGAGACCCCGTGCGGAGCAATTCCCCAGCTTTCTAAGAAAGCCTTTGGGAATACTGCGCGCATGCGCGGTCCCCTTCCCGCCTAAAGGTGCCATCTTGCTCAGTCTTTCTTTTTCCGTGGAGCCCACCGGACGTCTGTCCGTGTCACCCGGAAAAATAGACGTTTTTTTCTTGCGATTTCATTGTGTTTTTTTCTCTGGTTCGACGCCGGTTCCCCTTCACGCCGGGTTCGGTACACCGGTATCGAGCCCGTCTTCGATTTTTTGGTTTTTGCCCTTCGTGGCTGGTGTTCGCCCCCTTTTTGTCTTTTCCCTGGAAGGCCGGTCTTTTGACCTCGCAGGGGTCCTTTTTTCCGCGATGGCTTCCAGTGGTTTCAAAAAGTGTGATCGGTGCAAGAAACTGATGTCTCTCACCGACACACACGACTGCTGCCTTCGTTGCCTGGGACCGGATCATGATCCTAAGGTCTGTGTCCCGTGTGGTAAAATGTCCACCAAGGCACTACGAAGCCGCCAGCATCAGAAAGAATGGATTTTTTCTGACTCTGCCTCCGGCCGGGCCCAGACCTCGTCCAAGGCCTCGACGTCTCGGGAGTCTGACCCCGAGCATCGCCGAGGTTTCTCGGACAGGGGGTTCCCTGATTGGGAACGTAAGAGGAAGAAACGGCTCATGAGGATGGCGTCGGAGGAGGTCTCTGGTTCCTCGAGGGCCAGGTCTCGGACCCCCGACTGCCGTCCCGGGCCCTTGGAGCAGGAGAAGCCATCCAAAATACCTCGTGTGGAGACGGGGCCCGCCGGACACGCAAGTCCTGTTGTCCTCGTGGACTCTCCTCCTAGGGAGCCAACGTCGGGCCCGGCGCCGCCGCCGCCGGGGCCCGAGTCGGTGGCTGCTGAGTCTCCTGAGCTTGGACTCAGACTGACAGCCTTGGAGTGCAGATTGTCTGCCTTCATGGATCAGCAGCGGGTACTGATGGCCAGCCTCACTGGTACATCTGCCCCGACCCCTGGGACATCTACGTCTAAGTCGACCCCGGAGTTCGTCAAGGACATGGCCAAGGCTTTGGCGATTCCCGCGGACCCCGAGGAGGAGCCTCGAGCCGAAGAGCTCGAGGCCCTCCAGTATGACTCTCCTCCGAAGGAGTCCTTTACTGTGCCTGTTCCTCCAATGCTGGAACGGCTCCTCTTCCGGATGTGGGAGGCACAGGCCTCGGCGCCGGTTTTGAGCAAGCGGGTCGATTCCATTTATCGACTCCGTAAGAGCCCTGGATTCCAGAAGGTGCAGCTGCTGCACCATTCCATGGTGGTGGAATCGGCCATGCATCGTCTGAAAAGCCAGAAGATGCACTCTGCGGTGCCTCCCGGCAGGGAGGCCCTGAACCTGGATGCTTTCAGCAGAAAGTGCTTCCAGGGCTCGATGCTTGCCGTGTCCAGTCTTACCAGCTGTACATGGGCATGTACCTACGGGACCTGGCGAAGGAACTTGCCGGGTTCTCTGCTGGCCTCTCTGTGGAACCTTTGCAGAGGTTCAAGACCTTGTCCTCGGGGATCTGGGAATGCTCAAAGTTCATGTCCCGAGCGGCCTACGATGGCTTTGAGGCTTCGGCCCGTGTACCGGCAGCTGGCATCGGGGCCTGACGCCAGGCATGGTTGCAGTCATCGGACCTCGAGCTCTGGGTGCAGGACAAGTTGGTCGATGTCCCTTGCTGAGGTGAAAACCTTTTTGGCAAACCCATGGCCGAGAAGGCGGCTGAGCTCGAAACCGAGCACCTCACTAAGACAAGGCTGTCCAGAAAAACCTCTGCCCCTTCTCAGAGGAAGAAGGGCTCGGGTAAAAAGTCCTTTTACCCGAGGAAGGTGGCTGCCTACAAACCTTTCCCTCAGTACCAGGCCTCCCCAGCAGGGTCAGCAGGCCAAGGGGCAGGGACATGGGCCCTGTAGGCAGAAGACCCCCAAGCCTCCAGCCTCATGCTCCCATTCAGCAGGGAGGGGGTTTTTGACTCCCACAGCATAGCCTTTCCAACTCTGCTGTCCCATCTCTGCACAGGAGGTCGCCTAGTCCTGTTTGCCCACAGGTGGTCACCCATTACAGGAGATGCTTGGGTATTAAGCATAGTCCACAAGGGCTATATGCTCCATTTCCAGCAGTTGCCTCCTACCTACTTCCCAGGAGAGCCTCCAAGACCTCTTCTGCACACAGACCCCCTTCTTCAAAAACTTCAAGGTCTGCTGCTAGACCAGGCGGTGGAGCCTGTACCTCCCCACCTGCAAGGTCACGGGTTCTACTCCAGGTACTTCCTCGTACCAAAGAGAACCGGGGGCCTCAGGCCTATTCTCGACCTCAGGAATCTCAACAAGTTCTTGGAGAAAGAAAGGTTCAAGATGCTTACTCTTGGAACACTTCTGCCCTGCCTCCAGCAGGGAGATTGGCTATGCTCCTTAGATCTAAAGGATGCGTACACTCACATCCTCATTCATCCAGACCACAGAAAGTATCTCAGGTTCATTGTGGGAGGAAACCATTACCAGTACAGAGTACAGCCCTTTGGCTTGACCTCCGCCCCAAGGGTCTTTACAAAGTGCCTGGCGGTGGTGGCGGCCTACTTAAGGACTCAGGGTGTTTTTGTCTTCCCCTTCCTGGACGACTGACTCATCAAGGGTCAGACTTCCCAGGAGGCCCGGCAAGCCACCCTCAGAACTGTCTCCCTCCTTCAACACCTAGGGTTTGTCATAAACTTCGCAAAGTCCACTTTGCTCCCCTCCCAGAACCTAGAGTTCATAGGGGCAAGGATGGACTCCCTGCAAGCAAAGGCTTACTTGCCAAGAGACAGGGCTCAAAGACTCATAGACTTAGCAAACCAGTTTCTGAGCAGGCCACAGGTCTCCACCAGACTCTGTTTAAAGCTCCTGGGCCACATGGCATCGACAGTGCATGTGACCCCCAATACCCACCTCCACATGAGGACTGCACAATGGTGTCTCCGAACTCAGTGGAAACAAGCCACAGGAAGCCTCACCGACAAAGTGCGGGTGTCCAAACCATTCCTGGACTCCCTACAGTGGTGGCTACACCCCCCCAACTTATTACAGGGGGTGCCTTTTCAGGTGCCTGTTTCCACAGTGGTGTTGACGACCGATGCCTCCTTGCAGGGCTGGGGCGCTCCATTGCTTGGACAGGTGCACCCAGGGCCTGTGGTCTCCATGGGAGGCCACACAGCAAATCAACCTTCTGGAACTCCGGGCTATTCGCTTAGCCCTCAAAACCTTCTCTTACACCTTGGCTCACCAGTCTGTTCTGGTACAGACGGACAATCAAGTGGCCATGTTCTATGTGAACAAACAGGGAGGCACGGGGTCCAGGCTCCTGTGTCGAGAGGCACAGGCCCTTTGCTCTTTTGCTCTCAAACACAACATGTTTCTCAAAGCTGTTTATCTTCCTGGCCAGGAAAACTTCCTGGCAGACAGGTTGAGCAGGATTCTGCAACCCCACGAGTGGCAACTACACCCCTTGGTGGTTCAGAAAATTTTCCTGAGATGGGGACTTCCATCCATAGATCTCTTTGCCAGTCCTCTGAACCGGCAGCTGCCCAGGTTCTGTTCCACGCAACCGCACCCCCTGAGGTTAGCAGCGGATGCCTTCCTGATTTCTTGGTCCCAGGGCCTCCTGTATGCGTTTCCTCCCACGCCTCTGGTGGCCCGAACCTTGTTCAAGATCCTAAGGGACAAGGCCTCAGTACTTCTAATAGCTCCCAGGTGGCTGAGGCAGCCCTGGTTTCCACTTCTGCTTCAGCTAGCGGTGGAACCACCACTACCTCTGGAGTTGCAACCCGATCTTCTCTCTCAGTATCAGGATTCCCTTTTGCAGCCCAATCTCAAATCTCTCAATTTGATGGCCTGGAGGCTGCAAGGGTAGTGTTGGCTCCCTGGGGCCTACCCCGGGAAGTGGAGGAGGTGGTCTTGGCCTCTAGGAAGCAATCCACCAGGAAAGCCTATGCCCTGAAGTGGAGAAGGTTCTCTATGTGGTGTCAGCAGCACAAGGAGGATCCTTTCGCCTGCACTGTTCCAGTAGTGCTTCAGTATCTACTGCACTTGTCCAATCAAGGCCTTAAGTCCAATTCAGTTCGGGTCCACCTCTCTGTTCTAGCAGCTCACCTCTCACTGGTGGAAGGACACTGTCTGTCGGTTTACCCCTTGGTGTCCAGGTTTCTCAGAGGCTTGCTCTTGCTCAAGCCTCCTCTCCGTCCACCGGCCCCTGAGTGGGAGTTGAATGTGGTCTTGCAGCAACTGACTCGCCCACCTTTTGAGCCGATGGCTACATGTCCTCTCCATTTCCTTTCCTGGAAGGCTTTATTCCTTGTGGCCCTAACCTCGGCCAGGCGAGTGAGTGAGCTTCAAGTCCTGGTCTGTGACAGGCCTTACACTCGCTTCTATAGGAACAGGGTAGTCCTTCGGACTCATCCTAAGTTCCTCCCAAAGGTTGTATCCTCTTTCCATCTCAACCAGGAGGTGGTTCTTCCAACGTTCTTCCCTAGGCCCCATGCCAGCCGGGCTGAGACAGTCCTGCATACTCTGGACTGTAGGAGGGCCTTATCCTTCTACATTGAACGTACGCAGGGGCATAGGAGGTCTACTCAGCTCTTCGTATCTTTTGACCCTAATAACTTGGGGTTACCTGTCTGCAAGCGTACCTTGTCCATCTGGGTGGCTGACTGTATCACCTGGGCTTACAGGGCGGCTGACCTTCCCTTGCAGGGTCGGGTCACAGCCCAACGTGTCAGGGCAATGGCTGCCTCAGTAGCTCATCTCCTCTCTGTACCGTTGGCAGACATCTGTAGGGTTGCAACTTGGCCCTCAAGCCAGACCTTTGCGGCCCATTACTGCCTGGAGAGGGAGTCCCGTAGGGACAGTGCTTTCGGTCAGGCAGTGCTCCGGAATCTCTTTGAGGTTTAGGCAACTCCTACCCTCCAGCCCTCTGGTTGGGCTACCGGTGGGGGTATGTTTCAGTGAAATCCTTTCTCTGATGCTGCGGCTAGAGGGAGCTCATTTTTCAGCTCTGGGTCCCCGGTAGCCTGAAGCTGGGGAGTCCCATAAGTGAGGACTGACTTCCTGCTTGGTCCTGGAGAAAGAGTAGTTACTCACCTGTAACAGATGTTCTTCAGGAGCAGCAGGAATCAGTCCTCACAACCCTCCTTCCTCCCCTGGGAGTTGCAGTTGTACATAGTTTATTTTCACATTTTTGTGTGCTGTCTTTTAGCTATGTCATTGGACTGAGCAAGATGGCACCTTTAGGCGGGAAGGGGACCGCGCATGCGCGCAGTATTCCCAAAGGCTTTCTTAGAAAGCTGGGGAATTGCTCCGCGCGGGGGCTCCATCGACGTCGATGTCACCCATAAGTGAGGACTGATTCCTGCTGCTCCTGGAGAACACCTGTTACAGGTGAGTAACTACTCTTTCAATGCTTGCTGTAAACAATCTTGTCTATAATCTGCTATCTCCAGGAACAAGCAGGAATGAGTCTTTACATATGGGTATCGTCGGTACCGACGGAGCCTGCGTGGGAACGCTCCCAAGCGTCCAAAAGGAAAGCTTTTGGGAGCATCCCACAGCGCCTGCGTGCTGCCTTCCCCGCCTTTCCTAACCGCCTCTCTCCAGTTCTTCTTTTCCGCGGAGCCAGCAGGTCGTGTTCCTGTCACCGCTGAAGAATTTCTTTATTTTCTTTTATTTCTGTGGTCGCGTGTCTGCCTTCTTCGACACCGGACCGGTACCGCCGGTCTTTCTTTCTTTATTCTTAAAAAAAAAAAAATTACTACTGTTCTCACTTCAGTGCATTTTTTCTTTCTTCGGCCTTAGGCCTAGGAAGATTTTTCCTCATGGAAAAGCCCGCCTCCGGGTTTAAAAAGTGCACGAAGTGATACGGGAGAAGTTCGAAAGGGTGTGGTTTGGGACGCTTTCAAGGCGGTGGTGAGAGGCACACTAGTCAAGTGGGGGGCGAGAATTAAGAGGGAAGGGGAGGAGAAGGAGCTCCAACAGCGGCAGAAACTGGTGCAGCTAGAAGTGGCAGACGCGCGTGGTGCCGGCAGGAACCTGAGGAGGGAGGTCTTAGAGACTAGGGCTAAGCTGAATGCGCTAGAAGCAGATAAAATTCATTATCGGTTACAATTATTACGCCAGGAGTTCTTTGAGGGAGGGAATAGAGCAGGAAAGTATATGGCGAGGAGGCTAAAGCAGAAGCGGAATATGTCTTTGATTGTGCAGATTAAGGGGAGGGGGGGTTACTAGAGATGAACAGACAATCCGGGAAGCATTTGTGGAGTACTATAGGGGCTTATATGAGGCTAAAGCGGACAGGCCAGAGGACGAGATGAGGGACTACCTAGCGACAGCCGGACTCCCCCATTTAGACGAGGGGGAAAGAGAGGCGCTTGATGGGGAAATACAGACTTCAGAGGTGGCGGTGGCGATCAAGGGTCTTAAAACAGGGAAAGCCCCCGACTTGGACAGGCTGACGGCCAGTTTCTATAAAAAATTCAAGGGGGAGCTGGTGGAGCCCCTGACGAATTTGTTCAATACCCCAAGGGTGGGGGAGCGATTAGCGGAAACGATGGGGTGGGCTGGAATAACGCTGATTCCTAAAAATGGGTAAGGACCCGCTGGAGTGTGCGTCGTACCGGCCGATCTCACTAATAAACATTGATGCAAAACTGCTGGCTAAAGTGTTAGCGGGGTGACTCAATAGAATACTGGGGAAGCTGGTGCATGAGGATCAAGCGGGGTTTATACCTGGGAGGCAGGTGGCGGATAACATTAGGAAAGCGCTAAATGTAATATGGTCAGTGAAGCGCAAACCAGAGCCTGCACTGCTCCTATCGTTGGATGCGGAAAAAGCCTTCAATCAAGTGTCGTGGAGATTTCTATTCTCCGTACTGGAACGCATGGGGTTTGGGAAGAGTTTTGTAGGCTGGATTAAGGCATTATATGAGAGACCTGCTGCGTGTGTGCGCGTAAATGGAGGATATTCAGGATTCTTCCCGTTGGGGAGGGGGACGAGACAGGGGTGTCCACTCTCACCATTATTGTTTGCCCTATCGCTGGAGCCGCTAGCGGGGAGAATAAGGAAGAGCGTGGATATTAAGGGGGTGACAGTAGGGCAGAGGGAATACAAATTGGCCATGTTTGCTGATGATATCTTGCTTATGGTCACTAGGCCAAAGGAAACGGTGCCAGGGATAATGAGGGAGGTACAGGAATATGGGGAAATGGCGGGCTTTAAGATCAATTGGAGTAAGTCGGAAATCTTGAACTTGTCAGTAGGGGAGGAGCAGCAAACGAACCTACAACAAACTTTTAAATTTCGGTGGGCAACAAGATCAATTCGGTATCTTGGAGTTTATCTAGGGCGGGACCTGGAGGACCTATTCGAGCTGAATTACTTGAAGGTGTTTCGGCAAATAGAGGCACAATTGGGGGCCTGGAATAGGGGGTTTGTATCTTGGTTGGGGAAAGTGGCTGTGGTGAAAACGATGTTGCTCCCCCAGTTTCTTTTTCTTTTTCAAGTGCTGCCAGTAGCGATACCCACAAAGATGCTAGTTAGGCTGCAAAAGCAAGTCGAGGGGTTCATATGGGGAAATAAAAGACCCAGGGTGGCAGCTAGAACGTTGCAAGTGGCAAGGATAGAGGGTGGCTTGGGGGTTCCCAATTTCAGGAAATACTACATGGCGGCACAGTTGAGGGCGGTGTACTCATGGCTGAGGGAGCAACATAAGCACTGGGTGATGATGGAGGAAGCAGGATTCCGGCCCGGTGCGCTGGAAAGACTCGTCTGGGGGGGGAAGGGAAGCAAGGGGGACAATCCATTGGTGGGGCATACTTTGGGGGTGTGGCAGCTACATAGGAAAAGGTTGCTAGGGGAGAAGAAGTGGGTGCGTGGGATGTCATTGCTGGCCTGCTGTGAAGAGGGAATGGGCCCTGAGGTGCTGGTAGTGAAAAGATGGGCACAGCAGGGGCTGCAAAGAGTGTCACAGATGGTTTTTGGGCAAGGTATAAGAGATTTTGAGGGCGTTCGAGACCTGTACCGGTTGAAAGAAACTGACCGCTACCACTATCTACAGTTGGGTTCACTCATTAGGCAGAGAAGGCACTGGCAGGACATTATGCAGGAACCAGGATGGTTTGAGGGTAGCTGTTTGGGTTCGCTGGGGAGGAAGGGAGTCATTCCCAGAATATATAAAGGACTAACAGAGAGAGGGAGAGAGAAATTAAGTTATATGAAGGCTTGGGAGAAGGAGTTAGGGGTAGAGTGGGAGGTGGAGGAGTGGGAGCGAATAGCTCAAGGCATAGCGAGGGCGTCTATTGCCACGTCCCTGCGTGAGAATGGATGGAAAGTATTGTCTAGGTGGTATTTGACGCCGAAGCGATTGTATATAGCGGGGGCTCGAGGGACGGATGAATGCTGGAGGATGTGTGGAGAGAAGGGAACCTGGCCCAGTAGTACGGAAGTATTGGGCAAATATTGGGGACATTATCGAGGGCATAGCAGGTGTCAGAATTAATTTGACACCGGAGTTATGTCTCCTACTAAAAACGAATGAGGTGGAAGAGGGGAATTGGAGTATTGTGGGGCAGTGCATAATTGCGGCTCGATGTGAAATAGCACAACATTGGAAGCAGGGGGTCATGCCGCCCATAGGAAAGTATGCAGGGCGCCTGGCTGAATTGTATCACATGCATAAATTAACAGGGCTAACGAAGGGAAAAGGGGAGAAGGTGGAAAGGCAGTGGGAGGGGGTGTGGCGATGGTTAAGCAGGGGTGGAGAGGCGAGGATAGGGGTAATATAGGAGGGAGTATGAAGGTCAATATAGGGGGTAATATAAGCAAGATAGGGATGTGGGGAAGGGGTTGGTGGGAAGGGGAGGAGGGGGAGGGGGGAAGGGTTGGGGAGGTACTTAAAGTCAGCGGAGTAAAGAATGAGGGGCGGAGTAGGGGATGGGGCTTTAGAGGGCTCAGTTAGTGACAATAGAAGAGCTGTTAGAGATGTTGGTTTCATGTTGGTTGAAACAAAATGTGTTACAGAAGTTGTGCAATGGTATGGTGTTGGTGTTTTTGCTGAAAAAATCTTTTAGGAATATTAACAAAAAAGAATAGAAAAGCAAATCTTCAATACAAATGTAGGAGATGTTAAGTGTTGGTTTATTATAGATTGTTTGTATAGTGGCTGAATCTATAATAGAAGCTCATTGGTAAGAATGTAAACCATGTTTAGACAATGGTACAGATATATCTGTTATGCACAGTTGGTGTTTTGTATAATAACAGTATTGAATAAAAGCTTAAAGTGCAAAAAAAAAAAAGTGCACGAAGTGCAGCGGCACTATTTCTGTCACCGACACCCATGAATGGTGTCTAAAATGTTTAGGTCCTGACCACTCCATTGCGGATTGTGAGTCCTGTTCCATGATGTCTAAAAGAGGTCTACAGAATCGAGCAGCCAAGCTCAGTACCCTGTTTCCCTCTGATGCAGCTTCGGTGGCATCGACGTCTTCCAGGGCTGCTGCTTCCTCCCATGGATCTCAGGTAACCAAACTTAAGTCCAGCCGGTCCTCGAAGGGTAGATCTCCCTCTAAGTATCGAGATGCCTCCGGGCTTGCTCTCAAGGAATCTGCACCGGCAAAATTACCCCGGCGGGAGGCTCCGGCTTCCAAAGCCTTATCTATGGGATCACAGGCTGACATCGATGGCTCGGCCTCGACTGATCACCTGTTGCCATGTTCTGGGGTACTGGTGGTTCCCACTGGTACCGACATCCAGACATTGGTGGCGTCGATGGATCAGAATATCCTGACCATGCAGCGTGCCATTACGGCATTCATACAAGCTGCGACGCCTTCGGTACCGCAACAAACTCCGTTGGCGGTACCGACTCCGGCACCGGTACCGATACCGATTGCATCGGCTTCGGTGTCGACTGCAGCAGTACACTGTTCTGTGATGCCCATCGGTACCGAATCGGTACCGATCATTCCCGATGTCTATACCACCCGGTACGCGTATCGGGCTCTGCAGGAGCATCCAGACAGGCGATACTTCGATTCCTCTGAAGACTCTGATGAATCAGAGGCCTCTGTCGAAGCATCGGTGATCCTTCCTCAGGAGCCCTCTTCTCCAAAAAGAAGAATGTCTCCTCCAGAAGACTTGTCTTTTCAAGAATTCATTAGGGAAGTGGCCAGGGGCCTTTCCATTTCAGTGGCCCCTGAAGCAGAGCCTAGAGCCAAAAAATTAGATATTTTTACAATATCCTAAGGCTCCTAAAGAGGCAGCCACTTTACCAATTCATGAGATTCTTTATGATCACATGTTGGGCATATGGGAGACCCCTCGTCTTGAAGGACTAGAAAGGGGGACTGTTACTTCTGAAGAGAAATCTGCAACTGTGAGTATATACTTCTGGTAATTTTCTAAAAAGAATTCTTTGTATTAAAGCTACTTAATCTGTGAACCCACTGTTTTTTTTTTTGTTTTGTTTTTTTTTTTTTTGTTGGATCAGATAGGGCCTAGTAGCAGCAATTAAAGTTTGAATTTAAAACACACAGGAGAGCTTTCTGGTTACATTTCATACCCAGCAGAGAGCTTGTAGTTTAAATTTAATAGTCACTCAGGACCAAGTAACAGCACAGTACTTTTAGTTTTAATTTAACACACAGAAGAGAGCTTTCTGGTTAAATTTAGTACCCAGCAGAGAGCTTGTAGTTTAAATTTCATAAGAAGTTAGAGCCTAGCAGCAGCTAAGAGCTATAATTTAAATCAAATCAGAATTTAGCTTACCTCAGCAGCACAAGACAGGGTACTGTGTAGCAGCCCTCTTTTAATAAGTGTTATTTCCCTCCCTCCCCTGGGATAATCATAGCTTTATAGGTACTTACACATCTTAAAAGACAGGAGGTGCTTTCAGGTGAAGCTCATTACCCAAATCAGTCATACACTAAGGACCTGAGATTAATTAAGCTTCAGGTGAACAAGGTATATTAAACGTATTAGGTACAGTTTTATTGGTATAAATTCCCATAGCAACCCCTAGTAAGTAAGAACTTAAAGATCTAGACACAAACTTAAAACTAAGATGCAGACAGCAGTCCAGCAGCGGGATGGGGGCTTTCCAGTCTTTTGCATTGAGTGTCACATGTATGATTTTCTCCCAGTTGGTGAGAGGTCTTACGTGTGCACTAGGTGCAAGGAGCTCTTTTCTCTCAGGGAACAAGTCCGTTCTCTAGAGGCTAAAGTAGCAGACTTGGAAAACATAAGACAGACAGAGAGGTACATAGATGAGACCTACAGGGATATAGTCCTGAAGTCCCACCTCCAGTCTGGCAGCACCCCTGTTGCCATGGAGGAGAGAGGTCACGTGACAGGAGAGCATCACCCTGGTGTGGCAGGAAGTGATCCTGTAACTAGGACCTGTCCTCCAGGTGATGTAAAACCCTCTCGCACCGAGGAAGTTTCTCCAGGGCCATGTGCCCATGAGGGAAGGGTTAGGACAGCCGTTATAGTTGGTGATTCGATCATTAGGCATGTAGATAGCTGGGTGGCTGGTGGACGTGAGGATCGCCTGGTAACATGCCTGCCTGGTGCGAAGGTAGCGGACCTCACGCGCCACCTAGATAAGGTCTTAGATAGTGCTGGGGAGGAGTCTGCTGTCTTGGTACATGTCGGTACCAATGACATAGGAAAATGTGGTAGGGAGGTTCTGGAGGCAAAATTTAGACTTTTAGGTAGGAAGTTGAAATCCAGAACTTCCAGGGTAGCATTCTCCGAAATGCTTCCTGTTCCACGCGCAGGAACCAAAAGGCAGGCAGAGCTCCGGAGTCTCAATGCGTGGATGAGACAATGGTGCAAAGATGAGGGTTTTGGATTTGTTAGGAACTGGGGAACATTCTGGGGAAAGGAGGGGCTCTTCCGAAGGGATGGGCTTCACCTTAACCGGGATGGAACCAGGCTGCTGGCATTAACCTTTAAAAAGGAGATAGAGCAGCTTTTAAACTAGATATTAGGGGAAAGCCGACAGTCGCCCAAGAGCGGATGGTTCGGAAGAATGTATCTTTGAAGGATACTACCAAAAGCAGAGAGGTTCCACAAAAGAGTAAAGTAGCCCAAATGCCCTCAAGTATGGAGCAGACAGAGCTTAAAGATCCCAATTTACCCATGTCTAACAATAGCCAAATTAACATGAATAAAATACATTCTCTAAAATGCTTGTATGCAAATGCTAGAAGTCTAAAGAATAAGATGGGAGAGTTAGAATATATAGCACTAAATGAAAGGTTAGATATGATTGGAATATCAGAGACATGGTGGAAGGAGGACAACCAGTGGGACACTGTGATACCTGGGTACAAACTATATCGTAATGATAGAGCTGATCAAATTGGTGGAGGGGTTGCGCTCTATGTTAGAGAGGGCATTGACTCAGAAAGGATTAAAGTTTTGCAGGAAACAAAATCTGCTGTAGAATCTATATGGATTGAAATTCCATATAAAAGGGGGAAGGCAATGGCAGTGGGGGTGTACTATCGAGCACCTGGCCAGAATGACCAAATGGATGATGAAATGCTCAAAGAAATCAAGGAAGCTAACAAAAGTTACAGCGCAGTAATAATAATGGGTGATTTCAATTACCCCGGTATCGACTGGGTCAGTGTCACGTCAGGACATACTAGGGAGATAAAGTTCCTAGATGAAATAAATGACTGCTTCTTGGAGCAGCTGGTTCATGAACCGACCAGAGGGGAAGCCATATTAGACCTAGTCCTTAGTGGAACACCAGATCTAGTGCAAGAGATAAGGGTGTTGGGGCCACTTGGCAATAGTGATCATAGCATGATCGCCTTTGATTTAATTAGTGGAGGAGGGAGAGTAAGGAAATCCACAGTACTACCTTTTAACTTTCGAAAGGGAGACTATGATAAAATGAGGAAAACAGTTAAGAAAAAACTAAAAGGAGCAGTTGCGAAGGTTAAAGACGTACATCAAGCTTGGGTGTTGTTGAAAAATACTATCTTGGAAGCCCAGACCAGCTGCATTCCACGCTTTAAGAAAAGTGGAAGGAAGTCCAAAAAACTGCCAGCATGGTTTAAAGTTGAGGTCAGAGAGGCTGTTGCCAAAAAAGCATCTTTCAGGAAATGGAAAAAAGAGCCAAACGACGAAACCTGGAAACAGCACAAGCACTGGCAAGTCAAATGCAAGGCATTGATAAGGCAGGCAAAGAGAGAATTTGAGAAGAAGCTTGCTGCGGAAGCAAAAACGCAAAATAAAGACCTTTTCAAGTACATTCGGAGCAAAAAACCTGTGGGAGAGTCAGTTGGTCCATTAGATGATAAAGGGGTTAAAGGAGCACTAAGAGGCGACAAGGCGATAGCAGAGAGACTGAATGCTTCGGTCTTTACTGAGGAAGATGTAGGGATGTTACCCATGACTGAAGTGGTATTTAAAGGTGCGGAAGAATTGAAGGAAATATCGATACATCGGGAAGATGTCTTACAACTATTAGATAAACTGAAGAGTAGCAAATCACCTGGGCCGGATGGTATACATCCAAGGGTGTTGAAAGAACTGAAATATGAGATTGCAGAACTGCTATCAGTAATCTGTGAACTATCATTAAAATCATCTCTAATACCTGAAGATTGGAGGATCGCCATTGTAACCCCAATTTTTAAAAAGGGTTCCAGGGGTGATTCGGGAAACTACAGACCGGTGAGTCTGACGTCAGTACCGGGAAAAATGGTAGAAACCATCATAAAGAATAAAATTACTCAGCATGTAGATAGTCACAACCTAATGGGAGACAGCCAACATGGCTTTAGACAAGGAAGATCTTGTCTTACTAATCTGTTATGTTTTTTTGAAGGAGTGAATAAACAGGTGGACAAAGGTGAGTCGATTGATATTGTGTATCTGGACTTTCAGAAAGCCTTTGACAAGGTCCCTCATGAGAGACTTTTGGCAAAACTAAAGAGTCATGGGATAGGAGGCAGTGTACTATTGTTGATCAGGAACTGGTTAAAAGATAGAAAGCAGAGGGTAGGGCTAAATGGCCAATTTTCCCAATGGAGAAAGGTGAATAGTGGTGTACCCCGGGGATCTGTGCTGGGTCCGCTGCTTTTTGACATATTCATAAATGACCTGGAAAGTGGAATAACGAGTGAGGTTATCAAATTCGCAGATGACACAAAACTATTTAAAGTTGTTAAAACCCAAGAGGATTGTGAAAAATTGCAAGAGGATCTTGATAAATTGGAAGACTTGGCATCAAAATGGCAGATGAAATTTAATGTGGACAAGTGCAAGGTTATGCACCTAGGGAAGAACAACCCAAACTATGGTTACACGATGCAAGGTTCCACATTAGGAACCACCACCCAGGAAAAAGATTTAGGCGTCATTGTGGATACCATGTTAAAACCCTCGGCCCAGTGTGCAGCGGCGGCCAAGAGAGCAAATAGAATGCTAGGTATGATAAGGAAAGAAATGGAAAATAAAACAAAAGATATTATAATGCCTCTATATCGTTCCATGGTGAGACCGCACCTTGAATATTGTGTGCAATTCTGGTCGCCGTATCTTAAAAAGGATATAGCGATTTTAGAAAAGGTACAGAGAAGAGCCATCAAAATGGTAAAGGGGATGGAAGGATACTCCTATGAAGAAAGGCTAAAAAGGTTAGGGCTCTTTAACCTGGAAAAGAGATGGCTGAGGGGAGATATGATAGAAGTCTATAAATTAATGAACGGAGTGGAACGGGTAAACGTAGATCGATTGTTTACCTTATCAGAATATAGAAAGACTAGGGGACATGCAATGAAGCTATAGGGTAAACTATTTCAGACTAATAAAAGAAAATATTTTTTCACTCAACGTGTAATCAAACTCTGGAATTTGCTACCGGAGGATGTAGTATAGGCTGTTAGTGTAGCTGGGTTTAAAAAAGGTTTGGACAGGTTCCTGGAGGAAAGGTCCATAAACCATTATTAAGAAGTGACCGAAGATATCAATGCTTGACCCAGTACAAGCATTGTGGAACTTGTGTCTCTTGGGGAAACTGCTAGGTACATATGACCTAGATTGGCCACTGTTGGGAACAGAATACTGGGCTTGATGGACCTTGGTCTGACCCAGTATGGCATATCTTATGTTCTTATGTTCTCTCACCATCTCCCCTCATTCTCATAGGTTGGACACCATGTATCGTGTTCCTCCTTGTCCTGGTTTTCATAAGACTCAGCTTCCTCACCACTCCATTGTGGTGGAGTCTGCTATGAAGAAGATAAAGAGTACAAAAAGGCACTCTTCTAATCCTCCAGGAAGGGAATGCAGAACCTTAGATGCCTTTGGCAGGAGAATTTTCCAGGCCAATATGCTTGTTGCCAGAATCAACTCCTATAGTCTCTATATGGGGATGTTTCTAAAAGAAGTTACAGATCATCTGCAAACTTTATCTCCTTTTATTTCAGAAGATAAAAGGGAAGAGTTTCTCACCTGGCTTAAACATGCCCAGGATGTTTCCAAATTTTCCAACCGTGCAGCCTTTGACTCTTTTGAGTGTGCAGGCAGAGCCTCGGCTATTGCCATAGGTGCATGCAGAGTGGCTTGGTTACAAGCTTCTGATTTGGAACCCTGGGTTCAGGATGGACTAGGAAACCTTCCTTGTACAGGTGAAAACCTTTTTGGCAAAGATTGGCAAAGCAAAGGCCACCCAAATGGATGCTGAAAATTCTGCTTTAGATAGACTCTCAAAGTCTACCTCTGCTCCTTTTAAGAAAAGATAGTTCAAAAAGGGTTTTTTTTCCCAAGAAAGGGAGATATTATTCTGCCTATGGTCAGCAGGCATTTTCTGCAGGTCGTTTTGCTACAAAGAGACAGCAACAACCAAAACAGGCCAAGCCTAAGACTGCTAGGACTGCTACGGCCCAACAGCCTCAGCCTCCTCAGGGCCTTTGACTTTCAACTAGAGAACTTAGCCTTTCTGGCTCTAAAAGAACCAGAGCCTCTCACCATTCCAGGAAGGTTAGCTCACTTTGCTTCCAGGTGGGAACAAATCACAGCAGAGCAATGGACCCTCTCCATCATAAGAGAGGGGTACAAGCTTCATTTCTTAAACCTTCCTCCTCACACCATGGTGAGACAGTTCAATTCTCCAATATCTCTCCTCGACCTTCTGGGTCAGGAGATGACTACCCTTCTTGCCCAAGGGGCAATAGAAGAAGTACCCCTTCTTCAGCAGGGCTCAGGGTTCTACTCCCCCTACTTTCTTATCCCAAAGAAAGCAGGGGGCTACAGACCCATACTAGATCTCAGAGAATTGAACAAGTTTCTATACAAGGAGAAGTTCAAGATGATTTCTCTCGGTGCTGTCCTTCCATACCTTCAGAGTCAGGATTGGCTTTGTTCTCTAGACCTCAAGGATATGTACACCCATGTCCTCATCCATCCAACACACAGAAGGTTCCTTCGGTTCCTTTACCGAGGAAAGCACTACCAATACAAAGTGCTTACTTTCGGTCTGGCCTCTGCACCAAGAGTGTTCACAAAATGCATGGCAGTAGTAGCTGCATTTCTACGCACTCTAGGGATATTCGTATTCCCATATCTGGATGACTGGGTCATCCGAGCTCCATCCCAGTCAGAGGCCCAGACTTCCCTAGCCTGCACAAGGCGTGTTCTTCAGTATCTGGGACTTGTAATAAACATTCCAAAATCCCATCTCACCCCTACTCAATCTCTAGAGTTCATAGGGGCCTTGCTGGATACCACAACTGCAAGGGCCTATCTTCCCCAGGCCCGTTGCCTACGCTTGGTGCAGTTAGCCTCACAGATTCAGTTAAAATCCCATTTAACTGCTCGAGAGATGTTACAACTGTTAGGCCACATGGCATCCACTGTGCATGTGGTTCCTTATGCTCGCCTTCACATGAGAGCAGCTCAATGGACTCTGTCCACCCAATGGACCCAGGCATCAGGGTGCCTGTCAGACAAAATAGCAACCTCCAGTCGCCTCTTTTGCTCTCTCCAGTGGTGGAAGTCCACTCAAAATCTGTTGCTGGGGTCCCCCTTTCAACAGGTGTTACCCCAAGCAACCCTTACAACAGATGCCTCTCCAAAGGGTTGGGGAGCTCATCTACAAGATCTCTCCACCCAAGGCATCTGGTTTCCACAGGAGACATCTCTACATATCAACCTCTTAGAGCTCAGAGCAATCTTTCTGGCTCTCAGAGTCTTCCACACCCTGCTCAGCTACAAGACAGTCCTCATCCACATGGACAACCAAGTAGCCATGTTCTACGTGAACAAACAGGGGGGGACTGGCTCTCTGTCGCTTTGCAACGAAGCTCTGAGATTGTGGGCCTTCGCCAGAGAGCATCAAATCCATCTCATGGCAGTGTATCTTCCAGGGGTTCAAAACTCTTGGGCAGACAGACTCAGTCGAGTTCTGCTTCCACACGAGTGGTCCCTCCACATGGATCAGGTAGCCAGGATTTTTCGAATTTGGGGAACCCCGGACATAGACCTCTTTGCAAGTCCGTGGAATGCCAAACTTCCCCGGTTCTGTTCCAGAATTCCGTGTCAGGGAGTTCAGGCCAAGGATGCCTTCCTCCTTCACTGGGGTCAAGACTTCCTTTATGCCTTTCCACCAATTCCCCTAATTCCCAAAACACTATTCAAGCTTCAGAGAGATCAAGGGACCATGATCCTCATAGCACCACATTGGCCACGCCAAGTATGGTACCCTCTACTTCTGCATCTCTCTCAAGCTCCTTCCCTGGACTTGGGCTCTGCACCAGACCTTCTGTCCCAGGAAGAGGGAACTTTGTGGCACCCAATCCCCCAGTCGCTCCATCTCAGGGCTTGGTTGCTGAGGGCCTAGACCTTCAAGATTTTCATCTCTCTCAGCAAGTCAGAGATGTTATTCATGCCTCTTGAAAGCCTTCTACTAGACGTTCCTGTGCTTTCAAATGGAAAAGATTTACCATTTGATGTTCAGGGAAAGGTCTAAACCCTCTTGGAATACCTCTGAATTCTCTACTAGAATATCTCCTACATCTATCCCATGCAGGTCTAAAAACGAATTCAGTAAGAGTCCATTTGAGTGCTATTGCAGTGTCCCTCAAGCCTCTCAATGGACAACCTATTTCCTCTCATCCACTTATAGCAAGATTCATGAGAGGCCTTCTTTTAACTAAACCTCCTATTAGACCACCTCCAGTGGCATGGGACTTAAATCTGGTTCTTGGCCAGCTTATGAAGCCACCCTTTGAACCTTTAGCCACCACCTCCTTGAAATTCCTTTCTTGGAAAGTTATTTTTCTCATTGTAGTCACCTCAGCACGCCGCATCAGTGAGTTGCAAGCTTTGGTGGCTAATCCTCCTTATACAAGGTTCCATCATGATAAGGTAGTCCTCAGGACCAATCCACACTTTATGCCTAAAGTGGTCTCACCTTTTCATCTGAACCAAGAGGTATATTTACCTGTCTCTTTCCAGGACCTCATGCATCAAATGGAGAGAGGAATCTTCATACCTTGGATTGTAAGAGAGCTCTCGCTTTTTACTTACAAAGAACACAGCAACATAGAAAGTCTTTTCAACTCTTTGTTGCTTTTGATCCTTCTCATTTAGGACTTCCAATCTCTAAGAGAACACTGTCCAACTGGATTGCTCAGTGTATTTCTTTCGCCTACCAGAGTAGGAACATTTTTCTGGAGGGCCATGTCACAGCTCACATTGTGAGAGCCATGGCAGCCTCAATGGCTCATCTAAACTGTGTCCTCGACCAAATCTGTCGAGCGGCCACCTGGGCCTCGGTTCATACCTTCACAGCCCATTACTGTTTGGACAAGGACTCCCGCCGGGTTGCCTCGTTTGGTCAGGCTGTTCTCAAACACCTGTTCCATTCCTAATCAACTCCTACCCACCTACCCTGGTCGGATGCCAGAGATCCAAGGGGGGAGGTAGAGTCCTTTTCAAGGACACACAACCTGGGGTTTCTCCCTGGCATCTGCAGCTAGG
This sequence comes from Ichthyophis bannanicus, assembly GCA_033557465.1. NCBI lineage: Eukaryota > Metazoa > Chordata > Amphibia > Gymnophiona > Ichthyophiidae > Ichthyophis > Ichthyophis bannanicus. The sequence continues at coordinate 635,968,039 of CM066035.1, forward strand.
GGGTCCCCATATGTGAAGACTCATTCCTGCTTGTTCCTGGAGATAGCACAGTTACTTACCTGTAACAGGTGATCTCTGGGAACAGCAGGAATAAGTCTTCACAACCCTCCCACCTCCCCTAGGAGTTGTATCTCTCTATCTTTCCTTTCCTCTCTCTCTCTTTGTCTCAGCTTTAATACTCGAACTGGAGAGAGGCGGTTGGGAAAGGCGGGAAGGCAGCGCGCAGGCGCTGTGGGATGCTCCCAAAAGCTTTCTTACTGGACGCTGGGGAGCGTTCCCGCGCAGGCTCCATCAGTACCAACGATACCCATATGTGAAGACTTATTCCTGCTGTTCCCAGAGATCACCTGTTACAGGTAAGTAACTGTGCTTTCCTGCTGTCCCTGGAGAACACCTGATACAGGTGAGTAACTACTTTTTATCCACAATCACGCTTAAATCTTTTTCATGGGTGGTGGTTCCTAATGTGGAACCTTGTATCGTTTAACCAATAGTTAGGGATGTTCTTTCCTAGCTGCATAACTTTGTACTTGTCCACATTAAATTTCATCTGCCATTTGGACCTCCAGTCTTCCAGTTTATCAAGGTGCTCTTGCAATTTTTCACAACTTTGAATAATTTTTCATCATCTGCAAATTTGATCATCTCACTCTTAATTCCCATTTCCAGGTCATTTATGAATATATTAAAAAGCAGCAGGCCCATCACAGATCCCTGGAATTCTCCACTATTCACCTTTCACCACTGAGAAAGTTGGCCATTTAGCCCTACTCTCTGTTTTCTATCTTTTAACCAGTTCCTGATCCACAATAGTACACTGCCTCCTATCCCATGACTTTTTCATTTCGCCGAGAGTTTCTCATGAGGGAACTTGTCAAAGGCTTTCTGAAAAGCCAGATACACTATATCAACCAGCTCACCTTTGTCTACCTCTTTATTCACCTTCAAAAAAAATATAATAAATTAATTAGACAAGACTTTACTTTGCTGAATCCATGTTGGCTTTCTCCCATTAAACCATGACTATGTACATGTTCAGTAATTTTATTCTTTACAATGGTTTCTACCATTTTATATGGTACTGATGTCAGGCTCACTAGTCTGTAGTTTCCCGGATCACTCCTGGAACCCTTTTTAAAAATTGGCATTACATTGGCCATTCTGCAACCGTCAGATACTACAGATGATTTTAATGATAGCTCACACATTACTAATTGTAGGTCTGTAATCTCATATTTCAGTTCTTTCAACACTCTCTGATGTATACCATCCGGTCCAAGTGATTTGTTACTCTTCACTTTATCAAATAGTTGTAATACATCTTCTGGGTTTATCAATATTTTTTTCAGTTCTTCTGATATATCATCTTTAAGTACTTTGTCAGGCATGGGTAACTACATCTTCTTCAATAAAGACCGAAACAAAGAATTCATTCAGTTTGGTTCTTCAGACCTTAAAATAAGTTTCTGCAATTCATTGTGGTCCTCTCCAACCCTCTGTGACAAAAAATTATTTGGTTTGAACTAATTTATGATGGTGGTATTTACCATTATTTTATTGTAAACTGCTTAGATATTTGATGAGGCAATATATCAAATACAATTGAAACTTGATTTAATGGAGATTAAATAGATCTGAAAATTTGTGGGACTTGTAACTTTCCTTAGTCCAGAAGCTCTCCAGATAGAACATAAACGTTTTTCCTTCTCTACTATCATGAAGGTGCTACTTCCTCCACTGACATGCAAATTTGCTGCTTTATTCTTGCCATACCTTTGACACCGTCAAGGGGTTATAGAATCTAAGATAACATTTTGATTTCTCAGACTGAGAAGCAGTGTCAGCCAAAGTTATTTCTTTATTAGATGACTGTGAAAATGGGATTTGTGCAGAACGCACTGCAGGGTGTCCTGGGATTTTCAAAACGAGAGGGCCAATTAAGGTTAGCTCACCGTATTATGAAATGTAGGTTAGGATATTACCACTTTCTGACACTATTCAGGAACTCATCCTTTAAGTAATGGAGTTTACCAGAGAAGAACAGTAGGCCCTAATAAATGTCAACAGGCAAAACTATCCTTAAATGAGTTAAGGGATCAGTTCACTCATTTTAGGATAGAATATAAACTGAGGTAAAAAGGTCAGTAAATAAAAATGTTTGTATTCAAAGTTGGAGCAGAGGCTATGCAGGATGTAGAATAAGGGCAAATGGAATAAAGGGATCATGCTCCAAGCTGTGAAATATATTTCCTATATTCTCCGGGAACAAGCAGGAAGTCAGTCCTCACATATGCGTGACGTCAGCATCGATGGAGCCCTTGCGGAGGCATCTCTCCAGCTTTCAAAGAAAGCCTTTGGGAGATGCCACCATGCATGCATGGTCCTCTTCCCGCCCAAGGGTGCCATCTTACTCGGTCTCCTTTTTTCCACAGAGTCCTACAGATGCCTGTCTGCTTTCCCCCGGGAAAAGTTTATTTTTTTGCCTGAGTTTATATTCTCTTCTCTGGTTGTGCCCCGCTACCCGAGCCCGCTATCCCGGCATCGAGTCTAGGGTCTGTAACCCTTTTTTTTCCTTTTGGCACTTTGACCTCGCCAGGGCTATCAGTGGCTTCAAGAAGTGTGATTGGTATACAAAACATATGTCTCTTACCGATACACACGACTGTTGCCTGTGCTGCCTAGGGCCAGACCACGACCCTGCTGCCTGTGATCTTTGTAAAAAGATGTCTACCAAGGCCCTTAAGAGCCATCGGCAGCAGCATGATTAGTTTTTCCCAGAGTCGCCGATGCTTCCGAAGGCCAAGGCCCCATCTGAAGCCTCCAACTCCTGTGGCGTCCCTGCGACCTGGTCGACGCCATGGGTCTTCAGAAAGGGGGGTCTCCTTCGAGGGGAACACAAGAAGAAGCAACCTCAAAGGCAGTGTCCCTGGATGTTTCCAGCAGGCCGGGTAAGCCCCAAGCCAAGTCCCTCGGTCCACACCATTTGTCCGAGGGCTCGGAGGGGGAGCGGCCCACCAAGGTCGCCCAGAAGGAATCACCCTCAAGATCGGCCCCAGACACCTGATGCCATTCTCGTTGAGGGAAACCCCTTTATGAGAGCCAGCACCAGGCCCGAGTTCCTCGGTGCTTGCGCTGAGAGCTGCGGAGTCTTCTGGACTGAGCCTTCTAGAATGGCAGCCCTGGAGCACAACTTGTCTGACTTCATGGACTAGCAGCGGGTGTTGATGTCCAGCACGGTTGGTTCCTCCACCCAGACCACCAGGCCCTAGACATTGAGGATGTCCCCGGAGGCCAATCCTCGAAACCATACGGCCCCAAGTTGATCCTTGGCCAAGATATCAATCCGGGTCCCATTCTATAGAACTGAGGTCTTCCCCGGCTAGCACTCACAACACAGCCATGGGACCTCCGAGGGGTTTTGGCCACCCTCCCCTCAAGTCTTCCACAGTCTACTTGGAATGGGAGGACGAGGAGTCCCCTGAAACCCTTCGCCACCACTATGTCCCCCTCGGACCCATCCCCTTCCGAGTCTCGACGTTGGTCCCCGCCTGAGGACATGGCATTCCGAGACTTCATTTGGGATATGTCAAAGGCGCTAGCATTCCCAACAGAATCGGAGGAGGACCCTCAGACGAAGGAACTAGAAATCCTCCAGTATGAGACCCCACTGAGGGAATCGCTGATGGTGCCCATTCTACCTATCTGGAATGGCTAATGCTCCGCATGTGGGAAACGCTGGCATCGGTGCCTGTCGTGAGCAAGCGACTCAACTCGATGTATTTGATCCGCTGGAACCAGGCTTCCAAAAGGCACAGCTGCCACTTAACTCCATGGTGGTGGAGTTGGCCGTGCCTTGGTTTAAGAGCCAGAAGACGCACTCCTCCATGACCCCGGGTAGAGAGGCTCACACCTTGGATGCCCTCGGCAGAAAGTGCTACCAGGGCTCGATGCTCATCGGCCAGATCCAGGCCTACCAGCTGTACATAGGCATGTACCTGAGAGACCTGGCAAAGGAGCTTGCCAGGTTCTCAACTGGTCCCTCTGAGGAACCCCCTACAGTGGTTCAAGAACCTGGCCAGAGCCATCTGTGAGTGTTTCAAGTTCATGACTTGAGCAGCCTATGATGGCTTTGAGTCGGTGACTATAGTTGGAGTGATGGGCATCGGTGCCCGGCGCCAAGCTTGGCTACAGTCTTCTGACCTCAAGCAATGGGTTCAGGACAAATTGATCAATGTCCCATGCCAAGGGGAAAACCTCTTTGGCAAACCCATGATGGAAAAGGCTGCTGAATTGGAGACCGAGCTCGTGTCAAGGACTAGGCTCTACAAGAAGACCGCTGTCCTTCCCCTATGGAAGGGCTTGGGTAAAAAGCCCTTTTACCCAAGGAAAGGGGCTGCTTACAGAAACTACCCACATTCTCAAGCCTCTCCAGCAGGGTCAGCAGGCTAAGGGATATGGGCATGGCCCTCATAAGCAGAAGGCTCCCAAGTCCCAGTGTCGGCTCCGACCTAGCCTGGGGGGAGCGTTTTACTCCTTGGGCATAGCCTCTCTACCCCAAGCAGGACAGCAGCCAACAGGGGAATGTCTGATCCACTATGCCCACAGGTGACTAGCCATCACCACTGATTCCTGGGTACTCCAGGTGGTCAGGGAGGGCTACCTTCTCCACCTGGCACAGGCACCTCTTCCTTTCTTCCTGGGAGAGCCCCCCAGGTCTCCCCTTCAACGGGACCTCCTCCTGCAATAACTCGCAGGCCTTCTCGAGGACAAGGCAGTGAAACCATTACCCCAACATCTCAGGAGCAAAGGGTTCTACTCCAGGTATTTCCTCGTACCAAAAAAGAACAGGGGGCCTATGACCCATCTTAGACTTGCAGAACCTGCACAAGTTCCTGGTGAGGGAGAAGTTAAAGATGCTCTCCCTTGGAACATTGCTGCCTTACATCCAGCATGGAGATTGGCTATGCTCCTTGGATCTGTAGGATGCTTATACCCTCATCCTCATTCACCCCAGCCACAGGCAGTATCTTTGCTTCATGGTGGGGGGAGGCCACTGCCAGTACAGGGTACTATCCTTCGGCCTGGTGTCCACCCCCAAGGTCTTTAATAAATATCTGGCAGTAATGGCTGCCTGCCTCTGTCTCCAAGGTGTATTTGTCGTCCCCTACCTGGACCGACCGGCTTATAAAAGGAGGCACAGCCGCCGACGTGCCGAAAGCTATGGTGCTCACCATCCATGTCCTACAACATCTAGGGTTTGAGATAAATCACCTCAAGTCCCTCCTCCTCCCGACACAATGTCTGGCGTTCAAAGGGGCAAAGCTGGACGCTGTTCAGGCAAAGGCCTTCCTCACCTTGGATTGGGCCGACCGTCTCAAAGAATTGGCCGCAGGTGTGAAACACCATCCTTTTGTGTCGACTCTGTTTCTACTGCGCCTACTCGGCCACATGGCCTCCATGGTCCATGTCACCCCAGATGCCTGTCTGCACATGAGGGTAGCCCAGTGGTGCCTTTGAGACCAGTGGACACAGGCACGGGCTGCCTCTAAGACAGTCTCAGTGACCCACCAGTTGGTGGATTCCCTGACGTGGTGGCAAAATCCCCATCACCTACAGACCGGGATGCCCTTGCAAGCCCCAAGTCCTCTGAGGGTCCTCATAATGGATGCCTCCCTGCTGGGATGGGGATCCCACTGCGAGGAACTTCGCACCCAGGGCAGATGGTCACAAGCCGAAGGCAACCTGAGGTATCTCATATGGAAAGTCGTGTTCCTAATGGCGCTCACCTCCACTCAAAGGGTCAGCGAATTTCAAGTCTGATGGCAGAGGCGCCATTATACCAGGCTCTTCACGAACAGGGTCATGCTATGCACACACCCCAAAATCCTCCCAAAAGGTGTTGTCGTCTTTTCACCTCAACCAGGAGGTTGTGCTACCCATCTTCTTCCTGAGACCTCACTCCAGCAGGGCGGAGACCGTCCTTCACAACTTGGACTGTAAGAGGGCCCATGTCCTTCTACATTAAACATACCCAGGGCCACCGAAAAGCTTCTCAGCTCTTTGTTTACTATGACCCCAGTCGTCTGGGGGAGGATGTGGCCAAGCGAACCCTGTCCACCTGGGTGGCGAACTGCATCGCCCTCGCCTGTGAGAAGGCTGGGCACACATTGGATGGTCGGTTCATGGTACACAGTGTCAGGTCAATGGCGGCCTCAGTGGCAAACCTGCACTCAGTCCCGATGTTGGACATCTGCTGGGCCACCACTTGGTCTTCAGTTTCTACCTTTGCAGCTCTCATTACTGCCTGGAGAGGAAGTCCCATTGGGGCAGTGCCTTTGGCCAGGCTGTGCTACGTAATCTTTTCGGGGTCTAGGCAACTCCTACCCTCCGACCCTTCTGTGTTCAGGCTGCTGGAGCGTTGGTTCCCATCGGATACATGAGTCCTAGTGCAGTTTGTATCTGTGGGGCTCAATTGCTGCTGCTCACAGCTCCCCTAGAAGGCGACCGTTTTTTTTTTTTCTCTACGGGCTTTCGGTAGCCTTGTAGCTAAGGAGTCCCATATGTGAGGACTGACTTCCTGCTTTTTCCCAGAGAAAGTGTAGTTACTCACCTGTAACAGGTATTCTCCAGGGACAGCAGGAATCAGTCCTCACAACCCTCCCTCCCCTTGGAGGAGTTGTACAATTTTTGCCATCTTCTTTGACTCTAGCTATGTCATCTGACTGAGTAAGATGGCATCCTTGGGCGGAAAGGGGACCACGCATTCGTGGTGGCATCTCCCAAAGGTTTTCTTTGAAAGCTGGGGAGATGCTTCCTTGAGAGCTCCATCAGTGCCGACATCACCCATATGTGAGGACTGATTCCTGCTGTCCCCAGAGAACACCTGTTACAGTTGAGTAACTACGCTTTCCTATCCAAGATGGCCAGGCTGAGTTGTTGCAAATGGCCAAGATTTTCCCATATTTTTGTTAGTTAAAGCTAATAGCACAATAGCCCGAGAGAGATCATTTTTGATTGTGTAGGAAGCACAGAGAGACAGGAGTTAGCTACTAAGTTCAAAGAAAAAATATTTAAAGATAAAGGGCCCAATGTTCAAAGGGATTAACACATAGTTTTCCGGGACAGCAATATTGAGCTGCTGCCCAGTTAGGCCTTACTTTCGCTACTTTGTCATAACTTCCATCTCAGAAACTAAGCTGAACATTTGCTGCTGCCTGGTTAGCATCCTGCCAATCAGGGCAACCTGGATATTCAGTGCCAGGGCTGGATATAACCGTGGCATTGAATATCCCAGTTTGTTTTCAGCAACAGCAGCTAGCCACATTTAGAACATCTAGTCATTGCCGCAGAGTATTCCTTCCCTCCCCTCCATATAGCAAGCTCTCAGGCAGGTGATTTTTGTTATTCTAGTCTGTTGCTTTAGAAGATCCGTTCCTACACAGTCCAATAGGAAAGTGTCTGTTTTATGATTCAGATGAGTGAGTGAGCACTTTATTTAGGACTTATTTATTTATTTTATTTATTTATTTGCATTTCTTATATACCGCACTATTTGCGATCAGCGCGGTTTACATAGAACAAACAGTATCCGTCAATATACAAAAGTCAGGTCATTACATTGAACAGGAACAAGTAACTTGGACAACAGGGTAAACTATATACATCTGCGATACGTTGAGTATCTGCGATACGTTGAGTAAGGTAAATTATATACATGTACAAATGAAATTATTAGGTATTGGTTATAATTGGGGGTGCCCTAATAATGATGGCTAGGGTTCAGGGGAGTCAGTGAGGTATTTAATAAAGAGAAAGTGTTTCAAGGCCTTCCTGAACTGGCTCAAGTTGGGGATTGTCCTGATGTATGGTGGTAGGGAGTTCCAGAGACTTGGGGCGCATAGTCTGAAGGCTCTATTCGATGTTGCTTTGGTGCATTTTGTCATGTCTCTTGGTATAACTAGGATGTTGGCTGCTGAGGATCTCCTTAGCCTGTTAGGTGTGGGTGGATGAATGATGTCACTTAGTGAAGAGGAGGAGAGCCCCTTGGTGGCCTTGAAAGTCATCACTAAGATCTTGTAACTGATCCTGGCTTGAATGGGGAGCCAGTGAAGCTGCTTTAGGAGGGGTGTGATATGCTCTCTTCTCGGGGTGTGATATGCTCTCTTCTTGTTTTGGAACCAAGTTTTCACAAAGATTTTGTATTCCTTATTGTGGGCTGTAGAGGTTCATATAAGGGGGATGCAGGGGAGAAAGTATTTTTCATTGTGTTTTGTTGGGGGTTATTTTTTTTTTCATCTTTGTATCAGTTGTTTTAATAGTGGTGCAATGGACATACTATTGCATAATAGTGTGCCCAATTGTACAATACCCTGTATTTTTGCTGCTTTCATTTCAAAACGAAAGTTTATCCTTAATTTACATACATGCACACAAGTAAGTTATTGTGTATAAGAGCTTGAACATGTATTTTATTTGTTTGTTTAATTTTGCAGAATAGGTTGACACCTTTGTGGACCATATAGTCATGATGGTGAAATAGAGGACATATTTGTGATTTATGACAGTTTGTTCGTAGAAAGCTTTCAGAAATTTTTCTTTCTATAGTATGTGGTCCCCTACCAGCAGATTGGTGGAGACAGAGCCAATGAAAAGCCCAGGTTTCAATGACATCACTCCTGCGCCTATATTCACTTCAGCCACCAGAGGTCTCTTTAGTATTTCCTTGTCTCCAGCAGATGGTGGATGGATTTTCTCCTCCCTGAAGAAAAATCTGAAGAATTGAGAGGAAAAGATGAATAAAAACACTTGTGACAGACTACCTTGAGGGTGAATCTCTTACTTGAGTGCAATGTGCGAAGCTCCACTAGACTGTGGTCTTTTTGGTAGCAGCAGTAGGAGGAGGGAAAATTGGTTCAGTTACATGCTCTTATTCTGGATAAGAGCCTGTTCAGCAGCCAGAAATTGAATGGATCTGTTAGAGTGCAGCAGCCGTACACAACCTCAATGCCCCATCCTTCCTCCTCTGTTCACCCCCCTGCTGTCTCCTGAAGATTGCAGAAGGCTTTCAGAGGGATCTGCCTGCTAGCCACCTTAAATGCAGTGCTGCAAAGCCAACAAAACAATTTCAGGGAATTTGACCTGAGCTTGGCACAGATTTTGTGCCTGGGACTCTCAGGGGGCAAGTACGAAGGCTTGACCTTGTCATTGTCCTTGTTGGGGGCTCCTGATTCCGTCTTCCTGTGACGCAATTTGGGGTGGACCATTGGTGACCGTTGGCATGGTGTGCGGGTTCCTGCCATTTTCTGCATGTTTTAATAGTGGTTTTACTTATTGTGTGCCTGGCAGTCGCACAGTACTAGCATGCATTCTGCCCAAGCGGCTCCAACATGAATTGCAATTAAAAAAAAAAAAAAGTGCAGTTAACTCATGCTGCAGTAAAAATGCAGTTAACATTTGCCTTCAGTCCACCGCGGCCTTAGTATGCACTGTTGTGGTACTTGTCTTAATTCTGTCGTCTTCCAAGAAACATTGTTTGACCTGTGGCTAACGAAGTGCCTCATTTAATGAATGGAGTGGAACGGGTAAGCATAGATTGATTGTTTACGTCATCAGAATATAGAAAGACTAGGCGACATGCAATGAAGCTACAGGGTAAACTATTTAAGGCAAATAAGAGAAAATATTTTTTCACTCAACGTGTAATCAAACTCTGGAATTTGTTACCGGAGGATGTAGTAAAGGCTGTTAGTGTAGCTGGGTTTAAAAAAGGTTTGGACAAGTTCCTGGAGGAAAGGTCCATAAACCATTATTAAGAAGGGACCCAGGATATCAATGCTTGACCTAATACAAGCATTGTGGAACCTGTGTCTTTTGGGGGAAACTGCTAAGTACGTATGACCTGGATTGGCCACTGTTGGAAACAGGATGCTGGGCTTGATGGACCTTGGTCTGACCCAATATGGCATTTCTTATGTTCTCATCTCTGGATTCTGGACTCTGCTCTTCTTGCACGGCAGCTTTTGTGTCATCTGTGGAGGGCCTGTTCCCCTTCTCTCAGCCGGGTGATGCAGTTAGTCTGGCCTTGCCTGCCTTAGGACGGACAGGAGGTGATGGATGACACAATAGGTAAGGATATTCAATTGGCTGGAGGTTCCAGTGACCATGCTGTGAGCCACTCCTCATCCTCTAGGGGGTCTATAATGGCTGTACCACCTGGTATAGGGGGTTCATTTCTGAGAGGAGAGCTTTCGGACTCCAGATTGTCCTCCCTGGAATTCATTTCTCTTTTGCAGCAGGCCTGATCCTTCTGCTGTGGAAATTTGGGTTCTGCGACCTCTGGGTGCCCCCAGGTGCAGTCTCATGTGGGGCAGGCTGAGAGCCCTGTTTGATTGCCCAGGCAAGGGGCACTCCATGGAGATGGGGAACAGCTGGGAGCTGTTCAATATTTTGACTTTGACTTGGATTCAGATGGTTCAGTACTGGTATCTGATATAGATGAAGACGTACTCTTGCCTTCAGAGTATTGTGAAGAGGCCGGAGTGATCCACCTGTTTCAGAAAGAGGAGCTGGAGGCATTTATTGCTAGGGTCCCATCTGTCTTAAACTCGACAGATGCTTCTGGCACGGAGCAGGAGCCAAAGGTACATCCGCTCCTTCAAAGGGTGCAGAAATCCACTAGTGTCTTCCCGTTCCCAGAGATGATCAAGGATCTGATCCAGTGTGAGTGAGATTCTCCCGACTTCCCACCTAAGGGGTTACGGGTGTGTAAGAAGATCTATGCTCTCCCGGAGAAGAAGTGCATTGAATGGTTTGGTATTCCCAAGGTGGATGCACAGGTCACTGAGGTATACAGACAGACCACCATTCTGTGGAAAGCGGATCGGCTTTAAAGGATTTTCTGGACTATAAGAGCCAGTTTGCTGTGGTGGCTGCTATTCTGAAACTCGCGGTATGTGCCAATCTGACATCTCGAAACCTGCTTCAGTGGATCCAGTCTCTTTGGCCGGATGATACTGCTCCTCTTTTGGAGTCAGCTATGGCCTTCCTTTCTGATGCTATGTGTGACCTGGTATGTTTGGTAGCCAGAGATGGTGCCCTGACGATGGTGTCATGACGTTATTTTTCACTCCTACACTGGACAGCAAACTCATCTTCCAAAGCCCAGTTGGCCCAGCTGGCTTTTAAGGGGAAGTTTCTTTTTGGAGCCAATTTGGGGAAACTGGTGAAGTACACGGGAGAGACAAAATCTTATTGCATTCTGGAAGACGGGTCCATGGGGCCTGTGAAGTGTGATGGTGCCCCTTCTTGTCATCCTCCACCCATCCATTAAGGGTGCACTGGCCAGATCCCTGGGGGTCTCGGGATTTTGTTGTTACTGGCCTGAAAAGCCTCTTTTCACCTATGTGTCCGGCCTTCAGGCTTGCTCTTAGTCTTTTTGTGGAGCGCATGGGCAAAGGGAGTTTGTTCCTTCCAGGGGAGGACTCTCTTGGCCTATGCAGTGAAGGTTTGGGGGCCCATTTCCTGGTTCCTCCGGTCAGAGGCAGGTTTCGCCTTTTCTTTCAGGAATGGGCCCAGGTTACCAAGGGTCACTAGGTTCTAGACACCATTCAGTTTGGCAATGTCCTGGAATGCAGAGAGCCAATTACGGATGCCTTCATCATCTCCCCTTGTGGATCTATGATCAAAGTGCCATTTTGCTGACCAACTTGGACAAATTGCTGCACCTAAAGGCGGTGGTACCCGTTCCCCCCCCAGATGAGCGGGGCAAGGGCAGATACTCCATCTATTTTGTGGTGCCCAAAAAGGATGGTTCCTTCTGGCCCATTCTGGACCTCAAGGGGGTCAACGAGCACTTGCATGTCCTGCGCTTCTGGATGGAAATCTTGCGCTCCATGATTCAAGCAGTGCGCCAAGAGCAGTTCTTGGCTAATGTGGATTTGGCCGACGTGTATTTTCAGATAAGAACAAAAGAAATGCCATACTGGGTAAGACCAAGGTCCATCAAACCCAGTATCCTGTTTCCAACAGTGGCCAATCCAGATAACAAGTACCTAGCAGTTTCCCAAAAAGACACACAGGTTCCATAATGCTTGTACTGGGGCAAGCAGTGGATTACCCGGGTCCTCTTTAATAATGGTTTGTGGACCTTTCCTCCAGGAACTTGTCTAAACCCTTTTTAAACCCAGCTACACTAGCAGCTTTTACTACATCCTTTGGTAACAAATTCCAGAGTTTACGTGTTAAATGATAAAATATTTCTCTTATTAGACTTAAACTGCTTACACTGTAGTTTCATTGCATATCCCCTAATCTTTCTACTTTTGATGGCATAAAGAATCAATCTACATTTACCCATTCCACTCTATTCATTAATTTATAGACCTCAGTCATAGCTCTCCTCAGTCGTCTCGTTTCCAGGTTGAAGAGACCTAACCTTTTAAGTCTCTCATCATAGGTGTATCCTCCTATACCCTTTACCATTTTGGTGGCTCTTCTCTGTACCTTTTCTAATTTTGCTATATCCTTTTTAAGATATGGCGATCAGAATTGCACACAATATTCAAGGTACAGTCGCACCATGGAACGATACAGAGGCATTATAATATCCTTTGTTTTCTTATCCATTTTTTCCTTATGATTCCTAGCATTCTATTTGCTTTCTTGTCTGCCGCTGCACACTGGGAGGAAGATTTCAACATGTTATCCATGATGATGCCTAAATATTTTTCCTGGGTGATGGTTCCTAATGTGAAACCTTGCATCGTGTAATCATAGATTGGGTTGTTCTTTCCTAGGTGCATAACTTAGCACTTGTCCACTTTAAATTTCATCTGCCATCTGAATGTCCAGTTTTCCTATTTATTAAGGTTCTCTTGCAATTTTTCACAATCGTCTTGGGTTTTAACCACTGAATAATTTTGTGTCATCTGCAAATTTGACTACTTCACTCATTATTTCCATTTCCAGGTCATTTACGACTATGTTAAAAAGCAGTGGACCCAGCACAGATCCCTGGGATACTCCACTATTTACCTTTCTCCATTGGGAAAATCGTCCCTACCCTCTGCTTTCTATTTTTTAACCAGTTCCGGTCGAGGTGATTTACTGCTCTTTATTTATCAATTAGTTGTAATATATCTTTTGCTATGCTTGGCTCTTGCTATCAGTTCGCCGCCCTCCCCTTCAGGTTATCCACCACTACGAAGACATTCTCCAAGGTCATGGTGATGGTGACTTTGGCACTGAGGGACCTGTGTTGATTCATATCGAGATGACTGGCTCATCTCTAGGCCTGTTCCCTTTCAGAAGTATCTTGGGTGGCATCCCAAGTATTGTCCTTCTTAAAAAGCCTTGGCTGGGTGATCAATCGGGGAAAGAGCTAGCTTTTGCCTTCCCAGACTTGGAGTTTCTGGGAGCATGTTTCAACACTCGAGCGAGCAGAGTTTTCCTGCCAGAAGGAAAAGTTATAAGACTCTTGGATTTTCTTGTACCGTTCTGTGCGCAGCAGGTTCCCAGAGTATAGGATTATCTTCAGCTCCTCAGATTGAAGGCAGTGACCATAGAGATGGTGCTGTGGGCATGTGCTTACATGCTCTGCGATTCTTGCTGACTCTGACATTTGAGCTGAAGCTCATACTCCTGATGATCGTGAAGGCCAGCCTGTGGTGGTAGCAGCAACCCTATCATCTGAGGAAGGGCATGACACTGGATGATTTCTCCTGGATCCTTCTGATGACGGATGCCAGTCTCTCAAGCTGGGGAACCCATTACAAAGACCGTATGGCCCAGGGCCGTTGGAACTTAAGGGAAGCGATGTCTATCAACAGCCTCGATGCAAGGGCCATCAGATTGGTTCTTCTGCGTTGCCGGCCCTTGGTCGAGGGCTGGGCGGTTCAGACAATGCTGCAATGATAGCTTATGTCAGTCAGTAAGGCGGCATGAGAAGCACTGGAGTGGCTCTGAAGATGCATTTCCTGTTTGCCTGGGCTGAGAAGAATCTCCTAGTCTTATCAGCCCAGCACCATTGCCAGGACAATGTGGAAGCGAACTTCCTCAGCCATCACTCTCTGAAGCCTGGCGAGCAGGAGTTGTCAGGAGGCATTTCAGTTGATTCTGACTCTCTGGGGTTGCCCCAGAATGGATCTGGTGGTGACCCATTCCAGTGCCAACATGTGCTGCTTCTTCAGTCGCTGCACGGGGATGGGGTCCAAGGGCATTGACTCCCTGCTTCAGCCTTGGCCAGGTTGAGGCCTACTGTATATGTTTCCTCTTTGGTCATTGGTGGGACATGTCATTTGGCATAGAGAGTGCCACCCAGGAAGAATTATCCTGGTGGCACCAGATAGGCCGAGGAGAGCGTGGTTCAGAGACCTGATGCGGCTCATGCAGGTGCCACTTCTTTTGTTGCCTTTGTCTCTGGGCTTATTGCAGCAAGGACTAATCGTCCTAGAGGACCCGGTCCCTTCTTGCTTACAGCATGGCTCTTGAAAGGGGATGGCTTGCTTGTAAATGCTATTCTCTGGCGGTTTTCTCCACTCTGCTCAGAGTCCGGAGGTCATCTACCAAACTAGCATACATGCAAGTCTGGTGCCTCTTTGAGCAATGGTGTGGCACTTGGCAGTTGGCTCCTGAGATGGCCAAGGTGCTATCTCTGTTGACTTTTCCACAGTTTGGCCTAGAGAAGCGTCTTTCACTTAGCTCCCTCAAAGTTCAGGTGGCTAAGTCTCTAGTCTTGCACCCAGATATCTCATGCTTTCTCCAGGGGGTTTGGCATCTGCATCCTCCCCTCAGGTCTGTGGTCCCTTCTTGGGATCTGGGTCTGGTGCTCGGGGCCCTGATGTCGGCGCCCTTTGAGCCTTTGAAGCATGCTACTTTGAAAGATTTGATGCTCAAATGGTATTCTTGGTCGCGATTTTTTTCCGCAAGGCGTATTTCTGAGCAGCAGGCTCTGTCTTGTCGAGATCCTTATCTGTCATTTAAAAAGGTGTCGTCTCCATTATGCCTGTGCCTTCCTTCTTGCCTAAGGTGATTTCTCCCTTTCATGTGAACCAGGTGGTCTGCCTGCCCCCCTCCTGAAAGGAGAAGCATTGAGGGAAGGATAAGGATCTTAGTCTTGTGGATGTCCAGAGGGTGCTTCTCCGATACTCGGAGGTTACAGATTCTTTTTTGTGCTGTTTGTTGACCTGCGCAAGGGTTGACTTTGGGGAGCTGGATTAAGGAGGCCATTGCCTCGGCATATCTGTTGCAGAAGCAGCCAATTCTGGAGGTTTTTCGCACTCATTCTACACGAGCACCAGCGTCCTTATGGGTAGAGCGGAGCTCAGTAGCTCCTGCAGAAATTTGTTGGGTGGCACATGGGCATCTCTTTCCACTTTTGTCAAGCATTATTCCTTAGATGCCCACATGTGGGCTGATACGGCCTTTGGCTCAAGGGTTTTGTGAGCTGCTATGTCTTCGTCTTGCCCAGTGGAGTCGTAGCTTTGGTACGTTCCACTTGTGTGGACTGGTCTAGCAGGACAATATGGAAGATGACATTTTGTTTATCAGTTAATGTCCTTTCCTTGAATCCTGCTAGGCCAGTCCAGGACCTGCTCCTGAAACTATATTTGCTCTGTTCTGCTGCTGAGGTAACCCTGGGTTTGCTATGATTTTTATACTTGGCTTTGCAGGTTCATCTACTTAACTGTATATTGTTCTCTTTATCTTTATTATCTTTATCTTTATTACAGATTTAATATACCGCTCTCACTAGGAGCATCAGAGCAGTTTACAAAATAAAACTGAGACTGCTTTAGAGAGAAAGGATGCCAATTCAAGACAGGAAAGAGGACAGGGACAGGCATAATAGAACATTCAAAATGACGTTAGACAGCGGGAAGGCATAGAATGGCTAACGGGGAGGTGGTGAGAGTATGGTGGGAGGGGGTGAAAGGTCAAACGCAGTGCAGAATAAATGTGTTTTTAACCTGGTTTTAAATGTTTTATGTGAGGGTTCCAGACGAAGATCTGGAGGGAGGGAGTTCCACAATCGAGGAGCCAGGAAGAAAAAGGCAGAAGAACGGGTGAATTCAAGATGAGCTTGAGAAGGGGAAGTTAGAAACATACGGTTAGAATGAATTGACCTGAGTGAACGATAGGGTGTATGAAGACGGATAAGATCTGCGAGATACAGGGGAGTGCCGGTGTGGATGGTCTTCTGGACAAAAATAAGCATTTTGTTTTGTATACAAAAAGGAACCGGGAGCCAATGTAATTGTATTAAAATGGGGTTAATGTGATCAAAACGGGATGCGTGAGTTAGGATGCGGGCTGCTGTGTGATGGACTAGTTGTAACCTACGAAGTTGTGACTCAGGAAGGCCTGCCAGGGAAACGTTGCAATAATCTAGCCGGGATATTACTACTATTGGTTACTAATTGCTGCCCACAATTGAGGTTGTGTGAGTCTTGCCATGTTTCTCTCATATGCTTTGGGATAAAAACTGAAGGGACCTCTGGTGGCTGAAACAAATAGAGACATGGGAATGATACCATTGAAACCTGGTCTTTTCATTGGTTCTTTGTCTCCACCAATCTGCTGGTAGGGGAGCACAACCAACTTGTCTGGACTAGTCTAGCAGGACTCAAGGAAAGGATATTAACTGGTAAGTAGAATGTCACTGTATGGTTGTTAAGCTACTGCTCCTCTTCTTATCTAGGTATCCCCAGGAGACACTGGATGGGATGTCTTTAGCCTTGACTACCATGTTGATGGACCAATTGCAACGGTAAGGTCATGTAATATGTGTGGCCTACTTACATTACTATAAAACATATTAGCTATTTTTAATGGTCCCTTTTTATCCTAAGGACTTTGAAGAGCTCACTTAGCATCTAGGATGCGTTTATTGTGTTAGTACGTCAGCCAAATCTCAGTTTCTGTAAATTATTAATGTGTGCTAAAATGGTCTGTTTTAAGAATTCTTTTTTAAATAATTCATTTGTTCCTTCTGAGATTTAAACATGCACTTAATAAATCTCTTGTTCATTGTATTCCATTTTTTATAGACTGTAGCAACTAATTTGGGATAATTTGCAAGGAACTCTAAAATGTATTTAAGGGCAATAGTATTTTTGTACTATTTAAATAAAAAATGATGTGTAGGATTCATTAGAACTGATGAAAAAATAACAGCACTATTATTCGCAATGCTTTTACCACAAGTAAAGCATTGTGGTGTGTGGTTTTTAATGAAGGAATTGAACAGCAAAGTTTGAACAGCAAAAGAACTTTTTTTTGTAAGTACAATAGCACCTACCAAACAATAAAATAGGAAACTCTTTTTACTGATTTCCCTAACTGCTGCTTTTGTGAAAGATGCAATATATATTGTGTAATTCATTCTTTTGGGCTTTGAATTTGAAACGTGTACTCTTTCATTTCATCTATAGGATGTGCAGGGCAAGCAACAAGAATTCCTTATCGGTCCTACAGTTCAGTCCTCCACCACTGGGTAGTGCACCTCCTCCTGCAACATGGAGACTGGACAAGTCAAACTTGTGACATCACCGGGTATATCCTGCTGGTCTTCTCCCATGATCCCCCAGTGTGTCCAGTCTCCATGCAGCATGAGGACGTAGTGAGCCTAGGTGCTGGGCTCACTTGAGAAGCAGTTTAGGAGCAGTTAGTCAGGATTTGATTTACCTTGCATTTCTTTTGCCCTTCTTTAGGTGTAATCCTGTAAATTGAATTCATTTTCATTTAATTTCATTTACTTTTACTTTATTTATTTTCACCTAGTCTGCCTTAGTGTAAAGGGGGGTTCTGTCCCTTTTCAAAGTTCACGCTGCCAGCTAGCCTCTCTGCTTGGGATTCTTCGGTCTCTGTGCCCGGTGATGATCTCTCCCCCAGGACTGTACGGGGGAGAGCTCTGTGGAACACCTGCATTTTGGCAGTGTCCATGCGGCAGATTCCCATCGTGGCAGGAACCTCAGGCCGTTCGAGGTTCTTTAGCCGGTGGGCCGGGGCTCGCAGCGTCTGCTACTTCTGGTGGCGCGAGGCAGCAGCGTGTCTGGACAGCTCTTCACCCCGCAGCTACAGCGGGGTAACTGCTGCATCCCGACGCCACAAGGGAGTCTCTCGAGTCCGCATGGAGGGGCTCTGAGCTCTTGCCGCCTCTGTGGTGTTTGGCGCCAAACGGGCCTGCTTCGGATTGGCGCCATTTTCTCGGCAGGGCTGAGGCCTCGTGGCGGAGAGCGGAGCAGCCCCGCGTTTGAGCAGACGATGCTGTTCCACGCGGCTACACCCAGATAAGGACTTCCTTTTGCTGTTACTTTTAATTTTAATTCTAATTTTAATTTCCTTTAAATTTTAATTTCCTTTTAATTTCATGATAGTTTATAGTTCTTTGAATGTAATGTGATTGGTTTGGGTTTTACTTCTTGGGGGGTGCCTTTACCTTTGTTTGCATTCTGGCAGTTAGCGACGTCTGTCAGCAGCAGGTTTCCGTGCTAGGATTTGGCCATTCAGGGTCATCGGCGGCACAACCACCTACAAATTGAGCCCTTTCTGAAATTGTCATTTACATAAGGATGCTATTTCCATGTTTATACGCTTGGAAATTGTGCAGACAGCCTCTAAATGTCATTATGCCATCTGCAAATTTGATCGCCATGCTTGCTGATCTCTTTTCCAGATCATTTCAGTGCAGTAGATGTTACCAGATGCCAGTTCCAGTGCAGATCCCGAGACATTCCACTATTTACGGGTCTCCTGTGAGAAAACTGGCCATTTAGTCCTATTGTGTTCCTGTTTTTGATCCATTTCCCATTCTATAATAGCACATCATCTCCTTCCTCAGGAGAAGTTCATAAGGGGCTTTGTCAAGTACCTTCTAAAACATCCAGATACATATCATTTGGCTTGCTCACATGTTTATTAACCCTTTGAAAAGACAGCTTGGTGCTGCTTTTCAGAACAAGTTCTATCATTTAACTGGCGCTGAACTCAGATTCATTGGTCTGTAGTTTCCAAGATCGCCTTTGAAGCTTTTTAAAAAAACAAACAACAAAAAAAAAAAAAAAAACCCAAAACCAATTAGTGTTACCTTAGTAACTCTTCAATCTTTAGAGATCATTAATACTAATGTTATGATTCAGCCTGGCTGATATTATGAATGATCACTATTAGACAAAAATTAGCTAGGTTAAGACACTTTGATTTGGTTTTCTGCACTATGTTATCAGAGCGCAGCTTGCCCATTTGGCGGGAACACTGCCCATCTGGGCCATCTGGGGAAAGGCCCCTGCTGGGGATCGTGAGAAGTGTTGCTGGATGGCACAGTCCGGGGCTTAGTGTTCCAGGGTCCTGGAAGGGGTTGATAGCGGCAGTCAGGCCTCCCTGTCTTTGCTATGACGGTCACCTAGGTTCAGGCGTCCTGTGTTTTGGGTGACAGGAGTGGGACACCTGGACATGTGGTGCTGGATGTTGGATAGGCTCATACTACTTAGGTGCACTCTCCTTGAGTGCGTCTGCATGTCCGTGTTCCGTCTGTGATCTCATGCTCAGGTGATTGTTGCAGCAATGACAGAGATCGCTTGGGATATCGTGAGCGGGGTTGTCATGGTGTTGCATGGGGTTGCCAATGCAAGACAGGGCCATCCTGAGGAGTTTGGGCCTCAGTCATCAGCTTTCCCTTCGGTGGCCCGGCTGTCCAGGAGGCACACCTCCAGATCCGCCGGTCCAGTTCTTCTCTGCCTCTTCTCAATGTGGGCGGGGGGCTGGCAGATCTGGAAATTCACGTCCACTGCACGTTCTACTGTTTTACCTCTGTCTTGGGGTTCTGAGGTCATATATTCACAATCATTTGTTTGGTGGGGTGCTGCTGTCTGTTGTGCAAGACAAGGTGGTCAACAGTCGGAGGCTGTCGTCTATTCCCCTTACCCCTGAAGGTGCTCACAATTTAAGTTTTTTGTACCTGCGGAGGTGTATGTTGTTAAAGGCTAGCAGGCGCACCTGTGGGACCAGAATCCTCGGTTCTTCCGACCTTCCGTTGAGGTGCGCGTGTGGGGTTTACTCCCTTGGTCGGCTGGCAACTTGCTTCACCCATTGGGCCTTCCCTTTCCTCAAGGCATCGTTGCGTCCCACTTCTTCGTGGGGGCTCGCCGCAGGGCCTGGAGTTATGCTCAGCCGTTTCCAGCCAGGGCTGAGTCCTTGGGGGGAGGCTCCGATCCTAACGATACAGGGAGTGCTGGGATCCGTTCAACCAGGTTCCTTCGGGCCCAGTGTATGTCTTTTGCTGGCCGGTTTAGGTCTTCGGGTCGTGGCGGTGCTCCGAGAAGACCAGTAGGCTGCACAGTGCTTGTCTTGGAGCAAGCGCGGGATATCTGTAGGTTCATATTCAAAGCCGTCCGGTTACATGTCCCTCCATTGTGGAATGCTGTACTAGTAGGCATACTTCATATGCTGGGCTTACAAGTTGGCTTCCGTGCTGCTCGGCATCAGCCAAGGTGACTGCCGGTTTAGGCTGTGGAGTCAGCCTGGAGGAGGGGCCTTGCGTTCTCTGGACAATGCCCTGTTCGGTTGTGTGCCTTGTGGCCCTTATGGAGTTGTAAAAAGGAAAAAACAAAAACAACAAAATAAAAAAGAATAATCAAACAGGAAAGCCTTCCTAATTGTCCCCACTTCTTTTTTATAAGGTTCTGTCCCTTTCTTCCGGGAGCTTGGCCGGAGCGTGGTTAGACTCAGCTACATTTTGGGGATCCTTTATGTACAAGGCGTTTTAGTGTACGCAGCACGCCCAGTGTTCCATCGTCTGACTGGAACGGTACGTGGTACGTCAGCCGTGGCAGGTGTTCACGGACACGGTAGCGGATCGAGCGCTGTAGGTGCTGTCTGAGATCTCCGGGATGGTGGCCTATTTCGATCGGCAGGGTGGAGTCGGTCGGGTGGTCAGGGTGGCCCGAGCGAAGGGACAGCGTGCGCGGTTGAAGCCTTGGCGGCCTGCGTTTCGGTGGAGACACTGTGGTGGCGAATGTCCTTAGCGGGGTCCGAGTGTTTGCCGGAGGAGTGAGATTGCATCAGGCGGTGTGCGCGCCGCGTGTGCTCAGATGCGGTCAGCCCATATTGGACCTCCATGGCGACCTGTCAGTCTGCGGCGACAGGTCGATGTTTAGCAGAGGATATATGAGGCTACTGGATAGCGTCGACGCATTGGTACGGGGCCGTGGCCCGGTCCATTCTATGCCTTTCAGAGGTCATAGTGAAAATGGCTGACTGGGTCTGGTTGCTAAGATATGTGCTCTTCATTAGTCAGTGGGGACCATTACCAGTGTATTCTGCAACATTTGCGTGAGCTTGCATAATCTTTACTTGCAACCAATCGAAATAACTGTCCAAAACCAGTTGATGCAGTCACTACTTAAATTTGCCTCGCTTGACAGTAAAAAAAAAATTAATTAATTAATTTAAAAAAAAAAAAAAAGACATCTTTATTTTATACCGATAGGTCACTCACAGCATATTTGGCGATTCCTCGTCCTGGTGTTAATCATGCAGATAATTTCTGCTCTAGTTGTGGTGATGTGACTTTTACATCACAAAAATGGCATATGACTGTGGCGGTTCAGAAAGCCTACAATTTATATTTTGGCTGCAGAATAAAAGATCAGGATAAAAGCTAGGCGCCACACATATGCTGCAATACATGTGTAGCAGTTCTCAGGCTGTGGATGGATGGGAAAAGACCATCAAAGTCTTTTGTGGTTCCAATGATCTGGAGAGGGCCCATGGATCATGTCGACGATTGCTACTTCTGCATGGTTCCTCCAATTCCGGAGGGCATATCCAGGTGATGTAAGCGGTTGGCCTACTGGCATTGCGTCGTGGGCGTGGCTACCAGAGTCTCCTTTTCTTTTTTGTCACACCATGTAAGACTCCATATCTTCTGAAACAACACTGGACTCTGGGGCACTTGACACCCTCTTATATGCCCTTAGTGGATCACGCTTGGTTTATTGCAACTCATTGCTTAGCTGCATTCCACATTCTCAATTAAAAAGACTCCAACTGGTCCAGGACATAGCTATAGAGCTACTTTGTGTTGCAAAGAATAAAGCCCTTAAGAGGTGTGACAAATAGGGTGTTTGACGCTGGTGGTTTTTCCATTTCCCTCATTTTGCTTCCCACCTCTGTCTGGATGGACCTCGGTTCCGTTCTCCCTCGTGGAATTCGGCTGTGCCTGTCTAGTTGTCGGTTTGGGACTTACGCAATAACACTTTGCTTGTAACCTGCGTTCCTTGGACCTTAGGTGAGGTTCCATTGCTTTCTGGGAGGTCTCTTCGCTGCCTGTCCCTCCGTGGAGGCGGGTTCTGCGGGAGAGCAGCGGTTGCTAACACTTGACACCCTGGTGGGGTCGAGAGCCAAGGGGGAGCTCAAGCGGATTTTTCAGGCGGAGCTCCGGTAGCCTTCTCAGTAGTTCTGTTTCTAGGGCGTTCAGTGTGTTTGCGATGGCGAGTTTGTCTTTCTGAAGCACTAGCGCTGCTTGGGGCAGAGTTCTGTGCTGTTTTCACCAGTGAAGAGGATCCAAGTGGGCTCTCGGTCGTGTCTTCCTGGTTGGCTTACCGCCTGTCGACGTGAGGAGCGGGCTGGGGTCGGTGCCTGCTCTGTTCGTTTAGGGGCCGAGCCGACTGGATAGGTCCCTCCCAATGATTACTGCTCTGGTACATCCCAGTGGTGGAGGACTGAACTGTAGGACCGATAAGGAAATGGAAATTACACTTACCTGGTAATTGATGTTCCTTGAGGGAGTACAGTTCAGTCCTCATTCCCGCCCGGGGATGGATGTTTCAGACGCGAGGCGTCAGTTCCGAGTATGCTTTCGGATCCTAGAGTCGGCAACGGGCTCTGATTGGCAGGTAATCGCGAGAGCAACCTTTTCTGCCTATACTCTTCCTTAGTTCTCCTTCCTTCTAGCTCTCTGTCTTCCACTGTTTGGTGCGCAGGGGGACAGGGGCACGGAGGAGGGTGTTTTCGGCCTTTCTTTTTGGGGCCCTGTGATTTTAAAGTTGAAGTTTGAGCATAGCTTTGTATTTAGTACTTTAACTGGTTGTTTGTTTGCTCCTTTGAGTCTGCTTTGACAGTAGGTCACTGGGGGATCATGGGAGAAGACCAGCAGGATATACCCGGTGATGTCACAAGTTTGACTTGTCCAGTCTCCATGTTGCAGGAGGAGGTGCACTACCCAGTGGTGGAGGACTGAACTGTACTCCCTCAAGGAACATCAATTACCAGGTAAGTGTAATTTCCATTTTAATTATACTACTATAGTAAAGGATGCTTAACCTTTATTTCCTATTCGTCTCTCCGGGCCAGTCCAGGAATGTAGGGTGGTCAATCCCTTCCAGCAGCTCTGAGGACTGAAACACTTAAACCAAGCTCTTTGCTGACAGGTCCTATAGCTCCCCCTGGTGTCAGAGAGAGACAGTCTTTCAGTCCTCAGCAGCGAAGGAAGGTGTATGGCTGACAGGCTCCTCTGAGAGTTGAATAGGAAAGCCGGTCTCAATTTCTTCTGCTTATTGGCTATTGTGCTTTCTGAAAGGAAGTTATAGTACTTCCAAACGCTGACTATTTGGCCCTAGCAGGGCAGATCAGCTCAGCGCTATTTGCTTGTGTTTGCTGGCAAATTTGATTATCACAAAAAAAAAAAAAAAAGAATAAGAGAACAGAGCGAGTAAGACCCCTCGAGCACCTTTTGCTGTATTTTCTTCCCCGGCCTCTGGGCAGCTTCAAAAGGGTCTTGGGAACAGTCCGGGAGCCCCGGATCTCTCTTCCCAGTAGCACTGAGCCACACTTCCGGCTCCCCGCTGGCTGCGGGGGCTGCAGATTCGGGCGGCTTCACCTCTCGCTGCACTTCAGGTAGGCGGAGTACCTAGCGGGGGGGGGGGGTTTTGTAGTTTTGCCTTCGCTCATTTTTGGGGCTAGCGGCATTGCTTAGTCCAGCGCGTACTTGTGTCTCTTGCTCCCGGTTCACGGGGATTGCGGGTCTAACGTTTGTTTCAACGCTATTTCGGGGTCTCCGTGGCGGGGTGGAGTCAGCGGTAAGTGCTCCGTTCGAGATGGATCCCCCAAAGGCTTTGGCAGAGGAAGGGTTTCCCTGTCCTCAGGCCCTTACAGATCGGGCGGGAACGGCGGCCATTTTATCACAGCCAGGCTCCGTTCCCGCGCCGACAGTGAAAGCGGCGAAGCGCAGATCTAAGAAGCACACGGCTCCTTCACAGGAGGAGGGCAGTCGACAGGTTTTTGCACCGGGGCACAGCTCTTGGGAGTCCCTTTTCGCTCCTGAATTCATTTTGGCAATGCATCAGGCTTTTTTAATAAAGAAGTCTCAGGCTGCGGACCCCTCCTTGTCTGTCTCTAGGGCAGGGGAGAGCAAGCGTGCTAAATTTGATTCTGACCCTCAGGAGGGGGTCTCCTCTGGGGATGTAGTTTTGGAGACTCCCTTGCTGGCTGCTGCTTCTCTAGCTGAGGACTCCCAGCTGCCAGAGGAAATAGAAGGAATTTCAGAGCCTGGGGTGGACCTATGGCCAGAGGAATTGGAAGAGGGGGAGTTAGGTCCTGGGGAGGACCCTAATGTATTTCGCGTTTTTCGCAAAGAAGAACTAGGTGCATTAATTACACACTCGCTAGCAGCGTTGAATATAGTGCCCCCTAAGGTTCCGCAGGAGCCCTTAGAAGATCCTTTGTTGCAGGGCTTCAAGTCGGAGCAGCGCTGTTTCCCCATTCACAGAGTGATTAAGCAGATGATTGATTCTGAATGGGAGTGCCCAGAAGCCTCTCTGCGGGGCGGTCGTGCGCTGTCTCGGTTGTACCCGGTTCCCCAAGAGGAGAAGGAATTATTGCGCATGCCGAAAGTAGACGCCTTAGTGGCTGCGGTCACCAAAAAAACTACCATTCCTGTTGAGGGCGGTACCGCTCTCAAGGATTTTCAAGATCGCCGTTTGGAGGCACTCCTAAAACAGGCTTTCGATTCCAGTGCCTTGGCGCTTCAGGCTTCAGTGTGTGGAGCATATGTGTCTCGAGCTTCCATTCGCTGGATTCAAGGGGAGGACAGTGCAGGGAAGGAGGCGGACTCCGCAGCGCAAGAAGCAAAGCTGGAGTCTGCTGCTGCCTACCTAGCGGATGCCTTTTATGATTTAGTGAGAATTTCCGCGAAGTCAATGGCGTCTATGATCGCGGCTAGACGTTTTCTGTGGTTACGAAACTGGGCGGCAGATGCTTCGTCTAAGGCGCGTCTCAGTAAGCTTCCCTATAAGGGCAAGCTGTTTTTTGGGGAAGCATTGGAAAAGATTGTGAAGGACTTGGGTGATTCTAAGGGGAGTCGTCTTCCAGAGGATCGGCAGCGACCGTCTAAATTGCCTCCAGGACAGAGGGGACAGGGACGTGTTTTTGGCAGGTTCCGTGATTCTCGGTTTGCACCTTATCAGCGTGGTCATTTTGTGAATAGAGGTCAGTCCTTTCGAGGAGCCCGAGGATTTGGTCGGGGCTTCTTTAACGCTCAGCAGTCCGCTCCCAAGAAGCCGCAATGAAGGGGCGCTGGTTCAGGCAGAGATCCCTGTGGGGGGTCGTTTGCAGGAGTTTCTCTCTGCCTGGACCGCTATCACTACAGACCAGTGGGTGCTCGAAATTGTCCGGGACGGTTATGCTCTGGAGTTTGCTCACCCACTGAGGGAGACTTTTGTAGCGTCTCCATGCGTTTCCCATGCCAAGAAAAAGGCGGTCAAGGACACATTGTTGCGCTTGTTGCGCCTTCAGGCGGTAGTACCGGTACCCGCGGACCAGTGCGGCTTAGGTCGATACTCGATTTATTTCGTGGTGCCAAAAAAGGAGGGTTCGTTTCGGCCAATCTTAGATCTCAAGCACGTCAACGGTTGCTTGCGGGTTCCTCATTTCCGGATGGAAACTTTGCGCTCCGTGATACAGTCGGTGAAACCGGGGGAGGTTCTCTCCTCCATAGACTTAACGGAGGCGTATTTACATATTCCCATAAGGACAGAGCACCAGAAATATCTGCGATTTGCGCTTCCCATGGGACATTTTCAGTTCCGTGCGCTACCTTTCGGGCTGGCTACGGCGCCTCGAACATTCACCAAGGTAATGGTGGTGGCAGCTGCGGCGCTTCGAAAGGAAGGAATTCAGGTTCATCCGTATCTCGACGATTGGTTGATTCGCGCTCCCTCAGAGGCAGAGTCTCCTGTGGCGACGGCTCGGGTGGTGTCGTTCCTCGAGCGGCTTGGTTGGGTCATCAATCCGTCCAAGAGTCATCTCGAGCCAGTGAGGAGACTAAAGTATCTGGGCGCTCTCTTCGATATGGCAGTCGGCTCGGTTTTCCTGCCGGAGGACAGGGTACAGAAGCTGATGTCCCAAATTACGGCCTTCCTGCGCGGGTCGGCTCCAACGGCATGGCGGTATTTGCAGGTGTTAGGTTCCATGGCGGCGGCATTAGACCTGGTTCCGTGGGCCAGGACGCATATGCATCCGCTGCAACAGGCCTTGCTTTCCAGATGGTCGCCGCAGGATCATCCTCTCTCCCAGCGGTTGCCCTGTCCCGCAGAGGTGCAGGTCAGTCTGCAGTGGTGGTTGGTTCCGGCTCATCTTCAGGCGGGAGTCCCCTTATCGGTTCCGGACTGGATGTTGCTAACAACCGATGCCAGTCTGTCCGGTTGGGGGGCACACTCTGGGGGCCTGATAGCTCAGGGCACTTGGTCGGAGGAGGAGAGTCTTTGGTCGATAAATCGGTTGGAACTCAGAGCGGTACGGTTAGCTCTCGTGCACTTTGCGATTCAGCTTCACAGTCGCGCGGTGCGCGTTTTCTCAGACAACTTGGTGACCGTGGCTTACATCAACAAGCAGGGCGGCACGGGGAGTGCCGGCCTGCTGCTGGAGAGCCAACAGCTCTTCCAATGGGCAGAGGCGCATCTATTAGCGATTTCCGCGGCCCATGTGGCAGGGAAGGACAATCTTCAGGCAGACTATCTCAGTCGGCACGCATTGGATCCCGGAGAGTGGGAACTCAATTGCGCGGTGTTTCACGAGATCACAGAGCGCTGGGGTCAGCCGGTGCTGGATCTCATGGCCACTCAGGCGAATGCCAAAGCGTCTCGGTTTTTCAGCCGGCGCAGGGATCATATGTCGGAAGGGCTGGACGGGCTGGTTCAACCGTGGCCGTCCGGTCGCCTTCTCTATGTATTTCCCCCGTGGCCTCTCATCAGTCGAATCATCCAGCGGATAGCGCAGTACGACGGTACGGTAATTCTCATTGCTCCGGACTGGCCTCGGCATCCGTGGTATGCTGATCTGGTGCGGCTTCTGGTGGCTCTGCCGTGGAGATTGCCAGCTCGGGTGAATCTGTTGTTTCAAGGCCCCATCTTAATGCCGCAAGTGGATCGATTCTTACTTACGGCTTGGCTCTTGAAAGGGCTCGGTTGAAGCGCAGAGGTTATTCGTCGGCGGTGATCTCCACCTTATTGAAGTCTAGGAAGACGTCTACATCCTTAGCGTACATTCGAGTTTGGCGTGTGTTTGAAGCGTGGTGTGCAGAGAGGCAAGTTTCGCCTTCTCAGGCGCAATTGCTCGACCTGTTGCAGTTCTTACAGGGGGGTTTGGAGAAGGGTCTGGCCCTCAATACTCTTAAGGTGCAGTTGGCGGCGCTCTCTTGTTATAGAGGAAAGGTGAAGGGGTGTTCGCTTGCCTCCCATCCTGATGTACGGCGTTTTCTGAAAGCGGCTGGCCTCATTCGGCCGCCTCTGCGGCAAGAGGTGCCGCTTTGGAACCTCAATCTAGTCTTGGAAGCCCTGACAGAGCCGCCGTTCGAATCCGGGGCGGCGGTTGGGGTGCGAGAGCTCTCCTGGAAGACAGCCTACTTGGTTGCGTTGTGTTCCGTGCGCAGAGTTTCAGATCTGCAGGCGCTCTCATGCAGGGAGCCGTATCTTCAGTTTTCGGCGGAAAAGGTGATTTTGCGGCCCGTTCCCTGTTTTCTGCCTAAGGTGGTTTCTAGCTATCATCTGAATCAGGCCGTTTTCCTTCCTACGTTTCGTCCTCAGGAAGGGGTCAAACGGGATCGCGCGCTGAAGAGATTGGATTTGGGGCGCGTGTTGCGGAAATATCTCAAAGTGACAGAGCCGTTTCGGAGATCGGATAGGCTCTTTGTTCTGTTTGCCGGTCCACGAAAGGGGAAAGCGGCCACCAAGGCCTCGATAGCTCGATGGGTGAAGCATGCCATCCGAGCGGCTTACCAAGCAAAAGGTGTACTGGCGCCCGTGGGAATACGGGCTCATTCGACTAGGGGACAGGCTACGTCGTGGGCGGAATCGGCCTTAGTGCCGCCGGTAGACCTCTGTAGAGCGGCGGCGTGGTCTTCTTTGCATACCTTTGCAAAACATTATCGGTTGGATGTCCAGGCACAGGAGGATGCTAGGGTTGGGGCCTCGGCCATTGTAGCGGGACTCGCAGGGCCCTCCCGGAGTTGAGTACTGCTTTGGTACTACCCTACATTCCTGGACTGGCCCGGAGAGACGAATAGGAAGGAGAAATTAGGCCTTACCTGCTAATTGTCTTTCCTTGAGTTCTCTCCGGGCCAGTCCAGGACCCTCCCTCTTTGATGTGCTGCGAGAGTTGAAGCTGTGCGAAACCTCGGCCATAAGATTTTTGTGAGCGGCTTACTGTTTTGGTAGCTGGGGCGGGGGATTCCTTGTTTTTCTAGGATTAGGTGGATTTTTTTTTTGGATTCTCGGTGGTAAACGAAAAAAACAAAACAAAACAAAAAAAAAAAACAAAACTGTTCTACATCAGGGTTTTTCGGAGCTTTATTCTGCTCAGCGGGCAGACATTTTCACGGGAGGTTTTAGAAGGTGTTTTACGGGTTGCTTCCTGTTTCTTGGTTTCGCGTTTTGGTTTCACTGCTTTGTTACCTTTAGACTGTCTCTCTCTGACACCAGGGGGAGCTATAGGACCTGTCAGCAAAGAGCTTGGTTTAAGTGTTTCAGTCCTCAGAGCTGCTGGAAGGGATTGACCACCCTACATTCCTGGACTGGCCCGGAGAGAACTCAAGGAAAGACAATTAGCAGGTAAGGCCTAATTTCTCCATTTATTAAAAATGGCAAAGATGTAATTGAAAATCAAGTATTTTTTTATTACTATTTTTTCTGAACCTAAAGTAATTTGTCCTGCAGCCTTCGGTAAATGTGACACATTTAGAAACATAGAAACATGACGACAGAAAAAGACCACATGGCCTATCTAGTCTGTCCTTCCATATCAACAGCTACAACAGTCCCCTTTTTTCCTTTAGAGATCCTCTGTGTTGTCCCATGCTTTTTTGAATTTAGTTACTGTCCTCATCTCTACCACCTTCACTGGGAGACTATTTCACGGATCCACCACTCTTTCCGTAAAGAAATATTTCCGCAAATCATTCCTGAATCTATCTCCCTTCACCCTCATCCCATGTCCCCTCATAGCAGAACTTGCTTTCAATTGAAAGAGGCTCTCCCCCTGAACATTTATGCCACGGAGGTATTTAAACATCTCAGTCATATCACCTCTATCCCGCCTTTCCTCTAAGGTGTACATATTAAGATCCTTAAGTCTGTCCCCATATGCTTTATAATGAAGACCACTAACCATTTTAGTAGCCACCCTCTGCACCGACTCCATCCTGTTCACATCCTTTTGAAGGTGCGGTCTCCAGAATTGCACACTATACTCTAAATGAGGTCGCACCAAAGACTTATACAGAGGCACTATCACCTCCTTTTTTCTGCTAGCCATTCCTCTCCGTATGCACCCAAGCATCCTTCTAGCTT
The DNA here is from genome assembly GCA_033557465.1 of Ichthyophis bannanicus. Taxonomy (NCBI): domain Eukaryota; kingdom Metazoa; phylum Chordata; class Amphibia; order Gymnophiona; family Ichthyophiidae; genus Ichthyophis; species Ichthyophis bannanicus. The sequence goes on from CM066035.1 coordinate 635,997,876, forward strand.
TTGCTGTTACCTTTTCTACCTGTTTAGCTACTTTAAGATCATCAGACACAACCACGCCCAGGTTCCGCTCTTCTTTAGTGGACAAAAGTACTTCACCCCCTATGCTATATTGCTCCCTTGGATTGCTGCAGCCCAAATGCATGACCTTATCCCAGCTGCCAGATCCTAGACCATTCTTCAAGCTTAGCTAGATCCCGCCTCATGTTATCCACACCTTCTTGGGTGTCTACTCTATATTGCAGATTTTGGTATCATCCGCAAAAAGGCAAACCTTACCCGACAGCCCTTTCGCTATATCCCTAACAAAGATGTTAAAAAGAATCGGACCAAGGACAGATCCCTGGGGCACACCACTGGTAACATCCTTCTCCTCAGAGTGAGCCCCATTTACCTGTACTCTTTGTCGTCTCCCACCCAACCAATTTTTAACCGAAGCAGTAACTTTCTCCAGGACCAAGCAGGAAGTCAGTCCTCACTTATGGGTGACGTCGGCGCCGACGGAGCCCTCGCGGAGCAATTTTCCCCAGCTTTCAAAGAAAGCCTTTGGGAATTGCAGCGCGCATGCGCGGTCGTCTTCCCGCCCGAAGGTGCCATCTTAGCCAGTCTTCTTTTTTCCGCGGAGCCCTACAGACGTCCCCGTCTTGTCCCCGCGAAAAAGTTGATTTTCCTCTTTATTTTATACTTTTTTCTTTCGGTTCGACGCCGATCGTTTTCCCGCCCGGACTCGCGACGCCGGTCTCGAGTCCTCTTCCGTTTTTTCGGTTTTTCTGACTTAGTCAGCTTTCGTTTTCATTTTCCCCCGATGGCTGCCAGTGGCTTTAAGCGGTGTGGTCGGTGTGACCGAAATATGTCACTAACCGACACACACGACTTTTGCCTCCGCTGCCTGGGCCCGGATCATGAGGAACTGATCTGTGGGCCCTGCAGCAAACTGTCCTCGAAGGCGTTGAGAAGTCGGCGGCATCAGCGCGAGAGAATCTTCGCTGACCCCAGCCGTACCCGGACCTCGTCGGAGGCCTCCGTGTCGAAAGGCTCCAGCTCGGACCGTCGCCGGAGCTCCTCCGACCGGGGTTCTCCCTCCGGGGACCATCGTCGGAAGGAAAAACCCGCGAGGGCGGCGTCGGTGGACGCTCCTGGCTCCGCGAGGGCCAGGTCGCATAGCCCCGACAGCCGCCCCGGGTCCTTGGAGAAGGAACACCTCCCGAAGCGACCTCGCCTGGAGTCGGAGATGCCTGCCCGGGTAAGTCCTGTAGTCCTTCTGGACTCGCCTCCGCGACAGCCGACGTCGGGCCCGACGCCGTCGGGGCCCGAGTCGGGGGCTGCTGGGTCACCTGAGCTCGGACTCAGGTTGACGGCCTTGGAGAGCAGACTGTCTGCCTTCATGGACCAGCAGCGGGCACTGCTCGCTGGCTTCGCTGGCGTCGCTGCCCCGACCGCCGGGACGTCGACGTCCAAGTCGACCCCGGAGACCGAGCCGATCCTCGAGTCGATGAGAACTCGAGTCGATCCTCGGTCGAGGTCGCCCTCGGCCTCCCGTTCGGGACCGAGGTCGCCGACGCCGACTCCCTCGGCGTCGGGGCGGCTGGCGCCGCACCCTGCCCGGGCCGACCCCACCGAGTCCTCGTCGGAGTCGGTCTGGGAGTCTGAGGAGGAAGAGTCACCTGATTCTTTCCGGACTCGGTGTGTCCCATCGGACTCTCCGGAGTCCGAGCCTCGGAAGCAGTCCCCCCCGGAGGATGCCCGGTTCTCGGACTTCGTTAGGGATATGGCCAAGGCTTTGGCCTTCCCTGCGGATCCCGAGGAGGAGCCTCGAGCCGAAGAGCTCGACGCCCTCCAGTATGACTCTCCCGCGAGGGAACACTTTACTGTGCCGGTTCCTCCTATGCTGGAACGACTACTCTTCCGCATGTGGGAGAGTCCGGCCTCCTCGCCGGTCCTGAGCAAGCGGGTCGATTCTATCTATCGAGTCCGCAAGAGCCCTGGCTTTCAAAAGGCACAGCTGCCACACCATTCCATGGTAGTGGAATCGGCCATGCATCGTCTTAAGAGCCAGAAGATGCACTCCTCGGTGCCTCCTGGAAGGGAGGCCCGTAACCTGGATGGCCTTGGCAAGAAGTGCTTCCAGGGCTCTATGCTCGCCTGTCGTGTCCAGACTTACCAGCTATACATGGGCATGTATCTCCGGGATCTGGCTAAAGAGCTAGCCGGATTCTCCGCTGGTCTCTCCGAGGAGCCCTTGCGGAGGTTCCTAGCCTTGTCCACGGGTATTCGGGAATGCTCAAAGTTCATGTCCCGAGCAGCCTATGATGGCTTTGAAGCCTCGGCTCGAGTAGCCGCAGCCGGCATCGGTGCCCGCCGACAGGCTTGGCTTCAGTCGTCCGACCTTGAGCCCTGGGTACAGGACAAGTTGGTCGATGTCCCCTGCCGAGGCGAAAACCTCTTTGGCAAGCCCATGGCGGAAAAGGCTGCACAAATTGAGACTGAGACTCTCACCAGGACCAGGCTTTCTAGGAAGACCTCCGCCCCTTCCCAGAAAAAGAAGGGCTCGGGAAAAAAGTCCTTTTACCCGAGGAAGGCAGCTGCCTACAAACAATACCCCCATTATCAGGCCCCTGCAGCTCCCCAACAGGGCCAGCAGGCCAAGGGACGGGGTAACGGGTCCCGTAGGCAGCAAGCCCCCAAGCCTGCACCACCAGCCCCTGCTCAGCAGGGTGGGGGTTTTTGACTCGCTCAGCATAGCCTCTCCCCCCCCGCTGGTTCCCCCCAGCACCGGAGGCCGGCTGGTTCACTTCGCCCACAGGTGGTCCAGCATCACCGCAGATGCCTGGGTGCTTCAGGTCGTGCGAGAGGGCTACCTTCTCCACTTCCATCAGGTCCCTCCCTCCTATTTTCCGGGAGAGCCTCCGCGCCCCCCTCTGCACAGGGAGTTGCTCCTTCAGGAGTTAGCAGGTCTTCTGCAGGAACAGGCGGTGGAACCGGTGTCACACCACCTGAGAGGTCAAGGCTTCTATTCAAGGTATTTTCTGATACCAAAGAGAACAGGAGGCCTCAGACCCATCCTGGACTTGCGCAACCTCAACAAGTTCCTTGTGCGGGAGAAGTTCAAAATGCTTACCCTTGGAATCCTTCTGCCCTACCTCCAGCAGGGAGATTGGCTATGCTCCTTGGATCTAAAGGATGCCTACACGCACATCCTCATCCACCCAAGCCACCGCCAATACCTAAGGTTTGTGGTGGCAGGAAATCATTACCAGTACAGAGTACTGCCCTTTGGCCTGTCCTCCGCACCGCGAGTCTTCACAAAATGTCTCGCGGTCGTGGCGGCCCATCTCCGGCTTCACGGCCTCTATGTCTTTCCGTACCTCGACGACTGGCTCATCAGAGCAGCGTCCGCTCAGGAGGTCGCCAACGCCACGTGCCGCACGGTGACTCTGCTGCAGCACTTGGGCTTTGTCATAAACTTCGCAAAGTCCACTTTGCTCCCCTCACAGGATCTCGAGTTCATCGGCGCAAGGCTGCACACTCCTCAGGCGCGAGCGTACCTACCGCTCGACAGGGCTCAGCGGCTCATGGACCTAGCCGACCGCTTTCGCAGCCAGCCCCTGGTCTCCGCCATGCGCTTCCTGAGACTGCTCGGCCATATGGCTTCCACCGTCCATGTGACCCCCAATGCCCGCCTGAATATGCGGTCTGCTCAATGGTGTCTCCGCCGGCAGTGGCGGCAAGCCACAGGCGGCCTAGCAGACCTTGTGCGCGTCTCCGAGCCGCTGGTCTCGTCTATCCGGTGGTGGCTCCGGCAGCCGAACCTGATATTGGGAATGCCTTTCCAGTCACCTCAGCCGACCCGGGTGCTGACCACCGATGCATCTCTCCTGGGCTGGGGAGCACATTGCCAAGAGGCTCGTACTCAGGGCCTCTGGACCAAGTGGGAGTCTGCTCAGCAGATCAACTTCCTGGAGCTCAGGGCGATCCGCCTAGCTCTCAGGGCCTTCTCCCACCTGACCTCCCAACAGTCCGTCCTTGTCCAGACGGACAATCAAGTTGCCATGTTCTACGTGAACAAGCAGGGGGGCACGGGCTCCTTCCTCCTCTGCCGGGAGGCACAGAAGCTCTGCTCTTGGGCCGTCAGTCACGGCATTCTCCTCAAGGCAGTTTATCTCCCGGGCCAAGAAAATTGCCTGGCGGACAAACTCAGCAGGGTCCTCCAGCCGCACGAGTGGCGTCTGGATCCCTTGATCGTTCAGAAGCTCTTCCTCAGGTGGGGCCTCCCCACGGTGGATCTCTTTGCCAGTCCTCACAACCGGCAGCTTCCTCGCTTCTGCTCTCGTCAGCCACACCCCCTTCGGGTTGCGGCGGACGCCTTTCTGATCTCATGGTCGGGGAGCCTTCTGTACGCTTTCCCTCCCATCCCGTTAGTCTCTCGGACTCTTTTCAAGGTTCTCCGAGACAAAGCCTTCATGATCCTGGTGGCCCCTCGCTGGCCCAGGCAGCCGTGGTTTCCGCTCCTGCTGCAACTGGCGGTGGAGGATCCAATCCCTCTGGGGGTACAACCGGATCTCCTCACCCAGGATCAGGGGTCCCTACTGCACCCCAACCTCCGGTCTCTCAACCTCATGGCCTGGCTGCTGAAAGGGTAGTCCTTGCTCCTCTTCTCTTGCCGGCGGAGGTGGAGGAGGTCGTCTTGGCTTCGCGACGGCCTTCTACCCGCAAATGCTACGCCCTTAAATGGCGTCGCTTTGCAATCTGGTGTTCCCAACAGTCTCAGGATCCCTTCTCCTGCCCGGTGTCGGTGATCTTACAGTACTTGCTACACCTCTCTAATCTGGGACTTAAGTCCAACTCCGTCAAAGTTCACCTCAGTGCTCTTTCAGCACATCATGTGCCGGTGGACGGCAGACCTCTCTCCAATGACCCTCTCGTAGCGAGGTTTCTCCGAGGTCTCCTTCTACTTAAACCACCTCTGCGCCCGCCAGCGCCTGACTGGGACCTGAATGTGGTTTTACAGCGGATCACCTGTCCGCCTTTTGAACCTATGGCTACCTGTTCTCTCCGTTTTCTGTCTTGGAAAACACTGTTCTTGATAGCCCTCACTTCCGCTAGGCGCGTAAGTGAATTGCAGGCCCTCGTGTCTGATCCCCCTTACACTAGGTTCTACAAGAATAGGGTAGTCCTTCGGACTCACCCGAAATTTCTGCCTAAAGTGGTCTCCCCTTTTCACATCAATCAGGAGGTGGTACTTCCAACCTTCTTTCCCAGACCACACTCCAGCCGAGCTGAAACGGTCCTCCATACCCTGGACTGTAGAAGGGCATTGAACTTCTACCTTGACCGTACGCGGGAGCACCGTAAAGCTGCTCAGCTTTTTGTGTCTTTTGACCCCAATAAATTGGGGCTCCCGGTCTCCAAGCGTACTCTGTCCATCTGGGTTGCGGACTGTATCTCTTGGGCTTATGGGGCAGCCGGACTCTCCTTAGAAAGTCGAGTCACGGCTCATTGCGTTCGGGCAAAGGCCACGTCAGTGGCTTACCTCCGCTCTGTTCCGCTGGCAGACATCTGCCGGGCCGCTACTTGGTCTTCGAGCCAGACTTTTGCGGTCCATTACTGTCTCGAGAGGGAGTCCCGTAGGGACAGTGCTTTCGGACAGGCAGTCCTCCGTAATCTCTTTGAGGTCTGAGCAACTCCTACCCTCCATCCCGGATGTGGGCTACCGGTGGGTGATAATTCAGCGAAGATTCTATCCTTCTGTGCTGCCGAGCTAGAGGGAGCTCATTTTTGTGCTTAGGGTCTCCGGTAGCCTTGAGCTTGGGAGTCCCATAAGTGAGGACTGACTTCCTGCTTGGTCCTGGAGAAAGCGTAGTTACTCACCTGTAACAGGTGTTCTCCAGGAGCAGCAGGAATCAGTCCTCACTACCCTCCCTCCTCCCCTTGGAGTTGCAATCGTCTGCTTATGTTCTTTTGCAAATTTTTATGCTGTCTTTTTTTTAGCTATGTCATCTGACTGGCTAAGATGGCACCTTCGGGCGGGAAGACGACCGCGCATGCGCGCTGCAATTCCCAAAGGCTTTCTTTGAAAGCTGGGGAAAATTGCTCCGCGAGGGCTCCGTCGGCGCCGACGTCACCCATAAGTGAGGACTGATTCCTGCTGCTCCTGGAGAACACCTGTTACAGGTGAGTAACTACGCTTTACGGTCCATCCCTAGGGTGCTCAGTTTGTTTATAAGTCGCCTGTGAGGAACAGTGTCAAAGGCTATCTCCAGGAACAAGTAGGAATGAGTCTTCACATATTGGTACGTCGGTACCGACGGAGCCTGCGCGGGAACGCTCCCCAACGTCTAATCAGAAAGCTTTTGGGAGCATCCCACAGCGCCTGCGTGCTGCCTGCCCGCCTTTCCCAACTGTCTCTCCTCAGTTGTTCTTTTTCCGCGGAGCCAGCAGGTCGTGTTCCTGTCACCGCAGAAGAATTTCTTTATTTTTTCTTTATTCTTTTCTGTCGCTTCTGCCTTCTTCGACGCTGTACCGGTACCGCTGGTCCTTGTTCTTTTCTTCTTTTAAAAAAAAAAAAAAAAAGACCTTTTTTCCACTTCAGGTGCACTTCCATTTTGGGCCATAGGCCCAGAACATTTTTCCTTAACTATGGAAAAGCCTGCCTCAGGTTTTAAGAAGTGCACAAAATGTGGTGGTACCATCTCCGTCACAGACACCCATGACTGGTGTCTAAAATGTTTAGGTCCTGACCATTCCATAACAGATTGTGTGTACTGTTCCATGATGTCCAAGAGGGGTTGTCAGAACCGAGCTGCCAATCTCAGTACCCTGTATCTCCAGGAACAAGCAGGAATAAGTCCTCACATATGGGTACGTCGGTACCGACAGAGCCTGCGCGGGAAAGCTCCCCAGCTTCCCAGAAGGAAGCTTTTGGGGCCTCCCACTGCACATGCGCGCTGCCTTCCCGCCTTCCTGACCAGCTCTCCTCAGTTTCTCTTTTTCCGCGGAGCCAGCAGGTCGTGTTCCTGTCACCGCTGAAGAAATTATTGTTTTAGTTTGTTTCTTTAGACCGCGTACCTGCCTTCCCCATACCGAAACCGGTACCGCCGGTCTCTCTTTTCTTTTCTTTAAAAAAAAACAAAAAACTTTATCTTTGCACAACTTGGTGACTTCGGTTAGGCCTCAGGCCTACACAAATTCTCCTCATGGAGAAACCAGCCCCTGGTTTCAAGAAGTGTACCAAGTGTAGTGCTGTTATTTCTGTCACAGACACCCATGAATGGTGTCTTAAATGTTTGGGACCTGACCACTCCATTCCGGACTGCCCATCCTGCTCCCAGATGTCTAAACGAGGTTTGCAGAACCGGGCCAACAAATTCCATGTGCTGTTTGCTTCAGATAATCCAGCATCACAGTCATCCAGGTCTTCCTCTCCGGATGGATCTCAGGTAACCAAACCTTCTTCGGGCAGGTCCTCAAAGAGCAAATCTCCTTCAAAGCATCGAGAGGCTCTCACTTTTGAATCTGAGGACCATGCCCCAGCCAAACAACCCCGGCGGGAAGCTCTGGCTTCCAAAGCACCATCTATGGGGTTACAGGTTGACATCGATGGCACGGCCTCGACTGATCACCTGTTAGACTGCTCTGGGGTACCGGCCCATACCGGTACCGACATCCAGGCAGCAGTGGCGTCTATGAGCAATACTGTTCAGACCATGCAGCAAGCCATGCTGGCTTTTATTAATGCTGCGACGCCCTCGGTACCGCGTTCAGCGGTACCGGGTCCGGTTCCGGTATCGTCTCCCATACCGGAACTGAGACTATCGACTTCCAAACGCAGATCGGTTCCGCATGCCGGATCCGGGTTTTCACCCGATACCGATCCCATACCCGGTACGCCCGATGTCGATACCGATCGGTATGCGTATCGTGCGTTGGAAGCAAATAGAGAATACTCTGATTCTTCTGAGGATTTTGACTCCTCTGAGGACTCTGATGAGCTGTCTCTAGTTCTTCATGAAGACCCCTCTTCCCCAAAGAGGAGAATGTCTCCACCAGAGGATTTGTCCTTTCAAGACTTCATTATAGAACTGGCTAAAGGACTTTCTATTACCACATCCTCTGAAAAAGAACCTAGGTCAAAGAAATTGGATATTTTAGGATACCCTAAGGTTCCTAAAGAGTCAGTCACCCTGCCTATCCATGAAATCCTTCAAGAACACTTGATGGACTTATGGGAGGCTCCTCTAACGTTGTCTCCTTACTCTCGTAGGTTGGACACCATGTACCGGGTCCCTCCTTCTCCTGGGTTTCAAAAGACTCAGCTGCCTCACCATTCCATTGTGGTGAAGTCTGCGCTGAAAAAGATTAAGAGCACCAAAAGGCACTCTTCTACCCCTCCAGGGCGAGAATGTAAGACCCTAGACTCTTTTGGCAGGAAAGTTTTCCAGGCTAGTATGCTTATAGCCAGGATTAATTCTTACAGTCTGTATATGGGCAGGTTTCTCAGGGAACTTGCCCTAAAGGTACGGCATTTTGCCTGCTTTATCCCTGAGGATAGAAAGGAGGAGTTCATTTCTCTGGTGAAACAGCTTCTAGATGTTTCTAAGTTCTCCAACAGAGCAGCTTTTGATTCCTTTGAGGGTGCCGGTAGAGCTTCGGGCATTGCTATTGCAGCCCGACGACTTGCTTGGCTCCAGGCCTCTGACCTAGAACCCTGGGTCCTGGATGGCTTACAGAATCTGCCCTGTACAGGTGAGAACTTATTTGGTAAGGACTGGCAAATTAAAGCCACTCAAATGGACGCAGAAAATGCTACATTAGATAGACTTTCTAAGTCTACCTCTACTCCTGCCAAGAAAAAGTCCTTCAAGAGGCCTTACTACAAGAAGGCCAGATTTTCCACAAATACTGGCCAACAACCTTCTCAGCCTCGCTTTGCTGCTAAACGTCAGCAACCTAAACAGGCAAGGTCAAAGCCTGCATTGTCTGCCACTCCTCAGCAGGCTCAACCCCCTCAGGGGTTTTGACTTGCCCCTAGAGAACTTAACATTTCTGGCTCTAGAACAACCAGAGCCCCTCACCATTCCCGGAAGGTTAGCTCACTTTGCTCCCAGATGGGGGCAAATTACATCAGAGCAATGGACCCTCTCTATCATCAGAGAGGGCTACAAACTTCATTTTTCCAACCTTCCTCCATATACCATGGTGAGGCACTTCAATTCTCCCCCATCTCTCCTGGGCCTGTTGGATCAGGAGGTCTCTTCTCTCCTTGCCCAAGGGGCAATAGAAGAGGTTCCTCTTCTTCAACAAGGGACAGGATTCTACTCCCCTTATTTTCTCATAACAAAGAAGACAGGGGGATTCAGACCTATCCTAGATCTGAGAGAATTGAACAAATTTCTGTACAAGGAGAAATTCAAAATGCTTTCTCTAGGCATTCTCCTTCCATACCTTCAGAGTCAGGATTGGCTTTGTTCTCTAGATCTCAAGGATGCGTGCACACATATACTCATCCACCCATCCCACAGAAAATATCTAAGATTTCTGTTTCAGGGAAAACATTTCCAGTACAGAGTACTTCCCTTCGGTCTAGCCTCTGCTCCAAGAGTGTTCACCAAATGCATGGCAGTTGTTGCCGCATTTCTAAGAGGTCTGGGAATTTTTGTATTCCCATATCTGGACGACTGGCTCATCTGAGCTCCATCTCAGTCAGAGGCCCAGATTTCCCTGGACCGCACAAGGCACCTTCTGCAGTATCTGGGACTGGTGGTAAACCTTCCCAAGTCTCAACTTACCCCTACTCAGTCTCTGGAATTCATAGGGGCCCAGTTGGACACCACCACTGCAAGGGCCTACCTACCTCAAGTCCGGGGCCAACGTCTGCTGTGCTTGGCCTCCCAAGCTCAGTCCAGCAGTCACTTGACAGCCAGAGAAATGCTGCGACTTCTGGGCCACATGGCCTCCACGGTACACGTGGTGCCCTACGCTCGTCTTCATATGAGAGCAGCTCAATGGACCTTGGCCACCCAGTGGACTCAGGCATCAGGAGCGCTCTCCGACCAAATACTCACCTCAAAGCGTCTGTTTTGGTCCCTCCAATGGTGGATGTCCACCAAGAATCTGTTGTTGGGGACCCCCTTCCAACCCTTGTTGCCCCAAGCAACCCTCACAACAGATGCCTCCCAAACAGGGTGGGGAGCCCATCTTCAACACCTCTCCACTCAGGGTACTTGGTCTCCACAAGAGACCACCCTTCACATCAACCTCCTGGAACTGCGAGCAATCTTCTTTGCCTCAAAGTCTTCCATACCCTCCTAGTCAACCTGACCGTCCTAGTCCAGACAGACAATCAGGTGGCCATGTTCTACATAAACAAACAAGGAGGGACAGGCTCTCTGTCGCTTTGCAACGAAGCTCTCAGATTATGGGCCTTCGCCAGAGAGCATCAAATTAATCTTCTGGCAGTCTATCTTCCAGGGGTTCAAAACTCTCGGGCAGACAGACTCAGTCGAGTTCTGCTTCCACACGAATGGTCCCTACATATGGACCAGATAAACAGAATCTTTCAGGAATGGGGAACCCCGGACATAGACCTCTTTGCAAGTCCGTGGAATGCCAAACTTCCCTGGTTCTGTTCCAGGACTCCGTGTCAGAGAGCTCAGGCCAACGACGCCTTTCTCCTACATTGGGGTCAGGAATTCCTATATGCCTTTCCACCCATTCCTTTGATTCCCAAGACTCTGTTCAAACTACAGAGGGATCACGGATCGATGATCCTCATAGCTCCACGCTGGCCACACCAAGTGTGGTTCCCTCTACTTCTGCATCTCTCCCAGGGACCCTCCCTGGACCTGGGAGCTGCGCCAGACCTTCTCTCTCAGGAGGAAGGGACTTTGTGGCACCCAAACCCCAAGTCCCTACACCTCAGAGCTTGGTTACTGAAGGCCTAAGCCTTCATGACTTCAATCTTTCTCAACCAGTGAAAGATATCCTTCATGCCTCTAGGAAACCCTCCACGAGGCGTTCCTATGCTTTCAAATGGAAACGCTTTTCCATTTGGTGTGCTCAACAGGGTCTTGACCCTCTAGCACTTCCTTTGAATTCTCTACTAGACTATCTCCTGCATCTTTCTAATGCAGGCCTTAAGACAAATTCAGTAAGAGTCCATTTGAGTGCTATTGCAGCATCCTTAAAACCTATAAATGGACAACCTGTCTCCTCTCATCCGCTTGTTGCAAGGTTCATGAGAGGCCTGACTCTAACTAAGCCTCCCATCCGACCTCCTCCGGTAGCATGGGACTTGAACCTAGTTCTGGGTCAGCTTATGAAGCCACCTTTTGAACCGTTGGTTTCTACCTCCTTGAAATTTCTTTCCTGGAAGGTCCTTTTCCTTATTGCAGTCACTTCGGCTCGCCGTATCAGTGAACTACAGGCCTTGGTGGCTCATCCACCTTATACCAGGTTTCATCATGATAAGGTGGTCCTTAGGACGAATCCCCACTTTATGCCCAAAGTGGTCTCGCCTTTTCATCTTAATCAAGAGGTATATCTACCTGTCTTTTTTCCAGCTCCTCATGCATTCAGTGCAGAGAGGAACCTTCATACTTTAGATTGTAAAAGAGCTCTTGCCTTTTACCTCAACAGGACTCAGCCACATCGAAAGTCTTCCCAGCTTTTCGTGGCTTTTGATCCTTCTCATTTGGGACTTCCAGTCTCCAAACGTACACTTTCCAATTGGATTGCTCAGTGTATTTCCTTTGCTTACCAGAGTAAAAATATTTCTCTGGAAGGCCATGTCACAGCTCACAATGTGAGAGCCATGGCCACTTCTATGGCTCATCTTCACTCTGTATCCATAGATCAGATCTGTCGAGCCGCCACCTGGGCCTTGGTTCATACCTTCACAGCCCATTACTGTTTGGACAAGGACTCCCGCCGGGATGCCTTGTTTGGTCAGGCTGTCCTCAAACACCTGTTCCATACTTGAACAACTCCTGCCCACCTTCCCAGAATGGATGCCTGAGATCCATACGAAGATGGCGAACCCTTGGAACGGGATCTCCCAGGCATCTTAGCTAGGGAGTCCCCATATGTGAGGACTTATTCCTGCTTGTTCCTGGAGATAGCACAGTTACTTACCTGTAACAGGTGATCTCTGGGAACAGCAGGAATTAGTCCTCACAACCCACCCACCTCCCCTAGGAGTTGTATCCTCTATCTATCTTCCTTTCCTCTCTCTATTGTCTCAGCTATAAACTCGAACTGAGGAGAGCTGGTCAGGAAGGCGGGAAGGCAGCGCGCATGTGCAGTGGGAGGCCCCAAAAGCTTCCTTCTGGGAAGCTGGGGAGCTTTCCCACGCAGGCTCCGTCGGTACCGACGTACCCATATGTGAGGACTAATTCCTGCTGTTCCCAGAGATCACCTGTTACAGGTAAGTAACTGTGCTTTCCCTCTGATGCGGCTTCGGTGGCATCGACGTCTTCCAGGGCTGCTTCTTCCTCACATGGATCTCAGGTAACTAAACATAAATCCAGCCGGTCCTCGAAGGGAGATCTCCTTCTAAGCATCGAGATGCCTCTGGCCTTGCCCTCGAGGATTCTGTACCAGCAAAATTACCCCGGCGGGAGGCTTCGGCCTCTAAAGCATCATCATCGGGGTTCCAAGATGATCTCGATGGCGTGGCCTCGACAGATCTCTTGGTGCCATGCTCTGGGGTACAGGTGGCTTCCACCGGTACTGACTTCCAGGCATTGGCAGCGTCGATGGATCAGAGAATTCTGTCCATGGAACGCAGTCTGGCGGCTTTCCTTGTGGCATTGACGCCCTTGGTACCGCAACAGACTATTCCGCCGGTACCGGCACTAGCATCACCATCGGTATCGATCCCGGTACTGGTGGCATCGGCATCGGTGTCCGTTATGCCAGTACTTTGTCCTCTGAAGCCCTCCGGTACCGATACCCCGGTACTGGTGATTCCCGATACCGATCCCGGTCGGTATGGGTATCGGGCATTGCAAGAGCATCCAGACAGACGATACTTCAATTTCTCTGAGGAGTCTGTCGATGCAGTGATGCTTCTTCCACAGGAGGAGTCCTCTCCTAAACGTAGGATGTCTCCTCCAGAGGATTTGTCTTTTCAAGACTTTATCAGAGAGATGGCTTGGGGTCTCTCTATTACAGTGGCACCTGAATCAGAGCCCAGAGCCAAGGAGTTAGATATTTTACAATATCCTAAAACTCCTAAAGAGGCAGCTACCTTACCTATTCATGAGATTCTGTATGATCTCATGTTGAGGATGTGGGAAGCACCTCTGACTACCTCTCCTCATTCTCGCAGGTTGGACACCATGTATCGTGTCCCTCCTTGTCCTGGTTTCCATAAAACTCAACTTCCTCACCACTCTATTGTGGTTGAGTCTGCAATGAGAAAGATTAGAAGTGCCAAAAGACATGCCTCTAATCCTCCAGGACGTGAATGTAGAACCCTGGATGCTTTTGGAAGAAGAGTCTTCCAAGCTTCCATGCTTGCTGCGAGAATTAATTCCTATAGTCTTTACATGGGAATGTTCTTAAAAGAAGTCACTGACCATTTGCAGACTTTAAGTCCTTTTATGTCTGAGGATAAAAGGCAGGAATTTCTCACTGGGCTCAAACATGCCCAGGATATCTCCAAATTCTCCAACCGTGCAGCTTTCGACTCCTTTGAATGCGTAAGCAGAGCCTCAGCTATTGCCATAGGTGCACGTAGGATTGCTTGGCTTCAAGCATCTGATTTGGAGATCTGGGTTCAAGATGAATTGGGAAATATCCCTTGTACAGGTGAGAACCTGTTTGGTAAGGATTGGCAAGCAAACGCCAATCAGATGGATGCTGAAAATTCTGCTTTGGATAGACTATCCAAATCTACAGCTGCTCCTGCTAAGAAAAGGTTGTTCAAGAAAACACCTTTTTCTAAAAAGGGAAGATTCTACCCTGCTTATGGTCAGCGGGCATCTTCTGCAGCTCAGTTCCCTTCCAAACATCAGCAATCCTCCAAACAGAGCAAAGCAAAAGCTGCGAGGCCTGCTCCAGCCCAGCAACCTCAGCCCCCTCAGGGCCTTTGACTTAGCCTGTGACGTTTTTAATTCTTTTCTGGAGGTCCAACGTGGGGTCAACCAGTAGTACTTGATAGGCAGCAGTGTTAGAAAGTTGCCGATAGGCTTCTTGTAGATATTGTGCTCTATCCATTACTACAATGGCTCCCCCTTTATCGGCCCGGCGGATGACAATATCCAGATTGTTCTGTAATTCTAATAGTGCTGCATTTTCAATTGGTGTGAAAGTGCAAGAAACCAATTTACTTTCCTGTTCCAATTTCTTTACATCCTTTAATATTAAATCCTTAAAAAGAGACAGAACCGGATGCATTGGCCCTGGAGGGGGTCCAGGTTGATTTCATTGGTAGGGGAATTCGACGTTCGTCGCACCTATGGTCTAATCTCCGTTCTTCAAGGGTCCGGTCTGCAAAAAACAGTTTCAAGTGTAATTTTCTCATTAAATTTTCGAGGTCACATCACAAGCACTGGAACACAGCCTAATTTTAAAGAAGGAGTGGAATTTTCTAAACGAACCTTCTCCTACCACAGCAAGATTTTTAGTACCGAAAGTTCAGAAGGATATTCAGAACCCTCCTGGGAGACCAATAGTCTCCACGAAAGGAACAGTGTTAGAACCGCTGTCTATATATATAGATTCCTATTTAAGACCTCTAGTGCAGCACATCCCTTCATACGTAAAAGACGCGTCCCATTTCCTAAACATGCTAGCAGAACAAGCAGAATGGGCTACTAGAGCAGAGGTGCTACTAGTCACTGTGGATGTGTCAGCCCTCTATACGAATATTCCGTAAAAAGCAGCGTTTGACGTTGTGATGTCATCAATGCAAGCCCGAGGAGATCTATCGAATGAACAAGTTGAGTTTATATCTCATTTAACCAGATTCACAATTTTCCAGAATTATTTTGAGTTCCAAGGTACCATATACCACCAGCTATCCGGGGTGGCTATGGGGGCCACCTGCGCCCCATCAGTGGCAAATTTATACATGGAGGCCTACAAACATCAATGGCTCACCATTTCACCTTATAAACAACACTTAGTGGTATGGCAAAGATTTATTGATGATGTATTTGTGCTATGGAAAAGCACTACCACTGAACTACACCAGTTTTTGGATTGGTTAAATGGGGTGAATCCTCATATCCAATTTTCCTATACTTTCCATGAAACACGAATAGTATTTCTTGATGTAGTTTAAAAAAGTTCACGAGGTTGGGTCACTTCGGTGTATAAAAAACCTACAGATCGCAACACGCTACTCCATTATCGCAGCAGACACCCCAGGCAACTGAGTGACAGCTTGCCCTTGTCCCAGTTTCTACGATATCGTAGAAACTGTTTTAGGCAGGAGGATTACAAGAAACAGGCAATAAGCTTATTACAAGGGTTCCGACACAGAGGATATCCCAAACAAGTCCTCAACAATGCTTATAGAAGAACACTATATAATGATAGGGGATTACTGTTACATTCACATAAAAAAGAAAAAAATATCGATGACAATTCAATTAATTTCATCACCAAATTTTCTCCACTCAGTGCTAACATTAAGAAAATAATTACACGACATCAGAATGTATTGAATGTTCTCCCCGGATTACAAAATAAAAAAATCAGATGCGTTTGGACTAGAAGTCTAAAAAATAAGATTGGAGAGCTAGAATATATAGCAATAAATGAAAGGTTAGATATGATTGGCATCTGAGTCCTGGTGTAAGGAGGACAACCAATGGCACACTGATACCTGGGTACAAACTATATTGCAATGATAGAGTAGATCAAATTGATGGAGGGGTTGCACTCTGTTAGAGAGTGCATAGAGTCACATAGGATTAAGGTTTTGCAGGAAATAAAATACACTATATAATCTCAATGGATAGAAATCCCATGTAAAAAGGGAAAGGCGATGGCAGTGGGGGTGTACTACCGACTGCCTGGCCAGAATGAACAGATGATGAAATGCTTGATGAAATCAGGGAAGCTAACAAAAGTTACAACACAGTAATAATGGGTGATTTCAATTACCCTGGTATCGACTGGATCACTGTCACAGCAGGACATGCTAGGGAGATAGTTTCTAGATGAAATAAATGACTGCTTCTTGGAGCAGCTGGTTCATGAACCGACAAGAGGGGAAGCTATTCTCGACCTAGTCCTTAGTGGAACACAGGATCTGGTGCAAGAGAGAAGGGTGTTGTGGCCACTTAGCAATAGTGATCATAGCTTGATCACATTTGATTTAATAAATGGAAGAAGGACAGCAAGGAAATCAACAGTACTACCTTTTAACTTTCAAAGAAGAGACTAATAAAATGAGGAAAATAGTTAAGAAAAACCTAGAAGGAGCAGTTGCAAAGGTTAAAAATTTACATTTCAAGCATGAGCATTGTTTAAAAATACTATCTTGGAAGCCAAGACCAGATGTAATCTCCAGGAACAAGCAGAATGTAGTCTTCACATATGGGTGATGTCGGCACTGACGGAGCCCGTGCGGGAACGCTCCACAGTGTCCAATAGGAAAACCTTTTGGAGCATGCCACTGCACCTTCCCACCATTGTGACTCTTCCTCCTCAGTCCTTTGTTTTCCGCGGAGCCAGCAGAAAACAAATCCTGTCACCGCAGAAAATTTCTTCATTCTTCTTATTTATTTTTTGCGGTTGCATCTGCCTTTCCGTCGACACCGGAACAGATCTTTGTTTTTATTCTTTTCTGTCTGTAAAAAAACCCCAAAAATCTTTAATTCTCCAGGTGCATCGATGCTATTTTCGGCCTTAGTCCTTCCATCCAGTCTACTGACATGATGGAAAAACCAACCAGTGGTTTTAAGAAATGTTCTAAGTGTAGTAGCACTATCTCTGCCACTGATACCCATGACTGGTATCTTAAATGCCTCAGCCCAGATCACCAGCCATCTGAATGTCCCCTGTGCAAGAAGATGACAAAGAGAGGCCTACAGAATCGGGCCGCAAAAATCTGCCCCCTTTTTGCCTCAGATGCGGTTTCACTTGCTTCAACGTCATCAAGTGCATCGTCTTCCCCACATGGATCTCATGTATCGAAACACAAGTCTTCCTCCAAGACAGGCCATCCTTCCAAGGGTAGATCTCTATCTAAACATAGAGATGCCTCTAGCGCTGCCCTGGAGTTGGATCAACTGGACAAACTACCCCGGCGGGAAGACCTCCCTTCCAAAGCCACAAAAGGGGTCCAGGATGCTTCCGAGGCCTCCACCTCAGAAAAGCTCATGGTACCATGCTCTGGAACAGTAATCCATGCTTCCGGTACCTTTACCCAGGCATCGGCAAGCTCTATAGATCAGCTTATTCTGGCCATTGGGCGGATTCTAACGACTCTGTTAGCGGCATCTGTACCGTCAACACTTTAACAGCAGTATCGTCGGCACCGGTACTGTCAACGATGCTGATGCAGTTGGCATTGGGTTTCATGCTGCTCGCTACACTCCCACCCATGCCGACCCTCGAGTTCGTTCCTGGTTCCGAGATAATGGTACGGCAGGTCTCTTGGGCCGATACCAATCTAGATTGGTACTGGACATTACAGGAGCAAGAGCATCGCTCCCGATGATATTTAGATTCAACCGATTCTGATTCTTCAGCTGATGAATCAATCGGTACCCAAAAAATGTGAAGTCTTCCAGAGGTACCCTCACCATAAGAACATAAGATATGCCATACTGGATCAGACCAAGGTCCATCAAGCCCAGTATCCTGTTTCCAACAGTGGCCAATCTAGGTCATACGTACCTAGCAGTTTCCCCAAAAGACACAGGTTCCACAATGCTTGTACTCGGTCAAGCATTGATATCCTGGGTCCCTTCTTAATAATGGTTTATAAACCTTTCCTCCAGGAACTTGTCCAAACCTTTTTTAAACCCAGCTACACTAACAGCCTTTAACTACATCCTCTGGTAACAAATTCCAGAGTTTGATTACATGTTGAGTGAAAAAATATTTTCTTTTATTAGTCTTAAATAGTTAACCTGTAGCTTTATTGCATGTCCCTTAGTCTTTCTATATTCTGATAACGTAAACAATCGATCATGTTTACCCGTTCCACTCCATTCATTAATTTATAGACCTCTATCATTTCTCCCCTCAGCCTTCTCTTTTCCAGATTGAAGAACCCTAACCTTTCTAGACTGTCTTCATAGGGGTATCCTTCCATCCCCTTTACCATTTTGGTGGCTCTTCTCTACCTTTTCTTATAATGCAATATCCTTTTTAAGATACAGTGACCAGAATTGCACATAATGTTCAAGGTGCGGTCGCACCATGGAACGATACAGACATTATAATATCCTTTGCTTTATTTTCTATTCCTTTCCTTATGATTCCTAGCATTCTGTTTTCTCTCTTGGCTGCCGCTGATCACTGGATGGAGGGTTTTAACATATTATCCACGATGACGCCTAAATCTTTTTCCTGGGTGTTGGTTCCTAATGTGGCAACTTGCATTGTGGAACCATAGTTTGGGTTGTTCTTTTCTAGTGCATAACTTTGCACTTGTCCACATTAAATTTCATCTACCATTTGTATGCCCAGTCTTCTAGTTCATCAAGATCCTCATGCAATTTTTCACAATACTCATGGCTTTTAACAACTTTAGTTTTGTGTCAGCTGCAAATTTGATGTCCTGGAAATGGGAAAAATGAGTGAGGTTATTTATGAATATGTTAAAAAGCAGCAGAGAAGGGGTCAATGGGCGGGGAGTGGGTGGGGAGAGGCTCCTGCTACACTAACGTGGGGAAATGAAGGGCCGAACATTACCGGGACTGAAAACCTGTCGTTAGATGCACATTTGCAGTAGGGTGAAACCATTTCAGCGTTAGCAATGTTACAGCATAGGCAGGGAGCCCAAGTAAGGGTGATAGTAGTGCTCCATTTGCAGCAACAGCATAGTCCCCAAGTAGGAAAGGCCACTATGGTGATGGTGCAAATGGGGCATAGGGGGCTGCAGGAGGGACATGCAGTGGGGGCAGCTGGGGCACAGAGTGGACTAGGCTGTCGCCTAGGTGGCACATAAGAACATAGAAACTGGAAATCAGCAGGACAGCAGCTGACCAGGGCCAAACATGCCCAGTAGTCAGTGTTTCACAGTGTCCCATCCAGAGGACATTACCCAGCAAGTACCCCAAAGGTCACACAGGTACCACTATGCCTGTAATAGGGAAATCAGTGCACATTTGGGGACAACTCTAACAAGGGTCCAGAGAGCTTCTCCAGGATGTGTCCCAAACAATTCATAAACCCAGCTAACTGAACACCCTTTACTGCAACCCCTAGTAAGGCATTGCAGGGTGTGACCACACGTTGTCGGAAACATATATACACCCAGTAGGCCAAACTGGGTACACCGTACCTGAGGTGCATGCCCTAGCCTGTCCACAGTCGGCTGTCACAACACAATCTACCTACATCTACCTGGTCCACCCTAGCCAATAGTTGCTAGAGCACCAACCTGACATCCCCCCCCCCAGCCATCTCTCCCCCATGTGGAAGGGACATAACATTGGTAGGCAGTGATGGGGGGGGGATGTGTGGATGTCCATGTGTGCCTACCCACCCCAGACCCCGCACCCTAGGCACCCGCCTACCTGCACAGTGGATGGTCTGGAACTGCGCACTACCAGCACCGACAACATATGGTCAGGTCAGCGGGGGGGGGGGGGGGTGTTGGTGCTGGAGGGGGTAGTGGAACCTGCCTGCAGTGGACCTAGGCCATGCCTTGTACCAGTACGTGGTGTGCAGTGCAACAGAAAAGGTCTGGCTGAGGAAAAGTAAAGGTAGCCCTAGGGACTGCTGTGCTTCTGTGGCAACAGTGTGGTGCAGTACACACAGCCAGCGTGTCCCGGAGCAGAGGGTCACAGGTTCAGGTCCCAGCTGTGGATCCTGCAGAGCATGTCCCTATATTTTACCCTACAATGCAGATACAACATCCAAATGTGCAATCCCCAAAGCAGCGGCCAACTGGGGTACAGACACCCACTCACACAGGCTCCACTATCCAAAGCTTCATGGAGAGTCTGGCTGTTGGCTCCAGCATGGAGCTGCAGTTATCACCTGAGCACTACTACTACTAGCTCCTGCACACCTTAGCAATGCCGGCGCTGTGATCAGGACCAGTGTGGTGGGCAGGGCTGCCAACCACCCCTATCACTGCACAATGCTACAATAGGAGAATGTGTGTGTGTATGTCTACCCATTGTTTTGTGGCTGCCTACACCTCACTGGGCCTGCAATGCTTACACTGTTTCCAGCGTCAGCCTGCAAATGTGCTTAATGCGGAGCAAGGTATTGTGGGTATGGGCCGGACAGGTCAGGATGCATCTGCACAGGGTGTAGGGTAATGGCTGGTATATAGTAGTGCCCAACCACCACCTGCATGGACAAAGTGGCCACAGCACGTCTTGCTATTATGGCACTCTCACACTGACCGAACAGTGACCATGGCATGGCTATGTTCCCACATAGTGCTACATAGTATCTGTCTCAGGTGATATGTGTGCCCCCTTTTCTGGAGGGCCAATAACCGGGGCACCTGCTGGGTGTCTGTGCCATACAACCCAGGTCTGGGTGCGCATATTTCCACTGTGAACATGCAAGATAGACTGGCTAGTGGAGTGTCCGCGGTTAGTTTGTGCATTGCTGGAACACCTGGCGTGGTGCAGCAGGTACAGTCTGACTGTGCCTTCTGCTGGTGAATGTCAGACCATGGTTGGGGGCTGCGGAGGCTCCTAGTACGACCATTGGTCTGCTAGTGGCCTAGCAACAGGCCAGATCTGGTCTGACCCCCCTGATGATATCCACAGCCTAAGGCACCTTAGGTCTAAGGTACCTCAGGGACGGTAAAATGCATTAGGTTGACAGGCATGAGCTGGAAGGCAGGAGAACAGCTGTAGCCCTAAAACCTGGAGGGAGCACAGAGGAAGGGCAATGGAGAGGTAGTCTACTGTAGTTTGCAGTATTGCGGTGTATGCGTGTTGCGTCTTACGCCTGTTGCGGAGAACGCGCGTACACCCGTATGCCGCAATGCGCGTTGCAGTGCCGCAGATGCACAGTGCTCACAATAATGCTTGGGACGTGCGTTGTTACACGCCATGACCTGACCACATAACCTAAGGCGCTTAGACGTATCTCATAACGCATGTAGAAAGGTCTGTAATGTCACGCACGTTATTGTGCACGCTGCGCGTCAGCCGCCCTGCAACGCACGTTCGACGCAACACTCTTACGCTGCAATACTGCATCTAGCAGACACGATGGCCACTTGGTGGAACATATTTGCAGTGTGCTTGTTGTGGTTGTTTGGGATAGTGGTTGCAGACATGCGTGGAGCCAACATAAGTTGTGGGTTTGGGTCCAACTAGTTCCTTTTCCTATCTTTTTGTTTGTTCTGCTCACCTTACCATACAATGGCTCCGGCTTCGTCCCTTCTCCACACACCCTTCCTTCTCTTCACTGTACACTGCAGTGTCCCCTCCATGCAGCCTATCCGTCACATGCTAGCTGTTACATATGGTCCCTTTTTTGGCCTGTCTGGGTGGGCAGGTGGCTCAGTGGTTTGGTATTGGTGTCGGTGAGCTGTGTTTGGGCTCTTCAGTGTACCGGTTCGATTCTCTTTTACTCCTTTTTGGATCTCTTGCCCATTTTGCCCTTATACACACACCATCCGCACAGCTGGCCCTTCCGACCGACCCCTGACGCCCTTTCCGTTAAAGTTGTTTACTCCTCTGCATGTTGTGTTCACTGCACACCATTTCATGGTGTGTATGCATGTGTTTATCTGTGGCTCATGTCCCCATTACCGACTGCGATATCAGCTGCCTGTGGTCTATGGCCTTACACCTACGGCGCCGTTTCTCATGTGGCACCATGTCTGCACATCCCTCAGTGTGTCTTCTACTGTCTGCGCGCCTTAGATTGCAACCCCTTTGGATGCGCTGCTGCTTCCCGTCGGCTGTGACGTTAACGCGCGGTGGGTCCAGGGCGCACTGTACCACGCGTTAGGCGCCTTGTAACGCGCGTTACCTGACACGACTTGCTTTAACGATGCACCGCCCACTCCTTTATACGGGCATCTGTAACATTACCAGAGAACTTAACAACGTGTTCCCTGTAAGTATTAGTGTATGTGTCTCATATCCCCTCGTGTTAAATGTATCCCCCAACCGCTTTGACCCGGTGAAAAGCGGGATATAAATGCAGCTAAATAAATAAATAAATAAACGGTAACATTACCGCGGTTTAGTAAACATACCCCCAAGTCTTTGTCTGACTCCACTAGAAAAGTTACCAAAAGAGTTGCTGTTGAGGAAATTTCCTCCAATGACGTCTCTAAATAAGAAGACAAATCAAGGCTTGCCCCACTTAATTGATCCACCTCCTGCCCATCCAAGCAAACATCCTTAAGTGTCCCCTTCACACCCTTAGGCAAATACATTTTTGAAATTTTAATTGAATCAGGATCAGGGTGCAATAGGATATCCTTAAGATAGTTGGAGAACAAAATCCCAGAGGACAAGAAATAAGTACAAGGAAAATTCAGAAACCTCAAATTTTTTGAACGAAAATCATTCATGACGATACAAAGCAAGAGAATCTTGTACTGAGGAGACAAGGGCAGACTGGAATAATGAGGTCTGAGATTCAAGTTTAGAAAATCGATTATCACATAAAGAAAATTTAACCTCATGCTCATCAAGAGCAGCCACCACCACCTCAGAGAAAGAGAAGATTGCAAAGATAATTCAGTCCATTTCACCACTTCCAGTATATCTTTAAGTGAAATATTTTGTGGAGGTTCAGGTTTCTCAGAAACTTCTAAGAAGCTAACTGGTTTAGGTAACAAATTTAGAGTCAGAGAGAGATTCCAAACATAGGAAAGAATCCGGCAGGGGAATAGGTCCCAATGTTTCCCCACTCTTCTTATGTAGAGCAGGGAGAGCATTAACAGAACTACTACTCAGGTTGGGAGGAGTAAAACCCAACGAGGTCAAGGAAGAGGAAGAGACAGTACTCACAGCTGGAGACGCCTTCCCGGTGGTGGAAGTTGCAGAAACTTTCTCCATAACTCCAAAATGAGTGTC
Organism: Ichthyophis bannanicus; assembly: GCA_033557465.1. Classification (NCBI taxonomy): domain Eukaryota; kingdom Metazoa; phylum Chordata; class Amphibia; order Gymnophiona; family Ichthyophiidae; genus Ichthyophis; species Ichthyophis bannanicus. Next base: position 636,021,068 of record CM066035.1, read on the forward strand.
AAGAGGATCAACAACCTTAACAGCTTTCACCTTCGGGGGAGCAAAAGCTTTCTTTTTTTGTTTCCCCATGCCGAGAGCAAGCAACTAACTTACTCCTCCTTCATGCTCCGAAGGGGCTCCAAAGGGGCAGCCCCTTTGGGACAAGCCCCTTTGGAGCACGCACCCACGGCCACGCGCTGGATGAAATAGTCCTTACAACCACATGTCACAGGCTAGTGCAAAGCAGCTGAGACCGGGGTCCAAATCAAGAGGTAAATGCAGCAAACTTGAACAGAGCACTCACAATATCCCACGGTGGAGCTATATAAAATAGCCCTTGCAGCCACACGTCACAAGCTAGTGCAAAGCAGATGAGACCGAGGTCCAAATCAAAATCACCCTAAATTCTTAGCACTCAATTTCATTGTACATATGTAATTAGTTCAGATTGTATCCCCTTTTTATCCAAGTTGTTACCCCTGTTCTCTGTAAAGCCAAACTATCTGTTATGGTCATTTTGTTGTATGTAAATCGCGCTGATATATAGTGCGGTATATAAGAAATTGTAATAAATAAATAAATAAATAAAAAGGTAAATGCATCAAACAGGAACAGAGCACTCGCCTGCAGTATCACCTTTAAATACCACTTCAGTCATGGATAACATCCATACTACATCCTCAATAAAGACTGAAGCAAAAAATAATTCATTCAGTCTCTCTGCTCTGGCCTTGTCCCATCTTAGTGCTCCTTTTACCTCTCTATCATCTAATGGTCCAGCTGACTCTCACAGGTTTTTTGCTACAAATGTACTTGAAAAAGTCTTTATTACGCGTGTTTGCTTTCCCTTTGTGATGCGCAATCTGACTAATCTCATCCATATCCCTCTAGCTTCTCCTTCTCCCTCTCCTCCACCTCCCTCTTCTGGTGATTTCACCCCTATTCCTTCCCCTCCTAGACGTTTGTCTCATTCTGTACTGAGTTCCTCTCACAACTTGTCCAGTCTTATTCATATTCCCCTTCTTTCCCCTTCCTCTCTCCCTTTCTCTTGTGCCCTTTGGAACGCACATTCTGTCTCTAATAAACTCTCTTTTACACATGATCTTTTCCTCTCCAACGCTTTTCATCCTCTTGCTTTAACTGACACCTGGCTCCTTCCTGATGATACCGCCTCTGCTGCTGCCCTCTGCTTTGGTGGTCTCCAGTTCTCCCATACTCCTCGTCCTACAGGGTGTGGCGGTGGGGTTGGCCTTCTTCTCTCCCCCTCCTGTCATTTCCAACCTCTTCCTCTGCCTCAGTCTCATTCCTTCCTCTCTTTTGAGGTCCACTCTATTCGCTTCTTTGCCCCACTTCCTCTCCGGATTGCTGTTGTCTATCGTCCTCCTGACAAGGCTTTTTCTTCTTTTCTTTCTGACTTTGACTCTTGGCTTTCCCTCTTTCTTATCCCTACCTCCTCTACTCTTATTCTTGGTGATTTTAACATCCATGTTGATAACCCCTCTGATCCTCTTACTCTGAAGCTCCTCTCTCTTACCTCCTCATTTGGCCTTCAACTTTGTTCCTCTGCCCCCATTCACCTTCATGGCCATTGTCATGATATGGTTTTCTTTTCTTGCTCCTCTCCCTTTAACTTCAGTAATACTGTTCTTCCTTTATCTGATCATTACCTTCTCTCCTTTAATCTTCACCTCCCTCCCCCCCTGCCTCGTCCTGTCTCCTCCACTCTTTTTAGGAACCTTCTTGCCATTGATCCCCTGGTTCTCTCCTCTACCATTTCTCCTTCTCTCTCCTCTGTTTTGTCCTCCAAGTCTATTGATATGGTAGTGATGTCCTAAAATGCTGCGCTCTTCTCAAATCTGGATGTTCTCACTCCTCTCATCCCTCGTCCTGTAAGGCGTTCCTTACCTCAGCCCTGGCTCTCTCCCACTATTCGCTATCTTCACTCCTGTGCCCGCTCTGCTGATCGTACCTGGCTCAAATCCCGCTCCCCTGAAGATTTCCTTCATTTCAAATTCATGCTCTGCTCTTTCAAATCTGCTTTAGCTCTTGCCAAACGAGATTAATTTGTTCGCCTGACTAATGTTCATGCCTCTGATCCTCGCCGTCTCTTCATTGCTCTCAATTCTCTCCTCAAAGTGCCTCCGCCTCTGATCCCTCCTTCCCTTTCTGCCCAGGCTCTGGCTGATTACTTCCATGATAAAATCCATAAGATCACTTTTCAGTTTCCCTCTAAATCCCAGATTTCCCTTTCCTCCTTTCATTCTCTCCCCCCTTCTCATCCTACTCTCTCTTTCTTCCCCACGATTTTTATTAATGAAACTGCTCTTCTGCTCTCCTCCTCCAAGCTCACCACTTGCTCCTCTGATCCTATCTCCTCTCCTCTCCTCTCCTCTATTTCCTCTACCGTTGTCCCCTCCATTTCTCATATTCTCAACCTTTCACTCTCTACTGCTACTGTCCCGGCTGACTTTAAACATGCTGTGGTCACGCCTCTCCTTAAGAAACCCTCACTTGATCCCTCTTGTCCTTCTAATTATCACCCCATCTCTCTCCTTCCTTTCATTTCTAAACTGCTCGAACGTGCGGTTTACCACCGTTGTCTTGACTTCCTCTCTTCCCATGCTCTTCTCGATCCCTTACAAGCCGGTTTTCGTCCTTTGCACTCTACTGAAACTGTTCTTGTCAAAGTCTCCAGTGACTTGTTCCTGGCTAAATCTAAAGGCCTTTACTCTGTCCTTATCCTCCTTGACCATTCTGCTGCCTTTGACACTGTTGACCATGATCTTCTCCTTGACACTTTGTCCTCGCTTGGCTTTAGGGACTCTGTTCTCTCCTGGTTCTCCTCATATCTCTCCCATCACTCCTTTAGTGTATGTTCTGGTGGCTCCTCCTCTGTTACCCCGCTCTCGGTTGGTGTCCCCCAGGGTTCTGTCTTGGGTCCCCTTCTTTTTTCTCTCTATACCCAATCCCTTGGTGCGCTTATTTCCCCTCATGGTTTTCAGTACCATCTCTATGCTGATGACTCCTGATCTTTCTTCTGCTTTCCAGTCCTGGATCTCTTGCTGTCTCTCTGCCATTGCTGCCTGGATGTTCCATCGTTGCCTGAAATTGAACATGGCCAAGACTGAACTTCTCGTTTTTTCTCCTAAAATTTCCCCTTCTTCTTCTTTTTCAGTCTCTGTTGATGGCTCTGTTCTCCAACCTGTTTAATCTGCTTGCAGTTTGGGTGTTATTTTTGACTCTTCGCTCTCTTTCTCCTCTCATATCCAACTCATCGCTAAGACCTGTCGCTTCTTTCTCTTCAACATTGGCAAAATCCACCCCTTTCTCTCTGAGCTCACTACTAAAACCCTCATTTTGCCCACATCACTCCTCTCCTCAGATCTCTTCACTGGCTCCCTATCCGTTTCCGTATTCACTTTAAGCTTCTCCTTCTGAGCTATAAATGCATTCACTCTGTGGCTCCTCAGTACCTTTCTTCTCTCATTTCTCCCTATTTCCCCCCTCGTGTACTCCATTCTTCTTCCCAGTTGCTTTTTGCTATGCCCTTCTTGCTATGCCCTTAAAACACAGAAGAGAGCTTTCTGGTTAAATTTAGAACCCAACAGAGAGCTTGTAGTTTAAATTTCATAATAAGTTAGCACCTAGCAGCAGCAAAGAGCTATAATTTAAATCAAATAAGAATATAGATTAGCACAAAAGGCAAAACAGGGTCAGTACTCTTTGAGCAGCAAATAGTCTTCTAGAGACCTTTACAAAGAGGCCTTCTACCTAGGGGGCAAGAGACCTGTGAAACTTTTTTCAATAGGTGTAAACACCAGGTGGCAGATCAAAAGGCCATTTTGAAAGACTCCTTCTATCCAAGCAAGGACTGTTAATCATCCAGGAAGTTGGGTCACAGCTTACCTCAGCAGCACAGGCATAAATAGCTCAACCAGAGCTCTGTGATCCTCAGTCTTGAAAGACTAGAAAAGGGGACTGTTACTTCTGGAGAGAGATCTGCAATTGTGAGTATATACTTCTGGGAATTTTCTGAAAGGATTTCTTTTTATTAAAGCTAATTAATCTGTGAACCCACTATTTTTTGTTAAATCAGTCAGGGCCTAGTAGCAGCAATTTAAGTTTACATTTAAAACACAGAAAAGAGCTTTCTGGTTAAATTTCATACCCAGCAGAGAGCTTGTAGTTCAAATTTAATAGTCACTCAGGGCCTAGCATCAGCAAAGTACTTTTAGTTTAAATTTAAAACACAGCAGAGAGCTTTCTGGTTAAATTTACAACCCAGCAGAGAGCTTGTAGTTTAAATTTCATAATAAGTTAGAGCCTAGCAGCAGCAAAGAGCTATAATTTAAATCAAATAAGAATATAGCTTACATCAGCAGCACAGGACAGGGTACTGTGTAGCAGCCCTCTTTTAATAAATGTTATTTCCCTCCCTCCCCACACCCACCCACCCACCCCTGGGATAATCGTAGCTTTATAGGTACTTACACATTTTAACAGACAGGACCTGAATTTAATTAAGCTTCAGGTGAACAAGGTATATTAAACGTATTAGGTACAGTTTTATTGGCAACCCTTAGTAAGTAAAGAACTTAAAGATCTAAACAAAAACTTAAAACTAAGATGCAGACAGCAGTCCAGCAGCGAGATGGGGGCTTTCCAGTCTTTTGCATTGAGTGTCACATGTATGATTTTCTCCCAGTTCGTGAGAGGTCTTACGTGTGCACTAGGTGCAAGGAGCTCTTTGCTCTCAGGGAACGAGTCAGTTCTCTAGAGGCTAGAGTAGCAGACTTGGAAAACATAAGTCAGACAGAGAGGTACATAGACGACACCTACAGGGATATAGTCCTGAAGTCCCACCTCCAGTCTGGCAGCATCCCTGTTGCCATGGAGGAGAGAGGTCAAGTGACAGGAGAGCATCACCCTGGTGTGGCAGGAAGTGATCCTGTAACTAGGACCTGTCCTCCAGGTGATGTAAAACCCTCTCACACCGAGGAAGTTTCTCCAGGGCCATGTGCCCATGAGGGAAGGGTTAGGACAGCTGTTATAGTTGGTGATTCGATCATTAGGCTTGTAGATAGCTGGGTGGCTGGTGGACGTGAGGATCGCCTGGTAACATGCCTGCCTGGTGCGAAGGTAGCGGACCTCACGCACCACCTAGCTAAGGTCTTAGTGCTGGGGAGGAGTCTGCTGTCTTGGTACATGTCGGTACCAGTGACATAGGAAAATGTGGTAGGGAGGTTCTGGAGGCTAAATTTAAGCTTTTAGGTAGGACGCTGAAATCCAGAACTTCCAGGGTAGCGTTCTCCGAAATGCTTCCCGTTCCACTTGCAGGACCGAAAAGGCAGGCAGAGCTCCGGAGTCTCAATGCGTGGATGAGACAATGGTGCAGAGATGAGGGTTTTGGATTTGTTAGGAACTGGGGAACATTCTGGGGAAAGGAGGGGCTTTTACGAAGGGATGGGCTTCACCTTAACCGGGATGGAACCAGGCTGCTGGCATTAACCTTTAAAAAGGAGATAGAGCAGCTTTTAAACTAGATAATAGGGGAAAGCCGACAGTCGCCCAAGAGCGGATGGTTCAGAAGAATGTATCCTTGAAGGATACTACCAAAAGCAGAGAGGTTCCAAAGAAGAGTAAAGTAGCTCAAATGCCCTAGAGTATGGAGCAGACAGAGCTTAAAGATCCGAAATTATCCATATCTACCAATAGCCAAATTAATATGAAAAAAATAGTCTCTAAAATGCTTGTATGCAAATGCTAGTTGTCTAAAAAATAAGATGGAAGAGTTACAATATATACCACTAAATGAGAGGTTAGATATGATTGGAATATCAGAGACATGGTGGAAGGAGGACAACCAGTGGGACACTGATACCTGGGTACAAACTATATCGTAATGATAGAGCTGATCAAATTGGTGGAGGGGTTGCTCTCTATGTTAGAGAGGGCATTGAGTCAGAAAGGATTAAAGTTTTTCAGGAAAAAAAATTTGCTGTAGAATCTCAATGGATTGAAATTCCATGTAAAAAGGGGAAGGCGATGGCAGTGGGTGTGTACTATCGATCACCGGGCCAGAATGAACAAATGGATGATGAAATGCTCAAAGAAATCAAGGAAGATAACAAAGGTTACAGTGCAGTAATAATAATGGGTGATTTCAATTACCCCGGTATCGACTGGGTCAGTGTCACGGCAGGACATGCTAGGGAGATAAAGTTCCTATATGACATAAATCACTGCTTCTTGGAGCAGCTGGTTCATGAACCGACCAGAGGGGAAGCCATATTAGACCTAGTCCTTAGTGGAACACCAGATCTAGTGCAAGAGATAAGGGTGTTGGGGCCACTTGGCAATAGTGATCATAGCATGATCACGTTTGATTTAATTAGTGGAGGAGGGATAGTAAGGAAATCCACAGTGCTACCTTTTAACTTTCGAAAGGGAGACTATGATAAAATGAGGAAAATAGTTAAGAAAAAACTAAAAGGAGCAGTTGCAAAGGTTAAAGACTTACATCAAGCTTGGGTGTTGTTGAAAAATACTATCTTGGAAGCCCAGACCAGCTGTATTCCACGCTTTAAGAAAAGTGGAAGGAAGTCCAAAAAACTGCCAGCATGGTTTAAAGGTGAGGTCAGAGAGGCTGTTATTGCCAAAAAAGCATCTTTCAGGAAATGGAAAAAAGAGCCAAACGATGAAACCTGGAAACAGCACAAGCACTGGCAAATCAAATGCAAGGCATTGATGAAGCAGGCAAAGGGAGAATTTGAGAAGAAGCTTGCTGTGGAAGCAAAAACGCGAAATAAAGATTTTTGCAAGTACATTCGTAGCAAAAAACCTGTGCGAGAGTCAGTTGGTCCAGTAGATGATAGAGGAGTTAAAGGGGCACTAAGAGGCAACAAGGCGATAGCAGAGACTGAATGAATTCTTTGCTTCGTTCTTTACTGAGGAAGATGTAGGGATGTTACCCATGACTGAAGTAGTATTTAAAGGTGCCGAAGAATTGAAGGAAATATCGATACATCGGGAAGATATATTACAACTATTAGATAGAAGAGTAGCAAATCACCTGGGCCGGATGGTATACATCCAAGGTTGTTGAAAGAACTGAAATATGAGATTGCAGACCTGCTATTAGTAATCTGTGAACTATCATTAAAATCATCTCTAATACCTGAAGATTGGAGGATCACCAGTGTAACACCAATTTTTAAAAAGGGTTCCAGGGGTGATCCGGGAAACTACAGATCAGTGAGCCTCACGTCAGTACCGGGAAAAATGGTGGAAACCATCATAAAGAATAAAATTACTCAGCATGTAGATAGTCATGGCCTAATGGGAGACAGCCAACATGGCTTTAGACAAGGAAGATCTTGTCTTACTAATCTGTTATGTTTTTTTGAAAGTGTGAATAAACAGGTGGACAAAGGTGAGTCGGTTGATATAGTGTATCTGGACTTTCCGAAAGCCTTTGACAAGGTCCCTCATCAGAGACTTTTGGCAAAACTAAAGAGTCATGGGATAGAAGGCAGTGTAGTACTGTTGATCAAGAACTGGTTAAAAGATAGAAAGCAGAGGGTTGGGCTAAATGGCCAATTTTCCCAATGGAGAAAGGTGAATAGTGGTGTACCACAGGGATGTGTGCTGGGTCTGCTGCTTTTTGACATATTCATAAATGACCTGGAAAGTGGAATAACGAGTGAGGTTATCAAATTTGCAGATGCCACAAAACTATTTAAAGTTGTTAAAACCCAAGAGGATTGTGGAAAATTGCAGGAGGATCTTGATAAATTAGAAGACTGGGCATCAAAATGGCAGATGAAATTTAATGTGGACAAGTGCAAAGTTATGCACCTAGGGAAGAACAACCCAAACTATGGTTACACAATGCAAGGTTCCACATTAGGAACCACCACCCAGGAAAAAGATTTAGGTGTCATTGTGGATAACATGTTAAAACCCTCGGCCCAGTGTTCAGCGGCGGCCAAGAGAGCAAATAGAATGCTAGGTATCATAAGGAAAGGAATGGAAAATAAAACAAAAGGTATTATAATGCCTCTATATCATTCCATGGTGAGACCGCACCTTGAATATTGTGTGCAATTCTGGTCGCCGTATCTTAAAAAGGATATAGAGTTATTAGAAAAGGTTCAGAGAAGAGCCACCAAAATGGTAAAGGGATGGAAGGATACTCCTATGAAGAAAGGCTAAAAAAGTTAGGGCTCTTTAACCTGGAAAAGAGACAGCTGAGGGGAGATATGATAGAAGTCTATAAATTAATGAACAGTGTGGAACGGGTAAACGTAGATCAATTGTTTACGTTATCAGAATATAGAAAGACTAGGGGACATGCAATGAAGCTACAGGGTAAACTATTTAAGACTAATAAAAGAAAATATTTTTTCACTCAACGTGTAATCAAACTCTGGAATTTGTTACCGGAGGATGTAGTAAAGGTTGTTAGTGTAGCTGGGTTTAAAAAAGGTTTGGACAAGTTCCTGGAGGAAAGGTCCATAAACCATTATTAAGAAGGGACCCAGGATATCAATGCTTGACCCAGTACAAGCATTGCGGAACCTGTGTCTTTTGGGGAAACTGCTAGGTACGTATGACCTAGATTGGCCACTGTTGGAAACAGGATACTGTGCTTGATGGACCTTGGTCTGACCCAGTATGGCATATCTTATGTTCTTATGTTCTCCTCTATTGCCAACTCCAGATTCCGCTCTTTTCACCTTGCTGCTCCTTACCCTTGGAATAAACTTCCTTTGTCTATACATCAGGCATCTTCTTTGCCCCTCTTCAAACTCAAGTTAAAAGCTCATCTTTTCGCCTCTGCCTTTGGTTCTTGATTTTGCTGTTCTCCTTCCTTCCCCTCTTTTATTTCACTTTTCTTTCTTCCTCTTACACTTGTTCTTACCTCTGTCCTGTCTCTCCTGCTCTTGTCTCTTTGCTCTTGTTCTTATCTTTTTTCTTCTCCTTTTCTTGTTTTGTCTTTTTAGATTGTAAGCTCTTTTGAGCAGGGACTGTCTTTTTGTGTTTTCATTGTACAGCGCTGCGTGCGCCTGGTAGCCCTTTATAAATGCTTAGTAGTAGTCGTAGATTCAGGAGTGATATGCCGAAATATTTCTTTATGGAAAGAGTGGTGGATCCATGGAATAGTCTCCCAGTGGAGGTGGTAGAGACGAGGACAGTATCTGAATTCAAAAAAGCATGGGACAAACAAAGAGGATCTCAAAAGGAAAAAAGGGGACTGTTGTAGTTGTTGATATGGAAGGACAGACTAGATAATAGGCCATGTGGTCTTTTTCTGTCATCATGTTTCTATGAATAAAATACAGTCTCTGAAATGCTTGTATGGAAATGCTAGAAGTCTAAAAAATAAGATGGGAGAGTTAGAATATATAGCACTAAATAAGAGGTTAGATAGCATAGTTACTCACCTGTAACAGGTGTTCTCCAGGACCAAGCAGGAAGTCAGTCCTCACTTATGGGTGACGTCGGCGCCGACGGAGCCCTCGCGGAGCAATTTTCCCCAGCTTTCAAAGAAAGCCTTTGGGAATTGCAGCGCGCATGCGCGGTCCTCTTCCCGCCCAAGGGTGCCATCTTAGCCAGTCTTCTTTTTTCCGCGGAGCCCTACAGATGTCCCCGTCTTGTCCCCGCGAAAAAGTCGATATATTCTTCATTATTTTATTCTTTTTCCTTCGGTTCGACGCCGGTCTTTTTCCCGCCCGGACTCGCGACGCCGGTCACGAGTCCTCTTCCTTTTTTCGGTTTTTCTGACTTAGTCAGCTTTCGTTTTCGATTTTTCCCTGGCAGCCCGGTCCTTTGACCTCGCAGGGGCCCTTTTTCCCCGATGGCTGCCAGTGGTTTTAAGCGGTGTGGTCAGTGTGACCGAAATATGTCACTAACTGACACACACGACTTTTGCCTCCGCTGCCTGGGCCCGGATCATGAGGAATTGATCTGTGGGCCCTGCGGCAAAATGTCCTCCAAAGCGTTGAGAAGTCGGCGGCATCAGCGTGATAGGATCTTCGCTGACCCCAGCCGTACCCGGACCTCGTCGGAGGCCTCCGCGTCCAAAGGCTCCAGCTCGGACCGTCGCCGGAGTTCCTCCGACAGGGGTTCTCCCTCCGGGGACCATCGTCGGAAGGTGAAACCCGCGAGGGCGGCGTCGGTGGACGCTCCTGGTTCCGCGAGGGCCAGGTCGCATAGCCCCGACAGCCGCCCCGGGTCCTTGGAGAAGGAGCACCTCACGAAGCGACCTCGCCTGGAGTCGGAGATGCCTGCTCGGGTAAGTCCTGTGGTCCTTCTGGACTCGCCTCCGCGACAGCCGACGTCGGGCCCGACGCCGTCGGGGCCCGAGTCGGGGGCTGCTGGGTCACCTGAGCTCGGACTCAGGTTGACGGCCTTGGAGAGCAGACTGTCTGCCTTCATGGACCAGCAGCGGGCACTGCTCGCTGGCCTCGCTGGCGCCGCTGCCCCGACCGCCGGGACGTCGACGTCTAAGTCGACCCCGGAGACCGAGCCGATCCTCGAGTCGATGCGAACTCGAGTCGATCCTCGGTCGAGGTCACCCTCGGCCTCCCGTTCGGGACCGAGGTCGCCGACGCCGACTCCCTCGGCATCGGGGCGGCAGGCGCCGCGCCCGGCCCGGGCCGACCCACCGAGTCCTCGTCGGAGTCGGTCTGGGAGTCTGAAGAGGAAGAGTCGCCTGATTCTTTCCGGACTCGGTGTGTCCCCTCGGACTCACCGGAGTCCGAGCCTCGGAAGCAGTCCCCCCCGGAGGATGCCCGGTTCTCGGACTTCGTCAGGGATATGGCCAAGGCTTTGGCCTTCCCTGCGGACCCCGAGGAGGAGCCTCGAGCCGAAGAGCTCGACGCCCTCCAGTATGACTCTCCCGCGAGGGAACACTTTACTGTACCGGTTCCTCCTATGCTGGAACGACTACTCTTCCGCATGTGGGAGAGTCCGGCCTCCTCGCCGGTCCTGAGCAAGCGGGTCGATTCTATCTATCGAGTCCGCAAGAGCCCTGGCTTTCAAAAGGCACAGCTACCACACCATTCCATGGTAGTGGAATCGGCCATGCATCGTCTTAAGAGCCAGAAGATGCACTCCTCGGTGCCTCCTGGCAGGGAGGCCCGTAACCTGGATGGCCTTGGTAAGAAGTGTTTCCAGGGCTCTATGCTCGCATGTCGTGTCCAGACCTACCAGCTATACATGGGCATGTATCTCCGAGATCTGGCTAAAGAACTAGCCGGATTCTCCGCTGGTTTGTCCGAGGAACCCTTGCGGAGGTTCCTGGCCTTGTCCACTGGCATTCGGGAATGCTCAAAGTTCATGTCCCGAGCAGCCTATGATGGCTTTGAAGCATCGGCTCGAGTGGCCGCAGCCGGCATCGGTGCCCGCCGACAGGCTTGGCTTCAGTCGTCTGACCTTGAGCCCTGGGTGCAGGACAAGTTGGTCGATGTCCCCTGCCGAGGCGAAAACCTCTTTGGCAAGCCCATGGCTGAGAAGGCTGCACAAATTGAGACTGAGACTCTCACCAGGACCAGGCTTTCTAGGAAGACCTCTGCCCCTTCCCAGAAAAAGAAGGGCTCGGGAAAAAAGTCCTTTTACCCGAGGAAGGCGACTGCCTACAAACAATACCCCCATTATCAGGCCCCTGCAGCTCCCCAACAGGGCCAGCAGGCCAAGGGACGGGGTAACGGGTCCCGTAGGCAGCAAGCCCCCAAGCCTGCACCACCAGCCCCTGCTCCGCAGGGTGGGGGTTTTTGACTCGCTAAGCATAGCCTCTCCCCCCCCCCCGCTGGTTCCTCCCAGCACCGGAGGCCGGCTGGTTCACTTCGCCCACAGGTGGTCCAGCATCACCGCAGATGCCTGGGTGCTTCAAGTCGTGCGAGAAGGCTATCTTCTCCACTTCCACCAGGTCCCTCCCTCCTATTTTCCGGGAGAACCTCCACGACCCCCTCTGCACAGGGAATTACTCCTTCAGGAGTTAGCAGGTCTTCTGCAGGATCAGGCGGTGGAACCGGTGCCACACCACCTGAGAGGTCAAGGGTTTTTATTCCCGGTATTTTCTAATACCAAAGAGAACAGGAGGCCTCAGACCCATCCTGGACTTGCGCAACCTCAACAAGTTCCTTGTGCGGGAGAAGTTCAAGATGCTTACCCTTGGAATCCTTCTGCCCTACCTCCAGCAGGGAGATTGGCTATGCTCCTTGGATCTAAAGGATGCCTACACGCACATCCTCATCCACCCAAGCCACCGCCAATACCTAAGGTTTGTGGTGGCAGGAAATCATTACCAGTACAGAGTACTGCCCTTTGGCCTGTCCTCCGCTCCGCGAGTCTTCACAAAATGTCTCGCGGTGGTGGCGGCCCATCTCCGGCTTCACGGCCTCTATGTCTTTCCGTACCTCGACGACTGGCTCATCAGAGCGGCGTCCGCTCCGGAGGTCACCAGCGCCACACACCGCACGGTGACTCTTCTGCAATACTTGGTCGCAAAGTCCACTTTGCTCCCCTCACAGGATCTCGAGTTCATCGGCGCAAGGCTGCACACTCCTCAGGCACGAGCGTACCTACCGCTCGGCAGGGCTCAACGGCTCATGGACCTAGCCGACCGTTTTCGCAGCCAGCCCCTGGTCTCCGCCAGGCGCTTCCTGAGACTACTCGGCCATATGGCTTCCACCGTCCATGTGACCCCCAATGCCCGCCTGAATATGCGGCCTGCTCAATGGTGTCTCCGCCAGCAGTGGCGACAAGCCACAGGCGGCCTAGCAGACCTAGTGCGCGTCTCCGAGCCGCTGTTCTCGTCTCTCCGGTGGTGGCTTCAGCAGCCGAACCTGATATTCGGAATGCCTTTCCAGTCACCCCTGCCGACCCGGGTGCTGACCAAGGATGCATCCCTCCTGGGCTGGGGAGCACATTGCCAAGGGGCACGTACTCAGGGCCTCTGGACCACGTGGGAGTCTGCTCAGCAGATCAACTTCCTGGAGCTCAGGGCGATCCGCCTGCCTCTCAAGGCCTTCTCCCACCTGACTTCCCACCAGTCCGTCCTTGTCCAGACGGACAATCAGGTTGCCATGTTCTACGTGAACAAGCAGGGGGGCACGGGCTCCTTCCTCCTCTGCCGGGAGGCACAGAAGCTCTGCTCTTGGGCCGTCAGTCACGGCATTCTCCTCAAGGCAGTTTATCTCCCAGGCCAAGAGAATTGCCTGGCAGACAAACTCAACAGGATCCTCCAGCCACACGAGTGGCAGCTGGATCCCTTGGTAGTTCAGAAGCTCTTCCTAAAGTGGGGCCTCCCCACGGTGGATCTCTTTGCCAGTCCTCACAACCGGCAGCTTCCTCGCTTCTGCTCTCGTCAGCCACACCCCCTTCGAGTTGCGGCGGACGCTTTTCTACTCTCATGGTCGGGGAGCCTTCTGTACGCTTTCCCTCCCATCCCGCTAGTCTCCCGGACTCTTTTCAAGGTTCTCCGAGACAAAGCCTTCATGATCCTGGTGGCCCCTCGTTGGCCCAGACAGCCGTGGTTTCCGCTCCTGCTGCAATTAGCGGTGGAGGATCCATTCCCTCTGGGGGTACAACCGGATCTCCTCACTCAGGATCAGGGGTCTCTACTACACCCCAACCTCAGGTCTCTCAACCTCATGGCCTGGCTGCTGAGAGGGTAGTCCTTGCTCCCCTTCTCCTGCCGGCAGAGGTGGAGGAGGTCGTCTTGGCTTCGCGACGGCCTTCTACCCGCAAATGCTACGCCCTTAAATGGCGTCGCTTCGCCGTCTGGTGTACCCAACAGTTTCAGGATCCCTTCTCCTGCCCGGTGTCGGTGATCTTGCAGTACTTGCTACACCTCTCTAATCTGGGACTTAAGTCCAACTCCGTCAAAGTTCACCTCAGTGCTCTTTCGGCCCATCATGTGCCAGTGGACGGTAGACCTCTCTCCAGCGACCCTCTCGTAGCGAGGTTCCTCCGAGGTCTCCTACTTAAACCACCTCTGCGCCCGCCAGCGCCTGACTGGGACCTGAATGTGGTTTTGCAGCGGATCACCTGTCCGCCTTTTGAACCTATGGCTACCTGTTCTCTCCGTTTTCTGTCTTGGAAAACACTGTTCTTGATAGCCCTCACTTCCGCTAGACGCGTAAGTGAATTGCAGGCCCTCGTGTCTGATCCCCCTTACACTCGGTTCTACAAAAATAGGGTAGTCCTACGGACTCACCCAAAATTTCTTCCAAAAGTGGTCTCCCCTTTTCACATCAATCAGGAGGTGGTACTTCCAACCTTCTTTCCCAGACCACACTCCAGCCGAGCTGAAACGGTCCTCCATACCCTGGACTGTAGAAGGGCATTGAACTTCTACCTTGACCGTACGCGGGAGCACCGTAAAGCTGCTCAGCTTTTTGTGTCTTTTGACCCCAATAAATTGGGGCTCCCGGTCTCCAAGCGTACTCTGTCCATCTGGGTTGCGGACTGTATCTCTTGGGCTTATGGGGCAGCCGTACTCCTTAGAAAGTCGAGTCACGGCTCATTGCGTTCGGGCAAAGGCTACGTCAGTGGCTTACCTCCGCTCTGTTCCTCTGGCAGACATCTGCCGGGCCGCTACTTGGTCTTCGAGCCAGACTTTTGCGGTCCATTACTGTCTCGAGAGGGAGTCCTGCAGGGACAGTGCTTTCGGACAGGCAGTCCTCCGTAATCTCTTTGAGGTCTGAGCAACTCCTACCCTCCATCCCGGATGTGGGCTACCGGTGGGTGATAATTCAGCGAAGATTCTTTCCTTCTGTGCTGCTGAGCTAGAGGGAGCTCATTTTTGTGCTTAGGGTCTCCGGTAGCCTTGAGCTTGGGAGTCCCATAAGTGAGGACTGACTTCCTGCTTGGTCCTGGAGAAAGCGTAGTTACTCACCTGTAACAGGTGTTCTCCAGGAGCAGCAGGAATCAGTCCTCACTACCCTCCCTCCTCCCCTTGGAGTTGCAATCGTCTGCTTATGTTTGTTTGCAAATTTTTTTTTTTGTGCTGTCTTTTTTAGCTATGTCATCTGACTGGCTAAGATGGCACCCTTGGGCGGGAAGAGGACCGCACATGCGCGCTGCAATTCCCAAAGGCTTTCTTTGAAAGCTGGGGAAAATTGCTCCGCGAGGGCTCCGTCGGCGCCGACGTCACCCATAAGTGAGGACTGATTCCTGCTGCTCCTGGAGAACACCTGTTACAGGTGAGTAACTACGCTTTCTCCGGGGACAGCAGGAATCATTCCTCATATATGGGTGACGTCGGCACCAACAAAGCCCTCACGGGAGCATTTCCCCAGCTTTCAAAGAAAGCCTTTGGGAGATACCACCACACGGGCGTGGTCCCCTTCCCGCCCAAGGGTGCCATCTTGCACAGTCAAATGACATAGCTGAAGATAGCAAAATAAAAAAAGGTAAAGGAGCAACTCCAAGGGGAGGAGGGAAGGTTGTGAGGACTGATTCCCGCTGTCCCCGGAGAACACCTGTTACAGCTGAATAACTACGCTTTCTCCGGGAACAAGCAGGAAGTCCGTTCTCACATATGGGACTCCCCAGCTACAGGCTACCGGGAGACCCATAGCAAAAATTGGGCCACCTCAAGGGGAGCCGCAAGCAGCAGCAATTCAGTTTGGACTACAGTAGGACCCCTGTGTCTGATGAAACCAGCACTCCGGTAGCCTGAACACAGAAGGGTCGGAGGGTAGGAGTTGCCTAGACCTCAAAAATATTACGGAGCACAGCTTAGCCAAAGGCGCTATCCCTTCAGGATTCTCTTTCCAGGCAGTAATGGGCTGAGAAGGATGGACCGAAGACCAGGTAGTGGCCTGACAGATGTCCATCGGGACAGAGCGCAGATTTGCCTCTGAAGCCGCCATGGCCCAGATACGGTGTGCTGTGACGCGACCATGCAGCGGGAACTTTACCTGTTCATAGGCAATGGCAATACAGTCTGCCACCCATGTGAACAGCGTATTCATAGTTACCGCTTCCCCCAGCCTGCTGGGGTCATAGGAGACAAAAAACTGGGAGGCTTTGCGGTGGTCCTGAGTGCGTTGGATATAGAAGGACAAAGCCCTCTTACAGTCCAAGGTGTGGAGGACCGCCTCCGCCCGACTGGCATGAGGTCTCGGAAAGAAGGTAGTGAGTACCACCTCCTGGTTGATATGGAACGAGGACACTACCTTCGGGAGAAATTTGGAGTGCGTACAGAGCACCACCCTGTTCTTGTAAAACCTGGTGTAGAGCGCTTCAGCCACAAAACCTTGGAGCTCGCTAACTCTGCGAGCGTAAATAAGCACAACCAGGAAAACCACCTTCCACGAAAGGTAGCAAAGGTGGCAAGTAGCCAAAGGTTCAAAAGGTGGACGGATGAGCTGCCTCAACACAACACTGAGGTCCCATTCGGTCGCTGGAGGATGAACAGGGGGCTATGATAAGAGCAGACCCCATAGGAAGCGGCCAACCAGAGGGTGGGCTGAAAGGGGTTTACCATCCACCATGTGATGGTGAGCCGCCAGGGCACTGAGATGCACCCTAACGGAATTACACCAGAGCCTGGAGTGAGAAAGGTAGAGAAGGTACTGCAACACCATGGCCATCGGGCAGAAGAAAGGGTCAGCCCCTTGCACAGCACACCAAGCTGAGAATCTATGCCATTTGAAGGCATATGCCTTTCTCGTAGAGGCCTTACATGAGGCCAGCAGAATATTCTCCACCTCAGTGGGAATGTGGAGATGGGCCAAGGCTACCCTCTCAGCAGCCAAACCGTGAGCGAAAGAGACTCCAGGTTGGGGTGTAGGAGAGAGCCCCCCCCCTCCTGAGAAAAAAGGCCTGAGGCAGTCCCCAAGGGGATGGGGGCTTCCATCGCCAACTGCAGCAGCAGCAGTAACCACGGCTGCCTGGGCCAACGGGGGGCTATCAAGATGAGTGTGGCCCTGTCGCGGAGGGCCCTGAACAAGGTCTTGGCAATCGGCGGCATCGGGGGGAAAGCATACATAAGGCCCCCCAACTATGGGACTAGAAACGCGACCACCGCCACCCTGGAGGGGTGAGTCTGCCGAGAGCAAAAACGAGGTAACTGGAAGTTGTCTGGACTGGCAAACAGGTCCATCATGGGTTCCCCCCATAGACGGAAAATCCGGCTGGCTACTGTGGGGTCCAGCTGCCACTCGTGCGGTCAGAGAAACTTGCTGAGCCTGTTGGCTAGGAGGTTGTCCTGTCCTGGCAGGTACACTGCTTTGAGGAAGATCCCCTGCTGGACTGCGTAAGAGCAGAGGGCCAGAACCTCTTGACACAGGGCACAAGACCCCATGCGCCCTTGCTTGTTCACATAGAGCATGGCCACCTGCTTGTCCGTCTGGACCAGGACCAGCCGATGGCAGAGGCAATAGCTGAAAACTCTCATGGCAAGGTGAATGGCGCAAAGCTTCAGGAGATTGATTTGCTGGGTGCTCTCGTCTGGCGACCAGCTTCCCTGGGTGCGGAGGCCTTCGCAGTGAGCTCCGCAGCTGAGTAGGGAGGCATGTTGGTGAGGACAATTGATTGCCCTGGGCCTTGGAAAGGCATGCGTGTTTCCAGGTGCTGAGATGACTGCCACTAGACAAGGGAGCCCGCTAACTGGTGGGTCACCCGAATCCTGTCCCTGAGGCGGCCTGTGACCTGGGACCACTAGTCCCGGAGACACCACTGCGCCTTTATCATGTGGAGATGTACATCTGGAGTGATGTGGACCATAGAGGCCATGTGTCCGATGAGGCGCAGAAGACACCAAGGGATGGTGCTGTATGTCCCGGGCCAGAGATCTGAGGCGGTCTGCCCGGTCAGTGAGCAAGAAAGCCCTTGACTGGCGGGTGTCATAAGAAGGTGGGACTTGGGGTAGTTTATAACGAAGCTCAAGTGCTATAGAACCTGGATGGTGTGAGCGGTGGCCTGCTGCAACACAGATGCGTGTCCCCTTTCACGAGCCAGTCAAGGTAGGGGAACATTAACACTCCCTGAAGCCTGAGGAAGGCAGCCACGACTGCCAGGCATTTCATGAACACCCTTGGGGCAGAGGCGAGCCCGAATGGGAGCAAACTGTACTTAACGTGCCTGCCCCCTACTACAAACCTCAGGTATTGCCTGTGTTGTGGGTGGATTAGGATGTGAGTGTAAGCATCCTTGAGGTCTAAGGAGCATAGCCAGTTTCCCCCCTGCTGGAGGTAGGGCCGCATTGTTCCCAGGGAGAGCATCTTGAACTTCTCCATCACCAGGAATGCGTTGAGGTTGCACAGGTCGAGGATGGGCCTTAGGCCCCCTGTCCTCTTTGGGATGAGGAAGTATCTGGAGTAGAACCCCTTGCCCTGGAGGTGTTGGGGCACCGGTTCCACCGCATTGTCCTCTAGAAGACCTGCCAGTTCCTTCAGAAGAAGCTCTTGGTGGCGGGGAGACATGGAGGGCTCTCCTGGAAAATAAGGAGGAGGTATCTGGATCAAGCAGAGGAGGTAACCCTCCCTGACCACCCTCAGTGCCCAGGCATCGGTGGTGATGTTTACCCACCTCTGGGCATAGAGGGTCAGTCGTTGTCCTGTAGGCTGATGACCTCTTTGTGGTAGAATGCTATGCTGGAGTAGTCAAAAACTCTGCCCTGACTGGGCCTTCTGCTTATGCGGGCCACGCCGTTGTCCCTTGGCCTGCTGCCCTTGTTGCAGGTAAGCAGCTCCCTTCCTCGGGTAAAAGGGCTTTTTACACGAGGCCTTCCTTCAGGGAGGGGCAGCAGTCTTCTTAGAGAGCCTCGTCCTCGTCATGAACTCGGTCTCCAACTTGGCGGCCTTGTCAGTCATGGGCTTGCCAAAGAGGTTTTTTCCCTGGAAGGGGACATCAACCAATTTGTCCTGGACCCATTTCTCGAGTTCAGATGACTGGAGCCAAGCCTGGTGATTCGCACAGATGCCTGCCGCGGCTACCCGGGCTGCCGACTCGAACCAGTCATAAGCTGCTCGAGACATAAATTTGGAGCATTCACGGATGGCCTTGGACAGGCCCCTGAAGTGCTGCAAGGGTTCCTCGGAGAGACCAGCTGAGAAACCAGCGAGTTCCTTCGTCATATCACTTAGGTACATGCTCAGGTACAGCTGGTAGACCTGGACATGGCAAATGAGCATCGAGCCCTGGTAGCACTTCCTGCCGAGGGTGTTCAAGGTGCAGGCCTCCCTCCCGGGGGGCACTGAGGAGTGCGTCTTCTGGCTCTTCAGCCGACACATGGCCGACTCCACCACCATGTAGTTGTGCAACTTCTGGAAACCAGAGCTCCGGCGGACTCGATACATTGAGTATAGCCGCTTGCTCACTAAAGGCACCGACGCCGGCATTTGAGAATGCCAGGGCCTTAGACATGTCTTTTATAAAAGTCTAAGAATCTGATGTCCTCCGGCAGGGACCTTCTCCAAGGTTCCGAGACCGGGGAGTCCAAGGGAACATCGCGGTGTCGACGGGTATCCAGGGACTCGTCATCCTCCGTCTCCACTCGGAGTAGTCTGAGGAAGACTAGAGGGCAGGCTGCTCCGCGGGCCTCGAAGGGCCTGAGGTCGCACGGTCCACCCCTGGAAGGGACATCGGGGACAACCGTGGCCCTGTCGAGCAGGACACCGAGCACGACCTTGGCCGAGGATCAAATCAAGGACGCAGGACCTCGAGGATCGGCTCATCCTCTGGGGACGTCTTAGACGTTGAACACCTGGTGGTCGGGGCAGAGGAACCGGATGTGCCAGACAACAGCGCCCGCTGCTGGTTCAAGAAAGACAAGTGGCGCTCCAAGGCTGCTATTCTGGACTCCAGGCAGGAAGGCTCCGTAGCCTTCGGCGTGGGCACAGAGTGACTCGGGCCCGACGCCGGATCCCCCAAAGGGGAATCCTCAACAAGGATAGCCTCCGAGGATCGAGGCCTGTCACAGCCGGATCTTTCCAGGGGACCTTTGCCGGCCACTCCTTCTCTTAAGCCTCAGACAGGTGTCTGGGGCTGCGGGACCAGGCCCGGGAGGAGCCCTGTCTGTCGGAGCCATCCAAGGATGCCGCCTTTGAGGGTTTCTTCTTCCTTCTGTGTTCCCTCAAGGGGGACCCCTCTCTGAGGACCTACGATGGTTGTTCGGGTTTGGAGAACTCCTCTCGAGATGTCAGCGTCTCAAACGAGGCACTGGCCTTCGGAGGGATCGGGGATTCGGGGAAAAACCTATCATGCTGCTCCTGGTAGCTCTTTAGGGCTTTTGTAGACATCAGTTTGCATAAGCTGCAGGCCGCTGGGTCATGGTCGGGCCCGAGGCAGCGGAGACAGCAGTCATGTGCGTGTCGGTTAAGGGCATGAGCTTAGCACACCGATCACACTTTTTGAAACCACTGGTAGCCATAAGGGAAAAAAGAACCCCTGCGAGGTCAAAGACCCTCCGAGCTGCCAGTGGGGAAAAAAGGCGCGAAAGCGCCAAAAAAGAACAAAAACACAAAAAGGAACCAAACTCAACGCTGCGGCACCAAGATCAGCAGGTGGGAAGAGTACCGGTGAGATACAGGAGGCGAGTTAAGAACTTAAGAAGAAAAAAAATCAACTTTTTCCGGGGGGAAAGACATACTATGTCTGAAGGGCTCCGCGGAAAAAAGGAGACTGAGCAAGATGGAACCCTTGGGTGGAAAGGGGACCGGGCATGCATGGTAGCATTTCCCAAAGGCTGCCTTTGAAAGCTGGGGAGATGCTCCCACAAGGGCTCCGTCGGTGCCGACGTCACCCATATATGATGACTGATTTCCTGCTTGTTCCCGGAGAAATGGCTAGTATCTCAGAGACATGGTGGAAGGAGGACAGCCAGTGGGACACTGATAC
Source organism: Ichthyophis bannanicus (assembly GCA_033557465.1). Lineage (NCBI taxonomy): Eukaryota > Metazoa > Chordata > Amphibia > Gymnophiona > Ichthyophiidae > Ichthyophis > Ichthyophis bannanicus. The sequence goes on from CM066035.1 coordinate 636,041,903, forward strand.
CTGGATACAAACTATACCGTAATGATAGAGCTGATCAAATTGGTGGAGGGGTTGTGCTTTATGTTAGAGAGCGCATTAAGTCGGTGGTGGCATGATGGAAGACTTGGTCAATAAGAGCCCTCTCATGAAATGCGTCACAAGTGGTTGTGAGGAAATAGGCTGCCCATTCAAGGGATGATGAGAAGCAGCAATTGCACTAAGGTGAACCCTCATCAAGTTTGTCTTGAGACCAGAGGACTTAAGATGAAGGAGATACTGAAGGAGAGCCCCACAGGAGCTGAGAAAGAATTAAAATCCTTTTGGGAACACCTATGCCACTTGAAGACATAGGAATATCTGGTGGACGGTTTTCTAGAGGCTAGCAGGATCTGCTTTACTTTCTGAGGAAGCTTAAGATCTTGCAAGACTACGCTTTCAGGAGCCAAGCCATGAAATGGAGAGACTTCAGGTTGGGATGGAGCAGTGTCCCTTCCTCCTGTGAAAGGAGATCAGGAGCTGACCCGAGGCTCAAGAGAGGAGTTTGTGACAGACTTAGCAGGAGAGGAAACCATGGTTGACGTGGCCAGCGTGGGGCTATGAGGATCATGTGGCTCCCTGTCAGCTTGAAGATTGAAAAGCGTTTTGAGAATCAGGGGTATGGAAGGAAAGGCATACAGGAAATCCTGCCCCCAGTGAAGGTGGAAAGCATCGACTTGTTGGAAGCTGGACATTGGGGTTCTGGTGCAAAATCGAGGTAGCTTGGAAAAAGGACCCAAATGACGAAAACAGGAAATATAAGCACTGGCAAGTTAGATGCAAGGCATAGATAAGGCACAGAAAGAGAATTTGAAAAAAAGCTTGCCGTGGAAGCAAAAACGCATAATAAAAATGTTTTCAAGTACATTTGTAGCAAAAAGCCTGTGAGAGAGTCAGTTGGACCATTGGATGATAGAGGGGCAAAATGGGGCGCTAAGGAGAGAACAAGGCCATAGCAAAGAGACTGAATGAGTTCTTTGCTTTGGTCTTTACTGAAGAAGATGTAGAGAAGAGAGAAATATCGATAAACTGGGAAAATGTGGTGCAACTATTTGATAAACTGAAGAGTAGTAAATCAGCTGGACCAGATGGTATACATCCAAGGATGTTGAAAGAACTGAACTATGAGATTGCAGACCTGCCATTAGTAATCTGTGAACTTTTATTAAAATCATTTGTAATACCTGAAGGTTGTGGAATGACCAATGTAACGCCAGTTTTTAAAAAGACTTTAGGGGTGATCCGGGAAACTACAGACCTGTGAGCCTGTCAGTTCCAGGCAAAATATAACAAACCATTATAAAGAATAAAATTACTATACATGTAGGTAGTCATGGTTTAGTGGGAGAAAGCCAGCATGGATTTAGCCAAGGAAAGTTTTGTCTTAGTAATCTGTTATATTTTTTTGAAAGTGTAAATAGGTAGAGAAAGGTGAGCCGGTTGATATAGTGTATCTGGCTTTTCAGAAAGCCTTTGACAAGGTCCCTCATGAGAGACTCTTGGCAAAATAAAAAATTCATGAAATAGGAGACAGTGTACTGTTGTGGATTAGGAAATGGTTAAAAGATAAAAGCAGAGAGTAGGGCTAAATGGCCAATTTTTTCAATGGAGAATGGTGAATAGTAGAGTGTGCCAGCGATCTGTGCGGGCCCGCTGCTTTTTAACTTTCATAAATGATCTGGAAATAGGAATGACTGATGTGATCAAATTTGCAGATGACACAAAATTATTCAAAGTTATTAAAACACAAGAAGATTGTGAAAAATTGCAGGAGGACCTTGATAAATTGAAAGACCGGACGTTCAAATGGCAGATGAAATTTAAAGTGGAGAAGTGCAAAGTTATGCACCTAGGAAAGAACAACGTGAACTACGGTTACACGATGCAAGGTTCTATATTAAGAACCACCGTTCAGGAAAAAGATTTAGGCGTCATCATGGATAATTCATTGAAACCCTCCTCCCAGTGTGCAGCGGCTGCCAACAAAGCAAGTACAATGCTAGGAATCATAAGGAAAGATAGAGAATAAAGCGAAGGATATTATAATGCCTCTATATGTTTCCGTCGTGCCACTGCACCTTGAATATTGTGTGCAATTCTGGTTGCCATATCTTAAAAAGGATACAGCAGAATTAGAAAAGGTACAGAGAAGAGCCACCAAAATGGTAAAGGGGATGGAAGGATACTCCTGTGAAGAAAGGCTTGAAAGGTTAGAACTCTTCAACTTGGAAAAAAGACGGCTGAAGGGAGATATGATAAAGGTCTATAAATTAATGAGTGGAGTGCAGCAGGTAAACATAGATTGGTTGTTTATGCCATCAAAAAGTAGAAAGACTAGGGGACATGCAACCCATTTGAGACTAATAAGAGAAAATATTTTTTTCATTCAATGCATAATCAAGCTCTGGAATTAGTTACTGGAGGATGTAGTAAAAGCTGTTAGTGTTGGTGGGCTTAAAAAAGGTTTGGATAAGTTCCTGGAACAAGGGTCTATAAACCATTATTAAAGAGGACCTGGGAAATTCACTGTTTATCCTGGGACAAACATTGTGGAACCTGTGTACCTTTTGGGGAAACTGCCAGTTACTTGTGACTTGGATTGGCCACTGGGGGAAACAGGATACTGGGCTTCATGGACCTTGTTCTGACCCATTATGGCATTTTTTATGCTCTTATGTTCTTATGTACCATTGCCTGATCCTAATAGCCTAATGCATTGGTTATTTTGGATTACCAAAATTTTCATATAGGGGTTAAAACACATCTGTTTCATGATGTCTTTTCTTGATGTTGAGGTGCAGATAGTGCATTTCTGTGATATTATTTTAATTTATTTGTCACTACTATTTTATATATGTAAGTTTATAATATCACTTAGTTATGTAATGATAGGTTACATTAGTTCAAAATGGAGGAAAACCCTTTTTGAGTAAGAACAGGTGAGTGAGAACAAAAGCTTAGTTATTTAGAATTAGTATTGTCACTTTATTTAATAGACTGTATTTATTTGTCTTTTTTAGGTGTTTACCAGAGAATGCATGAGCCATTACCTCAGGGTTTTTAACTTCCTATGGCGTGCAAAACGCATGGAGTATATCCTTACTGATATTTGGAAAGGGCATATGTGTAACTCAAAACTACTTAAAAGTATGCCGGGTAAGAAATTGAGAGAAAAATGTTTTTTACGAAAAACCTTTTTGTTTTTAGAGTTCTTATATTTTTCTCATTTGATGTACATTTGGATATATGAAAAGTGTAATATGTAGGAAATTGTTTTCATTTACAATTTAGTAGCATATTTTTTATTTTGTACAAAACATCGAAAAGGAGCATTTTGTAGTATGGATAGTCATTCATCACTATACCAATTTATTTAGTGTCTTAGTGTTCAATTAAAAATAATACTATCAGGCTGTATTCAAAAAGAACTTCCCCATTCTTTGCTTATGGCAGGATAAAATTAATTGCATAAGGTTCACAGTCTTGGTTTTTTGAAATCTGCATGTACTATGTGGATTTTTATTCTTACTGAAGTCTGTTTAGCTCATGAAGTAGTAATTGACAGTGGCAGAAAGCAGAGTTGTTTCCAGTTAATATATGCAGCCCATGTACCACTGTTTTTTCTGTCACTGGGGCTACAGAAGAGTTTCAGAAGACATCATATATCCCTTTTCTGAATGGGGGGAAAAGCAAGCTTCCAGGACCCTGACTTTGTGGGGTTCATTCTAACAAGTCATGACTAGAAAGTCCACACGCAACAGACTTTGGTGGTTCAAATAAAAAAAAAAAAAGCTTTTACTAGTAGAAGTAGTACAGTGGAACAATACAGCCTAGACCAGGGGTCTCAAACTCAAATTGCTTTGAGGGCCAAATGAGGACTTGTAAAGTAACCCGGGGGCCGCATAAGACACGGGGCCTCATTTGCATAAGGGCATCATTTGCATAAATATTTGCATAATGTTGCATAATGAGTGTATGGATAAAGAAAGACTAAAAAAATTCTATATTATTATAATCCAGTGCCAACCACCAGGCACATTAGGAACTACTACAAACACTGCCCATTTAGAACCCATAGCAAACGCCCCGTATCATAACAGCACTACCAGGACTCACAAAGCACCAGACCCTACCTATCAAAAGGCAACACTGCAAATATTAAATCAATACATTTCAGAGAACAACAATACATGACCTACTGGGAAAAGAGAACAAGTAGCAATGTCAAATAGGAATTACATAAACAGAATACCTCAGCACTGTAGAAATAAAACTATAAATTAATTTCTTGTACTAAAGCACAGACATTAATGATGCACATTTCCCAGAGCTGACATATTCCAGTTAATAAATTCAAAATAAAGAGATATTTTCCTACCTTTTGTGCATTTTTTTTCAGTTGCAATTGTTCCAGCCACTTTCTTATGGTTTCTTCGTGTCTTCTGCTAACTCTCCATCGTCTGCTGTCCATTTGTCCTTTCTTCTCTCTTCTAGTTTTTTTTTCATTCTCTCTCTACATCTGCTTTAACATACTAATCTTTCTCCTTTTGCTCTTTCCTCATTCCTCCCGCACAAAATATTTTTCCCCTCTCCATTTCACTTTCCCAGCTCCATCCCATTCTAATCCTCCCCCAACATCAGCTCCCTTCTAGTTCCAACCCCACCCAGCTTCCGCTCTTTTCTAGTCCCTGCATCAGTCCATTTCCAGTCCTAGACCCCCATCAGCCCATTTCCAACCCTAGCTCCCCCCCACTCAGCCCATTTCCAGTGCTAGCTCCCTCCCCTCACAGCCCATTTCCATTCCAAGCCCCCCTCCCCATCAGCCATTTGCAGTTCAAGCCCCCCTTCCACTCAGCCCATTTCCAGTCCTAGCAACCCCCCCAGCCCATTACCAGTCCTAAACCCCCCCAGCCCACAGCACATTACCAGTCCTAACCCCCTCCAGCCCACAGCACATTACCAGTTCTAACCCCCCCAGCCCACAGCACATTACCAGTTCTAACCCCCCCCCCAGCCCACAGCACATTACCAGTCCTAACCCCCCCCCCCCACCAGCCCACAGCACATTACCAGTCCTAACCCCCCCCCCCCCATCAGCCGCGGCAAAATCGCATGTCCCGCAGGGCCCCCCCTGCCCGGCAGAGCCAGCCCTCCCTCCCTCCCTCCCTGCCTGACTGTTTGCTTCCCTCCCTCCCTCCCTCCCTGCCTGCCTCAGTCCCTCTCCTCTTCGGCTTAGAACCGCCAAGGGAGAGTTCCTCCCTCGCGACTCTGTTAAGCCGGCTGAGGCTTATGGGAAATTTCCCCTCTGCCCCGTCGAGCTTAACAGAGTTGCGAGGGAGAAGCTCTCCCTTCGCGGCTCTGAAAGCCGAAGAGGAGAGGGACTGAGGGAGACAGGGCTGGCTAGAGAATTCCGGGTGCTGGGCAGACTGCCTCCTTACCTGCCGCGGAGAGCTGTGCACCCTGCTCTAACTCCAATGGATCCTCCAAAGCGCGTGGTGCCTCGTGGCGTTCCGGTGGCTGCTCAGACTGCTTCTGGGCTCCCCCCCTCCTCCTCCTCCTCCTCCTCCTTCCTGTCTCTGATTGGTGGAGGGCAGGCTCGTGACTCGGGTCATGTGCAGAGAGCAGACCAACACCACGCAGCCCCGGGAATCATACGGTGAGAGAAAAGAAAAGACCAAGAAAATAGTCGTGGCGTCGCGGGCCGCACAAAGTGCTCTCGCGGGCCGCGTGTTTGAGACCCCTGGCCTAGACCAAGGATATTTAAGAATAGACCCGCCATAGTATAGTCCCTGGGTTCCACAAGAAAAGGAGATTATACTGGACAGACATGAATCAAGTCACAATTCTCCTTAGGGGGGAAGAAACACAGTCCGCTGCCTGAAGGACTTTGATGAATTCCTAATGATTCAGTAGCTCAATAATTCAGTTTTGCCATTTTAGAGATTTTGCATTGGTGTCAGTTCTGCCAACCCCTGATAAGACGAGTTTGCCGAAATTCAGCTTAGTCTGGTCGTTCAATAAATTCATTATTGTTTTGAACATTCATCGGTGTTTGGCCATTGTCCACCTCCATTTCCTTTTGTTTCTAATCTACTTCCTTACATATGAAAACATAAGATGTAGGCAGGGAAAGACAATGAGGTCTATGCAATCTACCTGCTGGGCTGTCAAGGTCTTGCTCTACATGTAGACTTATCTCTCTATTCATCATGAAGCTACCTTTGTGTTTATTCCATACATAATTGATTTCTGCCACACTTTTCACTACTGTAATCTTCACTAAAAATCTGTTGCAGATGTCTACCACCTGCTCATTGAAAAATACTTTTCTCATACTTCTTTTGAACTTCCTTCTCTTCAGCATCATTTGGCTTATAGCACCGAACTTTTCATTCTGTGTAAAACGCTGCTTTCTGGTTCTTAATTGAAGTCTGCAAGATATTTAAATATTGGTATATCTTCCCTTTCTTTTCTTCTACAGCATTCATCTTTTGTTCAGTCAGTCTCTTTGTGTGGCTTATAGTGCAGGCCTTGCAACATTTAGGTGATCTTCCTTTGAATTTCCTCTAATTTTCAGTGTCCTTGTATACATACTTCTAGAACTGAACATTTTTGTGTAGGGTCTCACAATAGACCTTTTAAGAATTAATGTCTCTTCCTTTTTCTACTAGCGATTCCTCTTTCTGCATCCAAAAATTCTCTTAGTTTTACCTATTACTTTATCACACTGACTGGCTGGTACCTTGGGGCCATCAGTGATAACTCCAATGTTCTTTTTTTTTTCAGCGATTATTGCTACTTTGTTAACAAAAAGGATGAATCGGCCACACAAGTACATGATGATTTCCAGGAACAAGCAGGAATATAGTCTTCAAATATGGGTGACGCCTGTACTGACGGAGCCCGCGCAGGAATGTTCCCTAGCTTCCAATAGGAAAGCTTTTGGGAGCATCCCACTGCACCTGCGTAGCTGCCTTCCCATCTTTCCAGCTCTCCCTCCCCAGTTCTTTGTTTTCCACGGAACTGACAAGAAGCAATTCCTGTCACCGCAGAAAATTTGTGTGTTCATATTTTTTGTGGTTCGCATCTGCCTTCCTGTCGACACTGGTACCGACCTCCGTTGGAGCTTTCTTGCTTTCTTTTCAAAAAAAAGAAATCTGAGTAAAAGAATTATTTTTTTTTCTTAAGGCGCATCAACGCCATCTTAGGCTTAGGCTTTCCATTTTGTCACAGATACAATGGAAAAGCCATCCAGTGGTTTTAAGAAGTGTTCCAAATGTGGCGGTACTATTGCGGCCACAGATACCCATGACTGGTGTCTAAAATGCTTAGGACTTGGATCATCAGCTGTCAGAATGTCCTCTCCGTAGGAAGATGACAAAGAGAGGCCTACAGAATCGAGCTGCAAAGCTGGGCACCCTCTTTGCCTCCGATGCAGTGTCTTTAGCATCAACATCATCAAGAGCTTCATCTTCCTCTCAAGGAGCTCAGGTATCGAAACCTAAGTCTTCATTCAAAGCTGGCCGGCTCTCCAAGGGTAGATCTCCTTCTAAGCATCAAGATGCCTTGGGCATAGCCCTGGAGGGGGGACACACCGGCCAAACAACCCCGGCAGGAGGACCTTCCCTCTAAAGCCTTAGTGGGGTCCCAGGATGCTCCTGAGGCCTCCACCTCCGGAGAGCTCCTGGTGCCATGCTTAGGTATTGTGGCTCGCAATTCGATTACTGATACTCAGGCATCGGCAAGCTCCATGGATCAATGTATCTTGACCATCGAGCGGAGCTTAGTAGCTTTACTGGCAGCCTCGTGACCAGTAAAACCCTTAGTCGGTTCCGCAGGCGTCTGTACCGGCTTCGGTACCAATACAACCTGCATCGACTTTTTTGCCGCTTTCCATGCTACCATCCATGCTAGCACTCAAATCCGTTTCTGGTACCGAGGTTCCGACAGCACAGGCTTCAACTACCAGTTTTGATCGGTGCAGAGTTCGTGCAGAGCGGGAACACCCTGCCCATCGATACTTCGAGTCTTCGGATTCCAATTCATCGGATGATGAATCGGCCGATACCCTAGACATGAGAATTATCCCAGAAAACCCATCTCCGTCTCCACAACGTCTCATGTCCCCACCAGAGGACATGCCTTTTCAAGACTTTATTTGTGATGTTGCTAGGGGTCTGTCCATAACAGTGACATTGGAGAAAGAGCCTAGGGCCGAAGAACTCGAAATTCTTCAGTACCCTACAGCTCCGAAGGAGGCTACTATGCTCCCTATCCATTGTATACTTCATGACCTCATGCTTTGTATGTGGGAGACACCCCTTATCGTTTCTCCCCATACCCAACGACTCAATACCATGTACCTGGTACCGGAGTGTCCTGGTTTCCAAAAGACGCAATTGCCGCACCATTCCATGGTAGTGGAATTGGCAGGGCGTCGAATAAAGAGTGCTAAAACACATTCCTCAAACCCTTGATGCCTTTGGTTTATGTTGTTTTCAGGCCTCCATGTTATTGGCCAGGAATAGTTCCTACATACTCTATATGTTTGTTTATGCAATTTCTTGATATGCTGACCAGGCTGAAGGGCATCAGAGCAGTTTTGGCTCCTCTTCTCCCCAATGACAAGAGAACAGATTATCTCACCCTTTTAAATCGTGTTCAGAATGTTTCAACGTTTAACAGAGCAACCTTTGACTGTTTTGAGTGCATCAGCAGGACTTCATCCATCTGCATCGGTGCATGCAAGATTTCTTGGCTTCAAGAATCAGATCTTGAACAAAGGGTTCAGGATAAAGCTAGGTAATATCCCTTGCACCGGTGAAAACCTGTTCGGCAAGAATTGGCAGAACAAAGCCTCTTAGTTGGAATCTGAGAACACTACCCTCAATAGACTATGTAGATCTCCTGCCAACCCAGCTAGGAAAAAAGTAATAAAGAAAGCTTTTTTCAATAAAAAGTAGTAGTACTATTCTCCTTATACCCCTGCTGTTCAGTGTCAGCATCATGCTCCTCAGAAGGGGCAGCAACCTCCAAAGCAACAAAAGAAGGCTCAGACTCCTAAGTCACAGCCACCTCAGCAGACCCAGACTGCTCAGGATCTTTGACTCTTTTCTAGAGAATATAGCTGCCCTGCCTCTGGAGAGTCACGATCCTGTCCACATTCCCGGCAGACTCTCACTTTGCTCACAGGTGGCATCTCATCACATCAGAGCAGTGGACATTGTCCATAGTACGGGAGGGGTGCAAGCTTCATCTTCGAAATCTACCCCCTGCCAGACTTCTCCAAGAGAGTTTCGCTCTCAACCCCCTCTCACTGCTCTCTTGCTACAAGAGGTCACCTCCCTTCGATTGTGGGGTGCAGTAGAAGAGGTTCCATCCCAGCAGGGAATGGGCTTTTATTCTTCATACTTTCTCATTCCAAAGAAAACAGGAGGATACAGGCCCATTCTGGACCTCAGAGATCTGAACAAGCACCTCCTATGGGAAAAGTTCAAAATGATCTCCCTAGGGACCCTTCTCCCCTACCTCCAGAGTCAGGATTGGCTCTGTTCTCTAGATCTAAAGGAAGCGTACACTCACATTCTTATTCATCCAGAGCACAGAAGGTTCCTGCGCTTCATGTTCCAAGGAAGACATTATCAATACGGAGTCCTGCCTTTTGGCCTCACCTTTGCCCCGAGAGTCTTCACAAAATGCATGGCGGTAGTAGCCGCATTTCTAAGGACTCTAGAGATATTTGTCTTCCCTTACTTAAACGACTGACTCATATGAGCAAGCACCTCTCTAGAGGCCAGCCTATCCCTCTCACGTACCATGCAGGTGCTACAACACTTGAGATTTGTAATAAATCTTCCAAAGTCCCAACTCATCCCCTCTCAAACTCTAGAGTGCATGGGGACTTTCCTAAACACTCAGCAATCAAGGACATTTCTGCCCCAGCTCTGCTGCGCTCGACTCAATCAGCATTTCAAGCATGCCTCAAGAACTTTCTTATTCTCGAGAAATGCTACAGCTTCTGGGCCATATGGCATTAACAGTGCATGTTGTTCCATATGTCTGCTTACATATGCGCACAACCCAATGGGCACTGGCATCCCAGTGATCTCAGGCATCGGGTCACCTGGGGGACAAGATAACGGTCTCTACCTTCCTAATCTCGTCTCTCCAGTGGTGGCAATCCCCAGAAAACATCTTTGTAGGGTCACCTTTTCACATGTCAGCACATCAATGTACCCTGACAACGGATGCGTCCAGATTGTGCTGGGGAGCTCATCTGGACTCTCTCTCCACTCAGGGACTCTGGTCTCAACAGGAGTCGCAGCTCCACATAAATCTGTTGGAACTCAGAGCCATTCTCATTGCTCTCAAAGTGTTCCAGGACCATCTTCATTGCCGCAGAGTCCTAGTCCAGATGGACAATTAAGTAGCCATGTTCTACGTGAACAAGCAGGGTGGAACAGGCTCTTGGACCCTCTGCAGTGAGGCTCTACATCTCTGGTCCTTTGCTATACATCATTGCATTCACCTACATGCGTTGTATCTTCCGGGCAAACAATGTCTTAGCGAACAGACTGAGTCGAATCCTCCTTCCCACGAGTGGTCTCTTCATTTAGACAAAGTCTCTCACTTTTTTCAAATCTGGGGGACTCCAGAGATAGACTTTTTTGCAAGTCCTCAGAATGCCAAGCTTCCCCGCTTCTGCATCAGGACTTCTGATCTGGACAGCCAGCAAGTGGATGTCTTTCACCTCCACTGGGGTCAGGGCTTCCTATATGCCTTCCCTTCCATACCCCTAATTACCAAGACTCTCTTCAAACTCCAAAGAGACAAGGGCTGCATGATACTCATAGCCCCACTCTGACCACGCTAACCGTGGTCCCCTCTCCTTCTACGTCTGTCTCAAGCTCAACCCATAGATCTTGGGTCTGCTCCAAATCTCCTCTCTCAAGAGGAAGGGACGCTGCTCCATCCCAATCTGCAGTCTTTTCATCTCACAGCATGGCTGCTGAAGGCATAGCCTTCCAATACATTAACCTTCCCCAGGAGGTTATGGGTGTCCTCTTAGCTTCTAGGAAGCCATCCACCAGATGGTACTATGCTTTCAAGTGGCATAGGTTTTCTTTCTGGTGCTCTCAGAATAATCTCAATCCCTTCTCAGCTCCAGTGGAGGCACTTCTAGAGTACCTCCTTCACCTGTCATCTTCTGGACTCAAAACCAATTTGGTGAGCGTACACTTAAGTGAAATTGCTGCTTCTCACCTACCCTTAGATGGCCAACCCATCTCTTTTCAGTCGCTTGTGGCACGCTTCATGAGGGATCTTCTATTAACCAAACCTCCCATCAAGCCGCCCCTGGAACCTTTAGCCACTACTTCACATAAGTTTCTCACATGGCAGGTCATCTTCCTTATTGCCCTCACTTCAGCAAGGCACATTAGTGAGCTCCAGACTTTGGTGGCTGACCTCCTTATACACTGTTCCACCATGATAAGGTTGTCTTTAGGACTCATCCTCACTTCATGCCAAAGATGGTCTCGCCCTTCCATTTAAACCAGTCAGTCTACCTTCCTGTCTTTTTCCCTAGACCTCATTCCTCTAGGGCAGAGGCAGCCCTCCACCCTCTGGATTGCAAACGTATCTTAGCTTTTTATCTCCAGAGAACTCAAGAGCATTGAGAAGCTTCCCAGCTTTTCATTTCCTTTGACTCGAGTCACCTTGGCTTGCCATTATCCAAACGAACTCTCTCCAAGTGGATAGCTGACTGCATCACCTTTGCCTCTGAGAAGACAGGACTCTCTCTTGAGGGTCACGTCACTGCCCATAATGTTCGAGCCATGGCTGCCTCTATGGAAAATCTGTGCACTGTAGCTATTAATGAGATATGCAGAGCAGCATCTTGATCTTCGGTCAACACTTTTGCTGCTCACTATTGCCTGGACAAGGACTCCAGCCGGGATGCCTTGTTTGGCCAAGCTGTTCTCCAGCATCTCTTTCAGACTTAGAGCAACTCCTATCCTCTGTCCCGGGTTTTGATACCAGACATCCATGGACAATACATGACCTCTTTAAGCATACCTGTGAGATCCATAGCCGACTCTGAGGTCATCTCTCTGGCATCTCCTAGCTAGGGAGTCCCATATGTGAAGACTACATTCCTGCTTGTTCCTGGAGATAGCGTAGTTACTCACCTGTAACAGGTGTTCTCCAGGAAAAGCAGGAATTTAGTCTTCACAACCCACCCTCCTCCCCTACGAGGTGTAGGTCTTCTTCTCTTTCTCTCCTTTTATCTCAGCTACAAACTCAACTGAAGGAGAGCTGGAAAGGCGGGAAGGCAGCTACGCAGGCGCAGTGGGATGCTCCCAAAAGCTTTCCTATTGGATGTTGGGGAGGATTCCCGTGTGGGCTAAGTCGGTACCGACGTCACCCATATGTGAAGACTGAAATCCTGCTTTTCCTGGAGATCACCTGTTGCAGGTGAGTAACTACGCTTTCTCCGCCTGGCGTGCGGAAAAAGAGGAGAATCCCTTCTCCTGCAAGGTGCAACTAGAACTGTAGTACCTACTGCAATTGTCACACACCGGGCTGAAATCTAGCTCAGTGAGGGTACATCTGAGCGCCACTGCCGCTCACCACCCCCCTGTCTAGAGAAAACCCCTCTCAAACCAGCCCCTAGTCTCCAGGTTCCTCTGGAGCCTCCTGTTATCCAAGCCCGCCCCCCCCCCCCCGCCCTCCAGCGGGAGAGTGGGACCTCAATATGGTGCTCTCTCAGCTCACCAGATTACCATTCGAGCCCTTGGTCACTTGCCACCTGCGGTACCTATCTTGCAAAGTGGCTTTTCTGGTGTCACTCATGTCTGCTCAAAGGGTGAGAACTCCAGGCCCTGGTTGTAGATCCACCATGCACAAGGTTCTACAAGAACAGGGTAGTGCTCTGCACACACCCCAAATTCCTCCCAGAGGTGGTGTCTCCTTTCTACCTCAACCAGGAGGTGGTCCTCCTCACCTTCCTCCTGTGGTCTCACGCCGGCAAGGAGGAAGTAGTACTTCATACACTAGATTGCAAATGCGGCTTGTCCTTCTATTTACAGTGGACTCAGGCCCATTGAAAAGCTCCCCAGCTTTTCGTGTCCTATGACCCCAGGAGACTGGGGCTCCCTGTGACTAAACAAACTGTCCACTTCGGTGGCGGACGATATTGACTGCATCTATGAGCAAGCTGGCCTCTCCCTTGAGCACTGGATCACAGCGCATCGCATGACATCAATGGCCGCGTCAGTGGCCAACCTCTACTCAGTGCTGGTGACAGAAATCTTCAAGGCTGCCACATGGTCTTCAATTCATCATTCACAGCTCACTACTGCCCGGAGAGATTGACCCGCAGGGACAGTGCCTTTGGCCAGGCAATACTCTGTAATATTCTTGGGGTGTAGGCTACCACCTTCTGTGTTCAGGCTACCAGAGTGATGATGTCGCTGGACGCTATGGTCTTGCAGAGTCTCTCAGTGGGGACTCAAATTCTGCAACTCACAGCTACTCGATCGATCACCGTTGGTGCTGTCCTGGTTTGTTCCTTGGCAGTCTGGAGCAAGGGAGTCCCATATGTGAGAACTGACTTCCTTCTTGTTCCTGGAAAAAGCATAGTTACTCACCTGTAACAGGTGATCTCCAGGAACAAGCAGGAATGAGTCTTCACATATGGGTACGTCGGTACCGACGGAGCCTGCGTGGGAACGCTCCCCAGCGTCCAAAAAGAAAGCTTTTGGGAGCATCCCACGCGCATGCGCACTGCCTTCCCGCCCATTTACTTCCCTCTCATCAGTTTTCTGTTTTCCGCGGAGCCGGCAGGACGTACTCCTGTCACCGCAGAAAATTCTTTTTTTTATTCTTAGTTTTTTGTGGTCACGTCTGCCTTCCCTCGACGCCACCGGTACCACCGGTGCTTTTCTTTCTTTTTACTGAAGAATTTCTTCTTTTCTTAGAAATATTTTCCTGTTTAGTGCCTGATGGTTTCTAGGCCACTAGGCCTCTATCCTTCCATTATGGAAAAGCCAGCCACTATCCTTCAGAAATGCTCAAAGTGTGGCGGCACAAAAATACTTTCAGACACTCATACTTGGTGTCTAAAATGTTTAGGTCCTGACCATTGCCCTCTGGAGTGTCTCTCCTGCTGGAACTGAAACAGAAGAAGTCTTCAGGATCGAGCACAACTCGATACCCGGTTCACATCGCACTCGATGTCACCAGCTAGAATATCTTCTTCTTCACAGGATCAGGTAACCAAACAAAAGTCTGTAAAGACTAGCCAGTCCTCGAGTGGTAGATCTCCTTCTCAGCATCGAGATGGCTCCGGCCTTGCCCTCGAGGACATTTTGGCAATAAAGCCCCGGCGGGAGTCTTCAGGCTCCAAAGCATTAACGGGGCTCCAGGTTGTTCCCGGGGTTCTTACCTCGATGAACATGCCTGGGCCATGCTCGGTGGTTGTGGCCGCTTCAAGCGGTACCGACACCCCGGCATCGGGTATGGTGATGGATGAAACACTCCTCACTGATGAACGTAGTCTAGCGCTCTCGGTTACTTCGGTACCGCTAGAGTTGCTGCAGACCGTTCCTCGAGTATCGGTATCGGCTTCGGTACCGGTATCGGCATCGGTGTCGGTACCGTCCATGCTTGCTTCGACAGACTCGCTTCCTTCGATGCCGAGCCTGGAATCCATCTCTAGCATGGAGGATTCGGTACCGACTCGTCTCGGTACCGACCTCGGGCGGTACCGAGGACATCGCTTTAAAGAAAATCCGATGCTTCATCCTTTCCAGTCTTCCGATCCCGATGACTGGGATGAATCCATCGGTACCAAGGATGATTTTTCAACAAGTCTAGCCTTTACCCGTCATTTTAGAGGGTCCTCCTCGGGGGAGATTTCTTTTCAAGCTTTTCTGCTTGATATGGCAAAGTTACTTGTCATTTCTATACCTGGTAAAGAATCTCTACCGGGGGACTCAGACACACTGCAATTCCCCTGGATTCCAAAGGAGGTGATCATGCTTCCTTTGCATCAGAACTTACAAGATCTACTATTAAGAATGTGGGAAACTCCTTTAACGGTATCCCCACATTCTGAGACACTTGACACTATGTACAAGGTGCCACCTTCTCCAGGTTTTCAAAAGAATCAACTTCCTCATCATTCTATTGTTGTAGAATCAGCAATGAGGCGTATTAACCTTTTAGGCGCCAACGTTCCACATGTGGAACATATTTTTGCAATGATATAGCTTTATCAATTTTCAAGCAAATTAGATGAAACTTTGTCAATGAGTTTATAGACATTGACCCTCTTGAGCAATAAAAAAACTTTTTTCCAATTGGCGATATACCCCCTTCTACAGTATGCCAAAGTAGACCAAAGTTGGCATTTTATGGTTTATGTAATATATCCCTCTACAATTTTGTTCTCACATGTCCGTCTGTCTTATTAGGGTGAGATTCATACTCTGGAATGTTTTATGAGTGTGTTGGTCAGGTTTTATGCATGTCTGTAACCTATTCATGTTTTTGTGATTACTTCTTTCCGTGTGTTCCACTTGTGGAACGTTGGGACTTCCGGGTGTCATTTTTTTCATTTTATAATTTCTGCCATATTTTTTGCAGGATTGTTATTCAACTAATTCTATATAGTTATAATGCCTAAATACCGTTGCCTGACGCTTCAAGAAGTAGTAACACTCATTGCGGAAGATTCAGATGTAGAAGAAGCCGACATTTTGATTTTGCCACCCAATGATGAAATGGCTGCTTCAGACATTGATGAAGAAAATTTAGAGTCTATTGAGCCTGGCGAAGTGTGTGGTGAATTAGATCTGGATATTCAAAAAGTTGCTAATGTGGAATCCGAGGGAAGTGATCAGCTGGTAGAAAGTGACAGTGACAGTGAGCTCTTATCTATCAGTCAGCTCAACCAGCAAAAAAGCGTAAGTGGATAAAATCAACCCCAAAATGGATGAAGAGGGACGACTTTTTGATTCCAATGCCAGAAGCATCTCCCGAAAAATTAGCCGATCTTCGCACTGATTTGATTGATAAATCTCCCTTTGACCTCTTTATGCAAATTTTTGGTGATGATTACGTTGATCATCTTGCCAGTATGACCAATATTTATGCTCAGCAGAAATTGGCAAATATTGATACAAATGGGGACGAGTTGATTCGTTTTTTTGGCATTTTGCTCCTCAGTGGATACCACCAGTTGCCCAAAGAAAGTCACTATTGGTCGACCGCCGAGGATTTGAGCAATAATATTGTCCCAAAGATAATGAGTCGCAAACGTTTCCGGGATTTGAAAACTTACTTCCACATTGTTGATAATCTCAATTTGCAACCTGGAAAAGTAGCAAAAATTGAGCCATTTTACGATCAACTCACAGCACAGTTTGTGAAAGTCGGTGGAGTGTTCAGTGAAAACTTGAGTATTGATGAATCAATGGTGCCATATTACGGGCACCACAGTTGCAAGATGTTTATTCGAGGTAAGCCAATTCGATTCGGTTACAAAGTGTGGATGTTGTGCTGCCCTGCTGGGTATCCATTTTCGATGCAAATTTACACTGGTGCCAAGGAAAAAGATGTCCTCAGTACAATGTTTCACTTGGCACTAGAGTTCTTGATTTGATATCAGTTGTTGAAAATCCAAATCATCACAGCTTGTTTTTTGACAACTATTTCACTTCATATGATCTCATAATTGATCTGAAAGCAAAAGGCTTTTGTGCTGTTGGAACTGTTCGTGAAAGCCGTACCAGCAAGTGCCCCTTGGTTTCTTCAAAGGAGCTTGCCAAAAAGCCTCGTGGCGATTATGATTACCGTGGTGATGGTAATGTGGTGTGTGTCCGTTGGAATGACAACAGTGTGGTTACAGTCATGTCAAATTGGATGCAGCAAAAACCTCTTCAAAATGCCAATCGATATTCTGTCAAACAAAAGCAAAAAATCATTATCAAGCAGCCAAAATTGATTGGAGCTTATAACCAAAGTATGGGTGGTGTCGACTTGTTAGATCGTTTGCTAGGTAGCTACCGTCCTAAATTACGAAGCAAAAAATGGTGGTGGAATTTGTTTGCCAATGGTCTAAATATGGCCATTGTTGCTGCCTGGCATTTACAATGTCATCTTTTGGGCTAACAAGCCCTGAGTCACTTGGATTTCCGCCGCGAGGTTGCTTTGGTGGCTATGAAAGTTGGACTCGAGGGCTATCGTTCTCGAAAAGGTGGCCCAACAGCTTAGATTCCCTCTGCTATTACAGCTTCAGCTAACACCAGTCACTATTTGTCTTCTACAAGCCAAGGTCGTTGCATTGTCTGCTCGAAGAATACAAAAAAATGGTGCCAGTTTTGTGGCAAGCGCCTGCCCGAGAAGTGTTTTCCAGATTTTCACTCTCGCTGAAATTTTCCCTTCAAGCTTTATTCTGTACAGTCATCTCCGTTTGTGTCTAATTACTTTTAAAAATTGCTTAATTGAAGTATTTGTTTGTTTCCAGTTTACGATATTCAATAAAAAAAGCAATTAAAATTTTTGAAAAAATGACGCTTGGAGGGGCCAACGTTCCACAAATGGAACATGCTTTTTCCTAGGAAGTACATATCCAAATTAGCTGAAAATTTATATTTGACATATTTACATGTAGTGTACTAAAATACATAACAAGTATTAGAAGCAATTGCTTCTATGAGCGGCCTCTCAAAGGTTAAGAGTGCAAAGAAGCACTCTTCTTATCCGCCAGGTCGTGAGTCTAGGACTTTAGATGCCTTTGGACGTCAATGCTTCCAGGCATCCATGCTTTCAGCAAGAATTATCTCATATATTTTCTATATGGGATTATCTCTTCAAGAGGTCACAAAGAACTTAGTTTTTGAACCCTTTTCTTCCAGAGCATAAAAGAGCAGACTATTTCTTATTAGTCAAGTCATGCTCAAAATATCTGTAGGTTCCTTATTCGTGCTTCCCTGGACTGTTTTGAGTCTATTAGCAGAACGTCTGCTATAGCCATAGGAGCACGACGCATAGCCTGGCTCCAAGCTTCAAACTTGGACAGATGGGTTCAGGAAAGGCTGGGAAATACTCCTTGTACTGGTGAAAATCTCTTCAACAAGGAGGCTTTATTTCAAGCTAATCAGTTAAGCACTGATGCTGTTGCTTTCAGAGGATTGTCAAAACTTTCCTCTATCCCAGCTAATAAAAAATCTCCTAAAAAGCTTTATTCCCCTAGGGGAAAAAAGTTTTATCCATCTTCTACCCGTTATGCAGATGTTTTCAAAGATAGGCAACATCACACCAGGCTAAGAGAATCAAAACCTCAACAGGCTCAGCAAACCCAGCAATCGCAGGGTTTCTGATATTTTATTCACTTTTTCTGTCTGAGGTTTAGAACTTTTGAGCCTACTTCTTTTCAACAGAAGCACCTAAAATTCATTTCATCCATGCTGAGATATCAGCCATACATTGACTCAATCCTCGACTCTGGGCATGAATCTCTTGCTACAAGAGAAATCTATCCCTCTAGCTCTAAAAGCTTATTAAGGACTATCATACCCCAGAGATAACAAGTTTCTCCTTTTAAAACAAAAGGAGGCCTAACTAACAGGGTGAGCTATACCCTTTACCTTGTCAGTTTACTGTATGAGGATATTTCATACTTTTAACTGCAAGGGGACCCTATCTCTTCAAAGACTTACCACATTGTAAGTCTTCTCAACTCTGTATTACCTTCTATCCCTCTTAGCCCAGACACTCAGTCTCTAAGAGTACTACTAATCAACTGGAGGGCTTATTCTCTAAGCCATAGGATTTTCTTCAATACCTACTCCAGTAAGTAGTTTCCATACAGAGTTTTCTCCCCCTTTGCGGTTCATCTTCTCATATATTTTTTTTTAAGGCTGCTTTTCGGACAGAAGTTGGGTATCACTACTCCAAATTGTGTCTGTCGGTCCTCTCCAATCTATAGGACCTTACTTTTTATGCTGCCTTAACAGATAATTCCAAAAGAGGTCCAGAACTCATTTGGACTATTTATTGTTGCAGGCATCAGGCCTGTCTTCTATTCTTAGCCACCTTCAATTCTCTTTGGCTCCAACAGAATAGATTAGGTTGCACACTGGCAATTCAACAGCCAGATCTAAGCAACCTCTACAACATGCTCTCTGCAATTCTACAACAAAGCTCTACAACTGTGGGCCTTTGCCAGAGAGCCTCAGAGCTACTCCTAATAGGTAGCGGCCAGATAATTAAGAAGGGTTTCAGCTGGTAGACTCTGCCAGTCATGCTCCTACATGACTGGTTTTTACCTACTCTTACCATATTCCTTAAAATTTCCTTTTAAGAAAAGGTAACCAGGGTTTAGACCACGTGAAAGCGTAGAAAATTGCACAATTCCCTGGTTTGTTCCACATCTCACTGGAACTTCCACAACAGGGATGCATTTTTTTCACTGCAGTTGGTCCTTATTCACTACTTTCCTTCTAATTCCTATACTTCATGGTAGCTTATGTTGAACAAGAAAATGCATGATACTCATATTGCCCTCATAAAGAGGCAAACATGGCATCCCCTTATATTGCGTCTTTTTCTCCAGCTACTATTTGAAATTATAGAAGGATCCAGACTTGCTGTCTTAAGACTAAGGATCTCCTCTGCACTCATTCATGTACGTCTCGAGACCTGGTTATTTCAGGGGCTAGATCTTTTCAAGAAGTCTAGTCCTATCCCTGTAAGTGAAGAACATAATACCAGTTTCCACAAAACTTTCTCTATAGTTCTTCCATATTTAACCAGGCAGAGATTCTCCATCAATATTCTCAAGTAGGTCTTAATCCTTCTTGTTATTGCATCAATCTCTATACAACTTCTGACTTTGAAAGATTTGTTTACTGTCCATATTAATGCTGCCCCAGCATACCATAAAACTCAATGGACAACCAATTTCTATGGTAATTTATGGAATACCTTCTTTTACCGTTACCTTTTAGGTTATGTCACATCTGAAGCTCTATATGTAAGGTCATCATCATAAGTGAAATCACTTACGAAAGACTTTTACTGATCTTCAAGAAATTGGAGGCTCAACGCCTAGTACAAATGTCTTTTTCATTGGAATAAAGGGGGTCTTAAAGACCTATCCCCTTTTTTCTGCAAAGGGTATTTCTGCCTTTTCATCCAAACCAGTCAGATTATCTCCACTCTTTCCTAGGACCTTATTCTGGTCCAAGGACAAGAAGTTCAATTTTTTGGACTTTACAGAAGCTTTAGCTATTTCTCAAAAGTCCAACCTCATTGAACTCCCCCAGTACTTCTTCCGGGGTTAGTTCTGCCCATGAGGGCTTCTCATCTCTTTCTGTATTGCAAAATTTATTTTTTTCCTCCACTTCACATTGAGGGAATTTCTTGGAGGATAATGTACTGGCTCTCAACCACAGACCCATATTACCCTCCACAAGTACTTTTGCAATATTTTTGAGTGAGATCCACATTAGAAAATTGGGACTCAATATTGTTCTAATATTTATGATTTACACAAGGACTCCCCTCTGGATATCTTGTTTAGTCAAGCTGTTCCACAGCACCTCTTTTTTCTTTTCTAGTTCAACTCCTACCCTCCATCACTTGGATACCTGAGGTTTTGAGGGATAAGCATGGCCCATCTTTAGATTTGCAACATGCTGGGGCCTCCTCCAGGCATCTTAGCTTGGGAGTCCCCATATGTGAAGACTCATTCCTGCTTGTTCCTGGAGATAGCACAGTTACTTACCTGTAACAGGTGATCTCTGGGAACAGCAGGAATAAGACTTCACAACCCACCCACCTCCCCTAGGAGTTCTTTTCTCTCTCTCTCTTTTTTCTCTCTAATTTGTCTACTTCCCTCCTTTGGTCTCAGCTACAAACCCAACTGATGAGAGGGAAGTAAATGGGCGGGAAGGCAGCGCGCATGCACGTGTGATGCTCCCAAAAGCTTTCCTTTTGGACACTGGCGAGCGTTCCCGCGCAGGCTCCTTCGGTACCAACGTACCCATATGTGAAGACTTATTCCTGCTGTTCCCAGAGATCACCTGTTACAGGTAAGTAACTGTGCTATCTCCAGGAACAAGCAGGAATGTAGTCTTCACATATGGGTATCGTCTGTACCGACGGAGCCTGCATGGGAACGGAGCCTGCATGGGAACGCTCCCCAGCGTCCAATAGGAAAGCTTTTGGGAGCATCCCACAGCGCCTGCATGCTGCCTTTCCCAACTGTCCCTCTCCAGTTCTTCATTTTCCGCGGAGCCGACAGGTCGCACATCCTGTCACCGCAGAAAAAAATCCCTTCTATTCTTCTTTTTTGTGGTCGCGTCTGCCTTTCCTCGATGCTACACCGGTACCGCCGGTTCTTCTTTCTTTAAAAAAAAAAAAATCCCTTTCTTCTGGAGTCTTTCCAGTAATTTTCTCTTCAGATGCCACGCGCCATTTTGGGTACTAGGCCCAACTTTTTCCTTTAAAATGGAAATACCCTCTTTGGGTTTTAAAAAGTGTTCTAAGTGTGGCGGTACCATCTCCATCACTGACACCCATGAGTGGTGCCTCAAATGTTTAGGTCCTGACCACTCTATTTCTGAGTGTGTTGCTTGTGGGATGATGTCGAAAAGGGGCCAGCAAAACCGAGCTGCTAAACTTAGCACCCTTTTTCCCTCCGATGCAGCCTCCGTGGCATCAATGTCTTCCAGGGCTTCGTCTTCCTCCCATTCATCTCAGGTAACAAAACATAAATTTAGCCGGTCCTCAAAAGGTAGATCTCCTTCTAGACATCGAGATGCCTCTGGCGTTGCCCTTGAGGGACTTTCACCGGCAAAATTGCCCCAGCGGTAGGCTTTGGCTTCCAAAGCACTAACGGGGCTCCAGGATGTTCTCGAGGCTTCAACCTAAGCAGAACTACTGGTGCCATGCTCTGGGGTACCGTCCGCTTCATCCGATACTGATACCCAAGCATCGGCAGCGTTGATAGATCAGAAATTCTTGGCTATTGAATGCAGTCTGGCGGCTCTTCTCACGGCCTCGATGCCCCTGAAACCGCTTCAGACAATTCAACCGGTACCAACTTCGGTGCCGGCACTGACTGCATCGACATCAGCAGGTATTCTACCGGGACCGAGTCATGCGTATCTATCCGGCATTGACAAATCGGTACTGGACCACTCCGA
Organism: Ichthyophis bannanicus; assembly: GCA_033557465.1. Lineage (NCBI taxonomy): Eukaryota > Metazoa > Chordata > Amphibia > Gymnophiona > Ichthyophiidae > Ichthyophis > Ichthyophis bannanicus. The sequence continues at coordinate 636,064,138 of CM066035.1, forward strand.
TGCCAACTTCGATTGGTACCAGTACTGTGCCTTGCACGATCACCCGGATCAGAGATTTTTCGAATCCTCGGATGAGTCTGAAGACTCTGAAAGCTCTGCCGATACCAGAGTACTTCTTCCTGAGGCTTCCTCTTCTCCTCAGCGTAGGATGTCCTTTCAGGATTTTATCTGAGATGTGGCCCGAGGTCTTTCCATCACAGTGGCTCCCGAAAAAGAGCCTAGGGCAAAGGAATTGGAAATCCTGCAATACCCTAAAGCTCCCAAGGAGGCAGCTACCTTACCTATTCATGAGATCTTGCATGATCTCATGTTAAGGATGTGGGAAACACCTCTAACCACATCTCATTCTCGAAAACTCGACACCATGTATCGAGTTCCTCCTTGTCCTGGGTTTCAGAAGACTCAATTACCACACCATTCCATGGTGGTGGAATCAGCTATGAGAAGGATAAAGAGTGCAAAAAGGCATTCATCCAATCACGTGCGTGTAGGACTCTTGATGCTTTTGGACGTCGAACCTTCCAGACTTCCATGCTTTCTGCTAGGCTCAGTTTCTATATCTTATATATGGGAATGTTCCTTAAGGAGGTCACAGGAGATTTAGAGCTTATGAGCCCTCTCCTTCCTGATAAGAGGCAAGATTACCTCGCCCTTGTCAGACATGCCCAGGATGTTTCCAAGTTTGTGAATCATGCAGCCTTTGACTGCTTTGAGTGCATAAGCAGAACCTCTGTCATTGCCGTAGGTGCACGTAGGATTGCCTGGCTCCAGGCATCTGACTTGGAAATTTGGGTGCAGGATAAACTAGGGAATATTCCATGCACAGGAGAGAATCTCTTTGGCAAGACTTGGCAGGAAAAAGCTAATGAGATAGATGCTGACAATATCACTTTGGATAGATTGTCTAAATCTACAGCTGATCCTGCGAGAAAAAAATCCTATAAGAAACCATTCTTCAGTAAGAAGAAGTTTTATCCCTCCTATACCCAGCAGGGGCATCATTTAGGTCAGTCTGCCCAAAAGGGACAGCAGCAACAACCTAGACAAAGAAAGACAAAAGCAGCTAAGCCTCAACCGGCTCAGCGGACTCAGCCTCCAAAGGGGTATTGACTCCTATCAAGAGAACTTTGCCTTCCTGGCCCTGAACAGCCCAGAACCCTCCACCATCCCAGGAAGGTTATGTCATTTTGCCCCCAGATGAGGTCAGATAACAGCAGAAAATTGGACTCTGTCTATTGTAAGAGAGGGGTACAAGCTTCATTTCCTCAGCATGCCACCTCCTACAGTGGTAAGACAGTTCAATTCTCAGACCTCTCTCAATGACCAGTTAGGTCAAGAGGTCGCTGTGCTCCTTGCTCAATGGGCAATAGAAGAGGTACCCATTCCTCAATGGGCTACGGGGTTTTACTCCCCCTATTTCCTTATTCCAAAGAAAACAGGAGGGGACAGACCCATTTTAGACCTCAGAGAATTGAACAAATTCCTGTTCAAAGAGAAGTTCAAAATGATTTCTCTAGGAACTCTGCTGCCATACCTTCAGAGTCAGGATTGGCTTTGTTCTCTAGATCTCAAGGATGCATACACTCATGTTCTCATCCATCCAACTCACCGAAAGTTCCTTTGCTTTCTGTTTCAAGGGAAGCACTACCAATACAGGGTTCTTCATTTTGGCCTGGCCTCTGCGCCAAGGGTGTTCACAAAATGCATGGCTGTGGTGCCAGCATTTCTCTGCATCCTGGGAATATTTGTCTTCCCTTACTTAGACGACTGGTTCATTCGAGCCCCTTCAGAGCCAGAGGCAAGGGTTGCCCTCTCTCGCACAATGCGCATCCTTCAGTATTTGGGACTTGTCATAAACGTCCCAAAATCCAACCTTACTCCCACTCAGTCCCTAGAATTTATAGGAGCTCTGCTGGATACCAGACGGACAAGGGCCTACCTTCCACAGCCCCGCTGCCTTCGCATTGTGCAGCTAGCTTCCCAAGCAGTGCTAAAACCTCACCTCACTGCTTAGGAAATGTTACAGTTGCTAGGCCACATGGCATCCACCATGCATGTGGTTCCTTATGCTCGCCTCCAAATGAGGGCAGCCCAGTGGACTTTATCCACTCAGTGGACTCAAGTGTCAGGTTGCCTGTCAGGCAAAATAGCAAAGTCAGATCGCCATATTTTGTCCCTTCAATGGTGGCAATCACCCCAAAACCTTTTGGTGGGGTCTCCTTTTCAGCAACCCCCACCCCAGTCCACTCTAACAACAGATGCTTCACAGGTGGGCTGGGGAGCCCACCTGCAAGGCCTCTCAACCCAGGGTACCTGGACTTCACAGGAGGCCTATTTACACATCAGTCTCCTAGAACTCAAAGCAACTTTCCTTGCTCTTTGAGTATTCCACACCCAGCTCAGCTACAAGACAGTCCTAGTTCAAACGGACAATCAAGTAGCCATGTTCTATGTGAACAAGCAGGGCGGAACAAGCTCTCTGTCACTCTGCAATGAAGCTTTGCGACTATGGGCCTCGCCAGAGAGCATCAGATTCATCTCCTTATGGTGTATCTTCCAGGCATTCAAAACTCTTGGGCAGACAGACTCAGTCGAGTTCTGCTTCCACAAGAATGGTCTCTCCATGCAGACCAGGTACCCAAAATTTTTTAAATTTGGGGAACCCCGGACATAGACCTCTTTGCAAGTCCGCTGGATGCCAAACTTCCATGGTTCAGTTCTAGAATTCCGGTTCAGGGTTGTCAGGCCAGGGATGCTTTCCTCCTCCATTGGGGTCAGGACTTCCTGTATGCCTTTCCACCCATTCCCCTTATTCCTAAAACCCTGTTCAAGCTTCAGAGAGACAGAGGTCATATGATCCTCATAGCTCCACGGCAAATGTGGTACCCTCTGCTCCTGCATCTCTCTCAAGCTCCGCCTCTGGGGTTAGGATCTGCTCCAAATCTCCTTTCTCTAGAGGACGGGATGCTGTGGCATCCCAATCCCCAGTCTCTGCATCTCAGGGCCTGGTTGCTGAAAGCGTAGAACTTCACGGTCTTAACCTTTCTCAGCAGGTAAAGGATATCCTTTATGCTTCCAGGAAGCCTTCCACAAGACGCTCTTATGCATTTAAGTGGAAAAGGATTACCATATGGTGCTCACAGAAGGGTCTTAACCCTCTTGCGATACCTCTGGAATCATTACTGGAGTATCTCATTCATTTATCAAATGCAGCACTTAAGACCAATTCAGTGAGAGTTCATTTGAGTGCTATTGCAGCTTCTTTCAAGCCTCCAAATGGACAACCTATTTCCTCTCATCCTCTCATAGCGAGATTTATGAGAGGCCTTCTATTAACTAAGCCTCCCATTAAGCCACCACCAGTGGCATCGGACTTAAATCTGGTTCTTGGGCAGCTCATGAAACCGCCTTTTGAACCATTAGCCACTACCTCTTTGAAATTCCTTTCCTGGAAGGTCATCTTTCTTATTGCAATCACATCAGCACGTTGCATCAGTGAATTGCAAGCGTTGGTGGCTGATCCTCCTTATTCTCCAGGACGAAGCAGGAAGTCAGTCCTCACATATGGGTGACTGTGCCGACGGAGCCCTCGTGTGGAGCATTTCCCCAGCTTTCAAAGAAAGCTTTTGGGAATGCAGCGAGCATGCGCTGTCCCCTTCCCGCCCAAGGGTGCCATCTTGCTCAGTCTTCTTTTTTCCACGGAGCCCGACGGACATGTATCATTGTCACCAGGTAAATAGTTGATTTTTTTCCTGCGTTGGATTCGTGTTTTTTTGCCCGGTTCCACGCCGGGTCCCCTTCCCGCCTGGGCCCGGTACACCGGTATCGAGCCCGGAGCTAGGTTTTCGGTTTTTGTCCTTCGTGACTAGCGTCTGGCTTTTTTTTCTCTTTCACTCGCAGCCCGGTCTTTTGAACTTGCAGGGACCCTTTTTCCCCCGATGGCTGCCAGCGGGTTCAAGAAGTGTGATCGGTGTAAGAAGCTGATGTCTCTCACCGACACACATGACTGCTGCCTCCGGTGCCTCGGGCCCGACCATGACCCGGTGGTCTGTGTCCCGTGTGGAAAAATGTTGTCTAAGGCGCTGAGGAGCCGTCAGCATCAGCGTGAAAGACTCTTTTCTGACTCCACGTCCGACAAGGCCCGGACTTCGTCAGAAGCCTCGACATTTCGGGAGTCCGACGCCGAGCACCGTCGAGGCTCCTCTGAAAGGGAGTCTCCTTCTCGGGAACACAGAAGGAAGAAGAAACCCGCGAGAGCGGCGTCAGTGGACGCTCTTGGCCCCTCGAGGGCCAGGTCCCATATCCCCAACCGCCGTTCCGGGTCCTCGGAGTCAGAGAGGCCTGCCAAGTTGCCTCGAGTGGAGCCGGAGTCCCCGAGTCACGTGAGTGCTGTTGTCCTCGTAGACTCCCCTCCGGGGGAGCCGACGTCCGGCCCGACGCTGTCGGGGCCCGAATCTCGGGCTGCTGAGTCTCCTGAGCTGAGTCTCAAGTTGACGGCCTTGGAGAGCAGCTTGGCTGCCTTCATGGAGCAGCAGCGGGTACTGATCGCCGGTTTGACCGGTGCATCTGCCCCGACCACCTGGACCTCGACGTCCAAGTTGACCCCAGAGTTCCAGCCGATCCTCAAGTCGATACGGTCTCGAGTCGATCCTCGGACAAGGTCCCCCTCGACCTCCCGCTCGGGGCCAAGGTTGTCGACGCCGGTGCCCTCGGCGTCGAGGCGGATGGCATCGGTGCCTGCCCGGCCGGAGCCGCTCAATTCCTCCTTGGAGGGGTCGGAGTGGGAGTCGGAGGACGAGGAGTCCCCGGACACTTTACAGACCCGGTGCGTCCCATCGGACTCACCGGAGTCCGAGCCTCGGAGACGGCCCCCACCGGAGGATACCCGGTTCTCGGACTTCGTGCAGGACATGGCCAAAGCCTTGGCCTTCCCTCGGATCCCGAGGAGGAGCCTCGAGCCAAAGAGCTCTAGGCCCTCCAGTATGACTCTCTGCCTAAGGGGGGGCGTTTACTGTACCGGTTCCTCCGATGCTGGAATGGCTGCTCTTCCGCATGTGGGAGGCACCGGCCTCGGCGCCGGATCTCAGCAAACGGGTCGATTCCATTTATCGAGTCCGTAAGAGCCCTGGGTTCCAAAAGGCACAGCTACCGCACCACTCCATGGTTGTGGAATCGGCCATGCATCGTCTGAAGAGTCAGAAGATGCACTCCTGGGTGCTCCCCCTCTGGTAGGCCCGGAACCTGGATGCCCTCGGTAGAAAGTGCTTCCAGGGCTCTATGCTGGCTTGCCGTGTCCAGACTTACCAGCTGTACCTCCGAGACCTGGCAAAGGAGATTGCCGGGTTCTCAGCTGGCCTCTCCGAGGAACCTTTGCAGAGGTTTAAGGCTTTGTCATCCGGGATTCAAGAGTGCTCAAAGTTTATCTCTCGAGCAGCCTATGATGGCTTCGAGGCTCCGGCCCGAGTAGCCGCGGCCGGCATCAGTGCACGCCGTCAGTCCTTGCTACAGTCATCGGACCTCGAGCCATGGGTACAGGACAAGTTGGTCGATGTCCCTTGCCGAGGTGAGAACCTTTTTGGCAAACCCATGGCTGAAAAGGCTGCAGAACCCGAGTCTGAGACTCTCACCAGGGCAAGGCTGTCCAGGAAAACTTCTGCCCCTTCTCAGAAGAAGGGCTCGGGGGAAAAGCCCTTTTACCCAAGGAAGGCTACTGCCTACAAATCCTTCCCTCAATTTCAGGCCTCTACAGCTCCCCATCAGGGTCAGCAGGCCAAGGGGCAGGGTCATGGGCCCCGTAGGCAGAAAACCCCCAAGCTATCAGCTCCAGCTCCAGCACTGCAGGGAGCGGGGTTTTGACTCCCACTGCATAGCCTCTCCTCCTCAGCTAGCTCCTCTCAGCACAGGAGGCCGGCTGACACTGTACGCCCACAGGTGGTCAGCCATAACAAGGGATACCTGGGTATTGAGCATAGTCCAAAAGGGCTATTTGCTCCACTTCAACCAGTTACCCCCCTCCTATTTTCCAGGGGAGCCTCCAAGACTCCCTCTGCACAAGAACCTCCTCCTTCAGGAGTTGGCAAGTCTTCTACAGGAGCGGGCGGTGGAACCTGTGCCTCACCACCTGATAGGGCGAGGCTTCTTTTCCAGGTACTTTCTGGTACCAAAAAGGACTGGAGGCCTCAGGCCCATCCTAGACTTGCGAAATTTCAAGATGCTTACCCTTGGAATACTGCTGCCCTACCTCCAGCAGGGAGATTGGTTATGCTCCTTAGATCTGAAGAATGTTTATACTCACATCCTCATTCATCCAGACCACAGACAATATCTCAGATTTGTAGTGGGAGGAAGTCATTTTCAATACAGAGTACTTCCATTTGGCCTCACCTCCGCCCCCAAGGTTTTCACCAAGTGCCTGGCGGTGGTGGCAGCCTATCTCAGAAACCAGGGCATCTTTGTCTTTCCATACCTGGATGACTGGCTCATCAGGGGTCATTCTCCACAGGAGGCCAGACAGGCCACTCTTCGCACTGTTTCTCTTCTCCAGCATCTAGGCTTCGTTGTAAACTTCGCAAAGTCCACTTTGCTCCCCTCACAGGACATGGAGTTCATAGGGGCAAGATTGGATACCCTCCAGGCAAAGGCTTATTTGCCCGAGGACAGGGCCCACAGACTGATGGCGTTGGCCAGTCAGTTCCAGAGCGGTTCTCTGGTCTCCGCCAGAAACTTCCTAAGGCTCTTGGGCCACATGGCATCCACGGTCCATGTAACTCCGAATGCCCGCCTGCACATGCGACCTGCTCAGTGGTGCCTCAGAGCTCAGTGGGTGCAAGCCACAGGCGACTTGAAAGACAAGATAAGGGTGTCCAAACTGCTGACAGCCTCCCTACGGTGGTGGCTGCATCTCCCAAACCTGTTCCAGGGGGTGCCTTTTCAGGCGCCTCCTCACACACAGGTGCTGACAGCCGATGCTTCCCTTCAGGGCTGGTTGCACATTGCCAGGGGACTTGCACTCAGGGCCTCTGGTCTCCTTGGGAGTCCACACAGCAGATCAGTCTGTTGGAGATGCGAGCTATCCGCTTAGCTCTACAGACTTTCTCTCATGTTCTCTCTCACCAGTCTGTCTTAGTTCAGACAGACAATCAAGTGGCAATGTTCTACGTGAACAAGCAAGGGGGCACAGGCTCCAAACTTCTGTATCAGGAGGCACAGGCCCTGTGCTCCTGGGCAATCAAACACAACATGTTTCTCAAGGCAGTTTATCTACCTGGCCAGAAAAATTGCCTGGCAGACAGATTGAGCAGGATTCTACAGCCTCACGAATGGCATTTGAATCCTCTGGTGGTCCAAGGGATCTTTCTAAGATGGGGTCTTCCAACCATCGATTTCTTTGCGAGTCCCCTGAACCATCAGCTACCCAGGTTCTGTTACAGACAACCGCATCCTCTGCGAATAGCAGCAGATGCGTTTCTAATCTCTTGGTCTACGGGCCTACTGTATGCGTTTCCTCCCACGCCTCTAGTTATTCAAGGTTCTTCAGGACAAGGCCTCAGTGATTCTGGTAGCCCCCAGATGGCCGAGGCAACCGTGGTTTCCACTGCTTCTGCAGTTGGCGGTGGGCACTCCACTCCCTCTGGGGGTGCAACCCAAACTCCTGTCTCAGGATCAGGGATCTCTCCTGCACCCCAACCTCAAATCCCTCAATCTGATGGCCTGGCTGCTGAAAGGGTAGTTCTAGCCCACTTACTTCTTCCTAAGGAAGTGGAAGAGGTGGTTTTGGCCTCTAGGAGGCAATCCACCCGGAAATCTTCTGCCCTCAAGTGCCGTAGGTTTGCCACCTGGTGTGCTCAGCGCCAGGAGGATCCTTTTTCGTGCCTGGTTCCAGTGGTGCTGCAGTACCTGCTCCACCTCTCGGACCTAGGCCTTAAATCCAACTCTGTTTGGGTCCACCTCAGTGCTCTATCGGCACACCACTAACAGGTAGAGGGCAATCTCTGTCGGGCCACCCCTTGGTGTCCCGCTTCCTCAGAGGCCTGCTTTTGCTCAAGCCTCCAATCTGTCCACCAGCCACTGAGTGGGATTTGAATGTGGTCTTGCAGCAACTTACTTGCCCACCGTTTGAGCCGATGGCTACCTGTCATTTACGCTTCCTTTCCTGGAAGACGTTGTTCTTAGTGGCTCTTACCTCGGCCAGGCGTGTTAGTGAACTACAAGCTCTAGTTTCTGATAGACCGTACACACGGTTGTATAAGAAAAGGGTGGTCTTGCGGACTCACCCTAAGTTCCTTCCGAAGGTTGTCTCCTCCTTCCACCTCAGTCAGGAGGTGGTTCTTCCAACATTCTTTCCCAGGCCGCATGCCAGCAGGGCTGAAACAGTCCTGCACACCCTGGACTGTAGAAGGGCGTTGTCCTTTTACATAGACCGTAAGCAGGGGCATCGAAGGGCTGCTTAGCTCTTCGTATCTTTTGACCCTAATAAACTGGGGTTGCCTGTCTCCAAGCGTACGTTCTCCCTTTGGGTAGCGGATTGTATCGCCTGGGCGTACAGGGCATCCGGCCTCTCCTTGCAGGGTCGAGTCACGGCCCACCGTGTCAGGGCGAAGGCTGCGTCAGTAGCCCACCTCCGCTCTGTTCCATTGGCAGACATCTGCCGGACCGCTACTTGGTCTTCAAGCCAGAGTTTTGCGGCTCACTACTACCTCGAGAGGGAGTCCCGTAGGGACAGTGCTTTCGGACAGGTGGTACTCCGTAATCTCTTTGAGGTTTAGGCAACTCCTACCCTCCGGCCCTTTTGTTGGGCTACCGTATGGGGGCGCTCTCAGAAAGGATTCTTTCATGGATGCTGAAGCTCTAGAGGGAGCTTATTTTTCAGCTGGGGTTCCCGGTAGCCTGTAGCTGGGGAGTTCCATATGTGAGGACTGATTTCCTGCTTGGTCCTGGAGAAAGAGTAGTTACTCACCTGTAACAGGTGTTCTCCAGGAGCAGCAGGAATCAGTCCTCACGACCCTCCCTCCTCCCCTTGGAGTTGCAGTCATATGATTCATTTTGTTTCTTTTTGCTGTCTTTTAGCTATGTCATCAGACTGAGCAAGATGGCACCCTTAGGCGGGAAGGGGACCGCGCATGCGTGCTGCATTCCCAATGGCTTTCTTTGAAAGCTGGGGAAATGCTCCGCACGAGGGCTCCGTCGGCACCGACGTCACCCATATGTGAGGACTGATTCCTGCTGCTCCTAGAGAACACCTGTTACAGATGAGTAACTACTCTTACAAGGTTCCATCATGTTAAGGTAGTCCTTAGGACTCATCCATACTTTATGCCAAAGGTGGTGTCACCTTTTCATTTAAACCAAGTGGTTTATCTTCCTGTATTCTTCCCAAGGCCTCACGCCTCAAATGCAGAAAGGAATCTTCATACTTTGGACTGCAAAAGGGTTTTGGCCTTTTACTTGCAAAGGACACAGCAACATAGAAAGTCCTCTCAACTCTTTGTTGCTTTTGATCCTAGTCATTTGGGACTTCCAATCTCCAAAAGAACACTGTCCAGCTGGATTGCACAGTGTATATCTTTTGCCTATGAGAGTAAAAACCTTCCTCTTGAAGGCCATGTCACAGCTCACAATGTGAGAGCCATGGCAGCCTCAGTGGCTCATCTTCACTCTGTGTCTATCGACGACATCTGTCGAGCAGCTACTTGGGCTTTGGTTCATACCTTCACAGCCCATTACTGCTTAGACAAGGACTCCCGCCGGGATGCCTTGTTTGGCCAGGCTGTTCTTCAACACCTGTTCCATACTTAATCAACTCCTACCCACCATCCCTGGTAGGATGCCAGAGATCCATGGGGGAAAGTGGAACCTTTTCACAAGGGCACACAACTTCTGGGGCCTTTTCCCTGGCATCTGCAGCTAGGGAGTCCCCATATGTGAAGACTACAATCTCCAGGAACAAGCAGGAATGAGTCTTCACATATTATGGGTACGTCGGTACCGATGGAGTCCGCGCGGGAACGCTTCCCAGTGTCCAATCAGAAATCTTTTGGAAGCATCCCAACACGCCTGCGCGCTGCCTTCCCGCCTTCCCAACTGCCTCTCCTCAGTTTTCGTTTTTCCGCGGAGCCGGCAGGACGTTCTCCTGTCACCGCAGAAAATTCTTCTTTTATTTTTTCAGTGTTCTTGTGGTCACGGCTGCCTTCCCCGACGCCACCGGTACCGCCGGTGTTTCTCTCTTATTTTCTTTTAAAAAAATGTTTTCCTTAGGAATATAAAATTTCTTCTTAGTGTTCACGGTCCTTAGGCCTTCTAGGCCTCTCCATTTTTCCTCATGGAACCGCCAGCCTTTTTCCCTAGGAAATGTACAAACTGTGGCAGTACAACTTTATTTTTAGACACTCACAATTGGTGTCTAACCTGTTTGGGTCCTGACCATTGTCCTCCGGAGCCTTCGGGCACCAGTGCTGTGAGAAGCAGTTTTCAACATCGAGTTCTCCTCGACACGCGGTCCCCTTCCAACTTCAGGGCACCGACTATATCTTCTTCTACACAGGATCAGGTAACCCAAAAACAGTCTAATAGACTAGCCAGTCCTCGAGCGGCAGTTCTCATGCACAGCATAGAGATGCCTCCGGCCTTGCCCTCGAGAATCCACTGGTTTCAAAATCCCGGTGGGAGTCTTCGGCCTCCAAAGCCTATGTGGGGTTTCAGGTTGTTCCTGAGGTTCACCCCTCACAGAACATACCTGAGCCATGTCCGGTGGTGGCATCCGCTTCGAGCGGTACCAATACCCCGGCATCAGCACCGGTGTTGGATGAAATATTCCTCACCGAGGATGATCGTCTGGCGTCTCCGGTACATACGGGGCCGGTGGATACGCTTCAGATCGATTCTACAGTATCGGTATCGACACCGATACGACTTCCGACGTCGGTACCCTCCAGACGTGCATCGATAGACTCGCTTCCTTCGATGCCGAGTCTAGAATCGATCTCCAGTCTGGAGGACTGGGTACCGACTCGCCTTGGTACCGACTTCCGTCGGTACCGGAGACTCTGTTCCGATACCTCGGATCCGCAACCCTCAGTTCCACCGATACCGTTAGAGTTGCAACCGGCTGGTTTTCTTCCTCCGGCATCAGATTCGGTACCGACATCGGTACCGACATCCACAGTACCTTTACAGTTGGTACCTTCCATGCTTCACTCATCAGGATCGCTTCCCTCGATGCCGAGTTTAGAATCGATTCCAAGCATGGACAACATGTTACCGACTGTTGCTGGTTCTGTCCTGCAGTACCAGCGACCACTATTTAGGGATCCCATTCTGCACCATTCAGGATCTTCTATTCCTATATACTGGAATAGATCCCTTGGTGCCAAGGCTAGTTCTTCATCAGATCTAGCCTATCCAGGGGGAATTCCCTCCAGGAATCTTTCTTTCCAGACTTTCCTCCTGGATATGGCAAAATCACTTGCCATTCCTGTCCCTGGACAAGATCCTACACAAGGGGAGTACAGAATACTTTTCTGTCCCTAACGAAGTAAAGGAAAATATAGTGCTTCCTTTGCATCATTCTTTGCAAGATCTCCTTCTACGAATGTGGGAATCTCCTTTAAAGGTACCCCCACTTTCCAGAGCAACTGATCTCCTATATCAGGTGCCTCCCTCTCCAGGGTTTCAAAGGACTCAACTTCCTCATCATTCCATTGTAGTGGAATCAGCATTGAGGCGAGTGAAGAGTACTAAAAAGCACTCTTCTTGTCCGCCAGGTTGTGAGTCTAAGACACTAGATGCCTTTGGACTTCAAACCTTCCAGACCTCCATGCTTTCAGCAAGGATTCTCTCATATATTTTTTATATGGGTCTATCTCTTAAAGAGATCACAAACACTGTTCCCTCTAAGCTGTGCGCATGTGCGCGCGCACACACCTCATCAAGTGAGCGCACATACTTTACAACAGAGCTCACAAAAATTACGGTTCTGATTCTGATAGAAAACAACACAGACGTCTTAAAATTTTAAAGTTGTTGTGTATTTACGTTTTTCACAAGTTCTACAATATTTTCTAGTGCAATCAATGTGGTGTAGATACTGTATTCTGACGTGTAGTCAAATTTTAAAGTATATAACTCCAAGTGTCGTTATGTGGTGCACAAAAATTTAACCTTCCTTCAAAAGCTGCACAGCTGATATTTTATGCGCACACAGCCTACAGAAAATTAGAGGGAACATTGATCACAAAGCAATTACATCTTTTGACTCCTTTTCTTCAGGAGCCCAGATGTTCAGACTATTCCTCACTGGTTAGTCATATTCAGAATATCTCTAAGTTCCTTACTCGTGCTACCCTAGACTCCTTTGAGTCTGTTAGCAGGACTTCTGCTATAGCTATAGCGTCACGACGTAGAGCCTGGCTTCAGGCCTCAGACTTCGACAAATGGGCACAGGAAAGACTGGGAAATACTCCTTGCACTGGAGAAAATCTCTTCAACAAGGAGTCTTTACTTCAGGTTACTCAGTTCTCCACTGACTTTCCTTTTTCCAGAGGCTGCTCTGCGCCGCCTTCTTTCCCAGTAGGTAGGAAATGTCCTACCAAACTTTCAACCCCTAAGGGGAGAAGGTTTTACCCATCATCTGCCCATCATTCAGATGTCCCTAAACAGGGGAAACATCGTTCTAGTCTGAGCAATCCACAACCCCAACAGGGTCAGCAAACCCAGCAGTTGCAGGGTTTTAAATAGATTATTGCCCCCTTTGTCTGGGGGGTCGGGATAGCAGTCTGCTTCTTTTTACTTGCAGTATCTGCACTAATTTTATCCTAACCTACTTAGATATCTCTTCATGAGACATCTTTTCTTAAGGCTCTTCATGAAGAGAGCACGTGATGCGGTGAACTCGGCGGTCGGCTTCCGTTTGAGCTCCGGTCTCCTCCACCCGAACCGGGTCATTATGCCGGCTTGAGGACAGATCTAATGCACAGTGAATACCTTTGATACAGGGGAAAGGCACCCGAAGCAAATCCAGTGGCTAACGAGCAATTCTGGCGATGGCGGCGACAGTTAAGGCTGCGAGGAAGGAGCGGGAGCGAGGAACCCCGGCACCCAAAATGGTGGATGCCACGGGCCCGCCGAAGTCGCCGGCCTCACCGGCATTTTTGGAAGAGGTATCCGCGGCGGTAGCCGATGCTTTAGCCTCACAGTTTACCATCTTGCAGGAAAAAATGGACAGTCTGCATGCCTCCTTTTGAGATCTGGGCAACCGCATACAAGAGGCTGAACACCGCATTGGGCTTACTGAAGACAACCTGGCCTCCCTGACTCAGGAGTTGGAAACCCTCAAAGCTACGGTCCAGTCGCAGGAGGATAAACTTGACGACCTAGAGAATCGGTCGCGCCGAAACAACTTGCGGCTGATGGGCATTCCGGACTCCATTGCAGACAAGGAATTAAAATCTTACCTGGAAAACTTGCTCCCCAATATGCTGGAGGGGAGTGAAGAAGGAGGGAAATTGCTAATCGAGAGAGCACACCGCGTGGGGTGCAGGCAACCGCAAGAGCACAGACCGCGGGTAGTACTTGTCAAATTTCTCCACTTCCCCCAGAAGGAGGCTATTTTACAAGCAGCTCGGAGAAGGGGAGTGCTGGAACATGAGAATCTTCGCATACGGGTGGCACAGGACTACTCTGTTGCTCTCAGCCAGAGGCGCAGGGCATATGCACCAATCTGCCAACAACTCATCGACGCCAGAATAAAATTCTCTGTGCAGTACCCCTCCCGATTGCACGTTTTTTATGAGGGAGCTCATAAAACCTTTGAATCCGCGGCGGAGGCCAAAAGATACGTGGCGCAGATTGTGGGCGAGGAGCGACGGTCCACATCGCAAGGACAATCCCCGTGAACATTACACAGGACTGCTACTCTTCAATTCGGATGCAGCGAGGCCTGATTAGATGGGGCCTAAGGTCCACTCCTTTACTAGGGGAGGATGGCTTGGGGAGTGGTTGTGTGGGGGGAGGGGGATGACTACTCTTGCTGAACCAACGGGGGGAAGCTGGGAGGTGGAAAGTGGCTTAGGTGAGCTTAGGGCTTGAAAAGGGCTGGGTCATGGGCCTTGCGGTCCCTCCCGGGGCTTGGGCAAATAACATTTCGGGCCGAAATACGGGTAGGGGAGGTGGAAGAGTGGGTGAGAAGAGGGGTTTGAAAGTAGTCGGGGGGGGGGGGAGAATGTCTGCGGGAAGAAGGGGGTATCACCTGATTGTGTGGGTTGGGGTTTCTGTTCCTCCCCTTCCCCCCCTTTTCCTTTTCCTTTTCCTTTTCCTTTCCTTTTTTTTTTTATATTCCCTTTGTAACAGTGGGGACCAGCAGCGTTTGGGGGGGGGGGGTTATACATTGGGGCCTGGGGCCTATTTGGGGGTTTGCTGGTTAGGGGTCAAGGGAAAGGAGCTCGGTTGGGGTTAGAAAGCTCCCCATCTATTGCTGTTTATAAAGGCCTCTAGGTAACAGTTTGGTATGCTGTGGAGTAACTATGTATACATATTGTTAAGTTGTTACATTTTGTGGTTACTACGTTTCCCTGCACTCCTCTCGGCGCTAGGGGACGCAAATCAGTAGGAGAGCCGCTTACAGGGACCTAAGGCGGAGGTGGCGGGTGGCCTGGCTCCTCCCCCCCCCCCATCAGGCCCTTCGGAGGGCTTGGCCCCCTTTGCTGGGGGGGGGGGGGCTGCAGGCCTAAATCCCCGGGGCGGCCGGGTTTGGTGGCTGGGGCTGGATATCCCCTCTGGGTTCTTACAGTAAAAGTGCAGGAGAGGGGCAGTGCAGGGATACAATGGATACCACACTTGATCTGAGATCCGAATATTGTATTGTGGGCTGTTAGCGTTGCTGTTTATTATTGCAAAGACTTTAAAGGGGTAAGGGATCTGACTGGGTGGCCACGGGAGGTGGAGGGTGCCTGGGACAATATACGAGGGGGGAGGAGACCGTACGCATTACAGCTGCTCGCTACCTACTAAAGATAGTAGCGGGAGGACGGGGTGAGAGGGGAGGGGGGGTTAAGGTCGCATCCCATCACGAGGTCCCGGGTAATGGGGGAATCAACAAGAGCTGGCGGGGGGGAGCTCCAGGCTGGGGGGGTTCTTCCCGGAATATGGTTGGGTACCTTTTTAAAATACTGGAGTGACAATAAACCAGACTGAAGATCCTATCATGGAATGTTTGTGGTCTGGGGAGCCCGTTTAAAAGAGCAAAAATATTGCAAGCATTGGCGAGGCAAAAAGCTGATATGGCATTCCTCCAAGAAACCCACCAGACAGCAGCGGAGCACGCAAAGTTATGCAGATTATGGGTGGGACAGGTATGGGGGGGTGCCGGCCCAAAATAAAAAAGGGGGGGTGGCCATATTACTGCACAAGCGGATCCGCTTTGAGGTCACCAAAGAAATAGCGGATCCGACTGGGCGGTTCCTCCTGCTGCAAGGCGTGCTTGAGGGGAAACCTATTATCCTTGGTAACATTTATAGTCCTAATGTGCTAGACCGAGACCTATATGCTCGTCTGGCCTCTCAAGTAGAGCAGCTCCCGGAGCTCCCACTGATCTTGGGTGGAGATTTTAACGGTGTGATGGAAGTGGCGATGGATACCTCTCGGGGCGAGGGGACCAGGGAGCGTTCTCAGGGGGCCCGAGCTTTAAACGGTTTGCGGACTAGGCTGGGGCTGGTGGACCCTTGGAGACTGTTACACCCTGCTGAAAGAGACTATACCCACCAGTCACGTGTACACAGTTCTAGCGCACGTATAGATTATTTGTTGACCTCGCAGTGTTTGTTTGCTATGGTAGAGGAGGCGCAGATTGGACCCGCGGAAATTTCCGATCATGCATTGATCTGGCTCCAGGTGCGATGGGGCGTGACTCCCCCCGGGGCGAGATTGTGGCGGTTTCCTTTGGATCTCTACAGAGACTCTCAGTTCCGCCAGTTCCTGCAACGGCGCTGGCGTGAATTTGAAGCGGATCACGGCAGGCATGCCGCGGAGCCTGAGCTGGTCTGGGAGACAGCGAAGGTGGTCCTGCGCGGAGATATTATCGGCTTTATGGCACGTAAACGTCGACTTATGGCGGAGCGTATTATCCGCCTGGAACGCTTAGTCACCTTACAGCGGCGGAGGTGGGCGAGTAATCCAAGTGTGGCTCTCAGGAAGCAGCTATGGGAGTTACAGACAATGTTGAACGATCTCTTACACCAGAGGGCCAAAAAATCGGTTATGTACTACCGATTTCAGCTCTACTGCTATGGGGATAAACCAGGGAAGTTATTGGCTCGGTGTTTGCGCGGTTCCCGGGGTTCGACGTTGGTGCATGCGTTGAGGGACGGGAACGGGGTCCTTTGTAGAGAAAAGCCGGAGATAGCGCGTGTTTTCCGCTCATTCTTTCAGAAACTTTATACCGCGGCGCCCGGCTCGCCTGCGCAAATATCCGACTACTTGCAAGGGTTAGACTTACCCCAGTTGTCTGACCAGCAGCAGCTGCTCATGGATCAACCGATCTCTGTTCAAGAGATACAAAATGTTATTGCCAAGGCGAGTTGTTACAAATCTCCCAGGGCAGATGGGCTGGGGGCCGAGTTTTACAAGATCCTGGCTGGTTTTGTACCCCCGCTCTTGGAGGCGGTTTATTCTAGGAGATCCGAGCAGGGCGCGTTTCGGTGGGGAAGTAACTTGGTCCATATGATCATGTTGCCGAAGCCAGGAAAAGACCTGCTGTGTGCTGCCTCATACCGGCCTATTTCTCTTCTTAACTTTGACCTTAAAATATTAGCCAAAATTCTCGCTGATCGACTGGCGACGGTGTTGGGGCATTTGATTCACGACTCCCAAGTGGGCTTTGTTAGAGGGAGGTATGCTGTCCGTAACCTGCGGAAGATCCTAGCTTCCTTAGAATGGGTCCATTACCGCAATCTCTCGTCTCTGTTAATTAGCTTCGATGCAGAGAAAGCCTTTGATAGAGTTGAGTGGAACTACCTATGGGACCTTTTGCCTCGTTACGGAATTGGGAACTCTTTTTGCGCCATGGTTAAAAGTCTATATCACGACCCGGTCGCGGCAATTTGCTGTAACGGAGTGCTCTCAGATACATTTTCTTTACATAGGGGGACAAGGCAGGGCTGTCCTTTATCCCCGTTGCTTTTTGTTCTGTCCCTGGACCCGCTTATTAGGCGGGTGGGAGGCTTCACGGGAGATACAGGGGGTGCGCATCCGCACGACAGGTTTTAAACTATCGGCTTTTGCCGACGACCTTCTTGTGCATCTAGTGCGGCCCTCTGACTCGCTCCCCAGACTAATGCGTGAATTTGAGACCTTCGGTCAAATTGCCGGTTTAAATATTAACCTAGATAAGTCTGAGGCATTAGATATCTCGGGCACCGTGAGGGGTAACTGGCGAGGACCCTTCCCCCTTAAATGGGCGACTAATCAGTTTAAATACCTAGGTGTCACCCTGACCGGACAGCCCTCCCAGCTCTATGAGAGTAACCTGACTAGAATTATTCAGAGCCTCCAGGCACAGTTGCAGGCTTGGCGACCTCTTCCCTTGTCTTTGTCTGGGAGAATTGCAGCGGTAAAAATGGTTATTTTACCAAGGATACTCTACTGGCTACAAACGCTGCCTGTTTGGCTCCTGCGGAAAGACTTGAAGCGGGTGGAGAGAATTATCGGAGGCTTTCTGTGGGGGGGGGGGGGGACACGTGCACGTATTCGGTATTCCCGTTTGGTGGGGAACTGGAGGTGTGGGGGGCTGGGACTTAGGGGCTTATGCGTTGGCCTGCCAGGCTCAGCACCTGGGGGACTGGTTGGGTGGTACAGAGGTCTTCACTCCCCGGGGGGTAGAGGAAGACTACGCAGCCCCGGTGTCGGTTCTCTCCCTCATACATTTGGACTACCGTCTTTTTCCGGCCCATGTGGCTGGGAGTGTGCTTTTTCTCCCGGTCTGTCGCACCTGGCGACAACTAAATACCTACTGGAAGACGAACTGGAGGGTGTCTAGTTGGTTGCCGATTCAGGGCAATGTATTGTTTACTCCAGGTACCGAGAACGCGCGGTTCCGTGTATGGGCGACGAAAGGTCTTCTCAGCCTAGGCCATGTGATTGAACCCTCCGGGGGCTGCAAGAAGTTTCGGTCTCTCTGTGCTGACTATGAACTTGGAGCCGGTCACCAATTCGCCTATATGCAGCTCTCGCATTACATAGCCTCATTGCCGACCGAGGAGCTGCGGGCAGAGCGCTCTGCACAGATCATAGAATTCTTCGATTTGGTTGGGGGTTCCCAACTGTCCATCCGGTTGTTGAAGGCGCGCTTGGCTCCGCATCGACCGTCTCCGGATTATCGTTCGGTGGAATTGGGGTGGGGGTTGGAGTTGGGAAGAGAAATCGGCCCGGGTACCCTTTTGAAGGCCTTGCAGCGCATAGGGGAGCTGGCGGTGGGAGCCCACTGGAGAGAGGTGCAGTATAAATCTCTCACTAGGGTGCATGTCTCTCCTCGACGGGCCCTTCGATCCCATCTAGCTTCGGATGGAAGCTGCCCGAGGTGCTCGGAGCCTCTGGCACACCTGGTACACATGTGGTGGGGGTGCCGTTACATTCGGCCCTATTGGGCAAGAATAGGTTCCTTTATGGAACGAATACTGGGACAGTCGATATGTTGGGATAGCTCCCTGGTTCTCCTCGACCAATTGCGCCTCACGCAGCCCAAGGGTAGGTGGGAAAGATTGTTGGTGCGTAGGGCCTGTCTGGTGGGCAAGGGCCCCTTATTGCACAAATGGAGGGAATGCAGTACGCCCTCTTTTTGGGAGTGGCGCAACGCCTTTCATCAAATGATGCTGATGGAAGCTAGATATGCCCGGGGTAATGTTAAACGCTGGCCACATTTCCAGATGCTGTGGGACCCCTATCTTCAGAATCTGAGTGCCCGCAGTAGGAACGAAGTGCTACAATTGGGCTCTTAACTGTCTGGGATGGAAGGAGGTGCCACCGATGGGATGCGTGGTCCTGGGATCTCGGGCTGTGGATGCGACTAAGAAATTGAGGGTGGTTGGGGGGGGTGGAGGGGGGGAGGGGAGGGGTCCTTATATATTTTGGAAAACTGTACAACACTAGGGTTGCCAACTGGCTCCAGATGCGCCCGACAGGCTTGATCCACTTCTGGGTTTACCCCATTGCATGCAGGGATATTTAGTTCTGAATTCTCCATTGCACTCCATAAGAAATGGAAAACTACAAATCCCTGCATGCAATGGGGTAAACCCAGGACTGGATCAAGCCTGTCGGGCGCATCTGGAGCCAGTTGGCAACCCTATACAACACACATGTTTGTTTTGTTCTCCTGGAGGGGGATAAGAGTTGTCCCCCCTCCAGGTGTTCGTTTGTTATATTGCCTAATCTTGTTACATGGTGTTGCTAAATAAAGTATATAAAAAATAAAAAAAAAAGACTCTTCATGATGATCATGCCCATTCTTAACAGATTTTCCTCTTCCTCTTGGAGGTGAGGGAGAGGTAACAACTATCAATAGACAGTTGTTTCCATCTACTGGCATGTATCATCTCCCCTGTCGGAGATTTCCTCCATACTGGTCTCCTGCAACTCTTTGTAAGAGTAACTCTTTATATGGGTAAGCCCCTATGGTCCTCTACCTCTTCTACCGGGGGATTCTCCCTTTTGGAGTTGTCTCCCCCTTTTTACCTTAGGGCAGCTCCTCAGACAATAGGAAGTCCTACCATGTCTGTTGGTTTTTCTTTTTCCCTATCTACAGAGTAGGGAAAAGAAATTCTCTATCCTGCCCTCATACTTGCTGCAGATGCAAAAATTTCTAGTGGTTACGCCACAGGTTTGGTTCACTACACAACCAGGGCTTCCTCTCCACTAGCAATCCTCCTAACCTCAGTACTAAGTCCCAAACAGGTTATTAACCTCATTGGGAAACCCTGTTTCACAGTTTGGTTAGGTTATCTTCTATTCTTTGCCTTTGTCCTTGGCAGAATAGTTGGTTACCTACTGGTTGTCCACATTCCTCACCAGGGATTGTCCACAGCCAGTTTTTCTTCTAACCAACCTGCAGCATGCTCTCTGCAATTCTACAGGGTAGCTTTGCACTATGGGCCCTTGCTAGAGAGCATCAATATCTTTCCTAGCAGATAACCCCAGATGGTTTAAAAGGGTTTCCCCCAGTCATATTAATGCCTGGCAGGTATTCTACCCTTTCCATCTTATCTTAAATCTCTGTTAGGGCATAAGCCTCAGGCTTTCATCACGTGAAAGCCTAAAAGAGGGGCCAACTCCCTGGCTTGGCCCATATTGCCTGGGATTTTTCCCATCAGGGATACAATTTTTTCTGGCAACTAGAGGACATCTAATACCCATCTTGCCCTCATAGGCGGATCGCTAGGGTATCTTCCTCTAGTAGCCTCCTCTATCCAATCTCCATACCACACTTTGGAGATATCTGGATTTCTGGTCTGCAGACTAATGTATCCTCTGCCATCTTCAGGTAGGCCATCCTGGTTATCAACAGCTCAAATTCTACAAAGAATTAAGCCACCTTTTTGTCAAGGACAACCTTCCTCTGACTATAACATTTATAACCGGAGGAGAGGATTTTTCCTGTTTATCTACTCAAGTAGGTGTCAACCTTCTTGTTGTCAGATAAATCTCCCTCTCTCCCTATAAGGGTGATGGGGATTTTAAACATCTCTCCATCCATATACCTGAAGACAGGTCTCCGTATGCCGACCTACTCTTCTAGGTATAGATATATATAGGTATATATATAGATATATAGATAGTATATATCTGTATCTATATATCTATATCTATCTATATCTGTGTATCTTCTGCCCATATATATATATATCTTTGGGATATATGCATATATGCCTCTATATGTGTATATATTTCGGTATATATACATATATATGTATATATATATA
Organism: Ichthyophis bannanicus; assembly: GCA_033557465.1. NCBI lineage: Eukaryota > Metazoa > Chordata > Amphibia > Gymnophiona > Ichthyophiidae > Ichthyophis > Ichthyophis bannanicus. Next base: position 636,085,101 of record CM066035.1, read on the forward strand.
TTTATAGCCATATGAGATATATTTTTAGATAGATCTGTATCCATCTACGAATCTATCTATCTGTTAGGTTCAGATATCCTTACATTCCTATATGACCCTGACAGATGGGCACTACCCCTATCAATGCTGTTCCGGCATATTTAGGGGACTATACCTATAACCACTTCCTGGGGTAATTAATAACCCTTTTTTCTTTACCTTAACCTTTGGGTTTAGGTACTCCTGAAGCTCTCCATGTACCTTCTTTTTCCTAAGTGACCTCATTTAGGAAAGACATTGCGGAGCTTCAGTTACTCTAAAGCTTAGCGCTTCTGAGTCTGTTCTTCCTTCCTTATCAGGTACAAGGGTCTCCATACCCTTTCTCCCTGTATGGACTGATCCAACCCCAGTCCACTTAGGTCAGACTCATTTTTTCTCTTAGACCAAAACAGCTTAAGCTTTAATTCAATAGTACCTTCTGCGTGTCTGCTGAAGCTCTATTTTTATACTACCCAGGTTTTTTTCACTGGGGCTATTTGTTCTAACCCTGAAGGGTGCTGGCCTCCACTTGTTTTTAATCTACCCCTTCAACATATTCACTGGCTCTTTTATCAGATCCATATGGAGCTCAGTGCTCCTGTGCAATGCCAACAAGGGAGGTCTAGATCACAGTATTTTACTACTAAATGCCCTCGATACAGGGTCTTCCCTTTGAAGCCCTGTTCTAGCCAGCTGTTCTACAGCTCCTTTTCTGTATTCAACTCCTGCCCTCCATCCCCAGGATGCCTGAGGTCCTGAGGTATAGCATGGCTTGATATACACTTGCAACATGCTAGGACTCCCTCCAGGCATATGAGCTGGGGAGTCCCCATATGTGAAGACTCATTCCTGCTTGTTCCTGGAGATAGCACAGTTACTTACCTGTAACAGGTGATCTCTGGGAACAGCAGGAATAAGTCTTCACAATCCACCCACCTCCCCTAGGAGTTGCTTTTTCTCTATCTCTATCTTTCCCTTCCTTGCTCGCTCTCTCTCTCTTTTTGTCTCAGCTTAAAACTTAACTGAGGAGAGGCAGTTGGGAAGGCGGGAAGGCAGCGCGCAGGCATGTTGGGATGCTTCCAAAAGCTTTCTGATTGGACGCTGGGAAGCGTTCCCGCGCGGACTCCGTCGGTACTGACGTACCCATATGTGAAGACTTATTCCTGCTGTTCCCAGAGATCACCTGTTACAGGTAAGTAACTGTGCTTTCCTGCTTGTTCCTGGAGATAGCATAGTTACTCACCTGTAACAGGTGATCTTCAGGAACAACAGGAATTTAGTCTTCACAACCCACCCACCTCCCCTAGGAGTTGTATCTCTCTATCTCTCTCTCTTTGTCTCAGCTTTAAACTCAACTGGAGAGGGACAGTTGGGAAAGGCGGGAAGGCAGCACGCAGGTGCTGTGGGATGCTCCCAAAAGCTTTCCTATTGGACGCTGGGGAGCGTTCCCGCACAGACTCCGTTGGTACCGACAATACCCATATGTGAAGACTAAATTCCTGCTGTTCCCGGAGATCACCTTTTACAGATGAGTAACTATGCTTTCTCCAGGGACAGCAGGAATCCGTCCTCACAACCTTCCCTCCTCCCCTGGGAGAGTTGCCTCCCTACCTTGTTTTATTTTTTACTGCCATCCTAGCTATGTTATCTTACTGAGCAAGATGGCACCCTTCGGCAGGAAAGGGACCATGCATGAGTGGTAGCATGTCTTAAAGGTTTTCTTTGAAAGCTGGCGAAATGCTCCACACGGGCTCCATCAGCGCTGACATCAACCATATGTGAGGACTGATTCCTGCTTCCCTGGAGAACATCTGTTATAGGTGAGTAACTACACTAAACTGACAATCAAATGTTTTACATCAACAAGCAAGGAAGAATGGTGTCATATCTCCTGTGTTGGGAAATAGTCAGTGGTGGAATTTCACCATGTCTCAAGGGATGGACGAGTCTCTTACCTGCACAGCAAACAAAACACTCTGACAAACAGACTGAGTTGAGTCCTCCAGCTTCATGAATGGACCCTGGACAGGGATGTAGTGCAACACATCTTTCGAGTGTGGGGCACCCCCTCAGGTAGACCTTTTTGCTAGTCCTCTGTCTTTTTGACAAGTTCATTTGATCAGTTATGCTTCAGAATAGGGTCGCTCAGCAAACTAGCCTCTGATGCTTTCCTCCTCATTTGGAAGGAAGGGTCTTCTGTTTGTTTATCTTCCAATGCCTCTCATTGCCAATACTCGCCTGGAGCTCAAATCAGACTAGGGTATGATGATTCTCACCGTTTTTTATTGGCCCAGGCAACTGTGGTTCCCTGTACTTCTAGAACTTTCCATTCGGGAACCAATTCGGCTCAAGGAAGCACCATATCTGTTGTTGCACTAAAATGGTGTGATAAAAACTTAGGAACACAAGATATGCCATACTGGGTCAGACCAAGGTCCATCAAGCCCAGTATCCTGTTTCCAGCAGTGGCCAATCCAGGTCACAAGTACCTAGCAGGTTCCCAAAAAGGCACACAGGTTCCAGAATGCTTGTCCTGGGGCAAGCAGTGGATTTCCTGGGTCCTCTTTAATAATGCTTTATGGACCTTTCCTCCAGGAACTTGTCCAAACCTTTTCCCTTTTTTAAACCCAGCTACACTAGCAGCTTTGTATTACATCCTCCAGTAACGAATTCCAGAGTTTGATTACGCGTTGAGTGAAACAATATTTTCTCTTAGTCTTAGATGGGTTACACTGTAGCTTCATTATGTGTCCCCTAGTCTTTCTACTTTTTGATGGCATAAACATTCATTTTACATTTACCTGTTCCGCTCCATTCATTAATTTATAGACCTCTATCATTTCTCCCCTCAGCCATCTCTTCCAGGTTGAAGAGCTGTAACCTTTTAAGCTTTTCCTCATATGGATATCCTTCCAGCCCCTTTTCCATTTTGGTGGCTCTTCTCTGTGCCTTTTCTAATTCTGCTATATCCTTTTTAAGATACAATGACCAAAATTGCACAAATTATTCAAGGTGCGGTCACACCATCCTTTGTTTTATTCTCCATTCCTTTCCTTATGATTCCTAGCATTCTATCTGAATCAAGCATCCCAACATGGTTCATAGAAAACCATGACTGGGATGTAACTATAGCAGGCTATAATTTATTCAGAAAGGACAGGGGAGGAAGAAGGGGAGGAGGAGTGGCACTATATGTAAAAATAATGTTAAAGCTTTGGAATTACAGAGCTTAAAAGGGGGAGAGGAGGCATTGTGGGTTAAACTAGAAAGAGGGAAAGAGAAATCTATTTGCATTGGCGTGATATGCAGACCTCCCTCACAAAAGGAAGAGGTGGACAGAGAGTTAATTGAAGACATACGCAGCATTGCTAGGAAAGGGGAAGTGCTACTTATAGGGGATTTCAATATGCCAGATGTTGATTGGCACATACCTGCTGCAGTATCATCTAGAAGAAAGGAGATCCTAGATTCTCTACAGGGAGAACTATTCAGGCAATTGGTAACAGACCCCACACGTGAAGGGGCCAGACTGGACTAGGTGCTTACCAATGGTGAAAGTGTTTCTGATGTTATAGTGGGAGATCATTTTGCATCCAGTGATCACCAGATGGTGTGGTTCAGTATTAGGACTAGGGCTGTTAGAATCCATTCAAAAGTGAGGGTCTTAGACTTTAGGAAAACTAACTTTGCTAAGATGGGCCAATACCTCAGGGAGTCGTTAGCAGGATGGGAACAGCTGGGGGATGTAGAAAAACAGTGGGCAAAACTGAAAGGGGATATTTTAAGGGCAACCAACCTTTTTGTTAAAATGGTAAATAAAGGTAAAAGAAAAGGAAACCGCTATGGCTTTCGAAGGAAGTAGCTGAAAAAGTGAAGAAAAAGAGGGAGGCCTTCATGAAATAGAAGAGATCACAGAGAAAGGAAGACAGGCATCTATATTTGGAAAAAGTTAGAGAAGCCAGCAAAGTAGTCAGGAAAGCAATGATTTAAAAAGAGGAGGAAATAGCCAATGCAATGAACTGGGGGGGATAAGACATTTCTCCAGGAACAAGCAGGAAGTCAGTCCTCACATAAGGGTGACATCGGCGTCGACGGAGCCCTCATGCGGAGCAATTCCCCAGATTTCAAAGAAAGCCTTTGGGATTGCATCGTGCATGCGCGGTCCCCTTCCCGCCCAAGGGTGCCATCTTGCTCAGTCTCCCTTTTTCCGCGGAGCCCAACGGATGTTGTCCCTAATTCCTCGCGGAAAAAAGTGTGTCAGAACTTCAGAAGAATTTCTCTCTTCGACCGGTTTGACGCCGGTTCCCCTTCCCGCCTATGGCTCGGTACACTGGTATCGAGCCCAGTCAATATTTTGAGTTTTTGTCCTTGGTGACTAGCATTCATGCTCTTTTTTTTTATTTTCACTGGCAGCCCGGTCCTTCGACCTTGCAGGGGCCCTTTTTCCCCCGATGGCTGCCAGCGGGTTTAAAAAGTGTGATCGGTGTAAGAAGTTAATGTCCCTCACCGACACACATGACTGCTGTCTCCGATGCCTCGGGCCCGACCATGAACCGAAGGTCTGTGGCCTGTGTGGGAAGATGTCCTCTAAGGCACTTCGAAGTAGGCAGCAGCAGCGTAAAAAGATTTTCTCGGAGTCCACATCCCCCTGGATCCGGACCTCATCAGAAGCCTCGATGTCTCGGGAGCTGTCTGAACCCGAGCACCGTCGGGGGTCTTCTGAGCGGGGGTCTCCCTCCTGGGAACACCAGAGGAAGAAGAAACCCGTGAGGGCATTGTCGTTGGATGCTTCCGATCGCCCTGGGCCCTCGAAGGCCAGGTCATGGAGTGCTGACTGCCGCCCTGGGTCCTCGGAGCCGAAGCGGCCTGCAAAGATACCTCGCACGGAGCTGGAGACGCCGAGGAGGGTAAGCGCTGTGGTCCTCGTGGATTCCCCTCCAGGAGAGCCGGCGCCTTCGGGCCCCGAGCTGGAGGCTGCGGACTCTTCTGAGCTCGGTCTCAGGATGCCGGCCCTGGAGCGCAGCATGTCTGCCTTCATGGAGCAGCAGCGGGTGCTGATAGCCGGTCTTACCGGTCCATCCACCCCAACCACCCCGACCCCAGAGGCCGAGCCGATCCTCGACTCTTCGGACTCAAGTCGATCCTCTGCCAAGGTCTCCCTCAACCTCCCGCTCTGGACCGAGGTCGTCGATGCCGGTTCTCTCGGCGGCCAGAGCCGCTGAATTCCTCCTTGGAGGAATCGGCATGGAAGATGAAGAGTCCCCAGACACCCATCGGACCCGGTATGTCCCATCGGACTCACCGGGTTCGGAGCCTCGGAGAAGGTCCCCTCCGGAGGTTACCCGGTTCTCGGACTTCGTCAGGGACATGGCCAAGGCTTTGGCATTCCCGGCGGATAACAAGGAGGAACCTCGTGCTGAAGAGCTCGAGGCCCTCCAGTATGACTTTCCCCCGAGGGATACCCTTACTGTGCCAGTTCCTCTGAGGCTGGAACGGCTGATGCTCCGCATGTGGGGGGAGTCATCCTCGATGCCAGTGCTCAGCAAGCGGGTCGATTCCATTTATCGAGTCCGCAAGAGCCCTGGGTTCCAAAAGGCACAGCTGCCGCACAACTCCATGGTTGAGGAATCGGCCATGCCACAGGCTCAAGAGCCAAAAAAACGCACTCCTCGGTGCCTCCTGGCTGGGAGGCCCGGAACCTGGACACCTTCGACAGAAAATGCTACTAGGGCCTGATGCTGTCATGCGGTGTCCAAACCTACCAGCTGTACATGGGCATGTACTTGAGGGACCTGGCAAAAGAGATTGCCGGGTTCTCAGCTGGCCTCTCCGAGGCACCCTTGCAGCGCTTCAATGCCTTGTCCACCAGGATTCGGGAGTGCTGGAAGTTCATATCTTGAGTGGCCTATGACGGCTTCGAGTAGCCGCAGCTGGCATCGGTGCACGCCGCCAGGCCTGGCTAATGTCATCGGATCTTGACCCAGACAAGACTCTCAAAGAAGACTTCTGCCCCTTCTAAGAAGAAGGGCTCGGGTAAAAAGCTCTTTTTCCCTAGGAAGGATACTGCTTACCGCAACTACCCCACTTACCATGCCACCCCAGTTCCCCAACAGGGGACAGGGACATGGCCTGCTTAAGCAGTAGACCCTCAAGCCCCAGGCCCCGGCTCCTACCCAGCCAGGAGGGGGGGGTTGACTTCCAAGGCATAGTCTCTATTCAGCCAGTGGTAAGGCCATGCACAGGAGGCAGGCTAACCATGTACGCCCACAGGTGGCCAGCCATCACCTCGGATATCTGGGTCCTGCAAATAGTCCAAAGGGGCTATTTGCTTCACTTCAGCCAGATATCACCCTCCTTCTTTCCAGGAGAGCTTCTCAGACCCCCTCTTCTCAGGGACCTCCTCTTGCAGGAGTTGGCAGGTCTTCTAAAGGATCAGGCGGTGGAACCGGTACCCCACCACCTGCAGGGTAAGGGCTTCTACTCCAGGTATTTTCTCATTCCAAAGAGAACAGGAGGCCTCAGACCCATCCTCGACCTAAGAAACTTAAACAAGTTCCTGGTGAGGGAAAAGTTCAAGATGCTTTCCTTTGGAATGTTGCTGCCTTACCTCCACCAGGGAGATTGGCTGTGCTCCTTAGACCTGAAGGATGCCTATACACACATCCTCATACGTCCAGACCCAGACAATATCTGAAATTCCTTATCCGTTCCTCCAGTTTAGTCCTCTACTTCTGGGTTGTGCACCTCTTCCTGCAGCTAGGAGACCGGGCATGTTAAAGTCATGACATCACTGGATATAGCCTGCTGGTATCTCCCATCAGCCTCCAGTGTGTCCAGTCTCCTTGCAGCAGGAGGACATAGTGAGCCTAGCTCCTGGGCTCACTTGGGGGGAACAGATAAGGAGCATTTAGTGTGACAAATTCTGATTTTACTTTTGATTTTTACCTTTCATTTACTTTTAATTTTACCTTTAATTCAGTTAACTTTGGTTAATTGACAATCAGGGATTAGTTCCCTTTAGTTAGGAGCAAATTTCCTTATTTACAGTAATTTTAAATTTGAGCCTGGTTCTTTAAATTAGTAGCAGTTCTCGCCTTCCCTCCTTGTCAGTGATTTTCACTTGCTGCAGGCATTTGCCGGTGCGGATCTCTCTCCCTGGACTGTACGGGAGAAAGCTCCGGGACCCGTACAGCCACACTGAAGCTGTGTGAGACGGAGCCTCTCCGTTGCTGCGGGATTTTAATTTTACTCTGTGGAACCGACTGAGCGATCCTCGCTGCGGCTGCCAGGCACATCAGCGCAGCTTGAGGATCGGAGGAATTCAAGGAGGTAGGACCAGGCTGTGTGGCTTTTGGCCCTGCAGGTAAGGCCTTCGGGCTCTGTTGGTCTGCTGAGGCCTCATTTTTGCAGCGGCGGCTGTTCTTGGCGCCAAAATTCATTGGCGAAGGGGCGGCCATTTCCTCTCTAGGTATTTGGACCGCATCGCGAAAGTTGCCTGCGTGAGGAAAACAGGCAGAATAGCTAAATTTTTGGGCCTAGTGTTTTTGTTTCTTTTGTTTGTAGTATTTGTTTTGAGGCCAGGGGGTTCCTCAGCATTAAGGGGGACTGTTGTCAATCCTCTTTATAGAATAAATAAGAATAAACTTAAAAACAGGACAGCAGTTTTGGCATTGATCCCTGATACCACATGTTCTTTCCCTCCTAATCATGTCTCTGAGGAGCATCTGTTCAGGCCCAGGATATTAGGCAAATTGCCAGCTTTTAGTTTCAAGGGCAGAGCCCTAACTTGTAGTTTGCAGGAGGAAAAGCCTAGAAGTGTGCCTTTATGTAGTCTATAGTGAAAGTTGCCCAAAATTCACAGGGACAGGTTTAGCAAACCTTAGAATGTACAAAAATAGACTGGCAGATAAACTGCCAACCGGGAAGTGCCTGTGCTACGGTCTATGGCCCCCAGAGGGCAGCTGGTACACTCAATAGTGCCTTTCTATGACTGTGCAGGCAGCCATTATCTGCAGATCAGGAAAGAAATCACCACAGAGCCTCGGTGATGTGATGTAAGGTCTGAGAATCCAGTTTATATGACCAAGATTTAAAGCTCTTAATTTCTGTATCATTGGTCGGGCTCTGCTGCCCTAAAGGCCACCGAATGACAGCGCTGCTCATGAATCACATAAAGTATTCAGTGCCCCCATCCCTGAGGGGTGAGTGGTACCATACAATATCATATTACTCATCAGGTTCACACAGGCAACAACCTCTCAGACCTCCATTTGCAAGGTGGTCGGTGTATCCCACTGCTATTTCTCTGTCTGCAGGGAGGCCTGGTGAGGTGCTTGTGGGTTTCCTAGCAACACTTAGCAGGCCCTTCCCAAGAAATTCTCATCTATTACTAGAGCAGGGTTTCATTTCATTTCTCTGGTTGCGGTTAATGCACAGCGTCAGGGGCTGTGTTCGAAAGCTTGGGTCCCATGGACTTCGGTGGGATTTCAAAAAGAAAAAGAAACTCGCTTTAGTGAGAGATAGCCTTGTTCATTTTTAGCTAACACTGTTGATTTTACTTTTGATTTTTACCTTTTGCGCCTGGATCCCAAGGATGGGACATTGTTTGCTTCCAGGGGTACTTTCTATTTGGCTCTTCAGCTCCTTGGCAGATGCAGTAGGCTGGCAGGGGGTGGGCAACGCCTCCTGCAATGCAGAATCTCCCAGGATAAGGGGGGGAAGGACCACTGGGTGCAGCGGGGGCTGGTAGCTTCTTGCAAAGCTATAATAGCAGTTTGGGTAATTTTAGCGGATCTGCTTTGATTTCATTGGAGTTGGCGGAAACTTGGTTTTTGGAGTCCTATCTTGGAAAAAAAAAAAAAAAAAGGGCATAGCTATGTTGATTTACCAGAATCTCCTTCCGCTATCCATAGAAGGTCCTATACAGCGTTAAAGTCGATTTATATGGTAGGATAATATTTTGGCTTAGCTGCTGTGATATAGCGCTATGTTCCGCTGTAAACCTATTCAGGTCAAAAGGAATTATGGTGATAACTCTCTTGGACAGTTGTAACAGGTGCTTGGGTGAGCGCCATGGCCAGTCCACAGATGTGGAATGCTCTGCCATAAGCATTATGTCATGGGAAGAATTTTATAGTTGTGTGGTTTCTTAATGGAAAATGTTCCCGTTTAGTTTGACTTTGCCAAATTATAAGATTTTACGGTAGATTTGTAATGTCTTAATTTTGGCTATATGGGGTTTAATTTTACATATGGAAAAGGTTGCTCAGCGGAGAGGGATTGCGAAATAGAACTCTGGCCTTTGAAGCTATCTATGCTCCCATTCCATTTATCAGAGGTTCTCCAGTACGGAGAGTCTCTGCTAGTGTTCAGTGAATGCCTTAATGGGGGGCCAGAACAGCTAGGCTAGTTCTCTGGCAGCAATGGCAGCAGCTCAGACTCTAGTAGGCATACTTCATATGCTGGGCTTACAGGATGGCTTCTGCGCTGATCGGCATCAGCCAAGGTGACTGCCGGTTTAGACTGTGAATGTGGAGTCAGCCTGGAGGAGGGGCCTTGCGTTCTCTGGACAATGCCCTGCATACACTGAATCCCTTCAATTCGATCAGCTGCTGGCAGGACACAAGGCACGCTCGCATGCTTTTTTTGCTTCAGTGGTCTAAAAGTGGAGTCTTTACCAAATGGTGTAATGGGAACTTGTCTGCAGTTTCTCGGCTTCTTTATTGCTGACTCAATTGCCACTGCAGAATGAGAGCTGTATTTCATATCACCAGGTGCTAGTTGAACTTAAAATATAAAGTCCATCTTTGTGCAGTCAGACGGAATGGGGCGTTACTCTAGCAGGATGGCCGTGGATTGGTATGCCTGTGTTTGGGAGTTCTTTCTACTTCATATTGTTGGCATGGAAAGAGTGTCTCTTAACATATGCTGAAGGCATTTTTGGTTTAGAGGTGTCTTTGTAAAAAAAAAATAAAAGAAATAAATAAATAATAAAAATAAATAAATAAATAAGAAGGAAGGAAAATAAAGAAAGTATTCAGCTGTCCTGAATTCGCCTGTTCTTGATTGACATTTTGAGGCTAAGCAGGGGCACGCCTGGGTACCACGTGGCTGGGTGCACACCTTGCACTTCCAGGGTGTGCGGACTCACTGTATGGAACAGAGCCCTAGCAATCTTCTTTATCGCATGATGGGAAAGTAGATGGTTCACTGAAGCGATCGTTGGGGGCATTGCTCTGGCCTTACAAGCTCCCATTTTTGGAGCCTGGGGAGGCGAGAGCATGTTTCCGCTGGTCGCAGTGTTACGGCAGTCTACTCGCCTGGAACAGGAAAGGATCAGGGAGTTGAATCGACTACAGCCTGATTTGCTTTATGGGGCAAATGTGCATTATGGCTTGATTCAAGCGCTAGCTAATATTATTGGCTTCCTTGGGGTTCACCCAGAGGTCTCTCTGGTGGAGGAATGGGGCAGCTGATGGTTCGTCCCAGTCGAGGGTCAGTAAGCTCCCATTAAGTCTGTCTTGTCCTTTCCCCGTGGGCTCTCATAGGGCAACTAGTTGGCGTATCGGGGCTTTCGGAGAAAGGTGCTCTTGGTAGCACCCGGTTGGGCGAGACGGCCGTACTAGGCTTTTCTCATTCATCTACTCGACAGGCTTTTCCTAGAAGTTGTCGGTAGTGGACGTTCTGCTGCGGCTAGGTCCGTGACGAATGTCTCAGGTGGATCTGTGCCCGCCTACGGTTTGGCCTTTGTATGGGAGGGGCCCAAGTAGAAGGGTTATTCTGCGGCAGTCTTCGCCGCCTTGTTGAGAGCAAGGAGGCAGGCTGCTTCTGCTACGTAGGTCCATGCTTAGCGCCTTTTGGAAGGCTGCTGTTCACGGCGGCAAGTCCGGGAGACAAAGGTGTCTGTATCCTTGGTCTGAGTTCTCTGCAGGACAGTGTCTGAAGGAACTAGCGGCCAGTTCCTTAGAGGATCCAGCGGGCGACTGTTTCCGGCTGTAGGATTCTGTGAAGGGAATAGCGCTAGGTGTTCGGATCGATGTGTAGTGTTTCCTTAAGTTGGGATCCGACTGCGCTACTCAAGGAGAGTTCGGGTGCCGCCGGGGGATCCCGATTGGGCCTTAGAGGCGTTAGCTAAAGAGTCCTTTGATTCTTTACTCCAGGCGTCGGTAAAGGATTTGCTGTTATAGACGGTGGTTTTGATAGCTCGTTGTTCGGTGCGACGAGTTTCGGAGTTTTAGGCGTTGTCATCTAATGAGCCGTTTTCACCCTTTCTGGATAGAGGGTGGTGTTTGCGAGCAGTCCTGTCGTCCTTCCAAAAGGTGGTTTTCTGATTTTTCTCCTGAGCCTATTGGTTTCTCTTCCAGTTCTTGGTTTTTCTGGAAGGGGAGGTTTTTATTCGTAGCTTACACTGATAGGAAACATTACATGCAGGGTGCGATGTTCCTTTCTTTGTTTTTGTGTGCTGGTTGGAGGTCCCCACAAAGGGGAAGCAGCAGCGAAGGCGGCCATTTCGCACTGAGTTAAGGCGGTGGTTGCCTCAGCTTTCTGCTGGTGATGTTGTATGATTCCGGGGGGGCTTTCTGACTCTTGCTACCAGGGCACAAGCGGCTTCATGGGTGAATCACCGTGTCATTCCACCAGGAGGGATTTGTAGAGCAGCTTCCAGGTCGTCTCTTCATTTCCTCAGTAACCACTACTGCCTAAATGTTTTGGCTGTAAAGGAAGCCTGTTCCGGGTCGGCAGTGTGGTGAGTTGGCTTGATATGTCCCTCCCAATGATTACTGCTCTGTTACATCCCAGAAGTAGAGGACTAAACTGGAGGAACGATAAGGAAATAGAAATTACACTTACCTGGTAATTGTCGTTCCTTGAGTTACGACAGTTTAGTCCTCATTCCCGCCCAGGTGTGTGATTTCTTCAGAGTTTATTTTCAGGCAGAGTGAAGCATCAATCTCAAGGAGTAGACAGATCCTTTCAGTTTCTAGATCGCAGTGAGTATCCCTCTCTGTTCTTTCTTTCTTTTCTCTTATTTAAACGAGGTGATGGTATAGGATACGTGTTTGCATAGGGGGGACATGAATGTAAAGTAAAAAAAAAAAAAAAGAGAAAAGAAAATATAAGACGGATACGGTTTAAAAGGCTCCTCCGGTTGAAGAATGGGGAGTTATTTAAAGTTATGGTATAGTTACTTATTTGTTGTTCCTTTGAGTTTGCTTTGTCAATAGTACACTGGAGGCTGATGGGAGATACCAGCAGGCTATATCCAGTGATGTCACGACTTTGACATGCCCAGTCTCCTAGCTGCAGGAAGAGGTGCACAACCCAGAAGTAGAGGACTAAACTGTCGTAACTCAAGGAACGACAATTACCAGGTAAGTGTAATTTCTATTTTGTAGTGGGAGGAAAACATTTCCAATACAGAGTTCTAACCTTTGGCCTAGCCTCTGCTCCCAGAGTGTTTACAAAATGCCTGGCTGTAGTGGCGGCCTTCCTCAGAAGTCAAGGAATTTTTGTCTTCCCTTACCTGGACGCCTGACTCATCAGGGGCCAGTCGCCTCAGGAGGCCCAACAGGCCACTTCTCGCACTATCACCCTGTTGCAACATCTAGGCTTTGTCATAAACCACGCAAAGTCTACTTTGCTCCCCACTCAAAACTTAGAGTTCATAGGAGCAAGACTGGACACCCTTCAGGCGAAGGCTTACCTGCCGGAGGGCAGGGCACAGAAGCTGCTAGCACTGACACAACAGTTCAATCTCAGGTCTCAGCGAGACACTTCTTACGCCTCCTGGGCCACATGGCCTCCACGGTGCATGTGACCCCAAATGCCCGTCTCCACATGAGAACAGCTCAGTGGTGTCTCAGAGATCAGTGGACACAAGCCACCAGCAGCCTCAGAGACAGAGTAAAAGTATCCAGGTGACTGGTGAAATCATTGCAGTGGTGGAATCAGCCACCCAACCTACTCGAGGGAGTGTCTTTTCAGACTCCCTCGCACACAAGAGTGCTAACGACAGATGTCTCCTTGCTGGGCTGGGGAGCCCATTGCCAAGGATCTTGCACTCAAGGGTTATGGTCTCCTCAGGAGTCTGCACACCAAATCAACCTCTTAGAGCTGCGGGCGATTCGCCTAGCTGTTCAAGCCTTTTGTCATGTCCTCTCACATCAGTCTGTATTGATTCAGATGGACAACCAGGTAGCAGTGTTCTACGTGAACAAGCAGGGAGGTACAGGGTCTCATATCCTATGTCAGGAGACACTGGACCTCTGCTCCTTTGCCATCAGGCAGGGTATGTCTCTCAAAGCAGTGTACCTGCCTGGTCAGGAAACCTGCCTAGCAGACAAATTAAGGAGGATTCTCCAACCTCACGAATGGCAACTGGATCCAGTGGTGGCCCAGCGGATTTTCCACTGCTGGGGACATCCGTCCATAGATCTATTTGCCAGTCCGCAAAATCACCAGCTGCCCAGATTTTGCTCCAGACAGCCACATCCTCTGAGGGTGGCTGCAGATGCTTTCCTGATCCCTGGTCAGGGGGCCTCATGTATGCGTTTCCTCCCATGCCTCTGGTGGCCCAGACTCTGTTCAAAATCCTTCAGGACAAGGCCTCTGTCATTCTGGTAGCCCCCAGATGACCAAGACAGCCTTGGTTTCACTTCTCCAGCTGGCAGTGGAAACCCCACTACAACTGGGGACACAGCCCGACCTCCTGTCCCAGGAGCAGGGCTCTCTCTTGCACCCCAACCTCAGGTCCCTCAACCTGATGGCATGGCTGCTGACAGGGTAGTGCTGGCTCCTCTCCTACCTCAGAATGTAGAAGTGTTACTGGCCTCAAGGAGACAGTCCACTAGGAAATCCTATGCTTTCAAGTGGCGTAGGTTTGAGGTGTGGTGTAACCAGCACAATGAAAACCCTTTCTCTTGCCTTGTACCAGTGGTGCTGCAGTACCTGCTTCACCTCTCAGAATTAGGTCTCAAGTCTAACTCTGTCAGGCTTTGTCAGCAAACCACTCGCCAGTGGAGGGGCAACCTCTTTCGGCCCACCCCCTGGTGTCCAGATTCCTCAGAGGTCTGCTTCTGCTGAAACCCCCAGTTCGTCCTACGGCAACTGAGTGGGATTTAAATGTGGTCTTGCAACAGCTTACTCGCCCACCTTTTGAGCCGATGTCCTCTTCCCATATGCGCTTCCTCTCCTGGAAGGTGCTCTTCCTGGTGGCACTCACATCAGCCAGACGTGTGAGTGAGCTGCAAGCTCTCATAACTGATAAACCATACACATGGTTTTATAGGAATAGGGTGGTCCTCCGCACTCACCCTAAGTTCCTTCCAAAAGTGGTCTCTTCTTTCCACCTCACCCAAGAGGCGATTCTTCCAACCTTCTTTCCAGGCCGCATTCCAGCCAGGCAGAGGCAGTCCTGCATACCCTGGATTGTAAGAGGGCATTGTTCTTCTACCTGGAGCGTACAAGGGGACATCGAAGGGCTACTCAGCTCTTCGTCTCTTATGACCCCAGTAAGCTGGGGTTACCTGTCACGAAACGCACGCTGTCTTCCTGGGTGACAGACTGTATTGCCTGGGCGTACAGGGTGGCCAGCCTCCCATTGCAGGGTCGAATCACCGCCCACCTTGTCAGGCTAAGGCCGCAACAGTGGCTCTTTTCCACTCTGTTCCGCTGGCAGACATCTGCCGGGCGCCAAATTGGTCTTCAAGCCAGACTTTTGCGGCCCATTACTGCCTGGATAGGGAGTCCCATCGGGACAGTGCTTTCGGACAGGCGGTACTCCGTAACCTATTTGAGGTTTAGGCAACTCCAACCCTCTAGTGTCAGGCTACCAGGAGGTGTTGCGTTCTCGGCTGAATTCCTATTGCAGCTGCTGCTGCTCTTCTAGAGGAAGCCATTTTTCAGCTATGGGTTCTCCGTAGCCTATAGCTAGGGAGTCCCATATTTGAGGACTGACTTCCTGCTTGTTTCTGCAGAACGCGTAGTTACTCACCTGTAACAGGTGTTCTTCAGGGACAGCAGGAATCAGTCCTCACGACCCTCCCTCCTCCCCTGGAGTTGCAGTCCTGTTATTAATGTTTTCTATTCTTACCATCTTTTTAGCTATGTCATTTGACTGAGCAAGATGGCACCCTTGGGCGGGAAGGGGACCGTGCTTGCGCGATGTAATCCCAAAGGCCTTCTTTGAAAGCTGGGGAATTGCTCCACACGAGGGCCGTCACCCATATGTGAGGACTGATTCCTGCTCTCCCTGGAGAACACCTGTTACAGGTGAGTAACTACACTTTTTCAGATATGTTAGTGAGAAGAGGAAGGGCAAAAGTGGTATTGTCAGACTCAAGGGTGAAGGGGAGGAATATGTAGAAGGAGATAGAGCAGCTTTTAAACTAGATAATAGGGGAGAGCCGACAGTTGCCCAAGAGCGCATGGTTCGGAACAATGTATCCTTAAAGGATATTACCAAAAGAATGAAGTTAGGGCATATCAACAGAGAGGTTCCAATAAAGACAAAAGAAGCCCAAAAGCCCTTGAGTATGGAGCAGACAGAGTTTAAAGATTCCAAATGACCCCTGCCTACTGATAGCCAGATTAATACATGAGATCACAGAGAGAGAAAGACGGGCATCTATATTTGGAAAAACTTTGAGAAGCTAGCAAAGTAGTTAGGAAAGCAAAGATTCAAAAAGAGGAGGAAATAGCCAATGCAATAAAATGGGGGGATAAGACATTTTTCAGATACATTAGAAGAGGAAGGCAAAAGTGCTATTGTCAGACTCAAGGGTGAAGGGGAGGAATATGTAGAAGCTGATGAGGATAAATCAGAATTGCTTAACAAATATTTCTGTTCTGTGTTCACATATGAAGAACCAGGAACAGGACCTCAGAAAACAACCACAAACAGGAACAGAAGCAAGGGACATCTTGAACAATTTTCAGAAGACTGTGTTCGTGAGAAACTAGCTCAACTTAAAGTAGACAAAGCAATGGGACTGGATGGGATACACCCTAGAATACTGAGGGAACTTGGGGACATTCTAGCAGCTCCACTGACTGACCTTTTCAGTGCCTCGTTGGAGTCGGGAGTGGTGCCAAAGGACTGGAGAGAGACTCATGTGGTGCCTTTACACAAAAGCGGAAGTAAGGATGTAGTTGAAAACTACAGGCTGGTTAGTTTAACTTTGGTGGTGAGTAAATTATTGGAAACGCTGCTGAAAGAGAAAATAGTGAGGTTTCTGGAGTCCAGAGGATTACAGGATCCGAGGCAGCATGGATTCACCAGAGGCAAGTCTTGTCAGACAAATCTGATTGATTTCTTTGACTGGGTGATCAGGGAGTTGGACCGAGGGAGAGCCCTAGATGTGGTGTATTTAGATTTCAGTAAAGCCTTTGACACCATTTCTCACAGGTGACTTATAAACAAACTGAGCACCCTAGGGATGGACCCTAAAGTTACTGCTTGGGTTAGAAATTGGTTGAGTGGGAGGCGACAAAGAGTACAGGTAAATGGAGCTCACTCTGAGGAGAAGGAAGTTACCTGTGGTGTGCCCCAGGGATCTGTCCTTGTTCCGATTCTTTTTAACATCTTTGTTAGTGATATAATGGAAGGCCTGTCGGGTAAGGTTTGCTTCTTTGTGGATGATACCATTCTCCAGAACCAAGCAGGAAGTCAGTCCTCACATATGGGTGACGTCGGCACCGACAGAGCCCCCGTGCGAAGCATTTCCCCAGCTTTCAAAGAAAGCCTTTGGGAATGCAGCGCGCCTGCACAGTCCCCTTCCTGCCCAAGGGTGCCATCTTGCTCAGTCTTTCTTTTTCCACGGAGCCCGACGGACGTGAGTTCGTGTCACCTGGGAAAAGTTGGGGGGTTTTGGCGATTTTTCTGTTATTTTCTCTGGTTCGATGCCGGTTCCCCTTCCCGCCTGGGCTTGGTACACCGGTATCGAGTCCGGACTTGTCATTTTCGGTTTTTGTCCTTCGTGACTAACGTTCGCGCTCTATTTGTGTTTTCACTGGCAGCTCGGTCATTTGACCTTGCAGTTGCCCTTTTTCCCCTGATGGCTGCCAGCGGGTTCAAAAAGTGTGATCGGTGCAAGAAACTTATGTCTCTCACTGACACACATGACTGCTGCCTCCGATACTTCGGGCCCGACCATGACCCGCTGGCCTGTGGCCTGTGCAGCAAAATGTCGTCGAAGGTGCTTCGGAGCCATCAGCATCAGCGTGAGAGACTATTCTCTGATTCCGCGTCCTGCCGTGCCCGGACTTCGTCAGAGGCCTCGACATCTCGGGAGTCCAATCCTGAGCGCTGTCAGGGGTCCTCTGAAAGGGAGTCTCCCTCACAGGAGCACTGCAGGAAGAAAAAGCTTGTGAGGGTGGCGTCGGTGGAGGCTCCTGGTTCCTCGAGGGCCAGGTCACGTAGCCCTGACCGCCGCCCCGAGCTCTCGGAGTCGGAGAGGCCTTCCAGCCTACATCTCCCAAACCTTCTCGGTGGGGGGGGGGGGGTACCCTTTCAGGCCCCAGCGTCCACCAGGGTGCTGACCACCGATGCTTCTTTAACGGGCTGGGGTGCACATTGCCAGGGCATGTGCACTCAAGGCCTCTGGTCTCCTCGGGAAGCCACACAGCAGATCAATCTTTTGGAGCTGTGCGCAATCCGCTTGGCTCTTCAGGCTTTTTCTCATGCCCTCTCTCGTCAGTCTGTCTTACTTCAGACAGACAATCAGGTAGCAATGTTCTATGTAAACAAGCAGGAGGGCACAGGGTCCAGGCCCCTATGTCAGGAGGCACAGGCCCTTTGCTCCTTTGCAGTCAAGCACGGCATGTTTCTCAAAGCAGTTTATCTACCGGGTCAGGAGAACCTTTTGGCAGACAAACTAAGCAGGATTCTCCAGCCTCACGAATGGCAGTTGAATCCACTGGTGGTTCAGCAGATCTTCCTACGATGGGGACTTCCATCCATCGATCTCTTTGCCAGTCCTCTGAACCGTCAGCTGCCCAGGTTTTGCTCCAGACAGCCGCATCCCCGGAGACTGGCAGCAGATGTATTTCTGATCTCTTGGTCTACGGGCCTCCTCTATGCGTTTCCTCCCACGCCCCTGGTGGCCCGAACGCTGTTCAAGATTCTACGGGACAAGGCCTCGGTGATTCTGGTGGCCCCCAAATGGTCGAGGCATCCGTGGTTTCCACTTCTTCTGCAATTGGCAGTGGAAACTCCATGTCCTCTGGGGTGGCAACCCGATCTCCTGTCTCATGATCAGGGCTCCCTTCTGCACCCCAATCTCAGATCCCTCAATCTGATGGCCTGGCTGCTGAAAGGATAGTGCTAGCTCCCTTACTTCTCCCTAGGGAAGTTGAGGAGGGTGGTCTTGGCCTCGAGGAGGCAATCCACCAGAAATTCCTATGCTCTCTAGTGGCGCAGGTTCTCAGTGTGGTGTGCTCAGCATTATGAAGATCCTTTCTCCTGCCTGGTGCCAGTAGTGCTACAATACCTGCTTCACCTGTCAGACCTAGGCCTTAAGTCCAACTCTGTGCGGGTCCACCTCAGTGCTCTTTCGGCACACCACTCACCGGTGGAGGGACAGGCGCTGTCGGCTCACCCCTTGGTGTCCCGCTTCCTCAGAGGCCTGCTTTTGCTCAAGCCTCCGATTTGTCCCCCTGCCACTGAGTTGGACTTGAACGTGGTCTTGCAGCAACTTACTCGCCCACCGTTTGAGCCGATGGTTACTTGCCATTTACGCTTCCTTTCTTGGAAGGCGCTCTTCCTGGTAGCTCTTACCTCGGCCAGACGTGTGAGTGAACTACAAGCTCTGGTTTCTGATAGACCATACACAAGGTTCTACAGGAACAGGGTGGTCCTTCGGACTCATCCGAAGTTCCTTCCAAAAGTTGTCTCCTCTTTCCACCTCAATCAGGAGGTGGTTCTTCCAACATTCTTTACCAGGCCGCATACCAGCCGGGCTGAGACAGTCTTGCATACTCTGGACTGTAAGAGAGCGTTGTCCTATTACATAGAACGTATGAAGGGGCATTGAAGGGCTACTCAGCTCTTCGTCTCTTTTGACCCTAATAAATTTGGGTTACCTGTCTCCAAGCGTACATTGTCCACTTGGGTAGCAGATTGTATCACCTGGGCATACAGTGCAGCCAGCCTCTCCTTGCAGGGTCGAGTCAGGGCCCCACCATGTCAGGGCGAAGGCCGCGTCAGTAGCTCATCTCCACTCTGTTCCGTTGGCAGACATCTGCCGGGCCGCTACTTGGTCTTCAAGCCAGACTTTTGCGGCCCACTACTGCCTCGAGAGAGAGTCCCGTTGGGACAGTACTTTCAGACAGGCGGTACTCCGTAATCTCTTTGAGGTTTAGGCAACTCCTACCCTCCGGCCCTTGTGTTGGGCTACCGTATGGGGGCGTTCTCAGAGGATATTCTTATCACGGATGCTGAGGCTTTGCAGAGGGAGCCATTTTTTCAGCTTTGGGTTCCCGGTAGCCTAGAGCTGGGGAGTCCCATATGTGAGGACTAACTTCCTGTTTGGTCCTGGAGAAAGAGTAGTTACTCACTTGTAACAGGTGTTCTCCAGGAGCAACAGGAATCAGTCCTCATGACCCTCCCTTCTTCCCTGGAGTTGCAGTCATATACTTTATTTTGTTTTTTGCTGTCTTTTAGCTATGTCATCAGACTAAGCAAGATGGCACCCTTGGGCGGGAAGGGGACCGCGCAGGCGCGCTGCAATCTCCAGGAACAAGCAGGAATGAGTCATCACATATGGGTACGTCGGTACCGACGGAACCTGCGTGGGAACGCTCCCCAGCATCCAAAAAAGAAAGCCTTTGGGAGCATCCCACACGCATGCGCGCTGCCTTCCCGCCCATTCACTTCCCTCTCATCAGTTTTCCGTTTTCCGCGGAGCCGGCAGGACGTACTCCTCTCACTGCAGAAAATTCTTCTTTTTATTCTTGTTTTTTTGTGGTCGCGTCTGCCTTCCCTCGACGCCACCGGTACCGCCGGTGCTTTTCTTTCTTTTTACTAAAAATTTCTTCTTTTCTCTAGGAATTTTTCCTGTTTAGTGCCTGACGGTTTCTAGGCCACTAGGCCTCTATCCTTCCATTATGGAAAAGCCAGCCACTGTCCTTAAGAAATGCTCAAAGTGTGGCGGTACAAATATATTTTTAGTCACTCATACTTGGTGTCTAAAATGTTTAGGTCCTGACCATTGCCCACTGGAGTGTCTCTCCTGCTGGAGCTCAAACAGAAGAAGTCTTCAGGATCGAGCACAACTCGATACCCGGTTCATATCGCACTTGATGTCACCAGCCAGAATTTCTTCTTTTTCACAGGATCAGGTAACCAAACAAAAGTCTGTTAAGACTAGCCAGTCCTCGAGTGGTAGATCTCCTTCTAAGCATCAAGATGCCTCTGGCGTTGCCCTCGGACATTTTGGCAATAAAGCCCCAGTGGGAGTCTTCAGGCTCCAAAGCATTAACGGGGCTTCAGGTTATTCCCGTGGTTCTTACCTCCATGGACATACCTGGCCATGCTCGGTGGTTGTGGCCGCTTTGAGCGGTACAGACACCCCAGCATCAGCTATGGTGATGGATGAAACACTCCTCACCGACGAACGTAGTCTAGCGCTCTCAGCTACTTCGGTACCGCTAGAGTTGCTGCAGACCGTTCCTCGAGTATCGGCTTCGGTACTGGTATCAACATCGTCACCGGTGTCGGTACCGTCGATGTTTTCTTCGACAGACTCGCTCCCTTCCATGCCGAGCCTGGAATCGCTCTCTAGCATGGAGGATTCGGTACCGACTCATCTCGGTACTGACCTCGGGCGGTACCGAAGACATCTCTTTAAAGAAAATCCGATGCTTCATCCTTTCAAGTCTTCCGATCCCGATGACTGGGAGGAATCCATCGGTGCCAAGGCTGAATTTTCAACAATTTCAACCTTTACCCCTCATTTCAGAAGGTTCTCCTCAGGAGAGATTTCTTTTGAAGCTTTTTTGTTTGATATGGCAAAGTTACTTGCCATTTCTATACCTGTTGAAGAATCTATACCAGGGGATTCAGAAACTCTGCAATTCCCCTGGATTCCAAATGATGTGATCATGCTTCCTGTGCATCAGATCTTACAGGAACTACTATTAAAAATGTGGGAAACTCCTTTAACATTATCCCCAACTTCTAAAACACTTGACACTTCGTACAAGGTGCCACCTTCTCCAGGTTTTCAAAGGACTTAACTTCCTCATCATTCTATTGTTGTAGAATCAGCAATGAGACATATTAAGAGTGCAAAGAAGCACTCCTCTTATCCGCCAGGTTGTGAGTCTAGTATTTTAGATGCCTTTGGACGTCGATGCTTCCAGGCATCTATGCTTTCAGCAAGAATTATCTCATATATTTTCTATATGGGATTATCTCTTGACGAGGTCACAAAGAATTTAAAACTTTTGAACCCTTTGCTTCAAGAACATAAAAGAGCAGACTATTTCTTATTAGTCAGTCATGCTCAAAATGTCTCTAAGTTCCTTAATCGTGCTTCCCTGGACTGTTTTGAGTCTATTAGCAGAACTTCTGCTATAGCCATAGGGGCACGACGTATGGCTTGGCTCCAAGCTTCAGACTTGGACAAATGGGTACAAGAAAGGCTGGCAAATACTCCTTGTACTGGTGAAAATCTCTTTAACAAGGATGCCTTATGCCAAGCTAATCAGTTAAACACTGATATTGTTGCTTTCAGAGGATTGTCAAAACTTTCCTCTATAAAACCAAAACAGCAGGAGAAGAAGGTATCCGCAAAAAGGACAAAAGGAGCAAAAGCGGACCACCAAAGACCAGGCCTACCACAGGAATTGTGCATAAAACCAGCTTTATTAGAAGACCCAACTAAAAAGTTTCGGCCTGAGGCCTTCTTCAGGGGTCTAAAACAAAATGAAACATACAAATTAAAAATATACATACAAAATATAAAGTCATACACCCATAGAAAAACAATATTTAAACACAAAACTGAAATAACGCATATTAACAATAAAAATACATTGGACAAATGCGTAAATGAGCTCAATGTAAGATATGCATAAAACCATATGAATAAAAGTACTAAATATAAAAGCCAATACATTACCATGAAGAAAACACAAACAGCGCATTAAGAGGGACATGCCACTCTTCCCAATCTGCATGGAATAGAGGAACAAATAAAAGGTTGTTGTTGGAGTGACATAGAGCAAAATCCCCAAATAATAAATCAAAGACTGTAACAGGCAATATATAGGTCATAACATCATATCAAAACGGACAAGAGAGTAATATGATTATTTAAAAAAAACTCATATATAGAACATATAGAAGTAATAAATGACCCATTTATACACATTAATAAAAATGTATGCATAACATAGGAAAAATTAAAGAAATCCTGAGAGCCAGTTTATAAAGGAACAAACTTGAGATTCCCATTTTAAAGAAGGACTTAAAAAAACAAACAAACAAACCATAAGTAGAGGGAACATAATTCAGAGAAGGATGCAACCCACATACCAACTAACACCTAAAATGATACATTCGCATATAAAATCCATAGGGCCACCACAAAATTACACAACTGTGAAAAGAAATGTTTGCACATCCCTCAGGAATAAACACCAAAGGAGACGGAAAAAATGTCACAACCAGATAAGTGCATGTGCAAATGTATATAACACGATGAAATATCATTAAAACCGTCGCTTAAAGAAATATACTCATAAAGAGTATTGCATAACAGTCAGAAACAGAGAAACAACGGTGAGAGACTACATTGGAAAAGGAAACCAACCAAGGTGGCAACGAAACTGAAAAACATTGAAGAGAGCTTCTGATATGTACAAGGGGGATTGTGTCCAAAAAACAAGAGGGAGCAAGGATGTGTGTATATATAACATAAGCATTATACGCTAATCAAGGTAAAGAATATATGTGTAATCGACCGACATATAGCGAAGCACAAGACAAACGCTGTATCTTCATCATGTCCAAAACTAGTAGAGCCGTAATCAGTAACAAACGGACTAGTTTGCGGTTCACACCCAGGGACGGCGGGAGACACCGCCATGGCCATGATACTGAACTATAAGAAAGAACAAGTGCAAGTATAAATAAATAGCGTGCACCAAATGAAAGAAACTAATATATGTAAGATGTGCATAAAACAAGGTGTAAAAACAACAGAGAAAAGCAGAGCAAACCTCCGACCTTATCAGAAAATGACCTACCATATTTAAACGCCCCACCGACGCAATTACCATTGGGTGCCTTAGATGCCAGAAAAACTTACTGTGTGGGTATAGACTGAATGTGCTCACTAATATATGTACTCACATAACAGAACATAAAAGGGGCATGTGATAAAACGCATCGGGCAAAATAAATAAATAGGTGTTAAAAGGATAAATAGTAAAACATAATTATTTAAAAATGTAAACAGTAAAATACAGCAGCCGATAGCTCAAAAGCAGCCAAAAAGAGAGAGAGAAGAAAAATAAGAAAAACAAAACGCCATCCGACACGATTGTCATTACGTGCCTTGCATACTTAAAAACTTGTATATAGGTATAAAACAAGTTCGCAGATGTATGTGCTTACATAACACAGCATAAAAGAGGCCTCGCATGAAATGCAACGTGCAAAAAAAGAAAATGAGCGTTAAAAGAATAAGACATAATTGTTAAAAGTGTGAACACCAGCATATAACACTCAAAAGCTAAGACAGCCAGATGCAAATAGGTACAAGTGTTACCAGCAACATTGCTGTGAGCAGGAAAACGCCACGCAGGGGCAGAAGAGATATTTAAATTGCATCAAAGCACCTCCCACAAACCTTGATGGACAAAGCATGGGGGGGGGGAGGGGGAAGGGAAATGGGGGGCTGCTGTATTTTACTGTTTACATTTTTAAATAATTATGTTTTACTATTTATCCTTTTAACGCCTATTTATTTATTTTGCCCGATGCGTTTTATCACATGCCCCTTTTATGTTCTGTTATGTGAGTACATACATTAGTGAGCACATTCGGTCTATACCCACACAGTAAGTTTTTCTGGCATCTAGGGCACCCAATGGTAATTGTGTCGGTGGGGTGTTTAAATATGGTAGGTCATTTTCTGATAAAGTCGGAGGTTTGTTCTGTTTTTCTTTGTTGTTTTTACACCTTGTTTTATGCACATCTTACATATATTAGTTTTTCATTTGGCGCACGCTATTTATTTATACTTGCGCATGTTCTTACTTATAGTTCAGTATCATGGCCATGGCGGTGTCTCCCGCCGTCCCTGGGTGTGAACCGCAAACTAGTCCGTTTGTTACTGATTACGGCTCTACTAGTTTTGGACATGATGAAGAGACAGCGTTTGTCTTGTGCTTCGCTATATGTTGGTCGATTATACATATATTCTTTACCTTGATTAGCGTATAATGCTTATGTTATATATACACACATCCTTGCTCCCTCTTGTTTTTTGGACACAATCCCCCTTGTACATATCAGAAGCTCTCTTCAATGTTTTTCAGTTTCGTTGCCACCTTGGTTGGTTTCCTTTTCCAATGTAGTCTCTCACCGTTGTTTCTCTGTTTCTGACTGTTATGCAATACTCTTTATGAGTATATTTCTTTAAGCGACGGTTTTAATGATATTTCATCGTGTTATATACATTTGCACATGCACTTATCTGCTTGTGACATTTTTTCCGTCTCCTTTTGTGTTTATTCCTGAGGAATGTGCAAACATTTCTTTTCACAGTTGTGTAATTTTGTGGTGGCCCTATGGATTTTATATGAGAATGTATCATTTTAGGTGTTAGTTGGTATGTGGGTTGCATCCTTCTCTGAATTATGTTCCCTCTACTTATGGTTTGTTTGTTTCTTTTTTAAGTCCTTCTTTAAAATGGGAATCTCAAGTTTGTTCCTTTATAAACTGGCTCTCAGGATTTCTTTAATTTTTCCTATGTTATGCATACATTTTTATTAATGTGTATAAATGGGTCATCTGTTATGCATATATTTTTATTAATGTGTATAAATGGGTCATTTGTTACTTCTATGTTTTTATATATGAGTTTTTTAAAATAATCATATTACTCTCTTGTCCGTTTTGATATGATGTTATGACCTATATATTGCCTGTTAGTCTTTGATTTATTATTTGGGGATTTTGCTCTATGTCACTCCAACAACAACCTTTTATTTGTTCCTCCATTCCATGCAGATTGGGAAGAGTGGCATGTCCCTCTTTATGCACTGTTTGTGTTTTCTTCATGGTAATGTATTGGCTTTTATATTTAGTTCTTTTATTCATATGGTTTTATGCATATCTTACATTGAGCTCATTTACACATTTGTCCAATGTATTTTTATTGTTAATATGCGTTATTTCAGTTTTGTGTTTAAATATGTTTTTTCTATGGGTATATGACATCAGTGGCAGCCAATACCCTAATCATCCCAACTGACTCCACAAAGCGTTCAAATGCAACCACGGAAAGAGCATTCTCATACTTGGCTCCCAGATGCTGGAACAATCTTCCACCCTCAATAAGAGCAATCAATGACCTCAAGCAATTTAGAAAGGCTATAAAACACCACCTGTTCCTCTTACACTTCTCTCAATACCAGTTACCATCACCTACCCCCTCAACTTTTACTAAGCCCCCATTATAACCAAAATTGATCTGATCTATCTCTTCTTGTATAACAAGAAAGTTACCATTGTATATAGTTGAATAATTAAGATGTACAAGGTTTTCCTAAGTTGAATACTGTTAGATCTCCTGTTACATGTAAACTCACGACAGCCTGTTGCTATCTGTGAGCACTTTATGTTTACTGTAAACCGCGCTGGTGAGAAAGAGTGCGGTATATAAGAACGTTAAATAAATAAAAATAAATAAAATATTTTGTATGTATATTTTTAATTTGTATGTTCCATTTTGTTTTAGACCCCTGAAGAAGGCCTCAGGCTGAAACCTTTTAGTTGGGTCTTCTAATAAAGCTGGTTTTACGCACAATTCCTGTGGTAGGCCTGGTCTTTGGTGGTCCGCTTTTGCTCCTTTTAAAACTTTCCTCTATTCCAGCTAATAAATAATCTCCTAAAAAACTTTATCCCCCTAGGGGAAAAAAGTTTTATCCATCTTCTACCCATCATGCAGATGTTTCCAAAGAAGGGCAACATCAAACCAGGCTAAGAAAATCAAAACCTCTACAGGCTCAGCAAACCCAGCAGTCGCAGGGTTTCTGATATTTTATTCATTAAATCTCTTTTTCCTGTTTGAGATTTAGAACCGCTAACCTACTTCGTATCAACAGAAGCATCTACAGTTCATCTCATCCTTACTGAGAGATCAGTGATACATTGACTCAATCCTTGACTCTAGGCATGAATCTCTTGCCACAAGAGAAATCCATTCTTTTAGCTCCTAGAGCTATTGAGGATAATCATGCCCTACAGGTAACAGGTTTCTTCTCTCCTTTTTGAGGGAAAAAGAGGAGTAGTAACTAATAACAAGGTAGGCTATGCCCTTCACCTTGACAGTTTTCCTGTACGAGGATATCTAATAGTTTTGACTGCAAGGGGGCTTTACCTTTTTCAGGGACTTACCAAATTGTAAGTCTTCTCAACTCTGTATTACTTTCTATCCCTCTTAGTTGAGACATTCAGTCTAAGAGTGGTAATATTCAACTGGAGGGCTTACTTTTTAAGCCCATAGGATTTTCTTCAATACCTACTCCAGTAAGTGGTTTCCATACAGAGCTTTCTTCCCCTTTGCAATCTTCTCAAATATTTTTTTAAGACAGCTTATCAGACGATAATTGAGTTTTACCACTCCTAATTATGTCTGTTGGTCCTTTTCCAATCTATAGGACCTAACCTTTTCTGCTGCCTTAATAACAAATAATTCCAAGAGAGGTTCCAAAACCCACTTGGACAATTTATCATTGCAGGCAACCTGCCTGTCTGCTATTCTTAGCCATCTTCAATTCTTTTTGGCTCCAACAGAATAGATTAGGTTGCACACTGGCAATTAAACAGCCAGACCTCACCTAAGCAACCTACAACATGCTCTCTGCAATTATACAAAAAGCTCTGCAACTATGGGCCTTTGCCAGAGAGCGTCAGAGCCATTCCTAGTAGGTAACTTCCAGATGGTTAAAAAGGCTTTGCCCAGTCATGCTCCTACATGACTGTTTTTTCCTACTCTTGCCATCTTCCTTAAATTTCCCTTTAAGGAAAAGGAACCAGGGCTTAGACCACGTGAAAGCATGAAGAATTGCTCAATTCCCTGGATTGTTCCACATCTCCAGTGGAACTCTTACAACAGGGATGCATTTCTTTTTCACTGCAGTCGGTCCTTGTCTAGTGCGTTCCTTCTAATTCCCAATACTTCATTGAAGCTTATGCTGAACAAAGAACGCATGATACTCATATTGCCCTCATAGAGGGGCAAACATGGTATCCCCTTATATTGCGTCGTCTTCTCCACACTGAAGTTATAGAAGGATCCAGACTTGTCTTAAGACTAAGGATCTCCTCTGCACCCCTTCACGTAGGTCTCCATTTCTGGTTATTCAAAGGCTAGAATTTTTAAAGCAAGCTAGACCTCTCCTTCTAAGTAAGAACATTCCACTGGTTTCCATGTAACCTTCTCCATGGTTCTTCCACTTGTAACCAGAAAAAGATTCTCTATCTATATTCTCAAGCAGGTCTTACCCCTTCTTGTTATTAAGTGAATATATATATATATATATATATATATATATATATTGTCACGCCCTTGCCTCTTACTTCCAGTATGGAGGGGCGTGGTTATCATAGAAAGTTTCACCTTTTAGCCTTTAACTGACTGGTTCCTTTGCCATGCCCTTTGGGAAAGGTAGTTCAGTCACAAGCCACTTGGCTTCAGGTAGAAAAAAACCCTTGTAGTTGGCTCGAATGATAAGGCAATGACAGAATTTGACTCAAACGCAAAGTTCACAAATACTACCCTTGAATATTTTCTCCAGGATTCTTCACAATACACATCAGGACATAAATAAACTCAAAGCAAAACTTTCAGCTTATAGTGCTCTTCAGCTCAAAGATAAAGCCTTTTAACAGTCAATGCTACCAGCTTGGCTAGCATTGCTGTTTAAAGCAAACAAAAACAGCATTTCTCAATAGCAGTTTTCTGTTCTCATAGTCCCAAACACTTCTAGGCTGGTTTGTCTCCTTACAAACAAAGTAAAACTTTTAACAGGACAAAAACTTCTCATAAGCAAATAATGCTCTATTCCATGCTTTAGGAATATTCAAAAACAAAGCCAAAAACTTTACTTCCTTTCACCATTAGCTCGGCTTCTTGCCGGTGCACTGCTCTGGATATCAGGTGTTTATCAAGCACAATCAGCTTCATCTTGCTCTTGCTTTCTCAGCAAACGTATTTCTTCTTTAACACAGGACATGCACAAAACCATCTACAGGCTTTCAAGGTTACCTGACTCTGAAGGTTTTCTCTTAAAGGTGGTTTTCTTTCAATCCCTCTGCAGTAAAGGATTGGCACAAGGAGCAATCCATGTATGAGTCTTCGTCATTCACAGCTAGGTCTGGTTCACCTAGTTGCATAGGTTCTACCTCTCCTTCCAGTTCACAGGGTTCAGCTGACTGCCTTCCGTTAGAGCTGAGAGTATCCCTTGCAACTCTGCACTGCTCTGTATTAGACAAGCTTTCAAGGCTCATGCCTGGGCTTGGGCTTATAGCAGCTTCTCCTCCCTCATGCTCTGGCCACCATTCTCCTGTGCTTCCTCGTCCTGTCCTCCAGCTTGTGTTTCTGCTTGGGTCTCTCCCTGAGACTCTTTCTGGGACTCTCCTCCTCTCCCCTGCTTCTTTCTCTAGCCTAGACTTAAATCCCCAAGGCTCCAGCCCCACCTCTTCTCCTCTCAGGTGACGGAGATCAGCTTGCCTCCTGGCAGCTGGGTAGTTAGGGAACTCAGTGACGTAAGGGTCCTTTACTCTGGGTCTGTATTCCCTCTCCTTTTCTCCACTAGGGGAACTCTGAAACCTATCCCATCTGGGAATTTCCTGCTTTCTAGGTGTGACTGGGATTTTGTTTCTCTGACCTTGCAAAATAGGTGAATTCCTTTCTTTTATCCCTTTCTCCTCTGTCATGATAAGCTTCCTTATCACAATATATATATATATATTTTTATTTTTTTTATTTTTTTTAAATTTAGCGTACATTTGTATACCGCTACTTCCAGCGATCAGTAGTGGATTAGATTACATGTCGGAGCTGTCTGATCATGACAGAAAATTTGTATTATATACAAAGTGATTGACAGGATAAGCACGACACACAGCAGTTAGGTAATTGATTTTCCTTCCATATGATGGGAGGAATTATTTACATATATACATACATACATATATATATAGATATATATAGATATAGATATATGTATGTATGTATATATGTATAGATATATATACATATATATCTGACTCTGAAAGATTTGTTACTGTCCATATTAATGCTGTTTCAGCATACCATAGGGTTTTAAATGGACAACCAATTTCTATGGTAATTAGAAACTACCTTCTTTTACCATAACCTTTCCGGTTACATTACATCTGAAGCTCTCCATGTAAAGTCATTATCCTAAGTGACATCACTTAGGGAAGACATTACTGATCTTCAAGAAATTGGAGGCTACACCGCCTACTACAAATGTTTTTTTCTTTCATTTGGATAGAGGGGTCTTAAAGACCCATCCTTTTCCTGAAAACCAGTCAGATTTATCTCCTCTCTTTCCTAGAGCCTCATTCTGCTCCAAGGACAAAGAGCTTCAAACATTGGCCTACAGAAGCTTTAGCTTCTCCTCCAAGGTCCAACCTCATTAAACTCCCCCAGTTTTTTCTTCTGGGATTAGTTCTTGCCGTTAAGGCTTCTGACCTCTGCCTGTATTGCAAAATTTATTTTCCTCTACTTCATAGGGAGGTAATTTCTTTGAGGCTAATGTACTGGTTCTTGGCACCAGACCCATATTAGTCTCAACAAATACTTCCGCAATACTTTTGAATAAGGTCCACATTAGAAAATTGGAATTCAATATTTACTAACATTTATGATCTACACAAGGACTCCCCTTTAAACACCTTGTTTAGTCAAGCTGTTCCACAGCACACCCTTTTTAATTCAACTCCTACCCTCCATCCCTTGGATGCCTGAGGTTCTGGGAAATAGCATGGTCCATCTATTAGATTTGCAACATGCTGGGACCTCCTCTAGGCATCTCTAGCTTGGGAGTCCCCCATATGTGAAGACTCATTCCTGCTTGTTCCTGGAGATAGCACAGTTACTTACCTGTAACAGGTGATCTCTGGGAACAGCAGGAATAAGTCTTCACAACCCACCCACCTCCCCTAGGAGTTGTTCTCTCTCTATCTCTCTCTAATTTGTCTACTTTCCTCCTTTGGTCTCAGCTACAAACCCAACTGATGAGAGGGAAGTGAATGGGCAGGAAGGCAGCGCGCATGCGTGTGGGATGCTCCCAAAGGCTTTCTTTTTTGGACGCTGGGGAGCATTCCCGCGCAGGCTCCATCGGTACTGACGTACCCATATGTGAAGACTTATTCCTGCTGTTCCCAGAGATCACCTGTTACAGGTAAGTAACTGTGCTTTCCCAAAGGCTTTCTTTGAAAGCTGGGGAAATGCTCTGCACGGGGGCTCTGTCGGCGCCGACGTCACCCATATGTGAGGACTGATTCCTGCTGCTCCTGGAGAACACCTGTTACAGGTGAGTAACTACTCTAAATTTGCAATAGAGTAGACACCCAGGAAGGTGTAGATAACATGAGGAGGGATCTAGCTAAGCTTGAAGAATGGTCTAGAATTTGGCAGCTGGGATTTAATGTTAAAAAATGTAAGGTCATGCATTTGGGCTGCAGCAATCCAAGGGAGCAATATAGTATAGGGGGTGAAGTACTTTTGTCCACTAAAGAAGAGCATGGCTTAGGCGTGGTTGTCTCTGATGTTCTTAAAGTAGCTAAACAGGTAGAAAAGGCGACAGCAAAAGCTAGAAGGATGCTTGGGTGCATACGGAGAGGAATGGCTAGCAAAAAAAAAGGGGGTGATACTTTTGTGCGAACTCATTTGGAGTATAGTGTGCAATTCTGGAGACCGCACCTTCAAAAGGATATTAACAGCATGGAGTCAATACAGAGGGTGGCTACAGACTTAAGGATCTTAATATGTACACCTTAGAGGAAAGGCGGGATAGTGGTGATATGATTGAGATGTTTAAATACCTCTATGGCATAAAGGCACAGGGGGAGAGCCTCTTTCGATTGAAAGCAAGTTCTGCTATGAGGAGATAGATTCAGGAGTGATATGCGGAAATATTTCTTTACGGAAAGATGGTGGATCCGTGGAATAGTCTCCCAGTGGAGGTGGTAGAGATGAGGACAGTATTTGAATTCAAAAAAGCATGGGACAAACACAGAGGATCTCTAAAGGAAAAAAGGGGACTGTTGTTGATATGGAAGAACTGACTAGATAGGCCATTTGATCTTTTTCTGTTGACATTTTTCTATGTTTCTATGTAACATCAAGTCTCTGGCCCCCGCAGCTTGGATGTTGAGAGGTTAATGTTGTCTGCTCTCATTTTGGAGCAACGTCCTGCAGAAAGTCCAACCAGACACAAGGAGCAGGAGATGTTGGAAGAGCAAAGGGTCTTTATTATGCAAAGGAAACCCCAACGCGTTTCGGCAATGCCTTCCTCAGGGGGGTGGCACTAATAAATACAAATTATTTAAACATAGAATAATAAAAACAGTTAAACAAACAATAAAAAACAGTTAAAATATGATTAAAATGTGAAAGCACCGGCATGACATACAACATAAAATAGTCGAATAATAACAATGTGAAAAAAACGTAAAAGCAGGGCTGAGGGAACAAATAAAACATACCAACCTAATTAGAACAACAAGAGAACAAACTAATTGAAATAGAATGATAAAAATGGTGCGAAAGGGTACTGTATCTTAACTAAAACAGCCTATGGTTGCATAATGTACATAGAAAATTGAAATGATAAACTATGGAAATAAATATGCAATCATATAGCTGATAGAAATGTATTGTACAATAATAAAATTGAGAATAACATATCCAAATAACTATGACAATAAATATAAATATAAAACACTTAGCTAAACCAATAAAATATAAATATAACAATAAATATAATTGTACCAAACATGCATAATAATGGGAATAAATAATAATAAATAAATATAAAAATAAAAAAATAAAAATAATAAATAATAATTAAACTAAACGAAATGGTAACTATGGAAGTTGATATGTGACCGTAAAACTAAAATATTGTGAAATAATAAACTAAGAACAGCAAGTACAAATAAATATGAATATAAAACACTCGACTAAACCAATAAAATCTCAATATAAATATAACAATACATATAATAGTACCTAAAAACCATTCATAATAAGAAAAATTAAAAAGGACAAAACAGAGGAAGACAAAGCATATATGGTAGATCGCATTAAAAAATAAATAACAAGCAACATGAATTTAAAATAATAATAGAAAGAGATGATAAAACCATATATGAATTGATGAGCCAAGGAGAACAGTGGTGTACCATGGACGAACAGATGTAAAACCTGTGTAACTGATAGAAGCATAAAAAACATAATAAACTGTGTCATAATAAAAGAACTGCTAAAAACAGAAAATTAAAAATAGAATTAAACCGAAATTAAAATTAAAAAGGGGGCTGAATAGTGTAATTGATATGAACCTATTTACTAGTACCTCTGTAACACACATTGGATCCCATCATATGGCATAAAAGTGTAGAAAACTATGTAAAAGCAATTCACTGGTGGGCAGATACCAAGTGACGCGCAGGATAATTTAGTGCCAAACCAGCAAAAAGAAATGTAAAACTAAGCTCAAAACTTGTCAAATGCCGAAAAAATAACGTACAGCCATAGGAATCGTTATAACACAAGCAGGAAAAATGTACAACGCCGCGTGGTACGGCAATCTTTATAAATTAAAAATGACGCTGAAGCAAATTATTTAAGAAAATAAAACACGAGAAAGACTTCAACCATGTAAAACCTGTTGGACAAATATCAATGTGAACGCAGACAAAAGAAAATCAATCTCGAGGGAAGGGAGTAAATGCGATGAAAGATTCCTCTAAGGCTCATATCAGCAAGTAGCCACTTAAAAAGGGGGGTTCCTCCACGGCACACAGACCATGTTGCTTGGTAAAAGAAAGCGGACTCAAAAATGAAAACCATACAAAACAGAACTATATAAGGAGATGTTGTGGGTGTAGCGCTGAATAAATACAACTACCATTGCACAAAATACATAGACATAAAAAAAGGGGGGGGGAAATGTGATTCATGAAAATGAAACTAAAATAGAGAACTGACCAAACAAAATAATAACACATTGAACCATCTGTTAAAATAAAAAATGCGCCGACTTCAGCGACACGGAAGACCAGTGCAGAGAAGGAGGAAAGGGAAGATGTAAGCTATTCCACAGTAGGGATCTGTACACTCAAAGAGGAAGAACCAAAACTTGTTTAAAATATAAAATGACCACACAAGAAGTGTATTAAAACTATGAGCACTCACCCAGACGCACGTTATCAGACTAACACTACCACGGCAGGCTAGTGTGAAACCTAGTATCGTTGTTGCTAAGAGAGAAAAATGTATGACCAATTATAAATAACCAAAAACAAAAATAGAGGTCACAGTGAATTTCAGACCACGAAAAGGAAACTCACGATCAGGATAAGCATACAAACATCAATGATAACCATGTATAATCGGAGCTCATGAAAAGCTGTATCGCAGAGATCGCGTTCAAACCAGCTAAGAAAAGTAGGTATGTTCTGTGCTTCTTTTTAAACGCCGATTTTGGCGCCAAAATGCAGGAAACATGATACTTGGGGGAGGAGTGAACAGGCATGTTATAACAACTCAAAGGAACATGGGGGAAAAACAGTGCACAAGGAAAAGTCATGTTGCTTGAGTAAAACATAAAAAAAACTTCAGTCTGTACATGAGAGAGAACCGTAATGTAGAGAAGGGAGGAGGGGAAGGAAGTCAACCCAAGAAAACGGTTAAGTCTACTTCTTGGTTTAAACCATATGGTTCCAAAGTGTTGAGTTCATAAATAAAACGTTGTTCAAACCTCAACAGAGTTTTATCCATGTCACCTCCCCTCCAGTGTGGAACAATTGTTTTAAGCACTGCATATTTGATATCACTAATGTGGTTCTTATCCAACCAATGGGAAACCAATGGTTTATCCGGATGTTTTCTAAGAATATTGCTCCTGTGTTCTATTATGCGAGTGCGGACCTGTCTCAAGGTTTTTACCTATGTATAATTTATGACATGGGCATTGAATGAGATAAATGACATTAGCAGTTTTGCAATTAGAGTATTGATGTAAGAAAAACTTGCGACCAGTATTACTATCTATGAAAAAATCTTTGACTGTGATGGCATGTGTGCACACAGAGCAGTTGCCACAACTGTAATGACCCTTAATAGTAGGGGAAGGCCTAGAAATAGTGAGAGCAGATGGGACAAGTGAATTTGATAGATTCGAGGTGCGCTTATAGGCAATCATCAGTCTTTTAGTGGCAAAAGCAGGTAAGGTGGTAAGGAGGTGCCACTCTTGTTTTAAGATACTGACGATAGCTTTAGAGAGACCTGAGAACGTTAGGGGACAAACAATTCTATCAGTATGTGTACGTATGGTTTTCTCAAGGAGAGTAGCACAATCTGTAGCACATGCTCTCTGATAGGCTTTCTTAATGCAAGGTCCAGGGTAACCACGTTGTGCGAACCTCTTCATCATGTCTTTGGCATGATGTTCAAAATCTTTGTTATCGGTACATAATCTTTTTATTCTTAAGAATTGACTGACTGGAAGGTTGTTTTTGAAAGAAGGATTGTGACAGCTGTCATATTTGAAGAATGTGTTACGGTCCATGGGTTTACGGTAAAGGGTAGTTGAAAAACCTGAATCAGACTTTTTAATTAGGATGTCTAGGTAAGAAATCTCTTCACTGCTATAGTTGCCTTCAAATTGCAAGTTTGGATCTAGTGTATTGAGCCATGTATGGAAAGTCTGTAACAACATATCAGTCCCATGCCATATCATTAAAACGTCGTCGATATAGCGCTTCCAAAGGAGCACGTTAGATTGGTATGGATGACATGTCAAGAATGTAGTCTCAAAATTTGTGACATACAGATTTGCTACGTCAGGCGCCATGGGAGAGCCCATGGCCACCCCTTTGATTTGCTTATGGAAGACGCCTCTAAAACAAAAATAATTTTCAGTCATAACCAGTTCTGCCAATTGTGTAAGAAAAAAGGTCGGGGTTCGTACTGGTTTGGGTCTTCTGATTAAAGTATTGGCTAGTACCTCTAACGCGGCAGATTGAGGAATATTAGTGTATAGTGATCGAATATCATATGTGACCAAGAGCACATGCTCAAAAGGACCTTGAAATGACTGTAAAATTTGTATAATGTGCGTGGAGTCTCTGACATATGAGGGTGCCTGTGTCACAAAGGGTCTCAAATGTACATCAAGAAGTTTTGATAGGGGTTCAAAGAGTGATCCAATCGCCGATACTATGGGTCGTCCTGGCGGATTCTGCAGGGATTTATGAATCTTAGGGAGCATGTATATGGTAGGTATAATAGGATGGGAAACTGTGAGATATGAAATTTCTTTGGCAGTGAGGTACCCTGCTTCCTTGCCAATGTACAACAAAGTCTCAACTTTGTGCCGCAAACTATCAGTGGGATCATCAAAAATCTTCAAATAATATTCCGTGTTGTTCAATTGGCGCAGGACCTCTGTTATATATGCGTCTTTGTCTTGTATGACTATGGCTCCACCCTTATCGGCTGGTTTAATGATGATGTTATGATTGGATTTTAAACTTTGTAAAGCTGCCTTTTGAGAGCCTGTCAAATTACAGAAAGGCTTCTTACTATTTGTTTTGTAGAGGTTATCAATTTTATTCAGAACAACGTTCTCATACGCCGAGATCATGACATTAGGTTTGCACGATGGGATCCATGTAGAGGGTTTTTTTACAACCGAGAGATCAACTGTATCATTACTGGGTTGGTCAAAATAGTAGTCCGCAATTTTTAATTTTCGAAAATTTTGAACAACTCGACATGAGTGGCAAACCTATCATGGGACTTAGTAGGTACGAAAGAAAGGCCCTTATTGAGAACTTCCAACTCTGCCTCTGATGGTAGATATTTAGAGAGATTGATAACTGCATTTAGAGGTCCCAGTCAAAGTGTCTCTTGGCCATTAATCCCTGACTGTACGTTCTCATCCGTTGCGGGTATTGTTTGTTTGGTGAGTACCTGGGCTTGTACGGACGGCGTTGTGGCGACTTTGGGGACAAATTTCTTTTTCCTTTTTCCCATAGCTTGTCCATTAAAAAATCCCGTTTTTTAGTATGATTATTCTCTCTTGATGGATGCCGTTCGGTAGAAAATAGGGAGGCAGAGGGATTAACCTGTTCCCGCGAATGATGTCTTGTTCTTTTAGTATGTCTTTCAATTTCAGGAGTAATGGATGGGGATTTTGATCTATTTCTTGCATTGTCCCTAAAGTTGTTTCTATGGACTTGTTTAGGTGACTCCCTTCTTTTATAGGAGACAATTCGCTTCCTATCCCTAAGATCGGATTTATTGTAGGTCCAATAGTACACCATGTTCAACTTGTAATCATCTTCATCTCGCTTTAATTTCTTAATCTTCTTCTCTTTTACACCTTTCTTATAATCTACCGTATTCTGATCAAATTTCCTCTTCTCAATATCAAATTGTATATCTTTCTTTTTAAGATATTCTATCTTTTGTTCTATTTGAGGTTTCAAAACCTCAGCCCTGCGTTTAGACGTATTAATTAAAAGAATCATTAGATCTAATGAACATTTGTTCAAAATCTTAATCCAGTTGGACATGAATGTCTCATCATCCTTGAACATGCCAGGTGCTTTCTGAACTCGTAATCCTCTAGGGACGATCTTCTTCCTACAGTACTCCAGTAGAGAGGCTGCATGTAAATCTTCTCTGATTAAACGCTGTGTCATCCAGACACAATCTTGCCACTCATCCTCTAGATCAGGAACGCCCTCTTCTTCCGTGTAGAAAGGGTCCTCTGGAAGCATAGAACGCAAATCATCCTCCTTAAAGCTGAGGACCTCTTTCCATGACAACATGGCTCCGAGGAGACCAGAAACACAAGGAGGAGCAACCTCCTGCAGAAAGTCCAACCAGACACAAGGAGCAGGAGATGTTGGAAGAGCAAAGGGTCTTTATTATGCAAAGGAAACCCCAACGCGTTTCGGCAATGCCTTCCTCAGGGGGGGTGGCACTAATAAATGCAAATTATTTAAACATAGATTAATAAAAACAGTTAAACAAACAATAAAAAACAGTTAAAATATGATTAAAATGTGAAAGCACCGGCATGACATACAACATAAAATAGTCGAATAATAACAATGTGAAAAAAAACGTAAAAGCAGGGCTGAGGGAACAAATAAAACATACCAACCTAATTAGAACAACAAGAGAACAAACTAATTGAAATTGAATGATAAAAATGGTGTGAAAGGGTACTGTATCTTAACTAAAACAGCCTATGGTTGCATAATGTACATAGAAAATTGAAATGATAAACTATGGAAATAAATATGCAATCATATAGCTGATAGAAATGTATTG
The DNA here is from genome assembly GCA_033557465.1 of Ichthyophis bannanicus. Classification (NCBI taxonomy): domain Eukaryota; kingdom Metazoa; phylum Chordata; class Amphibia; order Gymnophiona; family Ichthyophiidae; genus Ichthyophis; species Ichthyophis bannanicus. Next base: position 636,122,960 of record CM066035.1, read on the forward strand.
TACAATAATAAAATCGAGAATAACATATCCAAATAACTATGACAATAAATATAAATATAAAACACTTAGCTAAACCAATAAAATATAAATATAAATATAACAATAAATATAATTGTACCAAACATGCATAATAATGGGAATAAATAATAAATAAATATAAAAATAAAAAAATAAAAAATAATAATTAAACTAAACGAAATGGTAACTATGGAAGTTGATATGTGACCGTAAAACTAAAATATTGTGAAATAATAAACTAAGAACAGCAAGTACAAATAAATATGACAATAAATATGAATATAAAACACTCGACTAAACCAATAAAATCTCAATATAAATATAACAATACATATAATAGTACCTAAAAACCATTCATAATAAGAAAAATTAAAAAGGACAAAACAGAGGAGACAAAGCATATATGGTAGATCGCATTAAAAAATAAATAACAAGCAACATGAATTTAAAATAATAATAATAGAAAGAGATGATAAAACCATATATGAATTGATGAGCCAAGGAGAACAGTGGTGTACCATGGACGAACAGATGTAAAACATGTGTAACTGATAGAAGCATAAAAAACATAATAAACTGTGTCATAATAAAAGAACTGCTAAAAACAGAAAATTAAAAATAGAATTAAACCGAGATTAAAATTAAAAAGGGGGCTGAATAGTGTAATTGATATGAACCTATTTACTAGTCCCTCTGTAACACACATTGGATCCCATCATATGGCATAAAAGTGTAGAAAACTATGTAAAAGCAATTCACTGGTGGGCAGATACCAAGTGACGCACAGGATAACTTAGTGCCAAACCAGCAAAAATAAATGTAAAACTAAGCTCAAAACTTGTCAAATGCCAAAAAAATAACGTACAGCCATAGGAATCGTTATAACACAAGCAGGAAAAATGTACAACGCCGCGTGGTACGGCAATCTTTATAAATTAAAAATGACGCTGAAGCAAATTATTTAAGAAAATAAAACACGAGAAAGACTTCAACCATGTAAAACCTGTTGGACAAATATCAATGTGAACGCAGATAGACAAAAGAAAATCAATCTCGAGGGAAGGGAGTAAATGCGATGAAAGATTCCTCTAAGGCTCATATCAGCAAGTAGCCACTTAAAAAGGGGGTTCCTCCACGGCACACAGACCATGTTGCTTGGTAAAAGAAAGCGGACTCCTTATTTTTTATTTTTATTTTTAGTTTTATATTTATTTATTTATTATTATTTATTCCCATTATTATGCATGTTTGGTACAATTATATTTATTGTTATATTTATATTTATATTTTATTGGTTTAGCTAAGTGTTTTATATTTATATTTATTGTCATAGTTATTTGGATATGTTATTCTCGATTTTATTATTGTACAATACATTTCTATCAGCTATATGATTGCATATTTATTTCCATAGTTTATCATTTCAATTTTCTATGTACATTATGCAACCATAGGCTGTTTTAGTTAAGATACAGTACCCTTTCACACCATTTTTATCATTCAATTTCAATTAGTTTGTTCTCTTGTTGTTCTAATTAGGTTGGTATGTTTTATTTGTTCCCTCAGCCCTGCTTTTACGTTTTTTTCACATTGTTATTATTCGACTATTTTATGTTGTATGTCATGCCGGTGCTTTCACATTTTAATCATATTTTAACTGTTTTTTATTGTTTGTTTAACTGTTTTTATTAATCTATGTTTAAATAATTTGCATTTATTAGTGCCACCCCCCCTGAGGAAGGCATTGCCGAAACGCGTTGGGGTTTCCTTTGCATAATAAAGACCCTTTGCTCTTCCAACATCTCCTGCTCCTTGTGTCTGTCTGCTCTCATTTTGCCAGCTGGTGTCATCGAGGTACTTTTGGCTTCCTGGAGGGCCTCAATGAAAAATCATATTTATTCAAGTGGAAAAGGTTTGCTGTTTGGTGTGAGGGATGTTTCATAGGTCCTTTTGCATACCCCACACAAACACTTGCTTGAATATCTTCTACACCTTTTAGAGTCTAGACTCAAGTCTAACTTAATAAGGGTTCACCTTAGGGCAGTTGGAGCATATCACTGTGGTGTAGAGGGTAAACCCATCTCTTTACAGCCCTTAGTTGTTTGTTTTATGTGGGGATAATTTCTGCTAAAATATCCCTATAATCCATCCGCAGTGTTTTGGGACCTCAGTTTGGTTCTCGCACAGCTGATGAAAGTTCCTTTTGAGTCACTCAGTATCTGTCCTTTGAAGTTCTTGACCTGGAAGTTTTTATTTCTGGTGGTAGTAACGTCGGTGTGCAAAGTGAGCGAGTTATAGACTCTAGTGGTTCATCCACTTTACACAAAATTTCATCACAGTAGAATAGTCCTTCATACTCATCCCAAATTTCTTCCAAAAGTGGTTACAGACTTTCATCTTAACCAGTCTATTGTCCTTCCAGCATTCTTCCCAAACCCCATTCTCACAAAGGGGAACTGCACTACACATATTGGACTGCAGGCGAGCCTTAGCGTTCTATTTGGAGCAGACAAAAGCCGTAAAAAGTCCATCCAGCTTTAGTTTCTTTTAACCCCAACATGCTGTTTGTGCATTCATGCAGTTATACAACTACTCCTTGAATGTATACGCAACTGGGAAAAACAATACTCTGATAGGGATTCCAGAATTGTCTTCCCTAGAACCCATAACTCAGCTCTATCTTTCATGTTGTTACTTGGCCATAGGGCAGCCACAGTTCATGTGAACTCTATATGCATGTCTACACTTATAATCTCCAGGAACAAGCAGGAATGTAGTCTTCACATATGGGTATCGTCGGTACTGACGGAGCCTGCGTGGGAACGCTCCCTAGCGTCCAATAGGAACGCTTTTGGGAGCATCCCTCAGCACATTCGCGCTGCCTTCCCGCCTTTCCAACTGTCCCTCTTCAGTTCTTCGTTTTCCGCGGAGCCAACAGGATCTATTCCCTGTCACCGCAGAAAATTCTGTCTTTAAATTTCTTTTCTTGTGGTCGCGTTTGCCTACCGCTCGACGCTTACTGGTACCTCCGGTTCTTTTCTTTCTTTTCAAAAAAAACAATAATAGACTGTTTCTCTTCGGTGCCAGGCGCCATTTTGGGCACTAGGCCCCATATTCCTAAAACATGGAAAAGCCAATTAGTTGTTTTAAAAAATGTACTAAGTGTGGCGGTACCATCTCCATCACTGACACCCATGATTGGTGTCTTAAATGTTTAGGACCTGAACATTCCCCAACTGAATGTCTCTCCTGTATGGGGATGACTAAAAGAGGAAGGCAGAACCGGGCTGCAAAGCGGGGTACCCTCTTTTCTTCAGATGCCAGATCCATTGCATCGACATCATCAAGGGCCTCTTCTTCCTCCCATGGATCTCAGGTAACTAAACATAAAAACTGGTCCTCAAAGGGGAGCTCTCCTGCTAAGCATCGAGAGGCCATTGGTGTTGCCCTTGAGGGAACCACACCGGCAAAACAGCCCCGGCGGGAGGCTTCGGCTTCCAAAGCATCAATGGGGCTTCAGGATGTTCTCGAGGCCTCAACCTCGCAAGAACAACCTGTGCTATGCTCAGGGGTTCCGGCTGCTTTTACTGGTACAGACACCCAGGCATCAGCAGTGTCGATAGACCAGAGGTTCCTCGCTATCGAGCGCAGCATCGCAGCTCTTCTTTCAGCTGCGGTACTGGTGGTCCATCGGGCACCAGTACCGACATCGACACCGATGCCGGTACCGACACCGGTATAGACACCGGTACCGACATAGACGATACAGGTACCGACGATACCGGCCCCGGTGGGAACTCTTCCCATGCCATCTCTGGCTGGAATTGACAGATCGTATCGGATCAGCTCGGTACCGACTTCGATCGGTACCGGGACCGTGCCTTGCAGGAGCATCGGGGTCAGGAATACTTTGATTTCGAAGACTCTGACAATTCTGCTGGCACTAGAGGGTTTCTCCCAAAAGATTCCTCTTCCCTCCAGCGCAGAATGTCACCTCCAGTAGACATGTCCTTTCAGGATTTTATCCATGATATTGCCTAAGGTCTTTCAATCACAGCAGCTCCTGAAGAGGAACCCAGAACAAAGGAGTTGGAAATTCTCCAGTATCCTAAAGCTCCTAAGGAGGCAGCCACTCTGCCTATCCATGAGATTCTGCATAACTTGATGCTCAGAATGTGGGAGACACCTCTGACTACTTCTCCTCACTCTAGGAGACTTGATACTATGTATCGAGTTCCGCCATGTCCTGGATTTCAGAAAACTCAGCTGCCACACCATTCAATAGTAGTGGAGTCAGCCATGCGTAGAATGGAAAGTGCTAAGAGGCATGCATCCAATCCTCCAGGTCGAGAATGCAGGACTCTGGATGCTTTTGGGCGTCACACTTTTCAAGCTTCCATGCTTTCAGCTAGGATCAGTTCATATATTCTATATATGGGAATGTTCCTCAAGGAAGTCACAGGAGACTTGGAACTTATGAGTCCATTTCTCCCAGATGACAAGAGACAAGATTTTCTTGCTCTAGTTACGCATTCTCAAGATGTCTCCAAGTTTGTAAATCGTGCAGCCTTTGACTGCTTCGAATGCATCAACAGAACCTCTGCTATTGCCATTGGTGCACGACGGATTGCCTGGCTACAGGCATCAGACTTGGAGACTTGGGTACAGGACAAATTAGGCGACATTCCTTGCCCGGGGGAGAATCTCTTCGGCAAGAACTGTCAGGAAAAGGCTAATGAGTTAGAGGCTGACAATACTACTCTAGATAGATTGTCAAAATCTACAGCCACTCCAGCCAAAAGGAAGCCTTAAAAAAAACCCTCTTTTAGCAAAAAGAGGAAATTTTATCCTTCCTATACCCAGCAGAGTCAGACTCAAGGTCAGGTTGCCCAAAAAGGACAAACCAGACAGCAAAAGAAGCCAAAAGGCCCGAGAGCCCAACCAGCTCTCTAGGTTCAGCCCCCTCAAGGGCTTTGACTCCTTCCTAGAGAGCTTTGCCTTTCTGCCTCTGAGGGGTCCCCAACTCCCCAATATCCCAGGCAGGTTATGCCACTTTGCCAACAGATGGCATGAGATAACAACAGAAGATTGGACTTTGTCCATTGTAGGAGAAGGGTACAAGCTTCATTTTCACAGCATGCCCCCTCCTACAATTCTAAAGCATTTCAATTCTCAAACAGACAATCTGTTAGATCACGAGGTCTCCACACGTCTTGCCAAAGGGGCAATAGAGGAAGTGCCCATTCTTCAACGGGGTTCAGGGTTCTACTCCCCCTATTTTCTTATTCCAAAGAAAACAGGGGGACACAGACCCATTTTGGACCTCAGAGAATTGAACAAATACCTTTTTCGAGAGAAGTTCAAAATGATTTCTCTAGGAACTCTTCTGCCATACCTTCAAAGCCAGGATTGGCTTTGCTCTCTAGACTTAAAGGATGCATACACTCACATTCTCATCCATCCAGATCACAGGAAATTCTTATGATTCCTTTTCAGGGGAAGACATTTCCAGTGCAGGGTTCTTCCTTTTGGTCTGGCTTCAGCACCAAGGGTATTCACGAAATGCATGGCAGTAGTAGTAGCCGCATTTCTACGAACCCTGGGGACATTTGTTTTCCCTTACTTAGGCGACTGACTCACTCGAGCCCCTACAGTTGTAGAGGCCAGCACTGCACTGTCCCGTACAATGTGAATTCTCCAATACTTGGGCTTGGTAATAAACTTTCCAAAATCCCAACTTGTTCCTTCCCAATACCTGGAATTCATAGGAGCCTGTCTATATATACCAGACAAGCAAAGGCTTTCCTTCCACAGGCCCGGTGTCTTTGCATAATACAACTAGCTTCTCAAGCAGCAGGCAAATCCTCCCTCACTGCTCGAGAGCTACTATAGTTACTAGGACATATGGCTTCCACAGTTCATGTAGTCCCTTATGCTCGCCTCCACATGAGAGCAGCTCAGTGGACCCTATCCACACAGTGGACACAGGCCACAGGTCATTTGTCGGACAAAATAATAAACTCTCAACGACTAGTTTTGTCCCTCCAATGGTGGCAGTCACTAGAAAACCTGACAGTGGGGTCTCCTTTTCATCAACCCTCTTTTCAGGCCACCCTAACAACAGATGCATCACAGGTGGGTTGGGGAGCACACCTGAATCATCTCTCTACCCAGGGAACCTGGACTCCACAGGAGACCGGTTTACACATAAACCTCCTGGAATTAAGAGCAATCTATTTAGCTCTTCGAGTATTCCACGCCCAGCTCAGCTACAAGACAGTCCTAGTCCAGACAATCAAGTAGCCATGTTCTATGTGAACAAGCTGGGTGGAACAGGCTCTCTGTCGTTATGCAACGAAGCTATGCGACTGTGGGCCCTCGCCAGAGAGTATCAAATTCACCTTCTAGTGGTATATCTTACAGGCATTCAAAACCTTTGGGCAGACAAACTCAGTCGAGTACTGTTGCCTTACGAGTGGTCCCTCCACCTAGATCAGGTGGCAAAGATATTTCATCTCTGGGGCACTCCAGACATAGACCTCTTTGCAAGTCCCTTGAATGCCAAACTTCCCCGGTACTGTTCCAGGATTCCAGCTCACAATTGTCAGGCAAGGGATGCCTTCCTCATTCACTGGGGTCAGCACTTCCTTTATGCCTTCCCACCCATTCCCCTCATCCCCAAAATACTCTTCAAGCTTCAGAGAGACAGGGGCCGCATGATCCTCATAGCACCACGATGGCCACGCCAAACGTGGTATCCCCTGCTTCTGCATCTCTCTCAAGCAGCACCTCTGGAGTTAGGACATTCTCCGGATCTCCTTTCCCAGGAGAACGGGACGCTGTGGCACTGGAATCCCCAGTCCCTGCACCTCATGGCCTGGTTGCTGAAGACTTAGACCTCCAGGATCTCAACCTGTCCGAACAGGTAAAAGATATCCTTCAGACTTCTAGGAAACTTTCCACAAGAAGATCTTATGCCTTCAAGTGGAAACGTTTTACTGTATGGTGCTCCAAGAAGGGATTAAACCCCCTTGTTATACCCTTAGAATCGATACTAGAGTATCTCCTTCACTTATCGAATTCTGGTCTTAAGACAAATTCGGTAAGAGTCCATCTTAGTGCAATTGCAGCTTCTTATAAGCCTCTGAATGGACAACCAATTTCCTCTCATCCACTCATATCAAGATTTATGAGAGGCCTTTTATTAACTAAACCTCCCATGAAGCCACCACCGGTGGCATAGGATCTAAATCCAGTTCTCGGACAGCTCATGAAGCCGCCTTTTGAACCTTTGGCCACTACAGCCCTTAAGTTTTTGACCTGGAAGATCATCTTCCTAATTGCAATCACCTCTGCTCGTCGCATTAGTGAATTGCAAGCTTTAGTGGCTGATCCTCCTTATACTAGGTTTCATCATGATAAGGTTATTCTTAGAACTCACCCACACTTTCTGCCAAAGGTGGTTTCGCCTTTTTATTTAAATCAATCAATTTATCTTCCTGTATTTATCTTCCTTTTTTCCGAGGCATCACACTTCTAATGCAGAAAGAAACCTTCATACTTTGGATTGTAAAAGGGCCTTAGACTTTTACATACAAAGAACACAGCAACATAGAAAGTCCTCGCAACTTTTTATAGCTTTTGACCCTAGTCATTTGGGACTTCCAGTCTCCAAAAGAGCTTTATCTAAATGGATTGCCCAATGCATATCCTTTGCTTATGAGAGTAAGGGTCTTCCTCTTCAGGACCATGTCACAGCTCATAATGTGAGAGCCATGGCAGCTTCTATGGCTAATCTCCACTCTGTGTCTATCGATGACATTTGTCGAGCAGCCAACTGGGCTTCGGTGCACACCTTTACAGCCCACTACTGCCTAGATAAAGCCTCCCGTCGGGATGCCTTCTTTGGCCAAGCTGTTCTTCAAAATCTCTTTCAGACCTAAATCAACTCCTACCCACCAACCCTGGTGAAATGCCAAAGATCCAGGGAAAGAAGGATTACCACCTTTTAGGGTGGCACCTTCCTGGGGCTATCTCCCTGGCATCTTCAGCTAGGGAGTCCCCCATATGTGAAGACTACATTCCTGCTTGTTCCTGGAGATAGCGTAGTTACTCACCTGTAAAAGGTGATCTCCGGGAACATCAGGAATTTAGTCTTCACAACCCACCCACCTCCCCTAGGAGTTGTCTCTCTATCTCTTTGTCTCTCTCCTCTCTCCCTCTGTCCTTTCACTCAGCTACAAACTTAACTGAAGAGAGACAGTTGGAAAGGCGGGAAGGCAGCGCGCATGTGCTGAGGGATGCTCCCAAAAGCGTTGGGGAGCGTTCCTGCACAGCGTTGGACGCTCCCCAGCGTTCCCGCGCAGACTCCGTCGGTACCGACGATACCCATATGTGAAGACTAGATTCCTGCTGTTCCCGGAGATCACCTGTTACAGGTGAGTAACTACTCTTTATCTTCAGTAGATGCTTCCAAAGCATTATCGGGGCTCCAGGATGTTCTCGAGGCCTCGACCTCGGCAGAACTACTGGTGCCATGCTCTGGGGTACCAGCGATTTCCTCCGATACCGACATCCAGGCATCGGCAGCGTCGATAGACCAGAGGGTCCTGTCTATTGAACGCAGTCTGGCGGCTCTCCTTGCGCCATCGACACCCTCGGAACTGCATCAGACAGTTCAACCGTTACTGGCACGACTCCGGTACCGGTACCGACAGCATCGACATCGGCGTCCGCATTGACGGTGCCCAGTCATGCGATGCCTTCTGATACCGCTACACCGGTACCGATTCCCTTCGGTACCGACGTCGGTCGGTACGGGTATCGAGCTGTTCAAGAGCATCCAGACAGAAGGTACTTCGAATCCTCAGAAGAATCTGAGGATTCTGACAGTTCTGTCGAGGCGGGGATACTTCTCCCAGAGGAGCCTTCCTCTCCTAAACGCAGGATGTCTCCTCCAGAGGACATTTCCTTTCAGGATTTCATCAGGGAGGTGGCTCGAGGTTTTTCCATTACTGTGGCTCCTGAAACAGAGCCCAGAGCAAAGGAGTTGGAAATTTTACAGTATCCTAAAACTCCTAAAGAGGCAGCTACCCTGCCTATCCATGAGATCTTGTATGATCTCATGCTGAGAATGTGGGAGACACCTCTTACCACCTCTCCTCATTCTCGTAGACTGGACACTCTGTATCGAGTCCCTCCTTGTCCTGGTTTCCAGAAAACTCAGCTTCCTCACCACTCTGTTGTAGTGGAATCAGCTATGAGAAGGATCAGGAGTGCAAAGAGACATGCCTCTAATCCTCTGGGACATGAGTGCAGAACTCTGTGTGCTTTTGGACATCGAGTCTTCCAAGCTTTCATGCTGTCTGCCAGGATCAGTTCCTATAGTTTATATATGGGAATGTTCCTGAAAGAAGTCACAGGAGATTTAGAGGTTTTCAGCCCTCTTCTTCCTGAGGATAGAAGGCAGGATTTTCTCACATTGGTCAAACATGCCCAGGATGTTTCTAAATTTGTCAACCGTGCAGCTTTTGATTGTTTTGAGTGCATAAGCAGAACCTCTGCTATTGCCATAGGTGCATGTAGAATTGCTTGGCTCCGGGCATCTGATCTGGAGCTCTGGGTAAAAAAACAAACTAGGAAACATTCCTTGTACTGCTGAGAACCTGTTTGGCAAAGATTGGCAAGAAAAGGCCAATGAGTTGGATGCTGACAACTCCACCTTGGATAGATTATCCAAGGCCACAGCTGATCCTGCAAGAAAGAAATCTTTCAAGAAACCATTCTTTTTTAAAAAGAAAAGGTTTTATCCTGCTTATTCTCAGCAGGGACGTTCTGCAGGTCAGCCTGTCCGGAAGGGTCAGCAACCACCCAAACAAAGGAAAGCAAAGACTGCTAAGCCTCAACCGCCTCAGCAGTCTCAGCCTCCACAAGGCCTTTGACTTTCAACGAGAACTTAGCCTTACTGGTTCTCAATGGATCAGAGCCTTGCACCATTCCAGGAAGGTTGTGCCATTTTGCCCCCAGATGGGGACAGATAACAGCAGAGCACTGGACACTCTCCATCATAAAAGAGGGGTGCAAGCTTCATTTTTTGAGCATGCCCCCTCCCGCAATGGTAAGACAGTTCAATTCTCAAACCTCTCTCATCAACCTGTTAGATCAAGAGGTCACTATGCTTCTTGCCCAAGGGGCAATAGAAGAAGTACCCATTCTTCAACAGGGTACGGGGTTTTACTCCCCCTATTTCCTTATCTCAAAGAAAACAGGGGGACACAGGCCTATTTTAGACCTCAGAGAATTTAACAAATTCCTGTTCAAAGAGAGATTCAAGATGATTTCTCTAGGAACTCTGCTGCCATACCTTCAGAGTCAGGATTGGCTTTGTTCTCTAGATCTCAAGGATGTGTACACTCATGTTCTCATCCATCCAACTCACAGAAAATTCCTTCGTTTCCTTATTCAAGGAAAGCACTACCAATACAGGGTGCTTCCTTTTGGCCTCTGCCTCAGCACCAAGAGTGTTCACGAAATGCATGGCCGTGGTAGCAGCATTTCTCCAGGACCAAGCAGGAAGTCAGTCCTCACATATGGGTGACATCGACGTCGATGGAACCCTTGCGGAGCATTTCCCCAGCTTTCCATGAAAGTCTTTGGGAATGCAGGCACGCATGCGCGGTTCCCTTCCCGCCTAAAGGTGCTATTTTGCTTAGTCTCTCGTTTTCCGTGAAGCCCACCGGACGTGAGTCCTAGTCATCCCGGAAAATTGTTGCCTTTTGCGATTCTTCGCTATTTTTTCTTCTCCGGTTCGACGCCGGTTCCCCTCCCGCCGGGTTCGGTACACCGGTATCAAGCCCGATCTTCTATTTTCGGTTTTTGCCCTTAGTGGCTGGCGTTCGCGCCCTTTTTTCTTTTTCCCTGGAAGGCCGGTCCTTTGACCTCGCTGGGACTCTTTTTTTCCCCGATGGCTTCCAGCGGTTTTAAGAAGTGTGATCGGTGCAAGAAACTGATGTCTCTCACCAACACACACGACTGCTGCCTTCGGTGCCTCGGTCCCGATCACGACCCTAAGACGTGTGGACCATGTGGGAAAATGTCTTCCAAGGCACTGCAAAGTCGTCAGCACCAAAAGGAAAGGCTTTTTTCTGACTCGGTCTCCGGCCGGGCCCGGACCTCGTCTGAGGCCTTGACATCTCGGGAGTCGGATCCCGAGCACCGTCGTGGCTTTTCGGACAAGGGGTCCCCTGACCGGGAACGCAAGAGGAAGAAGCGGCTCGTGAGGGCGTCGTCGGAAGAGGTCCCGGGTTCCTCGAGAGCTCGATCTCAGACCCCCGACCGTCGCCCCGGGCCTGTGGAACAGGAGAAGCCTTCCAAAGTTCCTCGACTGGAGCCGGAGTCTGCTGGACACGTAAGCCCTGTAGTCCTCGTGGACTATCCTCCCAGGGAGCCGACGTCGGGCCCGGCGCCACCGCCGCCGGGGCCTGAATCGGGAGCTGCTGAGTCTCCTGAGCTGGGTCTCAGGTTGACAGCCTTGGAGAGCAGACTGCCTGCCTTCATGGAACAGCAGCGGGCACTGATGGCCAGCCTGTCTGGCGCATCTGCCCCGACCACCGGGACATCGACATAGAAGTCGACCCCAGAGACCGAACCGATACTTGAGGCCATAAAGGCTCGAGGTCGACCTCGGTCGCGGTCTCCCTCGACCTCCCGTTCGGGACCGAGGGCATCGACGCCGGTGCCTTCAGCATCGGGGCGTGTGCTCGCAGGCCCCGCGAGGTCGGACCCCGATTCCTCATCGGACGAGTCCGCATGGGAGACGGAGGACGAGGAGTCCCCTGACACCTTCAAGACTCGGTGCGTCTCATCAGACTCACCGCAGTCTGAACCCCGGAGTAGATCCCCTCCGGAGGATACCCGGTTCTCGGAGTTCGTTCGGGATATGGCCACTGCGTTGGCTATCCCTGCGGACCCTGAGGAGGAGCCTCGAGCCGAGGAGCTCGAGGCCCTGCAGTACGACTCTCCTCCGAAGGACGCCTTTACTGTCCCGGTTCCTCCAATGCTGGAACGGCTCCTTTTCCGTATGTGGGAGGCACCGGTCTCAGCGCCGGTTTTAAGCAAGCGGGTCAATTCGATCTATCGACTCCGGAAGAGTCCTGGCTTTCAGAAGGCGCAGCTACCACACCATTCCATGGTGGTGGAATCGGCCATGCATCGCCTGAAAAGTCAGAAGATGTACTCTGCGGTGCCCCCCGGCAGGGAGGCCCGAAACCTCGATGGTTTTGGTAGAAAGTGCTTCCAGGGCTCGATGCTTGCTTGCCGTGTCCAGTCTTATCAGCTGTACATGGGCATGTACTTACGGGACCTGGTCAAGGAGTTGGCCGGGTTCTCTGCTGGACTCTCCAGGGAACCCTTGCAGAGGTTCAAGTCCTTGTCCTCGGGGATCCGGGAATGCTCTAAGTTTATGTCCCGCGCTGCCTACGATGGCTTCGAGGCTTCGGCCCGTGCTGCAGCAGCTGGCATCGCGGCTCGACGCCAGGCATGGCTGCAGTCATCGGACCTCGACCCATGGGTTCAGGACAAGTTGGTCGATGTCCCTTGCTGAGGTGAGAACCTTTTTGGCAAGCCCATGACTGAGAAGGCCGCACAGCTCGAGACCGAGCACCTCATACGTACAAGGCTGTCTAGAAAGACTTCTGCCCCTTCTCACAAGAAGAAGGGCTCGGGTAAAAAGTCCTTTTACCCGAGGAAGGGCACTGCCTACAAACAGTACCCACAATATCAGGCTGCCCAAGCTGCCCCACAGGGTCAGCAAGCCAAGGGGCAGGGTAATGGGCCCCGTAGGCAGAGGACCCCCAAGCCTCCGGCCCCTGCTCACACTCAGCAGGGTGGGGGTTTTTGACTCCTTAGGCATAGCCTCTCCGTCCCTGCTCTCCCAACCCTGCACAGGAGGTCGCCTCGCTCTGTTTGCACACCAGTGGCCCCTCATCACCGGGGACAGTTGGGTGTTGGACATAGTCCACAGGGGCTATGCCCTGCATTTTCACCAACCGCCGCCTCCATACTTTCCAGGGGAGCCTCCAAGGCCTCCCCTGCACACAGACCTTCTCCTTCAAGAGCTTCAGGGTCTGTTGGTGGACAGGGCGGTGGAGCCTATGCCTCCCCACTTGCAAGGTCACGGATTCTACTCCAGGTATTTCCTGGTGCCCAAAAGAACCGGTTGTCTTCGACCCATTCTGAACCTCAGAAACCTCAACAAGTTCCTAGAGAAAGAAAAGTTCAAGATGCTTACTCTTGGGACACTTCTGCCCTACCTCCAGCAGGGAGATTGGCTATGCTCCTTAGATCTAAAGGATGCGTACACTCACATCCTCATTCATCCAGACCACAGAAAGTACCTCAGGTTCATTGTGGGAGGAAGCCATTTTCAGTACAGATTACTGCCCTTTGGCCTCACCTCCGCTCCCAGGGTCTTTACCAAATGCCTAGCAGTGGTGGCGGCCTACCTGAGAAATCAGGGAATCTTTGTCTTCCCCTATCTGGACGACTGGCTCATCAGGGGTCAGACGTGCCAGGAGGCCAGACAAGCCACCCTCAGAACCATTGCTCTTCTTCAAAGCCTGGGGTTTGTAATAAACTTCGCAAAGTCCACTTTGCTCCCCTCCCAGAACTCCCAGGCTGGACTCTCTGCTGGCAAAGGCTTTCTTGCCAGAAGACAGGGCCCAAAGATTGATAGCCTTGGCAAATCAATTTCTCAGCATGTCACTGGTCTCCGCCAGACTCTGCCTAAGGCTGCTTGTCACATGGCTTCGACAGTGCATGTGACCCCCTATGCCAGGCTCCATATGAGGCCTGCACAGTGGTGCCTTCGGACTCAGTGGACACAGGCCACAGGCAGCCTCAGAGACAAGTTAAGGGTGTCCAGACAATTTCTGTACTCCCTCAGCTGGTAGCTGCACCCACCCAATCTGCTGCAAGGGGTACCTTTCCAGATTCCTGGGCACACAGTGGTGCTGACCACCGACACCTCCCTGCAGGGCTGGGGAGCTCATTGTCTAGGCAAGTGCACCCAGGGCCTGTGGTCTCCTTGGGAAGCTGCACAGCAGATCAATCTCCTCGAACTCAGAGCTATTCGATTAGCACTCAAAGCTTTCTCTCCTACCCTGGCTCATCAGTTTGTCCTGGTTCAGACAGACAACCAAGTAGCCATATTTTATGTGAACAAACAGGGCGGGACTGGGTCCAGAATCCTTTGTCAGGAGGCTCAGGACCTTTATTCATTTGCACTCAAGCACAACATGCTCCTCAAGGCTGTGTACCTTCCAGGTCAGGACAACTACCTGGCCGAAAGATTAAGCAGAATTCTGCAGCCCCAAGAGTGGCAGCTGCATCCTTCAGTAGTTCAGAAGTTCTCCCTAAAATGGGGTCTCCCTTTGATAGATCTCTTTGCCAGTCCAAAGAACAAGCAACTACCAAAGTTCTGCTCCAGGCAACCGCATCCTCTGAGGATAGCAGCAGATGCTTTTCTGATTCCATGGTCTCAGGGCCTCCTGTATGCGTTTCCTCCCACGCCCTTGGTGGCTCGAACTCTCTTCAAAATTCTTCAGGACAAGGCCTCGGTCCTGCTGGTGGCTCCCAGGTGGCCGAGACAGCCTTGGTTTCCGCTTCAACTGGCGGTGGATCCCGACTTTCTCTCACAGGAGCAGGGTTCCTTTCTGCACCCCAATCTCAAAGCTCTCAATTTGATGGCCTGGAGGCTGCAAGGGTAGTTTTGGCTCCCTGGGGCCTACCTCAGGAAGTTGAGGAGGTTGTCCTCGCCTCTAGGAAACAGTCCACTAGGAAAACCTATGCTCTCAAATGGAAGAGGTTTTCATTGTGGTGTCAGCTACGTACAGAGGATCCTTTCTCCTGTACTATACCAGTAGTGCTTCAGTACTTACTGCACTTATCAAATCAGGGACTTAAGTCCAATTCTGTTCGGGTCCACCTCTCATCTCTAGCAGCTCACCACTCACTGGTGGAGGGACATTCTCTCTCGGGTCACCCCTTGGTGTCCCGCTTTCTCAGGGGCTTGCTTTTACTCAAGCCCCCAATCCGTCGTCCTGCCCCTGAGTGGGAGTTGAATGTGGTCTTGCAGCAACTGACTCGCCCACCTTTTGAGCCCATGGCTACTTGCCCACTACGCTTCCTCTCCTGGAAGACACTCTTCCTGATAGCCCTTACTTCGGCTAGGCGAGTGAATGAGCTTCAGGCCCTGGTCTGTGATAGGCCTTACACCAGGATTTATAGGAACAGGGCTCAGGACTCATCCAAAGTTCCTTCCAAAAGTTGTCTCCTCGTTCCACTTCAATCAGGAGGTGATTCTTCCAACATTCTTCCCTAGGCCTCATGCAAGCCAGGCTGAAGCAATTCTGCATACCCTGGACTGTAGGCGGTACTCCGGAATCTCTTTGAGGTTTAGGCAACTCCTGCCCTCTGTTGGGCTACCGGTGGAGGTTGTGTCCTTGAAAAGCCTTTCTTTGCTGCTGAGACTAGAGGGAGTTCTCTTGTTCAGCCTGGGTTCCTGCTTGGTCCTGGAGAAAGAGTAGTTACTCACCTGTAGCAGGTGTTCTCCAGGAGCAGCAGGAATCAGTCCTCACAACCCTCCCTCCTCCCCTGGGAGTTGCAGTTGTACATAGTTTATATTTCATTTTTGTGTGCTGTTCTTAGCTATGTCATTTGACTGAGGTAAGATGGCACCTTTAGGCGGGAAGGGAACCGCGCATGCGTGCCTGCATTCCCAAAGGCTTTCATAGAAAGCTGAGGAAATGCTCCGCTAGGGCTTCATCGGCGCCGATGACACCCATATGTGAGGACTGATTCCTGCTGCTCCTGGAGAACACCTGTTACAGGTGAGTAACTACTCTTTCTGTGTGGTGTCAGCTTCGTACAGAGGATCCTTTCTCTTGTACGGTTCCAGTAGTGCTTCAGTACTTACTGCACTTATCCAATCAGGGACTTAAGTCCAATTCTGTTCGGGTCCACCTCTCAGCTCTAGCAGCTCACCACTCACTGGTGGACGGCCATTCTCTATCGGTCCACCCCTTGGTGTCCCAGTTTCTCAGAGGCTTGCTCTTGCTCAAGCCTCCAATCCGTCCTCCTGCTCCTGAGTGGGAGTTGAATGTGGTCTTGCAGCAATTGACTCGCCCACCCTTTGAGCCGATGGCTACTTGTCCTCTATGCTTCCTGTCCTGGAAGACACTTTTCTTAGTAGCCCTAATCTCGGCTAGACAAGTGAGTGAGCTTCATGCTCTGGTCTGTGACAGGCCTTACACCAGATTCTGTAAGAACAGGGTAGTCCTCAGGACTCATCCAAAGTTCCTCCCAAAGGTTGTCTCCTCTTTCCATCTCAACCAGGAGGTGGTTCTTCCAACATTCTTCCCTAGGCCTCATGCAAGCCAGGCTGAAGCAGTTCTGCATACCCTGGACTGTAGGAGGGCCTTATCCTTCTACCTTGACCGTACACAGGGGCACAGAAGGGCTACTCAGCTCTTCATCTCTTTTGACCCTAATAATTTGGGGTTAGCTGTGTCCAAGCGTACCTTGTCCATCTGGGTGGCTGACTGTATCACCTGGGCTTACATGGCGGCTGACCTTCCTTTGCAGGGTCGGGTCACGGCCCATCGTGTCAGGGCAATGGCTGGCTCAGTACTCATCTCTGCTCTGTACCGTTGGTAGACATCTGCAGGGCTGCTACTTGGTCTTCAAGCCAGACTTTTGCGGCCCATTACTGTCTGGAAACGGAGTCCCGTAGGGACAGTGCTTTTGGCCAAGCAGTACTCCGGAATCTCTTTGAGGTTTAGGCAACTCCTGCCCTCTGTTGGGCTACCGGTGGAGGTTCTGTCAGTGAAAAAGCCTTTCTTTGATGCTGGGACTAGAGGGAGTTCTCTTGTTCAGCCTGGTTTCCTTGGTAGCCCAGAACTAGGGAGTCACCCATATGTGAGGACTGACTTCCTGCTTGGTCCTGGAGAAAGAGTAGTTACTCACCTGTAACAGGTATTCTCCAGGAGCAGCAGGATTCAGTCCTCACAACCCTCCCTCCTCCCCTGGGAGTTGCAGTTGTACATAGTTTATTTTACATTTTTGTGTGCTGTTTTTAAGCTATGTTATTTGAATGAGCAAAATGGCACCTTTAGGCGGGAAGGGAACCGCGCATGCGTGCCTGCATTCCCAAAGGCTTTCATGGAAAGCTGGGGAAATGCTCCGCAAGGGCTCCATCGACGTCGATGTCACCCATATGTGAGGACTGATTCCTGCTGCTCCTGGAGAACACCTGTTACAGGTGAGTAACTACTCTTTCTCCGCACTCTGGGAATATTCGTCTTCCCCTACTTAGATGACTGGCTCATTCGAGCCCCAACAGAGTCAGAGGCCAGGACTTCTCTGTCCTGCACAATGCGTATCCTTCAGTATTTGAGTCTGGTCATAAACATCCCAAAATCCAGTCTAACTCCCACTCAGTCTCTAGAGTTTATAGGAGCTTTGCTGGATACCAAAAAGGCAAGGGCCTATCTCCCCCAGGTCCGTTGCTTTCGCATAGTGCAGTTAGCTTCTCAAGCTGTGCTAAAGCCTCATTTCACTGCCCGAGAAATGCTTCAACTACTAGGCCACATGGCATCCACTGTGCAGGTGGTTCCCTATGCTCGCCTCCTTATGAGGGCAGCCCAGATGATTTGGGGAGCTCATCTGCAAGACCTCTCCACCCAAGGCACCTGGACTCCACAGGAGACTCATCTACATATCAATCTCTTGGAGCTCAGAGCAATCTTCCTTGCGCTTCGAGTGTTCCACAGCCTGCTCAGCTACAAGACAGTCCTTATTCATACGGAAAATCAAGTAGCCATGTTCTACGTGAACAAGCAGGGCGGAACAGGCTCTCTGTCGCTTTGCAACGAAGCTTTGCGACTATGGGCCCTCACCAGAGAGCATCATATTCATCTCCTGGCAGTGTATCTTCCAGGCATATACAAACCTCTTGGGCAGACAGACTCAGTCGAGTCCTGCTTCCACACGAGGGGTCTCTGCATGCAGACCAGGTGGCCAAGTTTTTTCAAATTTGGGGAACCCCGGACATAGGCCTCTTTGCAAGTCCGTGGAATGCCAAACTTCCCCAGTTCTGTTCCAGAATTCCGGCTCAGGGGGCTCAGGCCAGGGATGCTTTCCTCCTATACTGGGGTCAAGACTTCCTGTATGCCTTTCCACCCATTCCCCTAATTCCCAAAACCCTGTTCAAGCTTCAGAGAGACAGAGGCCATATGATTCTCATAGCTCCACATTGGCCACGGCAAGTGTGGTGCCCTCTGCTTTTTCATCTCTCTCAAGCTGCCTCCCTGGAGTTGGGGTCTGCTCCAGATCTCCTATCTCAGGAGGACGGAATGTTATGTATCCCTATCCCCAATCTCTGCATCTCAGGGCTTGTTTGCTGAAGGCCTAGATCTCCATGATCTTAACCTTCCTCAACAGGTAAAGGATATCCTTTATGCTTCCAGGAAACCTTCCACAAGACGCTCTTATGCTTTCAAGTGGAAAAGGTTTACCATATGGTGTTCACAGAAGGGTCTTAACCCCCTTGCAGTACCTCTGGAATCATTACTGGAGTATCTCCTTCATTTATCCAATGCAGGACTTAAGACTAACTCAGTAAGAGTCCATTTGAGTGCTATCGCAGCTTCCTTCAAGCCTCTAAATGGACAACCTATCTCCTCCCATCCTCTTATGAGAGGCCGCCTTCTAACTAAGCCTCCCATTAGGCCACCACCAGTGGCATGGGACTTAAACCTGGTTCTTGATCAGCTCATGAAGCCACCTTTCGAACCCTTAGCTACTACCTCCTTGAAATTCCTTTCTTGGAAGGTTATCTTTCTCATTGCAATCACATCAGCATGTCGCATCAGTGAGTTGCAGGCACTAGTGGCTGATCCGCCTAATACAAGGTTCCATCATGACAAGGTAGTCCTTAGGACTCATCCACGCTTTATGCCAAAGGTGGTCTCGCCTTTTCATCTAAACCAAGCGGTCTACCTACCTGTGTTCTTTCCAAGACCTCATGCATCAAATGCAGAAAGGAATCTTCATACTTTGGACTGTAAAAGAGCTTTAGCCTTTTACTTACAAAGAACACAGTAACATAGAAAGTCCTCTCAACTCTTTGTGGCTTTTGATCCTTCTCATTTGGGTCTTCCAGTCTCCAAGAGAATACTATCTAACTGGATTGTTCAGTGTATTTCCTTTGCCTTTCAGAGTAAGAATCTTCCTCTGGAGGGCCATGTCACAGCTCACAATGTGAGAGCCATGGCAACTTCAATGGCTTGTCTACACTCTGTGTCTATCGATGAAATCTGTCGAGCAGCCACCTGGGCCTCGGTTCATACTTTCACAGCCCATTACTGAATCAGATGCTGCCTACAGGATTTGACCTCTACACATGCCACAGGTCCACTCAAAAAGGAGGCGGAACACTAATCCTCGCCAAAACAGACCTCAATTTCAAGCTATGCAATTCCTCCAGCTCAACCCACCTCGACTCCCTCTCTATATCTAATGAGCTATGCTCAATCAACCTGCTTTATCGAGCACCCTCCCCATCACCGGACGACCTTCCAACAATAATTGAACTCGCGTGCGCAACATCCACCTCACGCTCTCCAAATTGGGTAGTTGGAGATTTTAACCTCCCATCTCTCCATGACAGCCACTCAGAAGCATTTCTAGACGCACTAAAGGATCTAGGCTACAAACAATACGTTGACTCTCCCACCCACACTAAAGGAGGTAAACTAGACCTCATTTTCGCACCTCATTTCAACACCTTATCACAACAAGCCCTTGAACTGTCAGTTATACCAGTGCCATGGTCCGATCACAACCTTATTCGATTCAATATACCCACCTATACCTCTCACGTGAGCCAAAGACCATCTAACTCACCTGGAACCCACTCGGCCCGTTTTCAACCTCTCAACCGCGACAAGGTCCTAGAGAACCTTCAACCTCTCTTGACTAACACCTCCCTCAACTTAGATGACCTAATATCCAAATGGAACGAGAACCTCAGAGCCGCCTCATGTCCATTGCACAAGGATAAGAAAATAAGAAAGCGAGAACATGCGCCTTGGTTCTCTACTGACCTGCGTACATCTCTCATCCATCTACGCAAACTTGAAAGACAGTGGCGTCGAACCCACTCTCCAGAGGCACTTGAAACATATAACTCACACTTAACTACCCACCGTGAGAAGGTAACACTGAGTAAGAAGCTCTACCACACAAACCTATTGAAACGCGCCATCAATAAACCTCATGCACTATTCAAGTTAGTAAAATCCATAACAAGAGAACCAGTTTCAGATCAACCTGCAATGCCGCAGCCACAGGACTACGCAAATTACCTGCAATCAAAAATGATTACAGCCAACACGAGCATAAATACCAACAACCCATCTGTATCACCTAAGCCATCTCAAATAACTCCATTTTGCAACTTCAATACTATATCAACTAGTGAAATTGAGAAAATTATCGCCTCCATCAATCCTAGCACAGCACCCAATGACCCATGTCCAGCCAGCTGGATCAAAGATTTGCGCCATGATCTAAGCCAAATCCTGTACCTGATACTGAACCAGTCCTTCCTAACAGGCTCATTCCCCCAAAGTCTGAAACACACCTCTATCAAGCCCCTACTCAAAAACAGTAAGCTCGATCCATCCAAAGTTGAATCATTTAGGCCAATCTCGAGCATCCCCCAGCTTGCAAAAATTATCGAGAAAGCTGCCCAACAACAGCTCCAGCATCATATTGACACGGAAGCACCACTGGACAAATCACAACATGGATTCAGAGAAGCACATGGAGTTGACACAATCCTTACAACCTTATTCAATGATCTTATCACAGGAATAAACAGCATCAAACAAGGATTTGTACTCATATTTTTAGACATTTCCGCCGCCTTTGATTCTGTGAACCACAACATACTGCTGCAACGTCTGAGAGAGAAGGGGATTCAAAGCACAGCACTGGAATGGTGTAGATCCTACCTTTCCAATAGGTGGCAACAAGTTAAAACGGGCCAGGAATCATCAGAGCCATTCCTACAGTCTCAAGGTGTACCTCAAGGATCTTCACTATCGGCATTAATGTTCAATATATATATGCAGCCGATATGTGAATTGATCCGATCCTTCAATGTGCAATGCCTGGCATACGCAGATGACATCCTCATATACATGCCGTTTAAAACTGACCAACCAGTGTTTACACCAATAATCAACTGTTTCGGTGCAATAGCTGAATGGCTGCTGACACAAAACTTAAGAATAAATCATAGCAAAACTGATGTACTATTTGTCACAAGGAATCGCAAGTTCATACCTCCTCCGTCGCTGCTGGTCAATAACATAGAACTGACGTCCAAACCCACAATCCGATACCTCGGCATCACATTGGATCAACACCTGGATATGACAATGCATGTGAAGAATGTGACAAAGAGGATATATCATAAGATCAGAACGCTACGCCACCTCCGCCCACTACTTGACTATACTGATTACCGATCAACCTTCCAGGCACTAGTCCTCCCACATCTAGATTTTGCGAATATCATCCTCCACGGGCTCTCTCAATCAACCTTAAATCCACTTCGTCTGGCTATGAATGCAGCTGCAAGAGTCCTCTCTGGGTCACCAAGATCTGCTCACATAACGCCTATCATGAAAGACCTACACTGGCTACCTCTACAAGCCAGACTCTCATATAAGTCACTAGTCCTGACCTTCAAGGCCATGAATAACTACCCACCGACACCAATTAGCAAACTAATCCATAACACCCTCGAAAATAGAAACAGAAGGACCACTGCTATGAATACCTTAATAGTTCCCAAGATGATGACATCATGTACCAAAGCTACATCGAACAGAGCTTTCTCAATATTTGCACCCCTGAATTGGAATTTACTTCCCCATGAAATCCGTTGCATCAAAAACCTATTACAATTCCGAAAAGCCGTGAAGCATCACTTATTCACAAAATACTACCCAGACGTGACCTCGGACACTCACACTACCAACAGACCTCCAACTTACACTAAACACCTTAATACCTTAACACAACCAGAAAAAGGTTAAACTCCACGATAGTTCACTTCCCCACTGTTGATCTGTGCCTCCTACATGAATACACATACAATTTCCACTCGAATTTACATATTTATATAGTAAAAGCATATATATAGTATAATGTTGACTGTACATAGTTATCCCTGTTACTCCATGTTATATATTCCTGTGTTCTCTGTAAACTCAATGTTACCTGTTTGCATTGCAGTATATTTGTTCGATGTACACCGCGCTGATTTTAATAGCGCGGTATAGAAGAGATGTTAAATAAATAAAATAAATAAATAAAATTACTGCTTAGACAAGGACTCCCGCCGGGATGCCTTGTTTGGTCAGGCTGTTCTCAAACACCTTTTCCATACCTAATCAACTCCTACCCACCATTCCTGGTTGGATGCCAGAGATCCATGGGGGGAAGTGAAGCCCTGGTTCAGGGGGACACAACTTCTGGGGTCTCTCCCTGGCATCTAAAACTAGGGAGTCCCCATATGCGAAGACTACATTCCTGCTTGTTCCTGGAGATAACATAGTTACTCACCTGTAACAGGTGATCTCCGGGAACAGCAGGAATTTAGTCTTCACAACCCATCCACCTCCCCTAGGAGTTGTATCTCTCTATCTATTTCTTTCCTTTCCCTCTCTCTCTCTTTGTCTCAGCTTTAAAACTCAACTGGAGAGAGGCAGTTGGGAAAGGCGGGAAGGCAGCACGCAGGCGCTGTGGGATGCTCCCAAAAGCTTTCTAATTGGACGCTGGGGAGCGTTCCTGCGCAGGCTCCGTCGGTACCGACGATACCCATATGTGAAGACTAAATTCCTGCTGTTCCCGGAGATCACCTGTTACAGGTGAGTAACTATGCTTTATCGTCAGTAGATGCTAAAGTTCCCATGGAACTATTGACCTAGCATTACCTTATTGAATACAACTAAACAGCCAGCTGGTTTCTTTACTTCATTGATCTAGGAACAGATTTCCAACAGTCACAGCACTGATGGCATTGACCATGATGGCATTCAGTATAGTTTGGGGAGCTTATGTATTATTACATTGCATCTGAGGTGAGAGATATCAGATCAACTTCCTAGAGCTAAGAGCAATCTTCAGTGCTCATAATGCTTCTGCAAGGCATTTATATGTCTAATCTTTTCTTCCTGGACACAAACCAGGCCAGATAATATCAGTAATATGTTACAATAAACAGATGACATCCTTTTATAAAGAAGATAATGTGTTGGGAAAGAGAATCTTGATTCAGTTAGATGGCTAGTTGGCAATGTTTTGTACAAACATGGAGAAACCAGAACTTGCGTTGTCTACAAAGAGGCACTGAAGATCTGTAACTGGGTTATCTCAGCAGATGTGCCTTTTAGCAACATACAGTATATTATGTTCCATGCCTTTAGGAAATACAGAATGTGATTGCAGACACTCTTGGCCATTATCTGGAAGCTCCTAAATAGTCACTGGACCAGGAGGTAATAGAGGAGATTTTCCTGCACTGGTGAGTGCCAGCCATTGATAACTTCATGCTGAAAAACAGCAGGTTTCCATTCTTCTCTAAAAGACCAAGCCAGTGCAGTCTAGCCTATAGATGGTAATTTTTTAACAGGGCTTCTTGGTTAATAGGACAGGAAGGTGCCTGATATACATATAAAGACACTTGCAAATGTTAGCAGGTACTTCTTTTTTTTTTTTTAGTATAGGCATATGCACATAATGTGCATAAATCATGATTCCACAAACACTGCCCCCTAACTCATTCCTAAGCATGCCTACTGCAGTATGCACCAACTTGCATCCTGCCTACTTTTCAGCATGACCTAATTTTATAATAGGCCTTTCCACACAGAAAAAGTTTATAAAATTGCCTCCATAGGGAGGAACAGGATTCCTGCAAATCTGCTCTCCCCTCTCCCTCCAATTTTACTAATAATCAAGACACAGTACAAGGCCTCTAATCCGTATTGCCTTGTCTTCACCTTGTGAAAGTTAGTTTCCTCTTCTTTTTCATTGCTGGTCAAAATACGGATTCAGTTCTGAGAATTCAGTATTCTCCAGGACCAAGCAGGAAGTCAGTCCTCACATATGGGTGACGTCGGCGCCGACGGAGCCCTCGCGGAGCAATTTTCCCCAGCTTTCAAAGAAAGCCTTTGGGAATTGCAGCGCGCATGCGCGGTCGCCTTCCCGCCCAAGGGTGCCATCTTAGCCAGTCTTCTTTTTTCCGCGGAGCCCTACAGACGTACCCGTCTTGTCCCCGCGAAAAAGTTGATTTTATTCATAATATTCTCTTTTTTCCTTCGGTTCGACGCCGGTTTTCTTCCCGCCCGGACTCGCGACGCCGGTCACGAGTCCTCTTCTTCTTTTTCGGTTTTTCTGATTTAGTCAGTTTCGTTTTCGGTTTTTTCACTGGCAGCCCGGTCTTTTGACTTCGCAGGGGCCCTTTTTCCCCCGGTGGCTGCCAGTGGTTTCAAGCGGTGTGGTCAGTGTGACCGAAATATGTCACTAACTGACACACACGATAATTGCCTCCGCTGCCTGGGCCCGGATCATGAAGAAATGATCTGTGGGGCCTGTGGCAAAATGTCCTCCAAAGCGTTGAGAAGTCGGCGGCATCAGCGGGATAGGATCTTCGCTGACCCCAGCCGTACCCGGACCTCGTCGGAGGCCTCGGCGTCCAGAGGTTCCAGCTCGGACCGTCGCCGGAGTTCCTCCGACAGGGGTTCTCCCTCCGGGGACCATCGACGGAAGGTGAAACCCGCGAGGGCGGCGTTGGTGGACGCTCCTGGCTCCGCGAGGGCCAGGTCGCATAGCCCCGATAGCCGTCCCGGGTCCTTGGAGAAGGAGCACCTCTCGAAGCGACCTCGCATGGAGTCGGAGCTGCCTGCTCAGGTAAGTCCTGGGTCCTCCTGGACTCGCCTCCGAGACCGCCGACGTCGGGCCCGACGCTGTCGGGGCCCGAGTCGGGGGCTGCTGGGTCACCTGAGGTCGGACTCAGGTTGACGGCCTTGGAGAGCAGACTGTCTGCCTTCATGGACCAGCAGCGGGCACTGCTCGTTAGCCTTGCTGGCGCCGCTGCCCCGACCGCCGGGACGTCGACGTCTAAGTCGACCCCGGAGACCGAGCCGATCCTCGAGTCCATGCGACCTCGAGTCGATCCTCGGTCGAGGTCACCCTCGGCCTCCCGTTCGGGACCGAGGTCGCCGACGCCGACTCCCTCGGCGTCGGGGCGGCGGGCGCCGCAGCCTGCCCGGGCCGACCCCACCGATTCCTCCTCGGAGTCGGTCTGGGAGTCTGAAGAGGAAGAGTCACCTGATTCTTTTCGGACTCGGTGTGTCCCCTCGGACTCGCCTGAGTCCGAACCTCGGAAGCAGTCCCCTCCGGAGGATGCCCGGTTCTCGGACTTCGTCACGGATATGGCCAAGGCTTTGGCCTTCCCGGCGGACCCCGAGGAGGAGCCTCGAACCGAAGAGCTCGACGCCCCCCAGTATGACTCTCCCACCAGGGAACACTTTATTGTACCGGTTCCTCCCATGCTGGAACGACTACTCTTCCGCATGTGGGAGAGTCCGGCCTCCTCGCAGGTCCTGAGCAAGCGGGTCGATTCTATCTATCGAGTCCGCAAGAGCCCTGGCTTCCAAAAGGCACAGCTACCACACCATTCCATGGTAGTGGAATCGGCCATGCATCGTCTTAAGAGCCAGAAGATGCACTCCTCGGTGCCTCCTGGCAGGGAGGCCCGTAACCTGGATGGCCTTGGTAAGAAGTGTTTCCAGGGCTGTATGCTTGCGTGTCGTGTCCAGACCTACCAGCTATACATGGCCATGTATCTTCGAGACCTGGCTAAAGAGCTAGCCGGATTCTCCGCTGGATTGTCCGAGGAACCTTTGCGGAGGTTCCTAGCCTTGTCCACTGGCATTCGGGAATGCTCAAAATTCATATCCCGAGCAGCCTACGATGGCTTTGAAGCATCGGCTCGAGTGGCCGCAGCCGGCATCGGTGCCCGCCGACAGGCTTGGCTTCAGTCGTCTGACCTTGAGCCCTGGGTGCAGGACAAGTTGGTCGATGTCCCCTGCCGAGGTGAAAACCTCTTTGGCAAACCTATGGCAGAAAAGGCTGCACAGATCGAGATGGAGACTCTCACCAGGACTAGGCTTTCTAGGAAGACCTCCGCCCCTTCCCAGAAAAAGAAGGGCTCGGGAAAGAAGTCCTTTTACCCGAGAAAGGCGGCTGCCTATAAACACTACCCCCAATATCAGGCCCCCGCAGCTCCCCAACAGGGCCAGCAGGCCAAGGGACGGGGTAACGGGTCCCGTAGGCAGCAAGCCCCCAAGCCTGCACCACCAGCCCCTGCTCAGCAGGGTGGGGGCTTTTGACTCCTTCAGCATAGCCTCTCCCCCTCCGCTGGCTCCTCCCAGCACCGGAGGCCGGCTGGTTCACTTCGCCCACAGGTGGTCCAGCATCACTTCAGATGCCTGGGTGCTTCAAGTCGTAAGAGAAGGCTATCTTCTCCACTTCCACCAGGTCCCTCCCTCCTATTTCCCGGGAGAACCTCCACGACTCCCTCTGCACAGGGACTTACTCCTTCAGGAGTTAGCAGGTCTTCTACAGGAACAGGCGGTGGAACCGGTGCCCCACCACCTGAGAGGTCAAGGCTTTTATTCCAGGTATTTTCTGGTACCAAAAAGGACAGGAGGCCTCAGACCCATCCTGGACTTGCGCAACCTCAACAAGTTCCTCGTGCGGGAAAAGTTCAAAATGCTTACCCTTGGAATCCTTCTGCCCTACCTCCAGCAGGGAGATTGGCTATGCTCCTTGGATCTAAAGGATGCCTACACGCACATCCTCATCCACCCAAGCCACCGCCAATACCTAAGGTTTGTGGTGGCAGGAAATCATTACCAGTACAGAGTACTGCCCTTTGGCCTGTCCTCCGCACCGCGAGTCTTCACAAAATGTCTCGCGGTGGTGGCGGCCCATCTCCGGCTTCACGGCCTCTATGTCTTTCCGTACCTCGACGACTGGCTCATCAGAGCAGCGTCCGCTCCGGAGGTCACCAACGCCACACGCCGCACGGTGACTCTTCTGCAGTACTTGGGCTTTGTCATAAACTTCGCAAAGTCCACTTTGCTCCCCTCACAGGATCTCGAGTTCATCGGCGCAAGGCTGCACACTCCTCAGGCACGAGCGTTCCTACCGCTCGACAGGGCTCAACGGCTCATGGACCTAGCCGACCGTTTTCGCAGCCAGCCCCTGGTCTCCGCCAGGCGCTTCCTGAGACTACTCGGCCATATGGCTTCCACCATCCATGTGACCCCCAATGCCCGCCTGAATATGCGGCCTGCTCAGTGGTGTCTTCGCAAGCAGTGGCAACAAGCCACAGGCGGCCTAGCAGACCTAGTGCGCGTCTCCGAGCCGCTAGCCTCGTCTCTCCAGTGGTGGCTTCATCGGCCCAACCTGGTGCTTGGCATGCCTTTTCAGTCGCCTCAGCCGGCCCAGGTGCTGACGACAGATGCGTCCCTCCTGGGCTGGGGAGCACATTGCCAAGGGGCACGTACTCAGGGCCTCTGGACCACGTGGGAGTCTGCTCAGCAGATCAACTTCCTGGAGCTCAGAGCGAGCCGCCTGGCTCTCAAGGCCTTCTCCCACCTGACCTCTCACCAGTCCGTCCTTGTCCAGACGGACAATCAAGTTGCCATGTTCTACGTGAACAAGCAGGGGGGCACGGGCTCCTTCCTTCTCTGTCGGGAAGCACAAAAGCTCTGCTCTTGGGCCGTCAGTCACGGCATTCTTCTCAAGGCAGTTTATCTCCCGGGCCAAGAGAATTGCCTGGCGGACAAACTCAGCAGGATCCTTCAGCCGCACGAGTGGCGCCTGGATCCCTTGGTAGTTCAGAAGCTCTTTCTAAAGTGGGGCCTCCCCACGATGGATCTCTTTGCCAGCCCTCTCAACCGGCAACTTCCTCGCTTCTGCTCTCGTCAGCCACATCCCCTTCGAGTTGCGGCAGACGCTTTTCTACTCTCATGGTCGGAGAGCCTTCTGTATGCTTTTCCTCCCATCCCGCTAGTCTCTCGAACTCTTTTCAAGGTTCTCCGAGACAAAGCTTTCATGATCCTGGTGGCCCCTCGCTGGCCCAGACAGCCGTGGTTTCCACTCCTGCTGCAATTAGCAGTAGAGGATCCATTCCCTCTGGGGTTACAACCGGATCTCCTCACTCAGGATCAGGGGTCTCTGCTACACCCCAACCTCAGATCTCTCAATCTAATGGCCTGGCTGCTGAGAGAGTAGTCCTTGCTCCCCTTCTCCTGCCGGCAGAGGTGGAAGAGGTCGTCCTCGCTTCTCGGCGACCTTCTACCCGCAAATGCTACGCCCTTAAATGGCGTCGCTTTTCCGTTTGGTGTACCCAACAGTCTCAGGATCCCTTCTCCTGCCCGGTGTCGGTGATCTTGCAGTACTTGCTATACCTCTCTAATCTGGGACTTAAGTCCAACTCCGTCAAAGTTCACCTCAGTGCTCTTTCAGCACATCATGTGCCGGTGGACGGCAGACCTCTTTCCAACGACCCTCTCGTAGCGAGGTTTCTCAGAGGTCTCCTTCTACTTAAACCACCTCTGCGCCCGCCAGCACCTGACTGGGATCTGAATGGGGTCTTGCAGCGGATCACCTGTCCGCCTTTTGAACCTATGGCTACCTGTTCTCTCCGTTTTCTTTCTTGGAAAACATTGTTCTTGATAGCCCTCACTTCCGCTAGACGCGTAAGTGAATTGCAGGCCCTCGTGTCTGATCCCCCTTACACTCGGTTCTACAAAAATAGGGTAGTCCTACGGACTCACCCAAAATTTCTTCCAAAAGTGGTCTCCCCTTTTCACATCAATCAGGAGGTGGTACTTCCGACCTTCTTTCCCAGACCACACTCCAGCCGAGCTGAAATGGTCCTCCATACCCTGGACTGTAGAAGGGCATTGAACTTCTACCTTGACCGTACGCGGAGCACCGTAAAGCTGCGCAGCTTTTTGTGTCTTTTGATCCCAATAAATTGGGACTCCCGGTCTCCAAGCGTACTCTGTCCATCTGGGTTGCGGACTGTATCACTTGGGCTTATGGGGCAGCCGGACTCTCCTTGGAAGGTCGAGTCACGGCTCATTGCGTTCGGGCAAAGGCTACGTCAGTGGCTTACCTCCGCTCTGTTCCGCTGGCAGACATCTGCCGGGCCGCTACTTGGTCTTCGAGCCAGACTTTTGCGGTCCATTACTGTCTCGAGAGGGAGTCCCGCAGGGACAATGCTTTCGGACAGGCAGTCCTCCGTAATCTCTTTGAGGTTTGAGCAACTCCTACCCTCCATCCCGGATGTGGGCTACCGGTGGGTAATAATTCAGCGAAGATTCCTTCCTTCTGTGCTGCTGAGCTAGAGGGAGCTCATTTTTGTGCTTAGGGTCTCCGGTAGCCTTAAGCTTGGGAGTCCCATATGTGAGGACTGACTTCCTGCTTGGTCCTGGAGAAAGCGTAGTTACTCACCTGTAACAGGTGTTCTCCAGGAGCAGCAGGAATCAGTCCTCACAACCCTCCCTCCTCCCCTTGGAGTTGCACTCATCTGCTTAAGTTTTTTTGCAAATTTTTATGCTGTCTTTTTTTAGCTATGTCATCTGACTGGCTAAGATGGCACCCTTGGACGGGAAGGCGACCGCGCATGCGCGCTGCAATTCCCAAAGGCTTTCTTTGAAAGCTGGGGAAAATTGCTCCGCGAGGGCTCCGTCGGCGCCGACGTCACCCATATGTGAGGACTGATTCCTGCTGCTCCTGGAGAACACCTGTTACAGGTGAGTAACTACGCTTTGTGGGAGCATTCTATACTTTTAACATCCAGTCACTAGCATTGATTGTGTGGACGTTGAACACTCATTAATAAAATTCCTCTACCTTTCTTAGGAAATGAAGTGTATTGTTATTAGCTCCTAGAATTAACGCAAAAATTTTGCAACTTTAAATGTAAGACTCTCTGGTATATACAGGAAAAATGTGACCCTTTTACCTGCTTGCTCCTTATTTGTTATCTTTTCTCATCTAGTCTGCAAATCACTAAAGTGAATGTGCTTTTGAGAGCATCAGCAGCATACATTTTCACGTTGATAGAAACATTGTATTTCTGCATCCATTAGTGTCCAAGTTTATGAAGGGATTCTGGCTCACAACTCCATCAGGAAACACCAATTCTGCAGACCTTAATATTGTTCTGGTTCTAGTTGTGTTAGGTTGATTGAAACGTATAGATGGACTATGAGGAGTCAGGACAGTGGGCTGTTAGGGGGTACTCCAAGGGTCATACCCAGACTTTGACAAATTTTGTGCCGATTTAGGAGCCAGCCCAAAATTTTAGGAGCCAGCGTCCATCCCCTGGTTCTCTTGCACTATTGCTACCACCACCATTAAACATTTATAAAGTGCTACAAGGCATATACATCACTGTCCCTACTCATCAGAGCTTACAATCTAATCAAGACAGACAAGACAAAAGATAGGAATAAGGATAGAATAGGGAAGGGTAAGGAGACACAAGGAAACAAGGGATCAGGATCCAAAAGCAGCCTCAGCCTTTAGCATAGATTTGAAAAGAGGCAGAGATGAAGCCTGACATACAAACTCAGGAAGTCTGTTCCAGGCATAAGGAGCAGCAAGGTGAAAGGACTGATGTCTGGAGTTAGCCGTGGAAGAAAAGGGCAAAGAGAGGAGCAAACCAGTAGAAGAGCGAAGTTCGCAAGATGGGGTTTAGGGGGAGAGGAAAAGAAAAAGGTGGTGAGGAGCCGAAGAATTAATGCATTTCAAGCTCAGAAGGAGGAGTTTGAATTGGATATGGAAATGGAAGGGAAGCCAATGAAGTGACTTTGAGAAGAGGGGTTATGAGTATATTGAGGCTCGAGAAAGATTAGTCGTGCAGCAGAGTTCTGACTAGATTGAAGGGAAGAGAGATAACTTAGAGGGAGACCAGCAAGAAGGATGCTGCAGTAGTTGAGATGGGAAGTAATTAGAAATTGGACAAGTGTTTTAGTAGTGTGTTCAGAGAGGAAGGGGCAAATTTTGTTAATGTTATAGAGAAGGAAACAACAGATTTTAGCTATCTGTGGATATGCCAGGTGAAGGAAAGGGAAGAGTCAAAAATGACACCAATGTTATGGGCTGAGGAAACAGGAAATCGAAGTGTGTTATCAACAGAGATAGAGAAAGGAGGAAGGAGAGAAGAAGTTTTAGGGGAAAAAAAAGAAGTCCGGTTTCATCCATGTTTAGTTTCAAACTGTGGTGAGACATCCAGTTGGCGATGTCAGAGGGACAGGCAGAGATATGGGCCTGGAGTGTTGGAGAAATATCAGGTGTAGAAAGATAATATGAGAATCATCAGTATTGAAATGATACTGAAATCCATGGGAGGAGATGAGAGCACCAAGGGACTGGGTGTAGAGAGTGAAAAGGAGAGGTCCCAGAACAGACCCTTGGGGGGGGGGGTACACCAACTGAGAATGGGATAGCAGTAGAGAAGGAACCACCAGAACAAACACTGAAAGAGCGATGGGAGAGATAGGGAGAGATAAGAGAACCAGGACAGGACAGAGCCCCTAAAACCAAGTGAGGATAATGTGTCAAGGAGAAGGTGGTAGTCTACTATCAAAAGCAGTAGAAAGGTCAAGAAGGATAAGGATAGAGTAGAGGCCCTTAGATTTAGCCAGGAACAATTCACTGGAGACTTTGGCAAGTGCCGTTTCAGTAGAATGTAAGGTGCAAAAGCCAGACTGAAAAGGATCCAGAAGGGCTTGATAAGAAAGAAATTCAAGACAATGGTGGAGGGCTGTGCGCTCAAGGAGTTTGGAAATGAAGGGAAGAAGGGAGATGGGATGATAATTTGAAGGAGAGCTAAGATCAAGAGGTTTCTTGAGCAGGAGTGTGACCACAGCATGCTTGAAGGCTGCAGGGACAGTAGCAGTGGAAAACGAGAGGTTGAGAATATGTGAGATGGAAGGGATGACAAACAAAGAAATTGAATTAAGGAGAAAGGTGGGGATAGGATCAGAAGAGCAAATAGTAAGTTTGGAGGAGTTAAAAGATGTGAGGTTTCATCCACAAATCATGGAAAAAGATGAAAGGGTAATAGAGATTGATGGGAAAAGTTGGTATTGAGGTGGTGGAAGAGGGGATGAAGTTGTTCTAGTGGGGAACAGGAGAGTAATCTTGTGGATTTTGTTATGGTAAAAGTCAGCTAGGGTTTGGGCAGAAAGAGAAGGGGGGGTCGGAGGAGGAGGCGCCTTGAGGAGAGAGTTAAGAGTAGAGAAAAGAAGCAGGGGTCAGTGGCAAGAGGATTATGTGGATATAGTAGTTTTGCTTGGCAAGTACTAAGGCTGACTGGAAGGAGGTAAGCATGAATATGAAGTGAAGAAAGTCAGAAAGGGAGTGAGATTTGAGCCACATGTGCTTAGCTGAGTGTGCACAGGAGCGGAGATAGCGGGTAATTGAGGACAACCAGGGCTGAAATGACATCATGATATACACACCCATCACTATCAACAACCCAGACTACTCCAAAATAACAAACTGTGTCATACAAATGAACGACTGGTTCCAAAGCAACAACCTAACCATAAACTACAGCAAGACTGAGGCACTAATCATCACTCGAAACACTGACTTCGTCCCTCCACCCAACATCAAGATAAAAAACACAAACATACCCATAAAACAGAAGTAAAATACCTCGGAGTAACTCTGGACAACGAACTGAATCTACAATCTCACATAAGCAAAACCACCAAGAATGCATACCACAGGATGAGCCTAATCCAACGTCTCAAACCCCTCCTTGCCCCGGAACACTTCCGCACTGTGTGCCAGGCTCTAATAACCCCACTACTAGACTTCTGCAACCCAATCTATCTTGGCCTCCCAAAACACACCCTCAGACCACTGCAACTGGCACAAAACACGGCAGCACGCATAATAGCCGGCACAGCAAGACAGGACCACATCACACCAATCCTGAAAGACCTACACGGGCTTCCAATCACCTCACGCATCAAATATAAGACAATCATAAACATATTCAAAATCAAGCAACAATCATCGGCCCTCAGCTTACAGACACTCATACAACCTGACAACAGTACACGACCGAGGAGAAGGGGCACTTCCAACCGTGTCAACACACCAAAAGAGATCACCAAGGTCCGAAAGGACACCTCTGAACGAGCCCTTTCCCTGGCTGCACAAGCAATTTGGAACAACCGACCAGACGAACTTCGACCAACTACAGACATCAAAGACTTCCGGAAGCAACTAAAGACAACACTGTTCATCGAACACTAGGGGGATGTCACATGATCTACCCAACAATCAGATCAAGACCGAAGACCAAACCCCCTCCCCCACCACTTGTATATAGGAAAGTATAATAGCACACATTGTAACCAGATCACTGGAAACAAACCCCCTCCCCCTCCACATAGTCATCGGAATGTATAATAGTGCACAATGTAAATAGTTCAACATGAATCTAATATACCCTAACTCACACACACACACTCTGGACCACTGCATGACCACCCCTAAAACACTATTGTGATTGTTTGCTGTGAAAACCGCCTTGATTTAAGGAAAAGACGGTATAGAAATCCTTTTAAATAAATAAATAGTGCGTCTCACAGAATGTGGGATGGGTGGAGCAAGAGTATCGAACAGAGGAGAGAGTAGTATTATAGGAAAGTAGGACTTCATCAAAGGATTTAGAAGAAAGAGGTCATGAGACAATAATAGAGAGAGCAATAGATGGATAGCATGAAGATTCCTAAAAAGGTAAGAGGAGATAGAGCAGGATTGAGGTGAGGAGTGATGGGTGAAACTTAGGAGGTGATGATCAGATAAGGGAAGAACTGAGGTATGGAAATTGGAAGGTAAATCGAGAAGAAAACCAAGTCAAGGCAGCGACCACGCTGATAAGTAGGAGCAGAAGAGTAAAGTTGGAGATTGAAAGAGGAGGTAAGGGAAAGGAGTTTAGAAGCATAGGGGTCAGAAGGGTTATCAACATGAATATTGAAGTCACCAAGAATAAGCGAGGGGGAAGAAGAGCCTAGAAATAGGGAAAGCCAAGAGTCAGTCAGTCCGTGAGAAAGGTAGAGATGGATTTATCAGGGTGTCTATAAATAGCACTTATCCAGAGAGTTAATGGATTAAAAAGGAGGATGGAATGGACTTCAAAGAAGGAAATGGAGTGAGACAGAGATAGAAGGGGTTGGAATTAGCAGGAAGAAGAAACAGAAATCCTACACCTCCATCACGGCTAGTGGCGCAAGGAGTGTGGGAAAATTCGTTTCCATAATGACAAAGGGCAGCAACTGAAGCAGTGTCATCTGGGAGGAGCCAGATTTCAATAAGAGCTAGAAGATTGAAGGAGTTAAACTTCCCTTTACTCATGATCTATTCATTTCTATTAGGCATGTAATGTGCATTCCATAATGCACAAGAGAAAAGGAGAGAGGAGGGGGAGTGGAGAGGAATATAGATGAGATTAGAATGGTTGAGAGAGGAATGAGAGTGAGAGAGTAGTCTAAGGGGGCCAGGGTTAGGATTAATGTCACCAGAAGAAAGAAGGAAAAGAGTGTGAGGCAGAGAAGAGACAGAATGGCAGAAACGAGGATGAGGTATTCTGAGAGGAGGGAGAGGGATGAATGAAAGGTTGAAAAAGGTGGAGTTCAAGAGCTGAGGAAGACAAGATTGGGAGAGAGATAAGCAGAGAAGAGAGAGGGTAATAAGGAGGGGGGGTATGAGGGAAGAATGTTAAGGAATAAGAAAAAGAAAAAAATAATGTGGAGCCATGAGAAGTGTAATGAGACCAGTGCCAGAGTTCCTACACCATGCATCATCTTTAGATAATTACATAGCTTCAGATAGCAAGGGTCTGGGTAGGTATATGGTGTAGCAGTGGTGTGCCAGTCTGTGTGTGGGATGTGGTGGTGGGTGCCTTTGTGTGGGTGGTGTGCAGGACTGCGGTGCATGTGAAGGCGCTGCAGAGGTGAGGTTCCTATATGTGTACGTGTTTATGTACTGTGGAGCAGGGTACGTGTCTCTTCTACAGAGGTGGGATGCCTGTGTGTGATGTGTTTGTATGTGTGTGTATGT
Source organism: Ichthyophis bannanicus (assembly GCA_033557465.1). Taxonomy (NCBI): domain Eukaryota; kingdom Metazoa; phylum Chordata; class Amphibia; order Gymnophiona; family Ichthyophiidae; genus Ichthyophis; species Ichthyophis bannanicus. The sequence continues at coordinate 636,158,282 of CM066035.1, forward strand.
TCATGGGGGAGAGGAATGTACCTTTAGGTAAACAGACACTATGCCTTTTTATCCCCATGCATTCATCCCTTTACCCTTTCTCTGTTCCACTTCCCCGTCGTCCTAGTACTCCCATCCCTGCTGACCTGGATATTCCCACCATTCTCTTTTTTTTTTGTTTGTTTCTGGCCCTTTAAATGTTAGACTCATTCCCCCCCCCCCCCCCACCTTCCCCTTCCGTCTAATGTTTTATTTTGTTTTTTTCCTTCTTTATTGCAAGCATTGACCAGCTTAGATCCCTGTCAGCAGCCTGCTTTCCCCTCCTATTCTGCCTGCGGTGATCCGATCTCGCGTGGACAGCTTGCATCAATGCTGCGATCGCAACTATCCCCTTCTCTCCTGTCCACAGGCGATCAGAGACCCGTGGGCAGCCAGTGCTGCTATCACCGCAATCATGGCCTTGGGAAGCACTTCTGCCTCTGGCGAATGCTGCAAGTGTCCCAAGCCCCAGGCTACAGGTCCGATTTTAGTCACCATGGCAACCTGGCGCCTGGGGTTTGTCGAGCCCTAGTCATACTTTTCGTCTCTCATTTATTGTCTATGTTCAACCTCTGATCTCTGTAGGAGATGCATCTTCTATCATCTGTATGCAGATGACATGATCTATGCATTCTTCACTAGAGTGTATTTGGAAACCCTGTGGTTGAGAGTTTTTGCACTGTTGCTGAATGGCTATCTGCATTTGATATAAGGATTAAGAATAAAAATAATAGAAGCTATATTTGTTTATCATGATGATAGTTTTGATCCACTTAAAACTTTGCACTTGAGGTACCGATTAAATCTAAGCTCCTTTATTTAAGATAATCTTAAGCTAGCATCTTAGTTTGAGGAAAGTAGTGCAGTCAGCATTTTATAAAATGAGGGCAATGAGTCATCTGTGCCCCTTTCTATCTGGATATGATTTTTGTATGGCATTTCAATCTGTATTTCTGCATTTTGATTATGGAATTATAGTTTTTGTTGGGCTACTTCGGGCTACCCCTAGAGCTTTGTAGTTTGGTATTGAATGCAACAGGATTTTGGTAGGGCAAAGTATGATCATATAACATGGTGCTTAAGACAGCTACACTGGTTACCAGTAGAGTTCTGCGTTAAGCTTAAGCTTTTGATAGATAACCTTTAACTTTCTCAATGGATCATCCACCTATCTGTCATCACTGTTGCAATGCCATGTGTCTTATTGCCCATTTAGAGGGAATTTGCAAAATATGTTGGTAGTACCTTCATTGATAGAGGAGAAAAAGTTATGGACATGTATTAGGGTGTTCTCTTTATTTGTACCAGTAATGTAGAATGTGCTCTCAAGTGAGCTGAGGATGCAGATCATTGATATGAATTTTGTAGAAAGAAAAAACTGCATTTATTTGCACAGGTATTTGATGTGTCAGTGTTTTTGTTTGATTGTCATGTATAAATTACCTATATGTTTGGATATAGATAGATATATGATGTTCATGTTTTGTATCCTGCTTAGTGAATAGGCAAGCTAGAAATTTTTAAAATAAATGAATAAATTGTATGGGTCATAATTCCGAAGTACCTGGAAAGTCAGACAAAATTTTAAATTGACATTGGACCTTAAGAGTACAGCAGTGTAAAGCTTTTATCAGGCACCCACTGAGATGCATGCAGAATCGCTCTAGTGGTTGCATTCTGTACAATCTGCAATTAGTGGAGTGACTTCCCAGGTGGTACCAGATAGTTTATTACAGTAGTCTAACTTCAATATCACTTAAACTTGAATGACAGTCCAAAATAAGAACTTATCCAACAATGGATACAAATGATGCACCATTCTAAGTTTACATAAAGCTGTCCTGACAACATGGGATATCTGGTTTTCTAAAGAAATGGAAAAATCCAAATAGAACCCTAAATCCTTCAGACTCTGCCAAAATAGTTACTGGATTAGGTGCCAAAGGGTTATTCCTTATCGTCCCTCCAGTCCAGTCCAATCCCGCACCTCTGGGTAGTGTACCTCTTCCAGCAGCTTGGAGACTGAGCATGTCAGCTTTTTGATGACACTAGTGTACTTAAGCAGCTGGCACTGCCTACCAGCCCCAGTATATGCTCAGTCTCCAAGCAGTTGGAGGAGGAGGTGAGTCAGGGTGCTGGACTCAATGAAGGGACAACTAAGGAGATGGGTTTAGTTAGAATTTGTTTTTTATTTCCCCTGTTAAGGTGCAGGTTTTTTTTTTTTTTTTAAAGGCAGAAGTTAAAAAAAAAAAAAAATCAGAAGGAACAGAGAGAACCCGGGGGACCACAGGGCTGAGGGGACGATATTCCTTCTCACGCCCCCCCCCCCCCGGATTTTGGGGAGGGGGGAGTTCTGTGAGGGGCCTTCCTCAGTCCGAGACCTCTGGTGTCTCCCGAACCTGTTATCGAGTGAGGAACCACTGTGGGGGGCAGTAGTTGATTCAGGAAAGTGACAGCCTGTAGCCCCAAGTCGCCCCCCTCGGCGCCGTAGTCAGGAAGGAAGGCTGACCGTGAGGGGTAGAAAAGCCACACGGCAAAGAGGCTCCAAGGTAAGGGCGGGGAGGGGGGAAGACAGCAGGAATCCCTAGCAACCATGAGGAGACAGAGTGGCCTGCAGCCACGTGTTTGGGAGCCTGCAGCGGTGCGGGAAACTCCCCCCGCTGTGTTTAGGCGCAATTTCTTCTTCAGGCCCATGTGATTTTAACCCCCTGCTGTGTATTGGGCGCCCGGGAGAGGCAGCCACCGGAAAAAAAAGCAGGGCAGAGCAGCTTCTTCCTAAGGGGTCATTTGCAGTTTCCTTTCAGTTTCAGTTACTTAGATTTTGGTACAGTGGTTTTATTTTACTTCAGGTATTCTAGTGCTCTGTGCCTGAGCATGTGGAGGTGCAGTGTGCTAGGGATCCTTTTATCTACCCAGGTACAGATTGAGGGCATTCTGGGGAGTGCCCGCAGCCCTTCCCACTGCGCCGGCCAGACCGCAGTGCTTGGTATGGGATGGTATCAAGGAGGGTGAACCCCACTTCATGCCACATCATTGGTTTTGAGCTGTATAACACATGGCATGCTTATTCAGTGCACAATGACTTGATGCAGACCTATGGAGAAAACCCAACTTTGTTGCTGGACAGATTTCAGAGAGCTTTTGTGCCTGGTCAGGTGATATAAGCGACAGTTTGTTGAGACATTGTGACTTTCTCCTGGGAAGGGTCAGGCAAAAAGTTAGAGACAGAAATAAGTAAAAGATAAGCAGGAAAACGTTCTGCATAAAGGTTTGTAGTAGCTGCAGTTTTATTCTGTGAAAAACAGGAAGATCTCTGGGAACAAGCAGGAAGTCAGTCCTCAAATATGGAGTCAGCCATGCGTCGGCTGAAAAGCCAGAAGACGTACTCCTCGGTGCCCCCAGGCAGGGAGGCCTGCACCTTGGATGCTCTTGGCAGGAAGTGCTACCAGGGTTCGATGCTCATCTGCCGGGTCCAAGCATACCAGCTGTACATGGGCATGTACTTGAGAGACCTGGCGAAGGAACTCTCCGAGTTCTCGGCTAGTCTTTCCGAGGAACCTTTGCGGCGGTACAAGAGCCTGTCCAAGGCCGTCCGTGAGTACTCCAGATTTATGTCTCGAGCAGCCTATGACGGGTTCGAGTTGGCGGCCCGGGTAGCCGTGGCGGGCATCGGTGCACGCTGCCAAGCTTGGCTGCAGTCATCCGACCTTGAGCAGTGGGTTCAGGACAAATTGGTCGATGTCCCATGCCAAGGGGAGAACCTCTTCAGCAAACCCATGACCGACAAGGCTGCCGAGCTGGAGACTGAGTTCATGATGAGGACCAGGCTTTCCAAGAAGACCACTGCCCCTCCCCAACAGAAGGGCTAGGGTAAAAAGCCCTTTTACCCGAGGAAGGGGGCTGCTTACTGAAACTACCCACCCTATCAGGCCTCCCCGGCTCCCCAACAGGGTCAGCAGGTCAAGGGGCATGGGCATGGCCTGCGTAAGCAGAAGGCTCCAAAACACCAGGCACGGGCCCCGGCCCAGCCAGGGGGGAGCTTTTGACTCCTTGAGCATAGCCTCTCTACCCTGAGGAGATCAGCAACCCACAGGGGGATGTCTGGCCCTCTATGCCTAGAAGTGGGTGCCCATCATCACCGATTCCTGGGCACTGAGGGTAGTTGAGGAGGGTTACCTCCTCCTCCTGACTCAGACACCTCCCCCTTATTTCCCAGGAGAGCGCCTCAGGTCTCCCCTCCACCGGGACCTTCTCCTGGAAGAGTTGGCAGATCTTCTCGAGGACAGAGCAGTGGAACCGGTGCCCACCACCTCAAGGGCAAAGGGTTCTACTCCAGATACTTCCTCGTCCCAAAGAGGGCAGGGGGCCTAAGGCCCATCCTCGACCTGTACAACCTCAACAAATTCCCAGGGAGGGAGAAGTTGGAACATTGCTGCCATACCTCCAGCAGGGAGATTGGCTATGCTTCTTAGTCCTCAAGGATGCTTATACCCACATCCTTATCCACCCCAACCACAGGCAATACCTGTGGTTGGTAGGGGGCAAACACTTTCAATACCAGGTGCTTCCCTTTGGCCTATCCTCTGCCCCGAGGATCTTCACGAAATGCCTGGTGGTCGTGGCCGCCTTCCTCAGGCTCCAAGGGGTCTTCGTGTTTCCTTACCTGAATGACTGGCTCATAAGGGGAGGCACAGCCTCCGAGGTGCATCAGGCCATTGCATGCACAATCCAGGTTCTGCAGTACTTGGGCTTCGTCATAAATTACCCCAAGTCTCACCTCCTCCCGGCACAATGCCTGGAGTTCATCGGGGCAAAGCTTGACACCCTCCAGGCGAAGGCCTTCCTGCACAAGGACCAGGCCAATCGTCTCAGATCTCTGGCTCGAGATATACATAACCATCCCTCGGTGCCTGCCCGGCTCCTTCTGCGTCTCCTCGGGCAAATGGCCTCCACAGTCCACGTCACTCCAGACGCTCGCCTCCACATGAGGGTGGCGCAGTGGTGTGTCTGGGACCAGTGGTCTCAGGTCATAGGCTTCTTCCAAGACCAGGGTTGTGGTGACCCGCCAGTTGGCAGATTCCCTGGTCTGGTGGCAGTCGCCCCCAACACCTAGAAGCAGGCATGCCCTTCCAGACTCCGAGCCACTCGGATACTCACCACAGGCGCATCCCTGCTCAGCTGGGGAGCCCACTGCAGAACCCTCCGCACTCAAGGCACCTGGTTGCCAGACGAGAGCACCCAACAGATCAACCTCCTAGAGCTCTGAGCGATATACCTCGCTCTGAGGGGTTTTTGTCACTATCTGTGCCACCAGCCGGTCCTGGTCCAGACAGACAACCAGGTGGCAATGTTCTACATGAACCAACAAGGGGGCATGGCATCTCGTGTCCTTTGACAGGAGGCACTGGATCTCTGTTCATACCCAATCCACCAGGGTATCTTCCTGAAGGCAGTGTACCTGCTAGGCCAGGACAACCTGCTGGCCAACAGGCTCAGCAGGGTTCTCCAGCTGCACGAGTGGCAGCTTGACCCCAGGATAACCAGTCGGCTTTTCCGGCTCTGGGGGGAGCCCATGATGGATTTGTTCGCCAGTCCGGACAACTTTCAGTTGCCCTGCTTCTGCTCCCGGCAGGCCCACCCCTCCAGGGTGGCAGCGGATGCATTTCTAGTCTCATGGTCAGTAGGCCTCATGTACGCCTTCCCTCCGACGCCGCTGATTGCCAAGACCTTGTTCAGGACCCTCCACGATAGGGCCTCACTCATCCTGATAGCTCCCAGGTGGCCCAGGCAGCCGTGATTCCCGCTGCTTCTGAAGTTGGCAGTAGAAGCCCCCATCCCCTTGGGCACTGCCCCCGGACTCATCCCTTGTCTCTTAGCCCACATTTTATTTTATTTTATTTATTTATTTGCTTTATATACCGCCCCTTCCAGAGATCAAGGGCTGTTACAACAAATATAACACAATTATATTATAATATAGAAATCACTTTTAATGTCTTAACAACTGTTTAGCAAAGGAGCTAAATAACATAGAAACATAGGCCATGTGGTCTTTTTCTGTCATTTTTCTGTCTAGTCTGTCCTTCCATATCAACAACTACAACAGTCCCCTTTTTTACTTTAGAAGTCCTCTGTGTTTGTCCCATGGTATTTTGAATTCAGATACTGTCCTCATCTCTACCACCTCCAATGGGAGACTATTCCATGGATCCACCACTCTTTCCATAAAGAAATATTTCCGCATATCACTCATGAATCTGTCCCCTTTCACCCTCATCCCATGTCCCCTCATAGCAGAACTTGCTTTCAATCAAAAGAGGCTCTCCCCCTGTGCATTTATGCCACAGAGGTATTTAAATGTCTCAGTCATATCACCTCTATTCCGCTTTTCCTCTAAGGTGTACATATTAAGATCCTTAAGTCTGTCCTCATATGCTTTATAATGAAGACCACCAGGCGCCAATTCCGGCCCATCCTGGGGGGAGCTTTTAACTGCATGGGCGCAACCTCCCTACCCCAGGGGGTCCTCTCCTGCCGACAGGGGGGTGCATAGCCCTGTTTGCTCACAAGTGGACAGCCATCACCATTGATACCTGAGGTGCTACAGGTGGTCAGGGAGGGCTTACCTCCTCCACCTACAACGTCGCCACCCTCATACTTCTCAGGGGAACCCACCAGGCCTCTCCTTCACTGAGCTAGCTGGACTAATCAATGACAAAGCAGTCGAGCCAGTACCGAAACATCTCTGGGGCACAGGTATTTTCTCGTCCATAGGAGGACAGGGGGCCTCAGGACCATCCTAGACCTGCGAGAGCTCAACAGGTTTCTGCTTAGGGAGAGGTTCAGGATGCTCTCCCTTGGGACACTACTGCCATTCCTCCAGCAGGGAGATTGGCTATTCTCCTTAGACCTAAAGAATGCCTACACTCGCATCCTAATTCATCCCAGCCACAGAAAATACCTTTGGTTCATGGTGGGGGGACAGCACTACTAATACTGGGTGCAGCCCTTTGGTCTGGACTCGTCACCAAGGGTCTTTACAAAGTGCCTCACAGTGGTTGCAGCCCACCTCTGGCTCCAAGGGGCCTTCGTCTTCCCTTACCTGGATGACCTGACTCATAAAGGGGGACACAGTTTCAGAAACACAATGCGCCACTGGGCGCACCATCAACACCCTGCAGCACCTGAGGTTCATCATAAACTACCCAAGTCCCACCTCACTCCGGCCCAGTGCCTAGAGTCATAGGGGCGCAACTAGATACCCTCCAGGCAAAAGCCTTCCTCCCTCGGGAGAGGTCAGAATACCTTATGGAGTTGGCCACGGAGGTACACAGATGCCAGACACTTTATGCCCGGCTCCTACTCCGCCTGTTGGGACACATGGCCTCCACAATCCATCTGACCCCATATGCCAATCTGTACATGAGAGCAGCCCAGTGGTGCCTTTGCTGTCAGTGGATGCAAGCCACAGGCAGGCTCATGGAGAGAGTGAAAGTGATCAGTCAGCTGGCAAGCTCTCTCAGATGGTGGCAGATTCCATGTCACCTTCAGGCCGGGATGCCCTTCCAGGCACCCAGCCCCCTGAAGTCCTCACCACGGAAGCCTCCCTAATGGGCTGGGGAGCGCATTGCGGGAGCCTCCAGACGCAAGCCTGCTGGTCCCAGAGGGAATCCTAGATTCAAATTAACCTGCTAGAACTCTAGGCAATATACTTAGCTCTCCGAGCCTCCACTTGGAGCTCTCCAGCACCAAGTGGTGTTGGAGCTGGATCAGCATCAGCTCCAACACCATTTGGTGCTGATCCAGACCAACAATCAGATCACAATGTTCGGTGTGAACAAACAGGGAGGAACAGGGTCATACCCCCTCTGCCAGGAGGCGGTAGCCCTCTGCTCTTATGCGGCACGCAGAGGGCTGCTCCTAAGGGTAGTGTACCTCCCGAGCCAGGACAGTATCCTGATAGACAGAGTGAGCAGGGTCCTCCAGTTGCACGAGTGGCTCCTGGATCTAGTGGTAGCCTCACTGCAGTTTTTGCCTCTGGGGCGAACCCTTGATGTACCTGTTCGCCAGTCTGGGCAACACGCAGTTGCCCCGATTCTGCTCTCACCAGTCGCGCCCATCCTGGGTGGCAGTGGATGCGTTCCTCATCCTGTGGACGGAAGGCCTCATGTACGCCTTCCCACTGACACTACTGGTAGCCAAGGCACTATTCAAGATCCAGCGCAACAGAGCATCGCTAATGCTGATAGCCCCTCAGTGACCCAGGCAGCCCTGGTTCCCACTGCTCCTCTCCATATCGATGGCGTCGTTGATTCCTCTGGGCCAAGCTCCAAGGTTATACTCTCACAGGAGCAGGGCTCTCTCCTACACCCCAACCTGGGGCCCCTCTCACTCACAGCTTGGCTGCTGAAAGTGTAGCATTAGCACCTTCAACCTCCTATGGAACGTGGAAGAGATTCTTCTAGCCTCTTGTAAGGCCTCCACAAGAAGGGTGTATGCCTTCAATTGGTGCCGATTCTCAATGTGGTGTGCAGAAATGCGGGCGAACCCGTTTTCCTGCTCAGTACAAATGGTTCTCCAATACCTGCTTCCCCCAACACAGGTGGGACTGAAGTCCAATTCAGTCAGAGTACACCTGAGCACCATCGCAACACATCACCATTCCATTGAGGGAAATCCTCTCTCCGCTCAGCCCCATGTGTCCCGATTCCTGCAGGGCCTCATGTTATCCAAACCCCTCCATCCACCCTCCAGCGACAGAGTGGGATCTTAATGTGATGCTCTCACAGCTCACCAAGTCTCCGTTTGAGCCTCTGGTTTACCTGCCCACCTCCATTACCTCTCTTGGAAGGTCACCTTCCTGGTAGCACTCACATCAGCAAGCAGAGTCAATGAGCTCCAGGCTCTGATGGCGGAACTGCCCTTCACCAGATTCTACAAGAACAGGGTGGTGCTCTGCACACACCCCAAGTTTCTACCAAAGGTGGTGTCCCCATTCCACCTCAGCCTGGAGGTGGTACTCTCCACCACATTTCCGAGGCCTCATGCCAGTAAGACAGAGACCATTCTCCACAATCTGGATTGTAAGAGAGCCCTGTCCTTTTATCTGCAATGGACTCAGGGCCACCACAAAGCACCACATCATTTTGTATCCTTTGACCCCAGCCATCTGGGGCTCCCAGTGACTAAGTAAACTCTGTCCACTTGGGTGGCAGACTGCAATACCCTTGCCTACGAGCAAGCAGAGACCTCCCTGGACCAGAGACTCATGGCACATCACGTCAGAGCCATGGCTACTTCTATCAAAACATAAAGCCCAGCATATAGGTATTCATACAAGGAACTGTCCAAAACAATAGTGAATACCCCTAATCCCAAACTGAAACCAATTCTTATTTTTTGTCGGGCATAAACCGCAAGAAAAAGAGGAAATCCCCTCTCACTCCCACACAGTACATGCCCCTTTTAATCGTTTTTTATTCAAAAACTATTCAATATGTTCTTCACTTTTCCAAATAAAAAACCACACTTAACTGATCGATCACACACGACGTGCACGTTTCGAAGCTGAAGCCTCAGAGGCATGTACTGTGTGGGAGTGAGAGGGGATTTCCTCTTTCTCTTGCGGTTTATGCCTGACAAAAAATGTCCTATATGTAAGGACTGACTTCCTGTTTGTTCCCGGAGAAAGCGTAATTACTCACCTACAGCAGGTGATCTCCAGGAACAAGAAGGAATGTACTCTTCACATATGGGTATCATCGGTACCGACGGAGCCTGCGCGGGACGCTCCCCAGCGTCCAATAGGAAAACGTTTGGGAGCATCCCACAGTGCCTGCGTGCTGCCTTCACGCCTTTCCCAACTGTCCCTCTCCAGTTCTTCGTTTTCCGCGGAGCCGACAGGTCGCACATCCTGTCACCGCAGAAAAAAATCCCTTCTATTCTTTTTTGTGGTCGCGTCGGCCTTCCCTCGACGCTACACCAGTACCACCAGTTCTTCTTTCTTTTCTTCAAAAAAAAAAAAACTTTCTTCTGGAGTCTTTCCAGTAATTTTTTCTTCAGGTGCCATGCGCCATTTTGGGCACTAGGCCCAACTTTTTCCTTCAAAGTGGAAAAAGCCGCTTCGGGTTTTAAAAAGTGTTCTAAGTGTGGCAGTACCATCTCCGACACCCATGAGTGGTGCCTCAAATGTTTAGGTACTGACCACTCTATTTCTGAGTGTGTTGCCTGTGGGATGATGTCGAAAAGAGGCCGGCAAAACCGAGCTGCTAAACTTAGCACCCTTTTTCCCATCGATGCAGCTTCCATGGCATCGACGTCTTCCATGGCTTCGTCTTTCTCCCATGGATCTCAGGTAACTAAACATAAATCTAGCCGGTCCTCAAAGGGTAGATCTCCTTCTAGATATCGAGATGTCTCTGGCATTGCCCTTGAGGAACTTTCACTGGCAAAATTGTCCCTGTGGGAAGCTTCGGCTTCCAAAGCACTAACGGGGCTCCAGGATGTTCTCGAGGCTTCAACCTCGGCAGAACTACTGGTGCCATGCTCTGGGGTACCGGCTGCTTCATCCGGTACCGATACCCAAGCATCGGCATCGTTGAGAGACCAGAGATTCTTTGCTATTGAACGCAGTCTGGCGGCTCTTCTGACGACGTCGATGCCACTGAAACCACTTCAGACAATTCAACCGTTACTGGCTCTGACTCCGGTGCCGGCACCGACTGCATCGACATCGGCAGTTATTCTACCGGGACCGAGTCATGTGTGTCTATCCGGCATTGACAAGTCGGTACTGGACCACTCCGATGCCGACTTTGATCGGTACCAATACAGTGCCTTGCACGATCACCCGGATCGGAGATACTTCATATCCTCGGATGAGTCTGAAGACTCTGAAAGCTCTGCCGATACCAGAGTACTTCTTCCCGAGGATTCCTCTTCTCCTCAGCGTAGAATGTCTCCACCAGAGGATATGTCCTTTCAGGATTTTATCCGAGATGTGGCCCGAGGTCATTCCATCACAGTGGCTCCTGAAAAAGAGCCTAGGGCAAAGGAATTAGAAATCCTGCAATACCCTAAAGCTCCCAAGGAGGCAACTACCTTACCTATTCATGAGATCTTGCATGATCTCAAGTTAAGGATGTGGGAAACACCTCTAACCACATCTCCTCTCTCGAAGACTCGACACCATGTATCGAGTTCCTCCTTGTCCTGGGTTTCAGAAGACTCAATTACCACACCATTCCATGGTGGTGGAATCAGCTATGAGAAGGATAAAGAGTGCAAAAAGGGATGCATCTAATCCTCCTGGATGCGAGTGTAGGACTCTTGACGCCTTTGGACGTCGAACCTTCCAGGCGTCCATGCTTTCTGCTAGGATCAGTTCCTATATCTTATATATGGGAATGTTCCTTAAGGGAGGTCACAGGAGATTTAGAGCTTATGAGCCCTCTCCTTCCTGATGATAAGAGGCAAGATTACCTCGCCCTTGTCAAATATGCTCAGGATGTTTCCAAGTTTGTGAATCGTGCAGCCTTTTTGACTGCTTTGAGTGCATAAGTAGAACCTCTGCCATTGCCGTAGGTGCACATAGGATTGCCTGGCTCCAGGTATCTGACTTGGAAATTTGGATACAGGATAAACTAGGGAATATTCCTTGCACAGGAGAGAATCTCTTTGGCAAGAATTGGCAGGAAAAAGCTAATGAGATAGATGCTGACAATATCACTTTGGATAGATTGTCTAAATCTACAGCTGATCCTGCAAGGAAAAAATCCTATAAGAAACCATTCTTCAGTAAGAAGAAGTTTTATCCCTCCTATACCCAGCAGGGGCATCGTTTAGGTCAGTCTGCCCAAAAGGGACAGCAACAACAACCTAGACAAAGAAAGACAAAAGCAGCTAAGCCTCAACCGGCTCAGCAGACTCAGCCTCCACAGGGGTTTTGACTCCTATCTAGAGAACTTTGCCTTCCTGGCCCTAAAAAGCCCAGAACCCTCCACCATCCCTGGAAGGTTATGTCATTTTGCCCCCAGATGGGGTCAGATAACAGCAGAAAATTGGACTCTGTCTATTGTAAGAGAGGGGTACAAGCTTCATTTCCTCAGCATGCCACCTCCTACAGTGGTAAGACAGTTCAATTCTCAGACCTCTCTCAACGACCAGTTAGGTCAAGAGGTCGCTGTGCTCCTTGCTCAATGGGCAATAGAAGAGGTACCCATTCCTCAATGGGCTACAGGGTTTTACTCCCCCTATTTCCTTATTCCAAAGAAAACAGGAGGACACAGACCCATTTTAGACCTCAGAGAATTGAACAAATTCCTGTTCAAAGAGAAGTTCAAAATGATTTCTCTAGGAACTCTGCTGCCATACCTCCATACCTTCAGAGTCAGGATTGGCTTTGTTCTCTAGATCTCAAGGATGCGTACACTCATGTTCTCATCCATCCAACTCACCAAAATTTCCTTCGCTTTCTGTTTCAAGGGAAGCACTACCAATACAGGGTTCTTCCCTTTGGCATGGCCTCTGCACCAAGGGTGTTCACAAAATGCATGGCTGTGGTGGCAGCATTTCTCCGCACCTTGGGAATATTCGTCTTCCCTTACTTAGACGACCGGCTCATTCGAGCCCCTTCAGAGCCAGAGGCCAGGGTTGCTCTCTCTCGCACAATGCACATCCTTCAGTATTTGGGACTTGTCATAAACTTCCCAAAATCCAACCTTGCTCCCACTCAGTCCCTAGAGTTTATAGGAGCTCTGCTGGATACCAGACAGACAAGGGCCTACCTTCCACAGCCCCGCTGCCTTAGCATTGTGCATCTAGCTTCCCAAGCAGTGCTAAAACCTCACCTCACTGCTCAAGAAATGTTAGTTGCTAGGCCACATGGCATCCACTGTGCATGTGGTTCCTTATGCTCGCCTCCATATGAGGGCAGCCCAGTGGACTTTATCCACTCAGTGGACTCAGGCGTCAGGTTGCCTGTCAGGCAAAATAGCAAACTCAGATCGCCTTATTTTGTCCCTCCAAAGGTGGCAATCACCCCAAAACCTTTTGGTGGGGTCTCCTTTTCAGTAACCCACACCCCAGGCCACTCTAACAACAGATGCTTCACAGGTGGGTTGGGGAGCCCACCTGCAAGGCCTCTTTACCCAGAGTACCTGGACTCCACAGGAGACCTATTTACACATCAATCTCCTAGAACTCAGAGCAATTTTCCTTGCTCTTCGAGTATTCCACCCCCAGCTCAGCTACAAGACAGTCCTAGTTCAAATGGACAATCAAGTAGCTATGTTCTATGTGAACAAGCAAGGCGGAACAGGCTCTCTCTTGCTTTGCAACGAAGCTTTGCCACTATTGTCCCTCGCCAGAGAGCATCAGATTCATCTCCTTCCGGTGTATCTTCCAGGCATTCAAAACTCTTGGGCAGACAGACTCAGTCGAGTTTTGCTTCCACACGAATGGTCTCTCCATGCAGACCAGGTGGCCAAACATTTTCAAATTTGGGGAACCCCGTTCATAGACCTCTTTGCAAGTCCGCTGAATGCCAAACTTCCCCGCTTCTGTTCCAGAATTCCGGCTCAGGGTTGTCAGGCCAGGAATGTTTTCCTCCTCCATTGGGGTCAGGACTTCCTGTATGCCTTTCCACCCATTCCCCTAATTCCCAAAGCCCTGTTCAAGCTTCAGAGAGACAGAGGTCATATGATTCTCATAGCTCCACGTTGGCAACGGCAAGTGTGGTACCCTCTGCTCCTACATCTCTCTCAGGCTCCGCCTCTGGAGTTAGGATCTGCTCCAAATCTCCTTTCTCAAGAGGACGGGATACTGTGGCATCCCAATCCCCCGTCTCTGCATCTTAGGGCCTGGTTGCTGAAAGCCTAGAACTTCACGGTCTTAACCTTTCCCAGCAGGTAAAAGATATCCTTTATGCTTCCAGGAAGCCTTCCAGAAGACGCTCTTATGCATTTAAGTGGAAACGGTTTACCATATGGTGCTCGCAGAAGGGTCTTAACCCTCTTGCGATACCTCTGGAATCATTACTGGAGTATCTCCTTCATTTATCAAATACAGGGCTTAAGACCAATTCAGTGAGCGTTCATTTGAGCGCTATTGCAGCTTCTTTCAAGCCTCTAAATGGACAACCTATTTCCTCTCATCCTCTCACAGCGAGATTTATGAGAGGCCTTCTTTTAACTAAGCCCCCTATTAAGCCACCACCGGTGGCATGGGACTTAAATCTGTTTTTTGGGCAGCTCATGAAACTGCCTTTTGAACCATTAGCCACTACCTCTTTGAAATTCCTTTCCTGGAAGGTCATCTTTCTTGAAATCACATCAGCACATCGCAACAGTGAATTGCAAACGTTGGTGGCTGATCCTCCTTATGCAAGGTTCCATCCTGAAAAGGTAGTCCTTAGGACTCATCCACACTTTATGCCAAAGATGGTGTCACCTTTTCATTTAAACCAAGCGGTTTATCTTCCTGTATTCTTCCCAAGGCCTCACGCCTCAAATGCAGAAAGGAATCTTCATACTTTGGACTGCAAAAGGGCTTTGGCCTTTTACTTGCAAAGGACACAGTAACATAGAAAGTCCTCTCAACTCTTTGTTGCTTTTGATCCTAGTCATTTGTCGACTGCAGCGGTACCCTGTCCGATGATGCCTATCGGTACTGATGACTCCCGATGTCGATACCACCCGGTATGCGTATCGGGCTTTACCAGAGCATCCAGACAGGCGATACTTCGATTCCTCCGAAGACTCTGATGCATCGGAGGCCTCTGTCGAAGCATCGGTACTTCTTCCTCAGGAGCCTTCTTCTCCAAAAAGAAGAATGTCCCCTCCAGAAGACTTGTCTTTTCAAGACTTCATAAGGGAAGTGGCCAAGGGGCTTTCTATCTCAGTAGCCCCTGAGACAGAGCCTAGAGCCAAAAAATTGGATATTTTGCAATATCCTAAGGCTCCTAAAGAAGCAGCCACTTTGCCAGTTCATGAGATCCTTTATGACCACATGATAGGCATATGGGAGACTCCTCTCACCATTTCTTCTCATTCTCGTAGGTTGGATACCATGTATCGTGTCCCTCCTTGTCCTGGATTTCATAAAACTCAGCTTCCTCACCATTCTATTGTGGTGGAGTCTGCTATGAAAAAGTTAGAGTGCAAAGAGGCACTCATCTGCTCCTCCAGGAAGAGAATGTAGAACCTTAGATGCTTTTGGCAGGAAAATTTTTCAAGCCAGTATGCTTGTTGCCAGAATCAACTCCTATAGTCTCTATATGGGGATGTTTCTGAAGGAAGTTACAGATCATCTGCAAACTTTCCTCCCTTTTCTTCCAGAAGATAAAAGGGAAGACTTTCTTACCTGGCTTAAGCATGCCCAGGATGTTTCCAAATTTTCTAACCGTGCAGCCTTTGACTCTTTTGAGGGGGCCAGCAGAGCCTCGGCCATTGCCATAGGTGCACACAGAATTGCTTGGTTACAAGCTTCTGATTTGGAACCCTGGGTCCAAGATGGATTAGGAAATCTTCCTTGTACAGGTGAAAACCTGTTTGGCAAAGATTGGCAAGCAAAGGCCACTCAGATGGATGCAGAAAATTCTGCTTTGGATAGGCTTTCAAAGTCTACCTCTAATCCTGTCCAGAAGAGGTTGTTCAAAAAGACATATTTTCCCAAGAAGGAAAGATATTATCCTGCTTATGGTCAGCAGACATCTTCTGCAGGTCGTTTTGCTGCAAAGCGTCAACAACCTAAACGGGCCAAGTCTAAGGCTGCAAGGCCTACTGTAGCCCAACAGCCTCAGCCTCCTCAGGGCCTTTGACTTGCACCTAGAGAACTTAGCCTTTCTGGCTCTAAAAGAACCAGAGCCTCTCACCATTCCAGGAAGGTTAGCTCACTTTGCTCCCAGATGGGAGAAAATCACAGCAGAGCAGTGGACCCTTTCCATCATAAGGGAAGGGTACAAACTTCATTTCTTAAACCTTCCTCCTCACACCATGGTGAGACAGTTCAATTCTCCAACATCTCTCCTCGACCTTCTGGGTCAAGAGATTTCCACCCTTCTTGCCCAAGGGGCAATAGAAGAAGTACCTCTTCTTCAACAGGGCTCAGGATTCTACTCCCCCTACTGTCTAATTCCAAAGAAAACAGGGGGTTACAGACCCATATTAGATCTCAGAGAATTGACCAAATTCCTATGCAAGGAGAAATTCAAGATGATTTCTCTGGGTACTCTCCTTCCATTCCTTCAGAGTCAGGATTGGCTTTGTTCTCTAGATCTCAAGGATGCGTATACCCATATACTCATCCATCCAGCACACAGAAGGTTCCTTCGGTTCCTTTATCCGGGAAAGCACTATCAATACAGGGTGCTTCCCTTTGGTCTGGCCTCTGCTCCAAGAGTGTTCACAAAATGCATGGCAGTAATAGCTGCATTTCTACGCACTCTGGGAATATTCGTATTCCCATATCTGGACGACTGGCTCATCCGAGCTCCATCCCAGTCAGAGGCCCAGACTTCCCTAGCCTGCACAATGCGTGTCCTGCAGTATCTGGGACTGGTTATAAACGTTCCAAAGTCCCAACTCACCCCTACTCAGTCTCTAGAGTTCATAGGGGCCTTGCTGGATACCACAACTGCAAGGGCCTATCTTCCCCAGGCCCGTTGCCTACGCTTAGTGCAGTTAGCCTCTCAGATTCTGTTAAAAACCCACCTAACTGCTCGAGAGATGTTACAACTGCTAGGCCACATGGCATCCACGGTGCATGTGGTCCCTTATGCTCGCCTTCACATGAGGGCAGCTCAATGGACTTTGTCCACCCAGTGGACCCAAGCATCTGGAAGTCTGTCAGACAAAATAGCAACCTCCAGGCGCCTCTTTTGGTCTCTCCAGTGGTGGAAGTCCACTCAAAATCTGTTGCTGGGGTCCTCCTTCCAACAGTTGTTACCCCAAGCAATCCTTATAACAGATGCCTCTCCAAAGGGTTGGGGAGCTCATCTTCAAGACCTCTCCACCCAGGGCATTTGGTCCCCACAGGAGACCTCCCTACATATCAACTTCTTAGAGCTCAGAGCAATCTTCTTGGCTCTCAGAGTCTTCCATACCCTGCTCAGCTACAAGACAGTCTTCATTCACACGGACAACCAAGTAGCCATGTTCTATGTGAACAAGCAGGAAGGAACTGGCTCTCTGTCGCTTTGCAACGAAGCTCTGAGATTGTGGGCCTTCGCCAGAGAGCATCAAATTCATCTTCTGGCAGTATACCTTCCAGGAGTTCAAAACTCTTGGGCAGACAGACTCAGTCGAGTTCTGCTTCCACACGAATGGTCCCTTCATATGGACCAGATAGAATCTTTCGAATTTGGGGAACCCCGGACATAGACCTCTTTGTAAGTCCGTGGAATGCCAAACTTCCCCGATTCTGTTCCAGAATTCCGTGTCAGGGAGTTCAGGCCAGGGATGCCTTCCTCCTTCATTGGGGTCAAGACTTCCTGTACGCCTTTCCACCCACTCCCCTAATTCCCAAGACCCTGTTCAAGCTTCAGAGAGATCAAGGGACTATGATTCTCATAGCTCCACGTTGGCCACGCCAAGTGTGGTACCCTCAACTTCTGTATCTCTCTCAAGCTCCCTCCCTGGACTTGGGGTCTGCTCCAGATCTCCTGTCTCAGGAGGCGGGAACGTTGTGGCACCCAAACCCCCAATCTCTCTATCTCAGGGCTTGGTTGCTGAAGGCTTAGACCTTCAAGATTGGCATCTTTCTCAGCAAGTAAGGGATATCCTTCATGCTTCCAGAAAGCCTTCTACTAGACGTTCCTATGCTTTTAAATGGAAAAGGTTTACCATTTGGTGTGCTGACAAGGGTATTGACCCTCTAGCAATACCTTTGAATTCTTTACTAGAGTATCTCCTTCATCTTTCCCATGCAGACCTCAAGACAAATTCAGTAAGGGTCCATTTGAGTGCTATTGCAGCATCCCTCAAGCCTCTCAATGGACAACCTGTCTCCTCTCATCCTCTTATTGCAAGATTCATGAGAGGCCTTCTTTTAACTAAACCTCCCATTAGACCACCTCCAGTGGCATGGGACTTGAATCTGGTTCTTGGTCAGCTCATGAAGCCACCCTTTGAACCCTTAGCCACTACCTCCTTGAAATTTCTTTCCTGGAAGGTTATCTTTCTTATTGCAGTCACCTCAGCTCGCCGCATCAGTGAACTGCAGGCCTTAGTGGCTAATCCACCTTATACAAGGTTCCATCATGATAAGGTAGTCCTTAGGACCAATCCACACTTTATGCCTAAAGTGGTCTCACCTTTTCATCTTAATCAAGAGGTGTATTTACCTGTCTTTTTTCCAGGTCCTCATGCATCGAGTGCAGAGAGGAATCTTCATACCCTGGATTGTAAGAGAGCTCTTGCTTTTTACTTACAAAGGACACAGCAACATAGAAAGTCTTCTCAACTCTTTGTTTCTTTTGATCCCTCTCATTTGGGACTTTCAGCCTCTAAGAGGACACTGTCCAATTGGATTGCTCAGTGTATTTCTTTCGCCTACCAGAGTAAGAACCTTTCTCTGGAGGGCCATGTCACAGCTCATAATGTGAGGGCCATGGCCACCTGTATGGCTCATCTAAATTCTGTGTCCATCGACCAGATCTGTCGAGCAGCCACCTGGGCCTCGGTTCATATCTTCACAGCCCATTACTGTTTGGACAAGGACTCCCGCCGGGATGCCTTGTTTGGTCAGGCTGTTCTCAAACACCTGTTCCGTGCTTAATCAACTCCTACCCTCTATCCCTGGTTGGATGCCTGAGATCCATGGGAGGAGGTAGAGCCCTTCTCAGGGTCTCACAACCTTGGGGATCTCCCGGGCATCTCTAGCTGGGGAGTCCCCATATGTGAAGACTCATTCTTGCTTGTTCCTGGAGATAGCACAGTTACTTACCTGTAACAGGTGATCTCTGGGAACAGCAGGAATAAGTCTTCACAACCCACCCACCTCCCCTAGGAGTTGTATCTCTCTATCTTTCTTTTCCTCTCTCTCTTTGTCTCAGCTTTAAAACTCGAACTGAAGAGAGGCGGTTAGGAAAGGCGGGAAGGCAGCGCGCAGGCGCTGTGGGATGCTCCCAAAAGCTTTCCTTTTTGGGAAGCTGGGGAGCGTTCCTGCGCAGGCTCCGTCGGTACCGACGTACCATATGTGAAGACTTATTCCTGCTGTTCCCAGAGATCACCTGTTACAGGTAAGTAACTGTGCTTTACTCACCTGTAACAGGTGATCTCCGGGAACAACAGGAATTTAGTCTTCATAACCCACCCACCTCCCCTAGGAGTTGTATCTCTCTATCTATTTCTTTCCTTTCCCTCTCTCTCTCTTTGTCTCAGCTTTAAAACTCAACTGGAGAGAGGCAGTTGGGAAAGGCGGGAAGGCAGCACGCAGGCGCTGTGGGATGCTCCCAAAAGCTTTCTAATTGGACGCTGGGGAGCGTTCCCGTGCAGGCTCCGTCGGTACCGACGATACCCATATGTGAAGACTAAATTCCTGCTGTTCCCGGAGATCACCTGTTACAGGTGAGTAACTATGCTTTATGACACTTTGCTACTGCTGTGAGAATGGAGATAGCAAAGGAATGGAAAACTGAGGGGCATATAGATTGCCAGAAGGTTCTGTCTCGCTTGGACTACTTGTATGAGATGAGTAGAATAACTGCCTGCAAAACCAAATCTAAGGAAGCTTTTAGCATGACCTGGAGTCCATATGAAGAGTGGAGGCAGCAAGGACGATCTGAATATTGAGAGAAGCAGTAAGAGGACAGCTGGGGGAGGGGGAAGAAGCGGAGTGGGGGGGGGGGAAGACTGTGTATGTGAAGTAGGAGAGGGAAGGGAAGGAGGGCAAGAGAATGGATAATGAACCGACTGTAGAAGTCACAGAACCTCTAGGGTGGAAGATAAGCACTAAATTTGGTATATAGGAAGGTAGATGGTTAGTTACAAAGTGCATGTAAGTTGAACCAATTAGAATGATTTGAGTTATGGTACTCAGATGTGTTCTGTTTGATTTATTTATTTATTTACATTCTCTTATATACGGTATATAAGTATCTACTAAATAATAATAATAATAATACCGCGCTATTCTGCATCAGTGCGGTTTACATTGAACAAACTGAAATTACATTGAACAGGGCATTATAACTTGGAAATAACTATTTTACAGGGAACATGGGCTATGGAGGGTTAAGTGGCTTGCCCAAGACCACAAGGAGCACCTGTGGGACTAGAAACCGCAGTCCTTCCGGCCCAAGGTTGCTGTCCTCTAGTGGGATTTGAACCCCCGACCTTCCGGCCTGAAGTACCTTGCCCCAACCACTAGGCCACTCCTCCACTCCATGTTGATATGTTCTGTATGATATTGTTCTGTATGATATTCCCTCCTCCCCCCCCCCCCCCGATAGTTGTGGGAGGGAGGTGAAGGAGGGAATTAAACAAAGGGAGAATTTGTGAAAATGATTGTAAATGATGTGTTATCTGAAAATAATAAAAATAAAGTAACACAAAAAAAGAAATATAAATAGTCTCCATAGCTTAGAAAATGTATATAGATTTTTTTTTAGCTATTATAGCCTATGCTGCAGGCTGTAATGGAAGAGAGAACCAGGCATATGCAAAACATGGAGCAGGAGATTGGGCATTGGAGTAGTCTCATATTCTATTGTGTTATAATGCTGTTTTACTCCAACTTTATAAGTCTACTTTATCTTATTTTTGTCAGAAAAGTTTTTTTCTAGAACAGTGGGTGGCTGTCTTTGTTGATCTGCAAAATTTCTTAAAACATGTTTATTCAAATGATTAGTAGTAGTAGGTTATTTTCAATTATTGAGACAGATAAGCATAAAAAATTTAGATACAGTCCCTTTGGACATTTTTGTTTTTCTCTTTCTTTCTATGTGGTTTTGGATATTAAAAGCAGATTTTATATTCATATGTGGGTCTGACTGTTCAATACAACTTCTACCCTCTATTTTTTCTAGCACTGAAATGTAAATGAAATACACATTTTTAACCTGGTTAGCTGCTTAATAGTAGCTGAAAATTCCCCCAAAAAGCCTTTGGAGGGCAGCAGAGAATCACAAACACCAATAAAAAGCCTCATACCATTTTAAGTTTACTTTTCTTTATGTGTAATGAATACCATCAAGAATAACCAGAAATATTTTTAGGCTTACAAGACTATTTAGCTATGAATATCATGTGTAAAGTAGCCATATTAGCAGAATAAGGTTAGGATGATGTAACAATTAATCCAAATATAATTATTAGGATTTCCTCTGCTTTCTTTTTCATGTCTGAGGACATACTGTTTTTGAAAGTTCTTTATATTTAGCTACTCTTATCAGGCAAATGATTTGTCAAGCTCATTGTTTTTTTAACCCTTTGCTTTGAGTGCTTCACCTGCCTATTAAAAACAATGAGTTTTAAATGTTTTTGAAAGAGCCATTCATTTTAGTTGTAGTTTATTGGATGGCACGTGCTATAACTTACAATGCAAGCCTTTTTTGTTATCACTCCAAGAACTAGAAACTATTTGAGGTATCTGAAAAACAGTTTTTTTGGATCTTTTCATAGATGGGCTTAGATTATAGTGTAATCTTTAAAATTCAGCGATTTGAACCTTGCCTCTTGTACATAACTGTTTTGACAGTATTTTACATTTAATATATTTAACTGTGCTAAGGTAGTAGAATAGCTAATTGTATAGTATGTTTAAGCAATAATACCATCAGGGTATCTAGCTCCACTGTACCTAGATCCCTTTAAACATTCACTTCATAGACTCAGCCACTGAAAAGTTTATATGTTATATGACTGGATACTTTGGAGGATGGTAGTACTCCTAAAAATTAAGTTCAGATTCAGACTGAATAAAATTAAAGTCTCTCCTAATTTAAAAGGACATATTTAAGAGAAAATAACTAAATTGAATCGTGCTCAGTTACACAGGTATCATAAAGCGATTTGCCCATGGTTCTCTGCATATGCACAATGAACAGCAGGGAGCTTGAGTTTATAATGCATTACAACGTGTGAACAAAAAAACATACACATTCCATTGTACTTTTTTTAATAATTATTTTTAGTGAAAGTTTTTCCATTCCCAAACAGGTCAGATAAGAAAAGTAAAAGTATTAGGCTGAAACCACTGTTCCCTCTAAGCTGTGCGCGTGTGCGCGCGCACACACCTCGCCGAGTGAGCGCACATACTTGACAACAGAGCGCACAAAAATTACGGTTCTGATTCTGATAGAAAACAACACAGACATTCTTAAAATTGAAAAGTTGTTGTGTATTTACGGTTTTCACAAGTTCTACAATATTTTCTAGTGCAATCAATGTGGTGTACATACTGTATTCTGACGTGTAGTCAAATTTTAAAGTATATAACTCCGAGTGTTGTTATGTGGCGAATAAAAATTTAACCTTCCTTTAAAAGCTGCACAGCTGATATTTTATGTGCACACAGCCTACAGAAAATTAGAGGGAACATCTGAAACACACACATTATACTGAAATTCACATCACTTTTTGTTCTCATCGATATTAAAAAAAAAAAAAAAAAAATGAAACCATAGAATGTAATTTGTTTTTTTTAAAGACTTTTGATGTAATTATTCATTTTAATAGATGCATCTTGTTTTGACCTATAAGATGCATTAGTAGAACATGCTGTATTTGTTTAGGCTTTGTAGCAGAAATAAAGGGCGAAGAACAGAGTAACAGCTGCTTATAGGTAGACCGTCACACTGTTTGAAGGGGTTTTTTTTAATCTCATGAAGTAGAAAAGGCAGACTCTGAAGCAGGGTAAGGAAGAGTTCAAAGGTTCCTATTTCTCTTCAGTGGCAAGGTCAGTTTGCAGCTCTTTAAAGAAATGTCATTTTTGTCTCCAAATAGCTGGGGTCGGTAAATGTTTCATGCTCAGTGGACAGAGTAATTGAGACACTTCTGAATAGACAGTCAGTGTTTGTTGAAGACATGAAGCTATCAAGGTGTAAGATTTTCATATCTAAATATTGCATGCAAGTCTCCTGAGCTTCATTTTCATCTCACAAACTCAAGGCAGAGGCTCTTATGTTTTGCTAGGTCATGTAACACTAGATGATTAAGTGCTTTGTTTACACTGCATATAAATCATTAGTATAAGGTCTTGTGTAATGTTCCATTCACAGACCATAATTAAATTCTTATGGAAACCTGGAATTGTCATAGGGAGAGCTTTATTTTTTACCTTTAGAAACTTACTGTGTCAATTTTGATTTTCTGATCTTTTGTTTAACTTTTTGAATTCTTTCCAGAGCTCTCTGGGGTGCTTCATCAGTGCCATGTCCTGGCATCAGAAATGGTTCATTTCATTCATCAGATGCAGTATTACATCACATTTGAGGTATGCATTAATCAGCTAGTTGTACACTTAAAAAGAGCAGATTTAATCCCTGATTAAGAAGGGGAAAGGAAAAGGGCTGAATTCTGAGGTAAAAAAAGAACCCTCATTTTTTAATCATAGACCAGCAATAATTCTGATTTCTTGTTTCTGCTAGGTGCTTGAATGTTCATGGGATGAGCTTTGGAACAAGGTACAGCAAGCACAAGATTTAGATCATATCATCGCAGCTCATGAAGTGTTTTTAGATACCATTATCTCACGCTGTCTACTGGATAATGATTCAAGAGTAAGCCATTTTCATTTCTTCTAACATAGCTTTTCAATTTTTGTGGTCTTCGCACAACTCTGTAACTATAAGTCATTTATTTTCTGTTTTTAATGTATGGAAGCCCTATATTCTTTATAGGAAGCAATGAATTAGTAGCCCTACCAAGAGAGCAATATCTAAGCAAAATTAGTTATAAAATGTATCTCCAGGAACAAGCAGGAATGTAGTCTTCACATATGGGTAACATCGGTACCAACGGAGTCTGCGCAGAATTGCTCCCCAGCGTCCAATAGGAAAACTTTTGGGAGTGCTCCACTGCACCTGCGTGGCTGCCTTCCCCTCTTCAGTTCTTCATTTTCTGCAGAGTCAGCAGGAAGCAAATCCTGTCACCGCAGAAAATTCTCTTTTTTTTTGTGGTTAGCATCTGCCTTCCTGTCGATGCCAGCACCGTCATGAAACTGCTGGTTCCCTTATTCTTTCTTTTCTTCTTTCTTTTAGTAGTAGTTAAAAAAAAAAAAAAAAACCTTCAGGCATATCGACGCCATCTTAGGCCTTACTGACGGTATGGAGAAACCGACAAGTGGTTTCAAAAAATGTTCCAAATGTGGCAGTACCATTTTGGCAACTGGCACATGTGACTGCTGCTTGAAATGCCTCGGACCCAACCACCAGCCAACAGAATGTTCCCTTTGTAAAAAGGTGACAAAGAGAGGCCTGCAGAACCGGGCCTCTAAATTTGGAACTCTTCGCTTCGGATGCGGTATCTTTGGCATCAACGGCATCAAGAGCCTCATCCTCCTCTCATGGATCTCATCTATCAAAAGTGTCCAAGCAAAGTCTTTCTCAAAGGCAGAAAATTCATCCAGAGGTAGATCTCGTTCCCAGCATCTGAGATGCCTCAGGCGTTGCCCTGTAAGTGTATCGGCCTGCCAAACAGCCCCAGCGAGAGGACCTGCCCTCCAAAGCCATCGAGGGGCCCCAGGATGCTCCCGAATCCTCAACCTCAGGAGAGCTACTGGTGTCATGCTCTGGGCCGGTAGCGCAAGTATCCGTCACTGGTACCCAAGCATCAGCAACCTCAATAGACCAGCATATACTGGCCATTGAGCAGAGCTTGTTAGCTCTATTTGACAGCCTCGGTTCCCATCAAACCTTTGCCCTCAGACACCAGGCCATCGATACCGGTACAGGTACTGACATCTGCACCGGTGCATGATGCGTAGGGATACATGGCACTGTCATCACTGCCACCCATGCTTTCCATCGAGTTCATCACCGATACGGGGATCACCCAAACAGTTCCCCAAACCCAAAACAGACACACATTGGCATCTGTGCCTGGCGGAGGGTGAACACCGTCCCCGCCGATACTTTGAGTCCTCCGATTCCGACTTCCCTGTTTCGGATGAGGAGCCACTTGACCTCCCAGTGGTCCCAGGGCCTGTCTTCGAAGCCCTCCCCGCCTCCAGAACGACGCATGTTGCCTCCTGAGGACATGTCCTTCCAGGAATTCATTTGAGACCTAAATAGGGATCTCTCCATAATAGTCACATCCGAGAAAGAGCCCAGGGTGGAGGAATTTGAGATCCTCCAATACACAACAGCTCCCAAGGAGGTGGCCACCCTACTGGTGCACCGCATCCTCCATAATCTGATGCTCCGGATGTGGGAGACTCCCCTCACGATCTCGTCTCATACTCGACGCCTCAATACTATGTATCGAGTACCGGAGTGTCCTGGCTTCCAAAAGCCACAGCTTCCCCACCATTCAGTGGTGGTGGAATTGGCAGTGCGCCAAATCAAGAGTTCCAAAACTCATTCCTCTAACCCACCGGGTATGGAATCAAGAACCTTCGATGCCTTTGGGCGTCGATGTTTTCAGGCTTCCATGCTTTCAGCCAGGATTAACTCCTGTATACTCTACATGGATATGTTCCTCAAGGAGGTTACCAGGGACCTCGAGGCCATGGCCCTCTGTTCTCCTAGATGATGCGAGAAGACTGTCATGCTCTGGTCAAACTTATCCAAAATGTATCGAAGTTTGTCAATAGGAGCAACCTTCGATGTGTTTGAATGCACAAGCAGAGCCACAGCAATATGCATCAGTGCACGCAGGATTGCATGGCTTCAGGTCTCACATCTTGAACAGTGGGTTCAAGATAAGCTGGGCAACATATCTTGCACAGGGGAGAACGTCTTTGGCAAAGACTGACAGGATAAGGCTTCTCAGAGTCAGAGTAGCACTCTAAACAGGCTGTCCAGAGCAACAGCTAACCCTGCTAGAAAAAAGACAGCTGCAAAGAAGGCTTTCTTCAATAATAATAAGAAATTGTACTCTTATCCTCCTCCTTCTCAGTACCAGGCTCAAGGCCCTCAGAAGAGGCAGCAGCCTCCTAAACAGCAAAAGAAGCCACAGGTGGCTAAATCTCAACCAGCTCCGCAGCCACAGTCTGCACCTGTTTTTTTTTACTTTTTTCTAGAGAATATTGCCACCGTGCCTCTGGAGGACCCTCACCCCCTCCACATAGCAGGCAGACTGTGCCACTATGCCCACAGATGGTACCTTATCACCTCAGAATAGTGGACACTAACCATAGTTTGGGAGAGGTAGAGACTTCATCTGCAAACTCTGCCCCCCTCGACTCTCATAGGGGAAAATCACACTCACTGCTCGCCTACAAGAAGAGGTCTCTTCTCTTCTATCCCAGGGCACCATAGAAGATGTCCCGATATCCCAACAGTGAATGGGGTTCTACTCTCTGTATTTTCTCATACTAACGAAGACCGGCGGGTACAAACCTATCCTGGTCCTCAGAAACCTCAACAAGTTTCTAGTCCACAAAAAGTTCAAATTGATCTCTCTAGGGACTCTTCTTCCCTATCTCCAGAGTCAGAACTGGCTCTGTTTTGTAGATCTAAAAGAGCATATACACATATCCCCATCCACCCAGGATACAGGAAATATCTACGCTTCCTCTTTCAGGGAAGACATTATCAGTACAAAGTCCTTCCTTTTGGACTCGCTTCTACCCCAAGAGTCTTCACAAAGTGCATGGCGGTGGTAGCCACATATCTAAGATCTCGGGGGATACTTAGACGACTGACTCATAAGAACAGACACTTCTCAAGAGGTTCAGCTTTCCTTGCATTGTACAATCACGGTACTACAATACTTTGGATTTGTCATAAACTTTCCAAAATCCCACCTCGCTTCAACTCAGAGACTAGAATTCGTCGGAGCTTTACTAGACACACAATGGTCCAGGGTGTTTCTGCCCCAACTCCGTTATGCCCGTCTCATAGAGCTAGTGTCCCAAGCGTTACTCAGACCATCTGACTGCCAAGAAACGTTGCAGCTTCTGGGGCACATGGCCTCAACAGTATATGTCATGCCATACAGAAACATCCATATCAACAACTACAACAGTCCCCTTTTTACCTTTAGAGGTCCTCTGTTTGTCCCATGTTTTTTTGAATTCAGTTACTGTCCTCATCTCTACCACCTCCACTGGGAGACTATTCCACAGATCCACTACTCTTTCCGTAAAGAAATATTTCCCCATATCACTCCTGAATTTATCTCCCTTCACCCTCATCCCATGTCCCCTCATAGCAGAACTTGCTTTCAAATGAAAGAGGCTCTCTCCCTTAACATTTATGCCACGGTGCTATTTAAACATCTCAATCATATCACCTCTACCCTGCCTTTCCTCTAAGGTGTAAATATTAAGATCCTTAAGTCTGTCTTCATATGCTTTATAATGAAGACCACTAATCATTTTAGTAGCCACCCTCTGCACCGACTCCATCCTGTTCACATCCTTTTGAATGTGCAGTCTCCAGAATTGCACACTATACTCCAAATGAGGTCGCACCAAAGACTTATACAGAGGCATTATCACCTCCTTTTTTTTGCTAGCCATTCCGCTCCGTATGCACCCAAGCATCCTTCTAGCTTTTGCCATCGCCTTTTCTACCTGTTTAGCTACTTTAGATCATCAGACACAACCACGTCTAGGTCCCGCTCTTCTTTAGTGGACAAAAGTACTTCACCCCCTATACTATATTGCTCCCTTGGATTGCTGCAGCCCAAATGCATGACCTTACATTTTTTAACATTAAATCCCAGCTGCCAAATTCTAGACCATTCTTCAAGCTTAGCTAGATCCCTCCTCATGTTATCTACACCTTCCTGAGTGTCTACTCTATTGCAGATTTTGGTATCATCCGCAAAGAGGCAAACCTTACCCGACAGCCCTTCCGCTGTATCACTAACAAAGATGTTAAAAAGAATCGGACCGAGTACAGATCCCTGGGGCACAGCACTGGTAACATCGTTCTCCTCAGAGTGAGCTCCATTTATCTGTACTCTTTGTCGCCTCCCACCCAACCAATTTCTAACCCAAGCAGTAACTTTAGGGTCCATCCCTAGGGTGCTCAGTTTGTTTATAAGTCGCCTGTGAGGAACAGTGTCAAAGGCTTTACTGAAATCTAAATACACCACATCTAGGGCTCTCCCTCGGTCCAACTCCCTGGTCACCCAGTCAAAGAAATCAATCAGATTTGTCTGACAAGACCTGCCTCTGGTGAATCCATGCTGCCTCGGATCCTATAATCCGCTGGACTCCAGAAACCTCACTATTTTCTCTTTCAGCAGCGTTTCCAATAATTTACTCACCACCGAAGTTAAACTAACCGGCCTGTAGTTTTCAACCACATCCTTACTTCCGCTTTTGTGTAAAGGCACCACATGAGCCTCTCTCCAGTCCTTTGGCACCACTCCCGACTCCAACGAGGCATTGAAAAGGTCAGTCAGTGGAGTGCTAGAATATCCCCAAGTTCACTCAGTATTCTAGGGTGTATCCCATCCGGTCCCATCGCTTTGTCTACTTTAAGTTGAGCTAGTTTCTCACGAACAGTCTTCTGAAAATTGTTCAAGATGTCCCTCGCTTCTGTTCCTGTTTGTGGGTGTTTTCTGAGGTCCTGCTCCTGGTTCTTCATCTGAACACAGAACAGAAATATTTGTTAAGCAATTCCGCTTTATCCTTATCAGCTTCTACATATTCCTCCCCTGCACCCTTGAGTCTGACAATACCACTTTTGCCCTTCCTCTTCTCACTAACATATCTGAAAAATGTCTTATCCCCCCATTTTATTGCACTGACTATTTCCTCCTCCTTTTGAATCTTTGCCTTCCTGACTACTTTGCTAGCTTCTCTAAGTTTTTCCAAATATAGATGCCTGTCTTCCTCTCTCTGTGATCTCTTGTATTTCACGAAGGCCTCCCTCTTTTTCTTTACTTTTTCAGCTACCTCTTTCATCAAACATAAGTGGACAGCTCAGTGAACTCTTACCTCCCAATGGACGCAGGCCTCAGGCCACCTCAGGGACAAGATCCAAGTCGCCCCTCTCACCACATCCCTCCAATGGTGGTGTTCCCCTGAAAATCTCCTCATCAGGTCACCTTTTCAGATGTTTCCGCATTAATGCACCCTGCCAACGGATGCCTCCAAACTGGGATGAGGAGCTCACTTGGGCACTCTCTCTACACAAGGCCTTTGGACAATGCAGGAGGCACAGCTCCAGATCAATCTCCTGGATTTTCATGCAATCTCAAATGTCCTCAGGGTGTTTCAAGATCAACTCAGTACACAAAGGGTCCTAATCAGAACAGACAATTGAGTGGCCATGTTCTATGTGAACAAACAGGACAAAGGAGGCTCTCCATCTGTGGTCCTTTGCCATTTCTCATCAAATACACTTCCAAGTGGTATATCTCCCAGGGGAGCTCAATGTCTTGGTAGACAGCTGAGTCAAATCCTTCTTCCCCACGAATGGTCCCTCCATCCAGACACAGCGTCCTACATCTTTCAGACCTGGGGAACTCTAGACATAGATCTATTTGCCACTCCGCGGAATGTCAAGCTTCCCCGCTTCTGCACCAGGACTCTGACGCCCAGCACCAGCAGGTGGATGCTTTCCACCTGCATTGAGGTCAGGGTCTCCTTTATGCTTTCCCTCCCATACCCTTCATTCCACAGATTCTTTTGAAGCTACAGGACAACGAGGGCTCCATGATTCTCATAGCCCCTCGCTGTCAACCGTGGTTCCCTCTGCTGCTAGTTCTTACTCAGACTCAGCCTTTACAATTGGAATCTGCGCTCGATCTCCTCTCTCAGGAAGATGGGACATTGCTCCATCCCAATCCACAGTCTCTCTGCCTCACAGCTTTGCTGCTGAGAGCATAGCATTACAAGACTTTAACCTTACACAAGAGCTTAAGGAGATCCTGTTGGCTTCCAGGAAGCCATCCACTAGGCGTTCCTATGGTTTCAGGTGGTGCAGATTCTCTGTCTGATGTCCTTGTCTGCTTCTGTGGAGGCACTCCAAGTATATCCTCCACCTGTCCTCAACAGGTCTCTAGACCAGCTCAGTGAGAGTTCACCTTTGTGCCATTGTGGCACAACCGCTAGTAGCAAGCTTTATGAGGCGGCTCTTGCTGACCAAGCCACCCATTAAGGCACCTCTGGTGGTTTCAGATTTCAATGTTGTTCTAGTACAGCTTCTTAAGCTGCCCTTTGAACCATTGACTGTGACCCCACTAAAGTTCCTTTCATGGAAAGTTACCTTCCTCATTGTCCGCACTTCAGCTAGACACATTAGTGAGCTTCGGGCTTTGGTGGCAGACACACCCTATACCAGGTTCTGCCATGACATGGTCGTCCTTAGGACTCACCTGCATTTCATGCCAAAGGTGTTGTCCCTTTTTCATTTAAATCAGTCAGTTTACCTTCCTGTATTCTTTCCTAGACCGCATGTGTCTAGAGTAGAAGCAACCTTGCATAACCCAGACTTCAAGTGTGTGTTGGCTTTTTATCGCCAGAGACCCTAGTCACCTGAGTCTCCCAGTATCTAAACGTACACTCTCCAGATGGATAGCGGACTGCATTTCATTTGCTTATGACGAAGCAGGACTCTCTCTGGAAGGGCATGTCACTGTCATAATGTTCGTACCATGGCTACCTCAATGACAAACCTACACTCTATAACCATTGACGAAATTTGCAAGGCAGCAACTTGGTCTTCTGTCCATACTTTTGCTGCCCATTCTTGTCTGGACAAGGACTCCCACTGTGGTGCCATGTTTGGTAAGCTGTTCTCCAGCACCTCTTTCAGACTTAGGGGCAACTCCTACACTCCGTCCCGGAGTTTGACGATACCAGACATCCACGAGAGAGCCAAGACCTCTTGAAGCCTACTCCGAGGCAAACCTTCACCGGTTCTGAGGTCACTTCATCTGGGAACTAGGGAGTCCCATATGTGAAGGCTACATTCCTGCTTCTTCCTGGAGATAGCATAGTTACCTATAACAAGTGATCTCCAGGAACAGCAGGAATTTAGTCTTCACAACCCGCCCTCCTCCCCTAGGAGTCATAGAGTTTCCTTCTCTTACTCTCCTTTTTCTCAGTTACAAACTCAACTGAGAAAGGGAGTTGGGAAGGCAGCCACGCAGACGCAGTGGAATGCTCCCAAAAGCTTTCCTATTGGATGCTGTGGAGTGTTCCCGCAAGTGCTCCGTCGGTATTGACATCACCCATATGTGAAGACTAAGTTCCTGCTGTTCTCAGAGATCACCTATTACAGGTGAGTAACTACGCTTTATGTGCTGTCTAGTGTGTTAATCAACTTTAATAATCTCTGTCCTTACCACCATGTCCCCATTTTTGTTGGCCTTTTTTAACTGGTGCTATCTACATAATATACTACTACCTTATTTCTATAATACCACTATACGAGACATGCACAAGGTTTTGTGTATCCCTTTACCTTGCTATCTACTTGGTGACATCATTGTTAATTTAATTATATTCCGTACCCACTAGAGATCATATGGATGGTATTGCTATTTGCTTTATCCAGGAGGATTGCATTAGAGGTTTTCTCTGGTGACAAGCAGTAACAATGAGCTCTGTCATGTGCATTAAAGATAGGAATGCTTCTAGAGTTTTATATGCACAGGCAACTTCTCACACACCATTGATCATCTGCTGATGGGTGATTTCCTTGTTTATCTTTAGAAGGCACACACCGTCCACCAAAACCTCACATTTTAGGACATAAGATTAACATATTGGGTGAGACCAAAGGCCCATCAAGCTCATTATCTTGATTCTAACAGTGGCCAATCTAGGTCACAAGTTCCTGTCATGTATTCAAAGAGTAGATGGACTCCATGCTACTCACTCCCAGGGTTAAGCAGTAGCTTTCGTCAGGTTTTCATGGCTATTAACAGCTTATGGATTTTTTCTCCACAAACTTTACCAAACCATTTAAAATTAGCCATGCTAGTTGTTTTTACCTCTCCTTTGATATAGAAGTGCAGAGATTAATTGTACGTTGAGTGAAATGATTTCTTTGATTTATTTTAAATGTGCTATTTGTAATTTTATGGAGGGTCCCCTAGAATATATACTTTTTGAAAGCATAAACAACTGATTCATGTTTATTCATTCTACTCCTCTCATGGTTTTATAAATCTGTCATATCTCCCCTCAGCTTCCCTCCAAGCCAAAGAGCCCTGATCTGTTTAGCTTTTCTTCATGGGAAGTGGTTCTTTTCCCCTTATTTTGGTTGCCCTTCTTTATACCTTTTCTAGTTTCATCATATCTTTTTTGAGATATGGTGACCAAAATTGCACATAATACTGAAGGTGTGATCACACCATGATTATTCTTTATTCCTTTCGTTATAATTCCTCATATTCTCTTTGCTTTTTTTGACCATTATCATGCACTGAGTGGAGGATTTCAACATTGTTCATGACTCCTCCTAGATTCTTTTTCCTGGGTGGTCACTCATAATCTAGAATGTAGGATTGTGTAATTAGTTTAGATTATCTTTCCCTATATGCATTACTTTTCACTTGTCTACATATAAATGTCATTTGCCATTTGAATGCCCAGTCTTCCTGTCTTGTCAGGGTCCTCTTGCAATCTGCTTGTGATTTAACAACTTTGAATAATTTTGTGTGGTCTGCAGATTTGATCACCCCTCATTGTTTTCCACATTTATAAATCTTTTCTGACTTTTATTTTTCATTTTATAGAGAGTAACTTAGATGACGGCTACTCTCCAAGCTTTGCTTTGGAGCCCTTGCTACAGTCTGCAAGACATAAATCCCCTAATAGAGGATGTTTTCTTTCCTTTCTTTTGCTAGAAGATGGCTAAGGCCATCCCATTTGATTTGCAGGTATCAAGAGAATCCTGTCTACATTTAAAACCTTAATTAGCTGTGCTCAGCTGTCCCTAAATAAGAAACAATATTGAAGTCGTGGGAGGGTAGGCGCCAAGAAATATGTACAGACAGCTCCTGAATTAAGTCACTTTTAGCTTACACTGAAACATAGAAACATGACGACAGAAAAAGACCACAAGGCCCATCTAGTCTGTCCTTCCATAACAACAACTACAACAGTCCACTGGAGCATCTTTATCAATTAAGTTCTCAAGAGAACTAGAAGCCTCTGTCCACTAAGCCTTTAGTTTTATCTCAGCACTGTGCTTGCTACATGAAAGGCAGACTAACTTGCCTATGTAGCCATTTTCCACACACTAGAGATGATTTGAAAAAAAGGACACCTATTTCAAAGTTGGAAAAAAACACCTATTTTAAAAAAAAAAACCATAAATAAGTGCCCACATGTGTTCATAAAATAGACTCCAGAACCAGCCCCTATAATATACAAATTTACATCTGCTTCCAAGGTGGTGTAAATTTGTGTGTTCTCTATGCTTGTCCACAGTGCTATGCTCCTCCTCTGCCCTACACCTCTGGGAACACCTGTACATGGTCTGCGTTAAAGTATATGTAATATTTGGGCATGTGTACTTCTGCACATATATCCACACAAAATTTTATAAGAATCCTTTTCAGTGTGTGAAACATGCTTTCTCCAGGACCAAGCAGGAAGTCAGTCCTCACTTATGGGTGTCATCGACGCCGATGAAGCCCCAGCGGAGCATTTCCCCAGCTTTCCATGAAAGCCTTTGGGAATGCTGGCACACATGCGCGGTTCCCTTCCCACCTAAAGGGTGCCATCTTACCTCAGTCTCTCTTTTTCCGTGAAGCCCATCGGACGTGTGTCCTTTTTTTCCCGGAAAAGAGAAGTTTTTTCTTGGCGTTGTGCTTTTTTCCTCGGATTCGACGTCGGTTCCCCTCCCGCCGGGTTCGGTACACCGGTATCGAATCACCCTTTTTCCTTTTTCGGTTTTTGCCCTTAGTGGCTAGGCGCTCACGCCAAATCTTTTTCTTTTTCTCTGGAAGGCCGGTCCTTTGACCTCGCAGGGACCCTTTTCTCCCCGATGTCTTCCAGCGGTTTCAAAAAGTGTGATCGGTGTAAGAAGATGTCTCTCACCGACACACACGACTACTGCCTTCGGTGCCTTGGCCCGGACCACGATTCTAAAACGTGTGGGCCATGTGGAAAAATGTCTTCCAAGGCCCTCCGAAGTCGTCAGCAACAAAGTGAAAGGCTTTTCTCGGACTCAGTCTCTGCCCGGGCCTGGACCTCGTCTGAGGCCTCAACATCTCGGGATTCCGATCCCGAGAAGCGTCGGAGCTCCTCGGACAGGGGGTCCCCCGACCGGCAACGTAAGAGGAAGAAGTGGCTTGCGAGGGCGGCGTCGGAGGAGGTCCCTGAGCCCTCGAGGGCCAGGTCTAAGACCCCCGACCATCGTCCCGGACCCGTGGACCAGGAGAAGCCAACTAAAGTTCCTCGCATGGAGCCGGAGTCTGCTGGACACGTAAGTCCTGTTGTCCTCGTGGACTCGCCTCCCCGAGTACTGACGTCCGGGGCCCGAGTCGGGGGCTGCTGCGTCACCCGAGCTGAGTCTCAGGTTGACAGCCTTGAAGAGCAGAATGTCTGCCTTCATGGATCAGCAGCGAGCACTGATGGCCAGCCTGTCTGGCGCATCTGCCCCGACCACCGGGACATCGACTTCGAAGTCGACCCCGGAGACCGAGCCGATACTCGAGTCCCTTGCGGCTCGAGGTCGTCCTCGGTCAAGGTCTCCCTCGACCTCCCATTCGGAACCGAGGGTCTCGACGCCGGTGGCACCGGCGTCGGGGTGGGTGCCTAGAGGCCCCGTGGGGTCGGACCTCGACTCGACATCGGACGAGTCTGCTTGGGAGACCGAAGACGAGGAGTCTCCTGACACCTTCAAGACTCGGTGTGTCCCTTCAGAGAAGGAAGAAGAAGCTCGCGAGGGTGGCGTCGGTGGAGGCTCCTGGATCCTCGAGGGCCAGGTCGCTTAGCCCTGACCGCCGCCACGGGCTCTCAGAATCGGAGAGGCCGTTCAAGTTACCTTGTGTGGAGCCGGAATCCCCGAGTCACCTAAGTGCTGTTGTACTCGTGGACTCTCCTCCGGGGGAGCCAACGTCGGGGCCCGAGTCGGGGACTGCTGAGTCTCCTGAGCTTGGACTCAGGTTGACGGCCTTGAAGAGCAGCTTGGCTGCCTTCATGGAACAGCAGCGGGTGCTAATCGCCGGTCTGACCGGTGCATCTGCCCCAGCCACTGGGACCTCAACGTCCATGTTGACCCCGGAGACCGAGCCGATCCTCGAGTCAAAGAAGTCTCGAGTCGATCCTCGGTCAAGGTCCCCCTCGACCTCCCGTGTGGGGCCGAGGTCATCGACGCCGATACCCTTGGCGTCGGGACAGGTGGCACCGAGGCCCATACGGCCGGAGCTGCTCGATTCCTCCTCAGAGGAGTCGGCGTGGGAGACGGAGGACGAGGAGTCCCGCCGGACACCTTCCGACCCCGGTGTGTCCCTTCGAACTCGGAGTCCGAGCCTCGGAAAAGGTCCCCCCCCGGAGGATACCCAGTTCTCGGACTTCATGAGGGACATGGCCAAAGCCTTGGCCTCCCCTGCGGACGCCGAGGAGGAGCCTCGAGCCGAGGAGCTCGATGCCCTCCAGGATGACTTTCCTCCGAAGGAAGCCTTTACTGTACTGGTTCCTCCGATGCTGGAACGGCTGCTCTTCCATATGTGGGAGGCACTGGCACGGTTCTTAGCAAACGGGTCGATTCCATTTATCGAGTCCATAAGAGCCCTGGGTTCCAAAAGACGCAGCTACCGCACAACCCATGGTTGTGGAATCGGCCATGCACCATCTGAAGAGTCAGAAGATGCACTCCTTGGTGCCCCCCAGCCAGGAGGCCTGGAACCTGGATGCCCTCGATAGAAAGTGCTTCCAGGGCTCTATACTATCTTGCCGTGTCCAGACCTACTAGCTGTACATGGGCATGTTACCTACGAGACCTGGCAAAGAAGATCTCCGGGTTCTCAGCTGGCCTCTCCAAGGAACCTTTGCAGAGGTTCAAGGCTTTGTCAACAAGGATCCGAGAGTGCTCGAAGTTTATCTCTCAAGCAGCCTATGATGGCTTCGAGGCTTCGGCCTGACTAGCCGCAGCTGGCATCGGTGCACGCCGTCAGGCCTGGCTGCACTAATCAGACCTGGAGTCATGGGTGCAGGACAAGTTGGTCGATGTCCCCTGCCAAGGTGAAAACCTTTTCGGTAAGCCCATGACTGAAAAGGCTGCAGAAATCGAGACTGAGACTCTCACCAGGACAAGGCTGTCCAGGAAGACTTCTGCCCCTTCTCAGAAAAAGAAGGGCTCGGGAAAGAAGCCCTTTTTCTCGAGGAAGGGTGCTGCCTACAAATCCTACCCTCAATATCAGGCCTCTCCAGCTCCCCAACAGGGCCAGCAGGCCAAGGGGCAGGGGCATGGGCCCCGTAGGCAGAAGACCCCCAAGACGGCAGCTTCGGCTCCTGCACAGCAGGGAGCGGGGTTTTGACTCCCACAGCATAGCCTCTTCTCCACAGCTGGCTCCACTCAGCACAGGAGGTTGGCTGACCCTTTACGCCTACAGGTGGCCAGCCATTACAGGGGATACCTGGGTACTCAGCATAGTCCAAAAGGGCTACATGCTCCACTTCCATCAGCTACCCCCCTCCTACTTTCCAGGGGAGCCTCCAAGATTCCCTCTGCACAGAAACCTCCTCCTTCAGGAGTTGGCAAGTCTTCTAAAGGAACAGGCAGTGGAACCGGTGCCTCACCACCTGGAAGGGCAAGGCTTCTACTCCAGGTACTTCCTGGTACTAAAAAGGACAGGAGGCCTCCGGCCTATCCTAGACTTGCGAAACCTAAACAAGTTTCTGGAGAGGGAAAAGTTCAAGATGCTTACCCTTGGGATACTGCTGCCCTACCTCCAGCAGGGAGATTGGCTATGCTCCTTAGACCTAAAGGATGCTTATACTCACATCCTCATTCACCCAGACCACAGAGAATATCTCAGATTTGTGGTGGGAGGAAACCATTTTCAGTACAGGGTACTTCCCTTTGGCCTAACTTCCGCCCCCCCGGGTTTTCACCAAATGCCTGGCGGTGGTGGCGGCCTATCTCAGGAATCAGGGAATTCTCCAGGACAAAGCAGGAAGTCAGCCCTCACATATGGGTGACATCGACGTCGATGGAGCCCCCTGCGGAGCATTTCCCCAGCTTTCTATGAAAGCCTTTGGGAATACTGCATGCATGCGCGGTCCCCTTCCCGCCTAAAGGTGCCATCTTGCTCAGTCTCTCTTTTTCAGTGGAGCCCATCGGACGTTTGTCCTAGTTCACCCGGAAAACAGTTCGATTTTTTCTTCAAATTCTTAAGATTTCTTAGGTTTTTTCTCCGGTTTGACGCCGGTTCCCCTTCCTGCCGTGTTCGGTACACCGGTATCGAGCCCGATCTTATTTTTTTGGTTTTTGCCATTCGTGTCTGGCGTTCGCGCCCTTTTTTTCCTTTTTCCTGGAAGGCCGGTCCTTTGACCTCGCGGGGACTCTTTTTTTCCCCAATGGCTTCCAGTGGTTTTAAGAAGTGTGATCGGTGCAAGAAACTAATGTCTCTCACCGACACACACGACTGCTGCCTTCGGTGCCTCAGTCCTAATCATGATCCTAAGATCTGTGTACCGTGTGGAAAAATGTCCACTAAAGCACTGCGAAGTCGTCAGCACCAAAAGGAAAGGCTTTTCTCCGATTCGGCCTCCGGCCGGACCCGAACCTCGTCTGAGGCCTCGATGTCTCGGGAGTCTGACCCCGAGCATCATCGGGGTTCCTCGAAAAGGGGGTCCCCCGAGCGGGAGCAAAAGAGGAAGAAGCGGCTCGCGAGGGTGGCGTCGGAGGAGGTCCCTGGCTCCTCGAGGGCTAGGTCTCGGACCCCCGACCCCCATCCCGGACCCGTGGAACAGGAGAAGCCATCAAAAGTACCTCAAGTGGAGCCAGAGTCTGCTGGACACGTAAGTCCTGTTGTCCTCAAGGACTCTCCTCCCAGGGAGCCGACGTCGGGCCTGGCGCCGTCGGGGCCCGAGTCGGTGGCTGCTGAGTCTCCTGAGCTGGGTCTCAGGCTGACAGCCTTGGAGTGCAGACTGTCTGCCTTCATGGATCAGCAGCGGGTGCTGATGGCCAGCCTCGCTGGCGCATCTGCCCCGACCACCAGGACATCGACGTCCAAGTCGACCCCGGAGACCGAGCCGATACTTGAGACCATGAAGGCTCGAGGTTGTCTTCTGTCACGGTCACCCTCAACTTTCCGGTCGGGACCGAGGGCGTCGACACCGGTGCTTTCAGCGTCGAGGCGGGTGCTGCCGGGCCCCGCGCGGTCTGAGCCCGACTCCTCTTCGGACGAGTCCACCTGGGAGACGGTGGACGAGGAGTCCCCCGCTACCTTCAAGACTCGGTGCGTCCCATCGGACTCACCGCAGTCTGAGCCCCGGAGTAGGTCCTCTCTGGAGGATACCCGGTTCTTGGAGTTCGTTCGGGATATGGCCACTGCTTTGGCGATCCCGAGGAGGAGCCTCAAGCCAAAGAGCTTGAGGCACTCCAGTATGACTCTCCTCCGAAGGAGGCCTTTACTGTGCCGGTTCCTCCTATGTTGGAACGGCTCCTCTTCCGGATGTGGGAGGCACCGGCCTCAGCGCCAGTTCTCAGCAAGCGGGTCAATTCCATTTATCGACTCCGTAAGAGCCCTGGTTTTCAGAAGGCACAGCTACCACACCATTCAATGGTGGTGGAATTGGCCATGCATCGTCTGAAAAGTCAGAAGATGCACTCCGCGGTGCCCCCTGGCAGGGAGGCCCGGAACCTGGATGCGTTTGGTAGAAAGTGCTTCCAGGGCTCGATGCTTGCTTGCCGTGTCCAGTCTTACCAGCTGTACATGGGCATGTACTTGCGGGACCTGGCAAAGGAGCTTGCCGGGTTCTCTGCTGGCCTCTCCGGGGAACCTTTGCAGAGGTTCAAGTCCTTGTCTTCGGGGATCCGGGAATGCTCTAAGTTCATGTCCCGAGCGGCCTACGATGGCTTTGAGGCCTCGGCCCGTGTTGCGGCAGCCAGCATCGTGGCTCGGCACCAGGCATGACTGCAGTCATCAGACCTCGAGCCATGGGTTCAGGACAAGTTGGTCAATGTCCCTTGCCGAGGTGAGAACCTTTTTGGCAAGCCCATGGCCGAGAAGGCTGCTGAGCTCGAGACCAAGCACCTCACGAGGACAAGGCTGTCTCGAAAGACTTCTGCCCCTTCACACAAGAAGAAGGGCTCGGGTAAGAAGTCCTTTTACCCAAGGAAGGCGACTGCCTACAAACAGTTCCCACCTTACCAGGCCTCCCCCGCTCCCCCACAGGGTCAGCAGGCCAAGGGGCAGGGGCATGGGCCTCGTAGGCAGAAGGCCCCCAAGCCTCTAGCTCCTGCTCCTACACAGCAGGGTGGGGGGTTTTGACTCCCAAGGCATAGCCTTTCCGTCTCTGCTGTCCCATCCCTGTACAGGAGGTCGACTAGCCCTGTTTGCCCACCGG
Source organism: Ichthyophis bannanicus (assembly GCA_033557465.1). NCBI lineage: Eukaryota > Metazoa > Chordata > Amphibia > Gymnophiona > Ichthyophiidae > Ichthyophis > Ichthyophis bannanicus. The sequence goes on from CM066035.1 coordinate 636,197,897, forward strand.
TAGCCACCCATTACAGGAGACAACTGGGTCTTAAGCATAGTCCACAAGGGCTGCATGCTTCATTTTCATCAGTTGCCTCCTCCCTACTTTCCAGGAGAGCCTCCAAGGCCTCCTCTTCATACAGCCCTCCTCCTGCAGGAGCTTCAGGGGCTGTTGCGAGACCAGGCGGTGAAGCCTGTGCCTCCCCACCTGCAAGGTCACGGTTTCTACTCCAGGTACTTCCTAGTACCAAAGAGAACAGGGGACCTCAGGCCTATTCTCGACCTCAGAAATCTCAACAAGTTCTTAGAGAAGGAAAAGTTCAAGATGCTTATTCTTGGAACACTTCTGCCCTACCTCCAGCAGGGAGATTGGCTATGCTCTTTAGATCTAAAGGATGCGTACACTCACATCCTCATTTATCCAGACCACAGAAAGTACCTCAGGTTCATGGTGGGAGGAAACCATTATCAGTACAGAGTGCTGCCATTTGGCCTCACCTCCGCCCCCAGGGTCTTTACCAAATGCCTGACAGTGGTGGCGGCCTACTTAAGGAATCAGGGTATCTTTGTCTTCCCCTATCTGGACGACTGGCTCATCAGGGGTCAGACATTCCAGGAGGTCAGGCAAGCCACCCTCCGAACGATTTCTCTACTCCAACACCTGGGGTTTGTCATAAACTTTGCAAAGTCCACTTTGCTCCCCTCCAAAAACTTGGAGTTCATAGGAGCAAGGCTAGACTCTCTGCAGGCAAAGGCTTTCTTGCCAGAGGACAGAGCCCAAAGACTGATGTCCTTGGCAAACCAGTTTCTCAGCAGGTCACTGGTCTCCGCCAGGCTCTGCCTGAGACTTCTTGGCCACATGGCTTCGACAGTGCATGTAACACCCCATGCCAGGCTTGATATGAGGCCTGCGCAATGGTGCCTCAGAACTCAGTGGTCGCAGGCCACAGGGAGCCTCAGAGACAGAGTAAGGGTGTCCAGACCATTCCTGCACTCCCTACGTTGGTGGCTGCATCTCCCCAACTTACTGAAAGGGATGCCTTTTCAGCCACCTGGGTTCACAGTGGTATTGACCACCAATGCCCCTCTGCAGGGCTGGGGAGCACACTGTCTGGGCAAGTGCACCCAGGGGCTGTAGTCTCCCTGGGAGGCCCAGCAGCAAATCAATCTACTGGAATTGTGGGCTATTCGCTTAGCCCTCAAGACTTTCTCTCAAACCCTGGCCCACCAGTCTGTCTTAGTACAAACAGACAATCAGGTAGCCATGTTTTATGTGAACAAACAGGGCGGCACCTGGTCCAGGCTCCTTTGTCAGGATGCGCAGGACCTTTGCTTGTTTGCGCTCAGCCGCAACATGTTGCTCAGGGCAGTTTATCTTCCTGGCCTGGAAAATTACCTGGCAGACAGATTGAGCAGGATTCTGCAGCCCCACGAATGGCAACTCCATCCCTTTGTGGTTCAGAAGATTTTCCTGAGATGGGGACTTCCATCCATAGATCTATTTGCCTGTCCCCTGAACAGACAGCTGCCAAGGTTCTGCTCCAGAAAACCGCATCCTCTGCGGATAGCAGCGGATGCTTTTCTAATTCCTTGGTCCCAGGGCCTCCTGTCTGCGTTTCCTCCCACGCCTTTGGTGGCCCGGACCCTGTTCAAAATTCTCCAGGACAAGGCCTCGGTCCTTCTGGTAGCTCCCAGGTGGCCGAGGCAACCTTGGTTCCCACTTCTGCTTCAACTAGCAGTGGACACTCCACTACCTCTGGGGTTGCAGCCCGACATTCTTTCTCAGGACCAGGGGTCTCTTCTATACCCCATTCTCAAATCTCTCAATTTGATGGCCTGGAAGCTGCAAGGGTAGTTTTGGCACCTTGGGGCCTACCTCCAGAAGTTGAAGAGGTCGTCCTGGCCTCTAGGAAGCAGTCCACTAGAAAAACCTATGCCCTGAAATGGAAAAGGTTTTCTGTGTGGTGTCAGCTACGTACAGAAGATCCTTTCTCCTGTACTGTACCAGTAGTACTTCAGTACCTGCTGCACTTCTCCAATCAGGGCCTTAAGTCCAAGTCTGTTCGGGTCCACCTCTCAGCTCTGGCAGCTCACCACTCTCTGGTGGAAGGACACTCTCTGTCGGTTCACCCCTTGGTGTCCCGGTTCCTCAGGGGTTTGCCCTTGCTCAAGCCTCCTGTCCGTCCTCCAGCCCCTGAGTGGGAGTTGAATGTGGTCTTGCAACAACTGACTCGCCCAGCTTTTGAGCCGATGGCTACTTGTCCTCTCCGCTTCCTTTCCTGGAAGACTCTCTTCCTGGTAGCCTTAACCTCGGCCAGACGAGTGAGTGAGCTTCAGGCCCTGGTCTGTGACAGGCCTTACACCCGATTTTATAGGAACAGGGTAGTCCTTAGGACTCATCCAAAGTTCCTCCCTAAAGTTGTCTCCTCTTTCCACCTCAACCAAGAGGTGGTTCTTCCAACATTCTTCCCTAGGCCTCATGCAAGCCAGGCTGAAGCGGTCCTGCATACCCTGGACTGTAGAAGGGCCTTATCCTTCTACCTTGACCATACGCTGGGGCATAGAAGGGCTACTCAGCTCTTCGTATCTTTTGACCCTAATAATCTGGAGTTAGCTGTGTCCAAGCGTACCTTGTCCATATGAGTGGCTGACTGTATCACCTGGGCTTACAGGGCGGCTGACCTTCCCTTGCAGGGTCTGGTCACGGCCCACCGTGTAAGGGCTATGGCTGCCTCAGTAGCTCATCTCCGCTCTGTACCGTTGGCAGACATCTGCAGGGCTGCAACTTGGTCCTCAAGCCAGACCTTTGCGGCCCATTACTGCCTGGAGGGGGAGTCCCGTAGGGACAATGCTTTTGGCCAGGCAGTCCTCCGGAATCTCTTTGAGGTTTAGGCAACTCCTGCCCTCCAGCCCTCCGTTGGGCTACCGGTGGAGGTTCTTTCAGTGAAAAGCCTTTCTTTGATGCTGGGACTAGAGGGAGTTCTTTTGTTCAGCTTGGGTTCCTGGTAGCCCAGAGCTAGGGAGTCACCCATATGTGAGGAATGACTTCCTGCTTGGTCCTGGAGAAAGAGTAGTTACTCACCTGTAACAGGTGTTCTCCAGCAGCAGCAGGAATCAGTCCTCACAACCCTCCCTCCTCCCCTGGGAGTTGCAGTTGTACATAGTTTCTTTTATATTTTTGTGTGCTGTTTTTTAGCTATGTCATTTGAGTGAGCAAGATAGCACCTTTAGGCGGGAAGGGGACCGCACATGCGTGCAGTATTCCCAAAGGCTTTCATAGAAAGCTGGGGAAATGCTCCGCAGGGGGCTCCATCGACGTCGATGTCACCCATATGTGAGGACTGCTTCCTGCTGCTCCTGGAGAACACCTGTTACAGGTGAGTAACTACTCTTTTTCATCTTCCCATACCTGGATGACTGGCTCATCAGGGGCCAGTCTCTCCAGGAGGCCAGACAAGCCACTCTTCGCACTGGGCTTTGTCATAAACTACGCAAAGTCCACTTTGCTCCCCTCACAGAACCTAGAGTTTATAGGGGCAAAATTAGACACCCTGCAGGCAAGAGCTTACTTCCCCGAGGACAGGGCCCACAGACTGATGGACTTGGCCAACCAGTTCCAAAGCAATTCTCAGGTCTCCCCCAGGCACTTCCTGTGGCTCCTGGGCCACATGGCATCCACGGTACATGTGACTCCGAATGCCCGTCTGCACATGCGGGCTGCTCAGTGTTGCCTCAGAGCTCAGTGGGTGCAGGCCACAGGTGACCTCCGAGACAGAGTAAAGGTGTCCAAACCACTTTTGGACTCCTTGCAGTGGTGGCTACATCTCCCAAACCTTCTCAGGGGGGTACCTTTTCAGGCCCCAGCACACACAAGGGTGCTGACGACCGATGCCTCCTTAAAGGGCTGGGGTTCACATTGCCAGAGCACGTACACTCAAGGCCTCTGGTCTCCTCGGCAGGCCACACAGCAGATCAATCTTTTGGAGCTGCGAGCAATCCGCTTGGCTCTACAGACTCATGCCCTCTCTCACCAGTCTGTCTTAGTTCAGACAGACAATCAGGTAGCTATGTTCTATGTGAACAAGCAAGGGGGCACAGGGTCCAGGCTCCTATGTCAGGAGGTGCAGGCCCTTTGCTCCTTTGCAGTCAAACAAGGCATGTTTCTCAAAGCAGTTTACCTACCTGGTCAGGAGAACTTCTTAGGAGACAAGCTAAGCAGGATTCTCCAGCCCCACGAATGGTAGTTGAATCCATTGGTGGTCCAGCAGATCTTCCTACGATGGGGACTTCCATCCATCGATCTCTTTGCAAGTCCACTGAACCGTCAGTTGCCCAGGTTTTGCTCCAGACAGCCGCATCCCCTGAGAGTGGCAGCAGATGCTTTTCTGATCTCTTGGTCTACGGGCCTCCTGCATGCGTTTCCTCCCACGCCCCTGGTGGCCCAAACTCTGTTCAAGATTCTCCGGGACAAGGCCTCGGTGATTCTGGTAGCCCCCAGATGGCCGAGGCAACTGTGGTTTCCACTTCTGCTACAGTTGGCGGTGGAAACTCCTTTCCCTCTGGGGTTACAACACGATCTCCTGTCTCAAAATCAGGGTTCCATTCTGCACCCCAATCTCAGGTCCCTCAATCTGATGGCCTGGCTGCCAATGTTCCCTCTAATTTTCTTAGGCTGTGTGCACATAAAATATCAGCTGTGCAGCTTTTGAAGGAAGGTTAAATTTTTGTGCGCAACATAACGACACTCGGATTTATATACTTTAAAATTTGACTACACGTCAGAATACAGTATGTACACCACATTGATTGCACTAGAAAATATTGTAGAACTTGTGAAAACCGTAAATACACAAGAACTTTTAAATTTTAAGACGTCTGTGTTGTTTTCTATCAGAATCAGAACCGTAATTTGTGTGCACTCTGTTGTAAAGTATGTGCGCTCTGTTGTAAAGTATGTGCGCTCGCTCAGCGAGGTGTGTGTGCGCGCGCACACGCTCATAGCTTAGAGGGAACAGTGCTGGCTGCTGAAAGGATAGTGCTAGCTCCCTTGCTTCTACCTAAGGAGGTTGAAGAGGTGGTTTCGGCCTCTAGGAGGCAGTCCACCAGAAAGTCCTATGCCCTCAAGTGGCATAGGTTCACAATATGGTGTGCTCAGCACAATGAAGATCCTTTCTCCTGCCTTCTGCTAGTAGTACTGCAGTATCTACTTCACCTGTCAGACCTAGGCCTTAAGTCTAACTCTGTTCGGGTCCACCTCAGTGCTCTATCAGCACACCACTCACCGGTGGAGGGACGGTCTCTTTCGGTTCATCCCTTGGTGTCCTGCTTCCTCAGAGGTCTGCTTCTCCTCAAGCCTACTGTTCGTCCACCGGCGACTGAGTGGGATTTGAACGTGGTCTTGCAGCAACTTACTCGCCCACCATTTGAGCTGATGGCTACTTGCTATTTGCACTTCCTTTCTTGGAAAGCACTCTTCCTGGTAGCTCTTACCTCGGCCAGACGTGTGAGTGAACTACAAGCTCTGGTTTCTGATAGACCATACACACGGTTCTATAAGAACAGGGTGGTCCCACGGACCCACCCGAAGTTCCTTCCAAAAGTGGTCTCCTCTTTCCACCTCAACCAGGAGGTGGTTCTTCCGACCTTCTTTCCCAGGCCGCACACCAGCGGGGCTGAAATAGTCTTGCATACCCTGGACTGTAAGAGGGCGTTGTCTTTTTACATAGAACATTCGCGGGGGCATCGAAGGGCTACTCAGCTCTTCGTCTCCTTTGACCCTAATAAACTAGGGTTACCTGTCTCCAAGCGTACGTCGTCCACTTGGGTAGTAGATTGTATCGCCTGGGTGTACAAGGCAGCCGACCTCCCCTTGCAGGGTCGAGTCACGGCCCACCGTATCAGGGCGAAAGCTGCGTCAGTAGCTCATTTCCGCTCTGTTCCGTTGGCAGATATCTGCCGGGCCGCTAGTTGGTATTCAAGCGAGACTTTTGCAGCCCACTTCTGCCTCTAGAGAGAGTCCCGAAGGGACAGTGCTTTCGGACAGGCGGTACTCCGTAATCTCTTTGAGGTTTAGGCAACTCCTACCCTCCGGCCCTTGTGTTGGGCTACCGTACGGGGGCGTTCTCAGAGGATATTCTTCTCACAAATGCTGAGGCTCTTCAGAGGGAGCCATTTTTCAGCTTAGGGTTCCCGGTAGCCTAGAGCTGGGGAGTCTCATATGTGAGGACTGACTTCCTGCTTGTTACTGGAGAAAGCGTAGTTACTCACCTGTAACAAGTGTTCTCCGGGAACCGCAGGAATCAGTCCTCACAACCCTCCCTCCCTCCCCTGGAGTTGCAGTTATATATTTAATTTTGTTTTTTGCTGTCTTTTAGCTATGTCATCAGACTGTGCAAGATGGCACCCTTGGGCGGGAAGGGGACCGCGCATGCGCGCTGCATTCCCAAAGGCTTTCCGTGAAAGCTGGGGAAATGCTCTGCACGGGGGCTCCGTCGGTGCCGACGTCACCCATATGTGAGGACTGATTCCTGCTGCTCCTGTAGAACACCTGATCTCCAGGGACAAGCAGGAATGAGTCTTCACATATGGGTACGTCGGTACTGACGGAGCCTGCGCGGGAACGCTCCCCATCGTCCAAAAAGAAAGCTTTTGGGAGCATCCCACACGCATGCGCGCTGCCTTCCCGCCTAAACACTTCCCTCTCATCAGTTTTCCGCGGACGTACTCCTGTCACCGCAGAAAATTCTTCTTTTTATTCTTAGTTTTTTGTGGTCGCGTCTGCCTTCCCTCGACGCCACCGGTACCACCAGTGTTTTTCTTTCTTTTTACTAAAGAATTTCTTCTTTTCTTAGAAATCTTTTCCTGTTTAGTGCCTGACGGTTTCTAGGCCACTAGGCCTCTATTCTTCCATTATGGAAAAGCCAGCCACTATCCTTAAATGCTCAAAGTGTGGCGGTACAAATATTTTTTCAGACGCTCATACTTGGTGTCTAAAATGTTTAGGTCCTGACCATTGTCCTCTGGAGTGTCTCTCCTGCTGGAGCTCAAACAGAAGAAGTCTTCAGGATCGAGCACAACTCGATACCTGGTTCACATCGCACTCGATGTCAACAGCTAGAATATCTTCTTCACAGGATCAGGTAACCAAACAAAAGTCTGTAAAGACTAGCCAGTCCTCGAGTGGTAGATCTCCTTCTCAGCATCGAGATGGCTTCGGCCTTGCCCTCGAGGACATCTTGGCATTAAAGCACCGGCGGGAGTCTTCGGCTCCAAAGCATTAACGGGGTTTCAGGTTGTTCCCGGGGTTCTTACCTCGATGAACATACCTGGGCCATGCTCAGTGGTTGTGGCTGCTTCGAGCGGTACCGACACCCCGGCATCGGCTATGGTGATGGATGAAACACTCCTCACCGATGAACGTGGTCTAGCGCTCTCGGCTACTTCGGTACCGCTAGAGTTGCTACAGACCGTTCATCGAGTATCGGTATCGGCTTCGGTACCGGCACTGGCATTACCGTCCATGCTTGCTTCGACAGACTCGCTTCCTTCGATGCTGAGCCTGGAATCAATCTCTAGCATGGAGGATTCGGTACCGACTCGTCTCGGTACCGACCTCGGGCGGTACCGAAGTCATCGCTTTAAAGAAAATCCAATGCTTCATCCTTTCAAGTCTTCCGATACCGATGACTGGGATGAAACCATCGGTACCAAGGCTGATTTTTCAAGTCTAGCCTTTGCCCCTCATTTTAGAGGGTCCTCCTCAGGGGAGATTTCTTTTCAAGCTTTTCTGCTTGATATGGCAAAGTTACTTGCCATTTCTATACCTGGTAAGGAATCCCTACTGGGGGATTCAGAGACACTGCAATTCCCCTGGATTTCAAAGGAGGTGATCATGCTTCCTTTGCATCAGATCTTGCAAGATCTACTATTAAGAATGTGGGAAACTCCTTTAACGGTATCCCCACATTCTAAGACACTTGACACCATCTACAAGGTGCCACCTTCTCCAGGTTTTCAAAAGACTCAACTTCCTCCTCATTCTATTGTTGTAGAATCAGCAATGAGGCATATTAAGAGTGCAAAGAAGCACTCTTCTTATCCGCCAGGTCGTGAGTCTAGGACTTTAGATGCCTTTGGACGTCGATGCTTAATCTGTAAACCGCCTAGACGCCATTGGTATGGGGCGGTATAAAAAGTATTTTAATAAACATAAACATCCATGCTTTCAGCAAGAATTATCTCATATATTTTCTATATGGGATTATCTCTTGAAGAGGTCACAAAGAACTTAGTTTTTGAACCCTTTTCTTCCAGAGTATAAAAGAGCAGACTATTTCTTATTAGTCAATCATGCTCAAAATATCTCTAGGTTCCTTAATCGTGCTTCCCTGGACTGTTTTGAGTCTATTAGCAGAACGTCTGCTATAGCCATAGGAGCACGACGCATAGCCTGGCTCCAAGCTTCAAACTTGGACATATGGATACAGGAAAGGCTGGGAAACACTCCTTGTACTGGTGAAAATCTCTTCATCAAGGAGGCTTTATTTCAAGCTAATCAGTTAAGCACTGATGCTGTTGCTTTCCAGAGGACTGTCAAAACTTTCCTCTATCCCAGCTAATAAAAAATCTCCTAAAAAGCTTTATCCCCCTAGGGGAAAAAAGTTTTATCTGTCTTCTACCCATAATGCAGATGTTTCCAAAAGCAGGGAACATCAAACCAGGCTAAGCAAATCAAAACCTCAGCAGGCTCAGCAAACCCAGCAGTCGCAGGGTTTCTGATATTTTATTCATTTTTTCCCCGTGTGAGGTTTTTAGAACCTCTGAACCTACTTCTTTTCAACAGAAGCATCTAAGGTTCCTCTTATCCATGTTGAGATGTCAGTCATACATTGACTCAATCCTCGTCTCTGGGCATGAATCTCTTGCTACAAGAGAAATCCCTCCTTTTAGCTCCGAGAGCTATTGAGGACCATCATACCCTAAGGATAACAGGTTTTCTCCTTTAAAAAAAAAAAAAAAAAAGGAGAACTAACAACAAACAACAAGGTGAGCAATGCCCTTCACCTTCACAGTTTCCTATACGAGGATATCTCATACTTTAACTGCAAGGGTACCCTACCTCTTCTAAGACTTACCAAATTGTGAGCCTTCTCAACTCTGTATTACTTCTATCCCTCTTAGTCCAGACATTCAGTCTTTAAGAGTACTACTAATCAACTGGAGGGCTTATTCTCTAAGCCCATAGGATTATTCTTCAGTACCTACTCCAGTAAGTAGTTTCCATACAGAGTTTTTCTCCCCCTTTGCAGTTCATCTTTTCTCTGTGTATCTTTGAGCTAACCTTCTCAGATACTTCTTTAAGGCAGCTTATCAGACAGAAATTGAGTATTACCACTTCAAATTATGTCTGTCGGTCCTCTCCAACCTATAGGACCTAACTTTTTTTCTGCTCCCTTAATAACAGATAACTCCAAAACAGGTTCCAGAACCCATTTGGACAATTTATTGTTGCAGACATCAAGCCTGTCTACTATTCTTAGCCATCTTCAATTCTTTTTTGCTCCAACAGAATAGATTAGGTTGCACACTGGCAATTAAACAGCCAGATCCAAGCAACCTACAACATGCTCTCTGCAATTATACAAGAAAGCTCTGCAACTATGGGCCTTTGCTAGAGAGCCTCAGAGCTACTCCTAGTAGGTAGCTTCCAGATGGTTAAAAAGGGCTTCAGCTCGTAGACTCTGCCCAGTCCTGCTCCTACCTGACTGGTTTTTTTCTTAATCTTACCATCTTCCTTAACAATTTCCTTTTAAGGAAAAGTAACCAGGGCTTAGACCACGTGAAGGTGTACAGAATTGCACCATTCCCTGGATTGTTCCACATCTCACTGGAATTTCTACAACAGGGATGCATTCTTTTCACTGCAGTCAGTCCTTATTCACTTCCCTATACTTCATTGTAGCTTATGATGAACAAAAAACCGCATGATACTCATATTGCCCTCATAGAGAGGCAAACATGGTATCCACTTATTTTGCATCTTTTTCTCAAGCTACTACTTGAAGTTATAGAACGATGCAGACTTGCTGCCTTAAGACTAAGGGTCTCCTCTGCACTCCTTCACGTACGTCTCAAGACCTGGTTACTCAGGGGATAGATCTTTTTTAAAGAAATCTAGTCCTCTCCTTGTAAGTGGAAAACATAGTGCCAGTCTTCCATGAAACTCACTCTATAGTTCTTCCATTTTTAACCAGACAGAGATTCTCCATCAATATTCTCAAGTAGGTCTTATCCTCCTTGTTATTGGGTCAATCTCTATACAACATCTGACTGAAAGATTTGTTTACTGTCCATATTAATGCTGTCCCAGCATATCATAAAACTTAATGGACAACCAATTTCTATGGTATATTAGGAAATACCTCCTTTACCATTACCTTTTCGGTTACCTCACATCTGAAGCTCTCCATGTAAAGTCATTATCATAAGTGACATCACTTACGAAAGACTTTACTGATCTTCAAGAAATTGGGGGCCCAACGCCTATTACAAATGTCTTGCTCTTTCATTTGGATGAAACGGGGTCTTAAAGACCTATCCTTTTTCCTACAAAGGGTATTTCTACCTTTTCATCCAAACCAGTCAGATTTATCTCCACTCTTTCCTAGGGCCTTATTCTGCTCCAAGGACAATGAGTTCAAACTTTGGACTTTACAGAAGCTTTAGCTATTTTCTCCAAAGTCCAACCTCATTAAACTCCCCCACTTTTGCTTCTGGGGTTAGTTCTAGCCATTAAGGCTTCTTATCTCTTTCTGTATTGCAAAATTATTTTCCTCTACTTCACAGTGAGGAAATTTCTTTGAGGATAATGCACTGGCTGTCAACTACAGACCCATATTAGCCTCACCAAATACTTTCTCAATACTTTTGAGTAAGATCCACATTAGAAAATTGGAATTCAATATTTTCTAACAATTATAAACTACACAAGTACCCCCCCCCCCCCCCCCCCCGGATACCTTGTTTAGTCAAGCTGTTCCACAGCCCTTTTTTTTCTTTTCTAGTACAACTCCTACCCTTCATCCCTTCGATGCCTGAGATTCTGAGGAATAAGCATGGCCCATCCATTAGATTGCAACATGCTGGGGCCTCCTCCAGGCATCTTAGCTTGGGAGTCCCCATATGTGAAGACTCATTCCTGCTTGTTCCTAGAGATAGCACAGTTACTTACCTGTAACAGGTGATCTCTGGGAACAGCTGGAATAAGTCTTCACAACCCACCCACCTCCCCTAGGAGTTGCTCTCTCTCTCTTTCTAATTTGTCTACTTCCCTCCTTCGGTCTCAGCTACAAATCCAACTGATGAGAGGGAAGTGTTTAGGCGGGAAGGCAGCGCGCATGCGTGTGGGATGCTCCCAAAAGCTTTCTTTTTGGACGCTGGGGAGCGTTCCCGCGCAGGCTCTGTTGGTACCGACGTACCCATATGTGAAGACTTATTCCTGCTGTTCCCAGAGATCACCTGTTACAGGTAAGTAACTGTGCTTTACAGGTGAGTAACTACTCTATCTGCCATTTGGATGCCCAGTCTTCCAATTTATCAAGATCCTCTTGCAATTTTCTACAATCCTAATGAGTTTTAAATAGTTTTGTGTCCTCTGCAAATTTGATAACCCCGCTCGTTATTCCCATTTCCAGGTCATTTATGAATATGTTAAAAAGCAGCTGACCCAGCACAAATCCCTGGGGTACTCCTCTATTCACCTTTCTCCATTGGGAAAATTGGCCATTTAGCCTTACCCTCTGCTTTCTATCTTTTAACCAGTTCCTGATCCACAATAGTACATTACCTCCTATCCCATGACTTTTTATTTTTGCCGAAAGTCTCTGATGAAGGACCTTGTCAAAGGCTTTCTGAAAGTCCAGATACACTATGTCAACCGACTCACCTTTGTCTACCTGTTTATTCACACCTTTGAAAAAACATAACGGATTAATAAAACAAGATCTTCCTTGTCTAAAGCCATGTTGGCTGTCTCCCATTAAGCCATGAAGATACCCAAAGTGGTCAGGTGGTCCCGATGTCGGCACAACTTGGTTCCGATATCTTGGAGCATCGATACAGAGACTGTCATCTGGTGTTGGAATGGCATTGTTGCTGAGATTCCGATCACCGCTACTTTTAGTTTTTGCCTGATTCCTATTCAGATTTCTCGAAAAAGGATATTGAGTCCCTCGGTTCCCAAAACCTCATTGATATTCCTTCTGACCCTTCACAATTTCATGAGCGGCGCTGGTCCCCACCAGAGGATATGTCCTTCCAGGAGTTTATCAGGGTCATGGCAAGGGCTCTCAATTACAGTTGTTACTGAGAAAGAACTGAAGGCCGAGGAGCTGGAAATACTCTAGTATCCTTCGACGCCTAAGGAGCTGCCACACTCCCGGTGCACCACATTCTACAGAACCTCATGCTATGCATGTGGGAGGCTCCTCTGACTATGGTGGTGGAATCAGCAATGTGCCGTATTAAACGTTCAGAGAATCATTCTTCAGTTCCTTCAGGTAGGTAATCGAGAACTCTGGATGCCTTCGGATGTTGATGTTTCCAGGCAATGATGCTGGCCTCTAGGATTAACTCCTATATGTTATACATGGAAATGTTCCTAAAAGATATCACTAAAGATCTTCAGGAATTTTCTCCTCTCTTACTAGCAGACAAGCAGCTTACATACCAGGCCCTACTCAAGCATAATCAAAATACTTCCATGTTTCTCACCAGAGCTGCTTTTGACTGCTTTGAATCCACTAGCAGAGCTGCAGCAGTATGTATTGAGACCAGGGGGATGGCCTAGTTACAAGCTTCTGACCTGGAGCAGTGAGTCCAGGATAAATTGGCTAACATCCCCTGTACAGGTGAGATTTTCTTTGGGAAAGGCTGGGTGAGATTGAAACAGATGATCTCATTCTTAAATGCCTCTCTAGAAAGACAGCTGATCCCTCTAGAAAGAAGGCCTCAAGCAAAAAGCCCTTCTACCCTAAAAAGAAGAGAAACTATCAATCTTATCCACCCTACCCACATTATCAACCACAGCAGCCTCAACAAAAGCAGCAAATCCCACTTCAGCCCAAGAGGCCTAAGGCTCCCAAACCTCAACCAGCTCCACAGGCTGAGTGTACAACTGAATTTTGACTCCTTCCTGGAAAACATAGCCATACTCCCCCCCCCCCCCCCCGAAGGATCCCCATCCTTCTCACAGGCTGCTTGATCCATTTCGCCCACAGATGGCCTCTCATAACAGAGCAATGGACCTTGAACGTGGTCCTCAAGGGGTATCAGCTCCACTTCAAAAACTTACCCCAACCTTTTTCACAGGGGAGTTTCCCATGGCACCCCCTTCACTACACCCTGCTACAGCAGGAAGTAGTTTCTCTGCTGTCGCAGGGTGCCATAGAAAGAGTTCCTTCTGCACAAGAAAGGTTGGGTTTTTACTCCTGTTACTTCCTCATCCCCAAAAAGACGGGGGGATTCAGACCCATCCTAGATCTCCGAGCCCTCAACAGATTCTTGGTTTGAGAAAAATTCAAGATGGTTTCCCTAGGAACTCTACTTCCATATCTTCAGAGGGACGATTGGCTTTGTTCTCTAGATCTCAAGGATGCCTACACTCGCATACTCATGCATCCTTCTCACAGAAACAGTACCTGTGACTCATGTTTCAAGGAGCTCACTGCCAGTACCGAGTTCTACCTTTCAGCCTAGCTTTGGCACGAAGAGTATTCACAAAATGTCTAGCAGTGGTTGCGGCCTTCCTCCACACCCTGGGCATCTTCGTCTTTCCTTACTTAGACAACTGGCTCATCAAAGGCGATTGCCCTCAAATACTAAATCTGTCCCTTCACTGCACTGTTGCTGTGCTTCAACATCTTGGCTTTGTCATAAACTTCCCAAAGTCTCACCTTGCTCCCACGCAAAAATTGGCTTGCAGCCCTGATCCATTCTCCCAGGAGACTGCCTGCAGCGTCTCACAGAGCTCACAAGCCAGGTTCAGCAACAGCGTTCCATCACAGCAAGGGACATGCTTTGTCTGCTTGGACACATGGCCTCCACCGTACATGTGGTCCCTTTGCTCATCTCCACATGTATTAGGCACAGTGGACCCTTTCCTCTAAGTGACTGGGTTGTCATCACACCTCAGTTAGCCAACTCCCTACAGTGGTGGCATATGCTTCAAAATTGCTCGTCAGGTCACTTTTTCAGATGCCTCCACTTCAATGTACCCTCACGACAGATGCTTCCAAGCAGAGGTGGGGAGCTTAGCCACACACGGCCTGTGGTCTTAACAGGAATCTGTCCATCAGATCAACCTCCTCGAACTGCGGGCAATAGCCAATGCCCTTCAAGTTTTTCATCCTCAATTGATAGGACAAACTGTTCTGATCCAAACTGACAACCAAGTAGCAATGTTTTATATCAACAAGCAGGGAGGCAAGGGGTCTTGCCTCCTCTGCGAGGACGTGGTCCGCATCTGGATGTTTGCCGTATCTCACCACATGCTACTCCGAGGGGTTTACCTCCTGGGGGAGCTCAATGTTTTAGCGAACAAACTGTCTAGTCGTACCTCATGAGTAGACTCTTTATCGAGGTGTGGCCGATCACATCTTCAAATTATGGTGACCCCCTATAATCAACTTTTTTGCCATCCCATTAAACACACAGCTCCCTTGTTTCTGCTCCAGAGTTCCGTCTTTACAGAGAGCGCTCCACCTGATGGCGTGGCTGCTGAAAGAGTAGTCCTTTCTCCAGGAACAAGTAGGAAGTCGGCCCTCACATATGGGTTACGTCGGCGCTGATGGAGCCCTGGTGCGGAACAAATCCCCAGCTTTCAAAGAAAGCTTTTGGGAATTGCATCACGCATGCGCGGTCCCCTTCCCGCCCAAGGGTGCCATCTTGCTCAGTCTCCTTTTTTCCACGGAGCCCTTCGGACGTGGTCCTTGTGCTGTTGCGAAAAAAGTGTTTAAAAATACTTGAAGTGTTTCTCTTTTCTTTCGGTTTGACACGGTTCTCCTTCCTGCCTTCGGCTCAGTACACCGGTATCGAGTCCGATCAAGTTTTTCGGTTTTTGTCCTTCGTGACTAGCATTCGCGCTCTTTTTCTTTTTCACTGGCAGCCCAGGTCTTCGACCTCGCAGGGGCCCTTTTTCCCCCGATGGCTGCCAGCAGGTTCAAAAAGTGTGATCGGTGTACAAAGTTAATGTCCCTCACCGACACACATGACTGCTGCCTCCGTTGCCTCGAGCCCGACCATGACCCGAAGGTCTGTGGCCCATGCAGGAAAATGTCCTCAAAGGCCTTGAGAAGCTGCCAGCAGCAGCACGATAGGATTTTTGGTGAGTTCATATCCTCCCGGGGCCCGGACCTTATCCAAAGCCTCGACATCTCGGGAGCTCTCCGAGCCTGAGCAGTATCGTGTGTCTTCGGAAAGGGGGTCTCCCTCGCGGGAACATTGGAGGAAGAAAAAATCCTCTAAGGTGGTGTCGTTGGATGGTTCCGAACGACTTGGTTCTTCGCGGGATTGGTTGCAGAGCCCCGGCTGTCGGCCCGGATCCTCGGAGTTGGAGCGCCCAGCGAAACTTCCTCGAAGGGACCCAGATCAGCCGAGGCAGGTAACCACTGTCCTCATTGAGGACTCTCTTCTGGGAGAACCGGCGTCGGGACCCGACCCGGGGGCTGCAGAGCCTTCTGAGCTCGGTCTCAGAATGGTGGCCTTGGAGCGCAGCATGTCTGCCTTCATGGACCAGCAGCGGGCACTGATAGCCGGTCTCACCAGTCCTTCCGCCCCGACCACCGGGCCACTGACGTCCAAGTCAACCCCGGAGGCCGAGCTGATCCTTGAGACCATGCAGGCTCGAGTCGTTTCTTGGCCGAGGTCCCCCTCGACCTCACGTTCGGGACCGAGGTTGTCGACATCGGTGCCACCGGTGTCGGGGCGGTCAAGGCCGAAGCCCTTGAGGCCAGAGCCACTTGACTCCTCCTCGGAGTCGGGCTGGGAAACAGAGGATGAAGAGTCCCTGGACACCTACAAGACCAAGTACGTTCCCTCCAACTCCCCGGGGTCCGAACCTCGGAGAAGGTCCCCCACCCCCCGGAGGACACTCGGTTCTTGGACTTCATTAGGGATATGTCAAAGGCTTTGGCATTCCCTACGGAGTCCGAGGAGGAACCTCGAGCTGAAGAGCTCGAGATCTTCCAGTATGACTTTCCCCCTCGGGGAAGCCCTTACTGTACCAGTGCCTCCAATCCTGGAATGACTGATGCTCCAGATGTGGGAGACGTCGGCGTCGGTACCGGTGATCAGCAGGTGACTCGATTTGATGTATCGAGTGCACAAGAGCCCTGGGTTCCAAAAAGCTCAACTGCCGCACAACTCCATGGTTGTGGAATTGGCCATGTGCCCGCTCAAGAACCAGAAGATGCACTCCTTGGTGCCTCTTGGTAGGGAGGCCCGCAACTTGGACGCCCTCGGCAGGAAGTGCTACCAGGGTTCTATGCTGGCATGTCGGATCCAGGCTTACCAGCTGTACATGGGCATGTACTTGCCGGGACCTGGCGAAGGAAGTCGCCAGGTTCTCAGCTGGACTCTCCGAGGGACTTTTGCTGTGCTTCAAGACCCTGTCCACTGGAGTCCGTGAGTGCTCGAAGTTCATGACTTGAGCAACCTACGATGGGCTTGAGGCGTTGGCCCGAGTGGCTGCGGCTGGCATCGGTGCATGCCGCCATGCATGGCTACATTCGTCAGACCTGGATCAATGGGTTCAGGACAAGTTGGTTGATGTCCCATGCCGTGGTGAAAACCTCTTCGGCAAACCAATGACCGAGAAGGCTGCTGAGATTGAGTCCAAGTACCTGACCAGGACAAGGCTCTCAAAGAAGACTTCTGCCCTTTCTAAAAAGAAGGGCTCGGGTAAGAAGCCCTTTTTCCCGAGGAAGGGTGCTGCTTACTGAAGCTACCCCCCATTTCAGGCCTCCCCAGCAGGGGCAGCAGGCCAAGGGACACGGGCACGGCCCACGTAAGCAGACGGCCCCCAGGCACCGGCTCCGGCCCAGCTGGTAGTGGCTTTTGACTCCCCAGAACATAGCCCCTCTCACCATCGAGGAAAGGCAATGCACAGGGGGAAGGCTTGCCCTGTATGCCCAGAGGTGGCCGGCCATCACTACAGACACTTGGGTTCTTCAGATAGTCCATCAGGGCTATCTACTTCACTTGACCCAAATGCCCCCCCCCCCCTTACTTTCTAGGAGAGCCTTTCAGGTCTCCCCTTCACCGGGACCACCTTCTGAAGGAATTGGCAGGTCTCCTCGAGGACCAGGTGGTAGAACCGGTGCCCCACCACCTGCAGGGCAAAGGCTTCTATTCCAGGTACTTTCTAATAGCAAAGAACAGGAGGCCCATCCTCGAGCTGCGTGACTTAAACAAATTCCTGGTGAGGGAGAAGTTCAAAATGCTTTCCCATGGAATATTGCTGCCTTACCTCTGCCAGGGAGACTGGCTATGCTTCTTAAACCTAAAGGATGCATATACACACATCCTAATTCATCCAGACCACAGACAATATCTATGCTTTGTGGTAGGGGGAAACACTACCAGTACAGAGTGCTTCCCTTTGGTCTAGCCTCTGCCCCCAGGGTGTTCACAAAGTGCCTGGCAGTGGTGGCGGCCTTCCTCAGAATTCAAGGAGTTTTTGTCTTCCCCTACCTAGACGATTGGGTCATCAGAGCCACGTCAGCCAGGGAGGTAAAACAAGCCACAGATTGCACCATTCAGGTGCTCCAAAACCTGAGATTTGTGATCAATTATCCAAAGTCTACCCTAGTCCCCACTCAACAACTAGAGTTCATTGGGGGCCAAACTAGATACCATTCAGGCGAGAGCCTACCTGCCAGTGGACAGGGCACAGAGACTTCTGGCCCTGGCACATCAAGTGAGCCGCAGGTCTCAGATATCAGCAAGACATTTCCTGTGCCTCCTAGGCCACATGGCCTCCACAGTACATGTGAGACCGAATGCCCACCTCCACATGAGAACATCTCAATGGTGTCTCAGGGACCAGTGGACACAAGCCACAGGCAGACTCCGAGACAGAGTCAAAGTGTCCAAAAGACTGATACAGGCCTTTGCCTGGTGGCTTCAACCAAATCACTTGGAGACGGGGGTCGCCTTCCAAGCTCCTCAACACACAAGGATCCTAACTGCGGATGCATCCTTGCTGGGCTGGGGAGCCCATTGCCAGGGACTGTGCACTCAAGGAGTGTGGTCTCCGCACGAGACCACACAGCAGATCAATCTCCTGGAACTTCGTGCCATTTGCCTAGCTCTGCGAGTATTTTCCCAAACTTTGGCTCATCAATCTGTCTTAATACAGACGGACAACCAAGTAGTAATGTTCTATGTAAACAAACAGGGAGGCACGTCTGTGCCAGGAAACTCTGGACCTGTGCTCCTTTGTAGTCCAGCACAACATGCATCTGAAAGCAGTTTATCTGCCAGGCCAGGAAAACTACTTAGCCGACAGGCTCAGAAGGATTCTCCAGCCCCACGAGTGGCAGCTGGATATGAATACGGCCCAATGGCTCTTTCACATTTGGGGACAGCCGAAACTGGACTTGTTTGTGATCCCACACAACTACCAGTTGTACCGGTTTTGCTCCAGACAGCCATGTCCAAACAGAGTGGCTGCCGATGTCTTTCTCATGATCTGTGGGCCTCCTGTATGCGTTTCCTCCAACACCTCTCGTGGCCAAAACCCTTTTCAAAATTCTCCAGGACAGGGCCTCGGTCATTCTGGTAGTCCCCAGATGGCCGAGACAACCCTGGTTTCCGCTACTACTTCAACTGGCAGTGGAGGCCCCAATCCCTCTGGGATCCTATCCCAACCTCCTGTCTCAGGAGGGGTCACTCTTCTGCACCCCAACCTCAGATCACTCAACCTGATGGCATGGCTGCGGAAAGGGTAGTTCTCACACCACTTCTCCTTCCCAAAAATGTGGAAGAAGTTCTGTTGGCCTCAAGGAGGCAATCAACTAGACGGACCTTTGCGTTCAAGTGGCATAGGTTCGGGGTGTGGTGCGAGAAGCAGAAAGAAGATCCTTTCTCTTGCCAGGTTGCAGTGGTCTTGCAATATCTTCTCCATCTCTCAGATTTGGGCCTTTAGTCCAACCGTCAAAGTTCACCTCAGTGCCTTAGTGGCACACCACTTCCCAGTGGAGGGAAAGCCTCTGTCTGCACATCCTTTGGTGTCCAGGTTCCTGAGAGGCCTACTTCTTCTAAAGTCCCTGATTCGCCCTCCGGCAACTGAATGGGATTTGAATGTGCTCTTAGGGCAGCTTACTCGGCCGCCATTTAAGCCGATGGCAACTTGCCATCTACACTACCTTTCTTGGAAGGTAGTGTTCTTGGTGGCACTCACGTCGGCTCGGCAAGTGAGTGAGCTTCAGGCCCTGGTGTCAGATAGGCCTTATACAAGGTTCTATAGGAACGGGGTAGTGCGCCGCACTCACCCCAAGTTCCTCCCTAAGGTGGTCTCTTCGTTCCACCTCATTCAGGAGGTAGTACTACCTACCTTCTTTCCCAGGCCACATGCTAGTCTGGCAGAGACAGTTCTGCATACCCTGGACTGTAAGAGGGTGCTGGCCTTCTACATTCAGCATACGCAAGGCCATAGAAGGGCTTCGCAGCTCTTCGTATCCTATGACCCCAGTAAACTGGGGATGGCAGTCTCCAAACGTACGCTGTCTATTTGGGTGGCAGACTGTATCGCCTGTGCATACAGGGCGGCCGACCTTCTGTTGCAGGGTCGTGTTATGGCCCACCGGGTCAGGGCTAAGGTGGCATCAGTGGCTCACTTCTGCTCTGTTCCGCTGGCCGGGCCGCTACCTGGTCTTCGGGCCAGACTTTCACAACCCATTACTGCCTGGACAGAGAGTCCCAATGGGACAGTGCTTTCGGCCAGACTGTACTCCGTAACCTTTTCGAGGTATAGGCAACTCCTACCCTCTAACCCTTTGGTGTCAGGCTACCGGAGTGTTACTCTCTCAGTTAGATTCCTATTGTGGCTGCTTGCGGCTCTCATAAAGGGAGCCTATTTTTCAGCTATGAGTTCTTGGTAGCCTATAGCTAGGGAGTCCCATATGTGAGCACTGATTTCCTGCTTGTTCCTGGAGAAAGCGTAGTTACTCACCTGTAACAGGTGCTCTCCAGGGACAGCAGGAACAGTCCTCACGACCCTCCCTCCTCCCCTTGGAGTTGCAATCCTATTATTATTTTTTATTCTTTTGCCGTCTTTTTAGCTATGTCATTTGTCTGAGCAAGATGGCACCCTTAAGCGTGATGCAATTCCCAAAAGCTTTTCTTTGAAAGCTGGGGATTTGCTCTGCACGAGGGCTCCTTTGGCGCCAACGTCACCCATATGTGAGGACTGATTCCTGCTGTCCCTGGAGAACACCTGTTACAGGTGAGTAACCAAGCTTCCAGACCTCATCCTGCTGTTGGGTGTTAGATATCCTCCTTGTATCCCGAAAGGACTCCACCCGACATACTTATGCATTCAAATGGCGCAGATTCATGCTATGGTGCACTCAGAAGGATCTCAGCCCCTTCGTTAGTTGAAAATCTTCTCCACCTTTCTACTGCAGTTCTTAAGACCATTTCCTTTCTTCTGCTAGCCATTCCTCTTCCTATGCACCCCAAGCATCCTCCTAGCTTTCGCCGTTGCCTTTTCTACCTGTTTAGCTACTTTAAGGTCATCAGCTAAACCAGTAGAAAAGGTGACTGCGAAAGCTAGAAGGGTGCTTGGGTGCATAGGGAGAAGAATGGCCAGTAGAAGAAAGGAGATGATAGTGCCTCTGTATAAGTCTTTGGTGTGACTTCATTTGGAGTACTGTGTGCAGTTCTGGAGATCGATCTTCAAAAGGATATAAAAGGTTGGAATCTGTATAGGGGGTGGCTGCTAAAATGGTTAGAGGTCTTCATTATAAAGCATATGAGAACATACTTAAGGATCTTAATATGTATACTTTAGAGCAGGCATGTCCAACTTCAAACAGGTCGTGATCTACTTTTTCTGGCCAAAAGTGCCGGTGATCTACCACCATGAAAATTAAGTTTCAAATTAGTTTCAAATTAAATTTTAACCCAATAAAGTTGGAGCATCCCCCCCCCCCCCATTTTTAATGAACCTTCTGTCATTTACTTGGATATGATCAGCTGTTAAGCAAATTAAGCAAAAACAAAACAGAGAGACGAAGATCCAGTAAGAACTACGAGGGGACATGTAAAGTACATTTTTTCTTAAAGTTTTATTGAGTAATAACTTTCTTTAACTGTCTTAATAACTTTCGTTAAATTTAGGTTGAGTGTTCATCCAGGCTGGTCTTGCACAATCTTTAATATTAAACTCTTGTTCATTAGTGAGACGTCTGAGCCTGCATTTCATCCACCAGCTTTTTGAAGTTGGGTGAATATTGCGTGAGGGCCAGTCTCAGGGAATCCTGGAGATGTTCATCTGTCATGTTGGAACGTTGTGTACTCTTTGTCATTTTCGGATGGGAAAACGCAGATTCACACAAATAAGTTGAACTGAAACAGGAGTGTACATCTTCACTGCATCTTCTCAAGTTGGGAAATTTGTCTCTAGGCACTAGCTTCCAAAACTATTCTTGCTCAGCACGGGTCTTAAGAAAAATGTCATTTTTAAATGTTAATATTTTGTTTTCAAGAGATGGCTTGTTCAATGAGTAATTTTTACTGATAGCAGCTGCAGTTTCTTTAATGTCAACATCTACTTTGAATGGGTATGACAAGAACTCCACAACTGTTCCAATTTTTTGGAAGTCACAGAATCTATTTTCGAATTCCTGGATAACAGAACAGATTTCTGTCACATACTTCTCATTCTGAAAATCAAAATTTGGATATTGTCCCAGATGGTCCTGCGTATTAGGAAAATGATCAAAAGTGTTGTTTGCAAGGTCAGTCATCATTAGCTCAAATTTGCTCTTGTAGGATGAAACTGTACTCATCATCTCACCAATGCATGTGTTTTTACCTTGTAGTTCAAGGTTCATATCACTTAGTTCGCCTGTAAGTCAGCGAGAAATGCCAGATCACATAACCACTCCTCATCTTCCAACTCTGGTCATCTCCCCTCTCCTTCAAAAAACTTCTTATTTCATTCAGTAAATCACAAAATCTTTGTAGAAATTTGTGCCTACTTAGCCACCTTATATCTGTGTGCAAAATGATTTCTGCTGCTCCTTCATCAAGCGTAAGATTGAAAAGCTGTCTTTGAAGTGATCTTCCACGAACTGAATTTTGAAAGTGATGTCTATGACAGTCTTTGTATTGAGTCTCTTGCTTGCCAAAACTTGCTGGTGAATGATGCAGTGGTAAGAAAGGAAATCTGGGAGGGAAGTCATGCTGTCTACAGAGGGCTATGAAACCGTTAACCTCATCTGTCATTGCTCTTGCTCCATCAGTAGTGTTGGAAACAAGTCTATGCAATGGAAGATTACATTTTGTCACAAAAGAATGGAAAGAACTGAATATTTCCTGACCGGTAGTTCTCCCTTTTACAGAAACCATTCCAAGTAGTTCTTCTTTAACACTGAAATCTTCAAAAACCATCCAGATAAAGTCTAGTAACTGGGCTGTGTTTCTTATGTCTGTAGATTCATCCAGTTGGAGTGAGAAAGCAACACAATTTGAAACATCCTCCAACAATTCTTCAGTCGTGTCTCCATACATCTTTTCTATTCGCCGCACGATAGTGTTTCTTGACAATTGTACATCTTGAATAGCAGCTATGATCTCTTTCTTATTTTTAAATCCTTCAAAAAGATTGTGAGCTTCTTCAAGAAAACAAATCTTTTACAAATTCCCCTTCAGTGAAAGGTTTGCATTTCTTTGCGATCAGGTTGCTGATCTTGAAGGATGCTATGGTTGCATTGACCGAATGTGACCTTAGCTTCGCCATCAGCTGTTGCTGAGTAGCCAATTTCGATTTAAGTTCTTTGAGCTTCAGTTTACGAATTTCACTTTTGGGTGGAAATCAGCATCAAACTTATTGCTATGCAGAGCCTTATAATGACATTCCAGATTACCCTTTTTGGGCAAGGATACAAGTATTAAAGATCAACAGGAACTGAAGACCTCTGGATGATGTGCAATACAAGGACTGGAGATGGCAAAACCACACATGCAGTTCTAAAAGTAAAAATAAGAATTCATCATACTAGCACCAATAATCAAATAGCACCAAACAATCATCAAAAAAACTCAAAACACCTGTCCAGCAAACCAGATAAAATCAAATACCGCCAAACAAGTTCAAATACCACCACACGCGATTTAATAAATTCTGCACACAGTGTAGAATCAACGCAAAGGCAAGGCGAAATAAAATTGTAGTGTAGAATCAATGCAAAGGCTAGGCAAAATAAAATTGCAGAGGCAAGCAAAAGTCACAGTGGTTTGTTCCAATTCGAAGGCAAGTTAGAACAAAATTGGAAAAGCCCGCCAAAATCACCAAATTCTTGACACTTTGTTGTGTCTGCCCGAAAACGTTTAATGAAAGCGAACTATAAAGCAACCAACGACCAGCACACGACACAACTAATACGGTAAGTGTATTCAGGTAAAGCCCGGGCGAATGGATATCACCCGGTATATAACACAATTCTAAGGAGTGTTGGGGCAGGGGCAGGAATGGGTGATTCTGAGAGGCAGGAGACCAGGTATGATGCTGGGCCTGTGGCATCTCGTCGTGGGGTGCGGGTGGCAGCTCCCTGGGGTACCCATAACCTGTTGGCATGAAAACAACAAGCGCCCCCAATACACCCGCAGACAAGATTCCCGCAGGCAGGGAAAAAAGACAGGCAAAGGATTAGCAGCGGCGGCAAGCCCTCGGCAGACGACCTGCCGGCATGAGCTCTCTCCTAGCAACGGGGCAAGCTGCTGGAGAGATGGAGCCAAGTGGGGCTGGCGATCTACCTCTGACCCCTCCGCGATCTACAGGTAGATCGCGATCTACCCGTTGGACATACCTGCTTTAGAGGAAAGGTGGGATGGAGGTGATAGGATTGAGATGTTTAAATACCTCTGTGGCATAAATGCACAGGAGGAGAGCCTCTTTCAATTGAAAGCAAGTTCTGATACAAGGGGACATAGGATGAGGGTGAAAAGCCTTGGATGTTTGAATTTCTTTCCTAAGAAACACTTTTAGCATTAATCTGGCCCTAGATCTCAGAGCTTAAAAAGGCTGTTGGCATGAAGAGCTCAAACCCTTTGCAGCCATTTGCACCCCAAGTAGCTTCAGAAAAGCGTGTAAATGTACTACACAAAGGGCAATTTCCTTATCGGCCCCACTTATCTGGAACTCTCTCCCTCCCGATGTGCGATCCATAGATGATTTAAAGGAGTTCAGAAAACAACTGAAGTTTGTACTCTTCATTGAGCACTATGGCACAGACACCTAACAAGTCTTTATTATTATAGCCTGCATGTAACGTGTTTATCTGTAACAGTTCCTTGATGTTGTGTATCCCAATTTTACCTTCACTGTATAGTTTAGTCAGTGTATGCCTCCCTGCCTCTGTTCTCCCTTCTTGTATCTTGGTAACCGCTTTGATTTAAGGAAAAGGCGGTATAGAAAACCTGTTAAATAAATAAATAAATATTAAAATCTGGGTTGGGTTTTTGACTTGGTTCAGAGACCATAGTCTCCTAATCCCACCCCTCCCAGTAGGAGGACAGTTAATGTTTTTCTTAATCTGTAGGCATGTACTCAGTTGGAGCAAGGATGGGATTGTGATTATATGCAATCTCCAGGAACAAGCAGGAATAAGTCCTCACATATGGGTACGTCGATACCGACGGAGCCTGCGCGGGAAAGCTCCCCAGCTTCCCAGAAAGAAAGCTTTTGGGAGCCTCCCACAGCGCCTGCGCGCTGCCTTCCCGCCTTTCCTAACCAACTCTCCTCAGTTCTTCTTTTACGCGGAGCCAGCAGGTCGTGTTCCTGTCACCGCTGAAGAAGTTCTTTATTTTAATTTATTTCTTTGGTCGCGTGTCTGCCCCGACGCCGGACCGGTACCGCCGGTCTTTTCTTTTCTTTTCTTTCTAAAAAAAAAAATATATATACATATTTTTTTTCCTCACTTGGCATATTTTTCTTCTTAGGCCTACAGGCCCACAAGAAAATTTTCCCTCATGGAAAATCCAGCCTCCGGGTTAAAAAAATGCACTAAGTGTAGCGGTACAATTTCTGTTACAGATACCCATGAATGGTGTCTTAAATGTTTGGGTTCTGAACACTCCATTCCGGATTGCCAGTCCTGCTCTCTAATGTCTAAACGAGGGTTACAGAACTGAGCAGCCAAGCTCCATGTGCTGTTTCCCACGGATGCACCGGCGGTGGCATCGACATCTTCCAGGTCTTCCTCTCCTGATGGGTCTCAGGTAACCAAACATAAACCTAGCAGGTCCTTGAAGGGCAAATCTCCCTCTCAGCATCGAGATGCCTCCGGGCTTGCCTTCGAGGATCCTGCCCCAGCCAAACAACCCCGGCGGGAAGCTCCGGCTTCCAAAGCTCCTCCTATGGGGTTACAGGTTGACATCGATGGCACGGCCTCGACCGATCACCTGTTAGACTGCTCTGGGGTACCGGCACCTTCTCCCGGTATCGACATCCAGGCAGTCGTGGCGTCCATGGATCACACTGTTCAATCCATGCAGCAGGCTATAATGGCTTTTATTAATGCTGCGACGCCGACGGTACCGCAACGAGTTCCGTTGTCGGTACCGGTACCGGTACCAGTGCCAATACCGGTACCGACTGCATCGACATCGGCCAGGATACCAACTTCGGTTCCTTGTCCAGGGCTATTTCTCGGTACCGATCCGGTACCGGGAACGCCCGATGTCGGTACCGATCGATACGCGTATCGATCGTTGGAAGGGGACAGACGATACTTCGATTCCTCTGATGATTCTGACTCATCAGATGAGTCTCCTGAAGTATCCATTACAATTCCTGAGGAGCCTACTTCTCCAAAAAGGAGAATGTCTCCTCCAGAGGATTTGTCCTTTCAAGACTTCATAATAGAAGTGGCTAAAGGACTCTCTATTTCAGTAACCTCTGAAACAGAGCCTAGAGCAAAAAAATTTGATATTTTAGGATACTCTAAGGCTCCCAGAGAGGCAGTCACCTTGCCAATTCATGAAATTCTTCATGAACATATGATTGACTTATGGGAGACTCCTTTCACCCTTTCTCCTCATTCTCGTAGATTGGACACTATGTACCGTGTCCCTCCTTGTCCTGGATTTCAGAAAACTCAGCTTCCTCACCACTCCATTGTGGTGCAGTCAGCTATGAAAAGGATAAAGAGTACCAAAAGACACTCTTCTGCTCCTCCAGGAAGAGAATGCAGGACCTTGGATGCTTTTGGTAGGAAAATCTTCCAAGCCAGCATGCTTATTGCCAGAATCAACTCATATAGCCTTTATATGGGTATGTTTCTAAAGGAAGTTGCACAAAAGCTGCACAACTTTCTCCCTTTTCTTCCTGAGGATAAAAGGGATGAGTTCCTCCTTTGGCTTAAGCATACTCAAGACATTGCAAAGATTTCCAACAGGGCAGCCTTTGACTCCTTTGAAGGTGCCAGCAGAGCCTCAGGCATTGCCATAGCTGCTCGCAGAATTGCTTGGTTCCAGGCTTCTGATCTAGAGCCCTGGGTTCAGGATGGGTTAGGAAATCTGCCCTGTACGGGTGAAAATCTCTTTGGCAAAGAGTGGCAAATAAAGGCCACTCAAATGGATGCAGAGAATTCTGCTCTGGATAGACTTTCCAAGTCAACCTCCATTCCAGCCAAGAAAAAACCTTTCAAAAAGCCTTTTTACAAAAGGAGCAGATTTCCTTCCACTTCTGGCCAACAATCTTCTACAGGTCGCTTTGCTACTAAGCGTCAGCAGCCTAAACAGGCCAGGCCTAAACCTGCAGGGACTGCTACAACCCAGCAGTCCCAACCCCCTCAGGGTTTTTGACGTGATACTAGAGAACTTAACCTTTCTGGCTCTACAACAGCCAGAACCTCTCACCATTCCAGGAAGGTTAGCTCATTTTGCTCCCAGATGGGAGCAAATCACATCAGAGCAGTGGACCCTCTCCATCATAAGAGAGGGCTACAAACTTCATTTCTCAGACCTTCCTCCCTACACCATGGTGAGACACTTCAATTCTCCCACATCTCTCCTCGACCTTCTGGATCAGGAGGTGACTACCCTTCTGGCCCAGGGGGCCATAGAAGAAGTTCCTCTTCTTCAACAGGGGTCAGGGTTTTACTCCCCCTATTTACTCATTCCAAAGAAAACGGGGATACAGACCCATTCTAGATCTCAGAGAATTGAACAAATTCCTATGCAAGGAGAAGTTCAAGATGCTTTCTCTAGGCACTCTCCTTCCATACCTGCAGAGTCAGGATTGGCTTTGTTCTCTAGATCTCAAGGATGCGTACACTCATGTCCTCATCCATCCATCTCACAGAAAATTCCTACATTTTCTGTTCCAGGGAAAACATTACCAATACAGAGTGCTTCCTTTCAGTCTAGCCTCTGCTCCAAGAGTGTTCACCAAATGCATGGCAATAGTTGCTGCATTTCTATGCACTCGGGAATATTTGTCTTCCCATACCTGGACGACTGGCTCATCCGAGCTCCAACCCAGTCAGAGGCTCAGATCTCCCTGAACCGCACCAGGCGCATTCTGCAATACCTGGGACTTGTGGTAAACCTCCCAAAGTCCCAGCTCACCCCTACTCAGTCCCTGGAATTCATAGGGGCCTGGTTGGACACCACCTCTGCAAGGGCCTACCTTCCTCAGGCCCGTTGTCAACGTCTAGTGCATTTAGCCTCCCAGATTCAGTCAAAGAGCCACTTAACTGCCAGGGAGATGCTACAGCTGCTAGGCCATATGGCTTCCACAGTACATGTGGTACCCTATGCTCGCCTACACATGAGAGCAGCTCAATGGACTTTGTCCACCCAGTGGACTCAAGCTTCAGGAGCTCTCTCAGACCAAATAGCAACCTCCAAACGTCTCTTTTTGTCTCTCCAATGGTGGATGTCCACTCAAAATCTGTTGCTGGGGTCCCCCTTCCAACCTTTGTTACCCCAAGCAACCCTCACAACAGATGCCTCCCAAACAGGTTGGGGAGCTCATCTACAAGACCTCTCCACCCAAGGCACTTGGTCCCCACAGGAGACCTCTCTTCATATCAACCACTTGGAACTTCGAGCAGTGTTCCTAGCTCTCAAGGTCTTTCATACCCTCCTCAGCTACAAGACAGTCCTCATTCATACGGACAATCAAGTAGCCATGTTTTACATAAACAAGCAAGGAGGAACTGGCTCTCTGTCGCTTTGCAATAAAGCTCTAAGATTATGGGCCTTCGCCAGAGAGCATCAAATCCATCTCCTGGCAGTATACCTCCCAAGAATCCAAAACTCTTGGGCAGACAGACTCAGTCGAGTTCTGCTTCCACACAAATGGTCCCTGCACATGGATCAGGTACTCAGAATCTTCCAAGAATGGGGAACCCCGGACATAGACCTCTTTGCAAACTTCCCCGGTTCTGTTCCAGAATTCTGTGTCAGGGAGTTCAGGCCAAGGATGCCTTCCTCCTTCATTGGGGTCAGGGCTTCCTGTATGCCTTTCCACCCATTCCTTTGATTCCCAAGACTCTGTTCAAACTCCAGAGGGATCAAGGATCTATGATCCTCATAGCTCCACGCTGGCCACGCCAAGTGTGGTACCCTCTACTTCTGCATCTCTCCCAAGCCCCCTCCTTGGACTTGGGAGCTGTACCAGACCTTCTGTCCCAGGAGGAAGGGACTTTGTGGCATCCAAACCCCAAGTCCCTTCACCTCAGAGCTTGGTTACTGAAGGCCTAGACCTTCAAGATTTCAATCTTTCTCAGCAAGTGAAGGATATCCTCCATGCTTCCAGAAAACCTTCCACTAGGCGTTCCTATGCTTTTAAGTGGAAAAGATTTTCCATTTGGTGTGCTCAAAAGGGTCTTGACCCTCTGGCACTTCCTGTGAATTCTCTATTGGAATATCTCCTGCATCTCTCCAATGCAGGCCTTAAAACGAATTCAGTAAGGGTCCATTTGAGTGCTATTGCAGCATCCCTTAAGCCTCTCAATGGACAACCTATTTCCTCTCATCCTCTTATTGCAAGATTCATGAGAGGCCTAACTTTAACTAAACCTCCCATTCGACCTCCTCCAGTGGCATGGGACTTAAACTTGGTTCTTGGTCAGCTTATGAAGCCACCTTTTGAACCCTTAGCCACTACCTCCTTGAAATTTCTTTCCTGGAATGTTATTTTCCTTATTGCAATCACTTCTGCTCGCCGCATCAGTGAACTGCAGGCCTTAGTGGCTAATCCACCTTATACAAGGTTCCATCATGATAAGGTAGCCCTTAGGACAAATCCTCACTTTATGCCTAAAGTGGTCTCACCTTTTCATCTTAATCAAGAGGTATATTTACCTGTCTTTTTTCCAGCTCCTCATGCATCCAGTGCAGAGAGGAACCTTCATACTCTAGATTGTAAAAGAGCTCTTGCTTTTTACTTACACAGGACACAGCAACATAGAAAGTCTTCCCAGCTTTTTGTTGCTTTTGATCCTTCTCATTTAGGACTTCCAGTCTCTAAAAGAACACTGTCCAATTGGATTGCTCAGTGTATTTCTTTTGCTTACCAGAGTAAGAACCTTTCTCTGGAAGGCCATGTCACAGCTCACAATGTGAGGGCTCATCTTCATTCTGTGTCCATCGACCAGATCTGTCGAGCAGCCACCTGGGCCTCGGTTCATACCTTCACAGCCCATTACTGTTTGGACAAGGACTCCCGCCGGGATGCCTTGTTTGGTCAGGCTGTCCTCAGACACCTGTTCCATTCTTAAACAACTCCTGCCCTCCGTCCCTTAATGGATGCCTGAGATCCATAGGAAGACGAGGAACCCTTCAGGGTCTCATACCCTTGGGGATCTCCCAGGCATCTTAGCTAGGGAGTCCCCATATGTGAGGACTTATTCCTGCTTGTTCCTGGAGATAGCACAGTTACTTACCTGTAACAGGTGATCTCTGGGAACAGCAGGAATTAGTCCTCACAACCCTCCCACCTCCCCTAGGAGTTGTATCTCTCTCTCTGTCTTTCCTTTCCTCTCTCTCTCTATTGTCTCAGCTTTAAACTTGAACTGAGGAGAGTTGGTTAGGAAAGGCGGGAAGGCAGCGCGCAGGCGCTGTGGGAGGCTCCCAAAAGCTTTCTTTCTGGGAAGCTGGGGAGCTTTCCCGCGCAGGCTCCGTCGGTACCGACGTACCCATATGTGAGGACTAATTCCTGCTGTTCCCAGAGATCACCTGTTACAGGTAAGTAACTGTGCTGTCTCGCATATTGTATGTGCATCGATGTGCACCTGCTCTGAAGTGGGTGTAAATTTACATTGCTTTATTTTTCCCACATTCTCCGGGAGCAGACAGGAAGTCAGTCCTCACATATGGGTGACATCACCGACGGAGCCCACGCGGAGCATCTCCCCAGCTTACAAAGAAAGCCTTTGGGAAATGCACACACATGCATGGTCCCCCTTCCCACACAAGCGTGCCATATTGCCTCAGTTTCCTTTTTTCCGTGGTGCCCTCCAGACATCTCTCAAGTTTCCTTTGTAAAAAGTGTGTTTGTCCGGTAGGCATACTAGTTCCTTTCCCACCCCCCGAGACAGCTAGCCTCTGTGTCGCTCCTTGGGCTCGTTCCTTTGTTTGTTTTGTTTTTTTTATTAAGATATCTTTTGGCTGGCACTTTGTGCCCCTTTTTTGCCACAAGCCTCCTCATCGAGGACTACCCCTCGACCGAACAGATGCCAGACCAAATGTCCTTGATGCCTGTGTCAAATGCTGCGGAGCCATTTGGCACGGAGACCAGGATATTGGCCTTAGGGAGCAGTATATCTGCCCTCGTGGTCATGCAGTGGTCGTTTGTCCGATTTCTCCGGTTCATCTGCCACGATGACGGGGCCCTTGACATCAAAGGATTCCCCAGACATCGAGCTGAACCTCAAGCGCCACCAGCCTCGAGAGACCCGTTGGCATCGGACAAGGTCCCAGACCTGATCCCGTTCCTCGGGGCATAGGTCCTCTCTGGCACGTGCACGCAGTTTGGACTGCAGGTCCCCTGGAGGTTGCGGGCCTTCGTGCTCGAGCCTTGACCACTGGGCCTCGGACTCCTCGAACTTTGGGTCAGAATGGGAGACCGAGGACAAGGACTCCTCAGGCACTCAGCACCACCGATGTGCCCTCAGGGCCATCTCCCCTGGTGTCCCGGCGCAGTTCCCCGCCCAAGGACGTCACTTTCCTCAACGTTACGCAGGACATGGCCAAGGCACTCGCCATTGAGGCCAAGGAGAATCCCCTCATGGAGGAACTGGGGATTCTCCAGTAGGAGGCCCCCCCCCCCCCCCCCTAAGAAAGCTATTACGGTGCCTGTCTTTCTGATTCTCGAGTGCCCCTGCCTCCATATATGGGAGACACCAGCATTGGTGCCCATTGTCAGCAGGCGACTCGACTCTATGTACCAAGTCCGCCGAAATCCTGGGTTCCAGAAGACTCAACTTCCCACAACTGAAGAGTCAAAAGACCCATTCTTCGGTGCCCCCGGCAGGGAGGCCCAGACCCTCAACACCCTTGGCCAAAAGGCCTTCCAGGGCTCGATGCTTGCATGCCGAGTCCAATCCTACTAACTATAAATTGGCATGTACCTCAGAGAACTAGTGAAGGAGCTCGACGGTTTCTTAGCAGGCCTCGATGGGGACCTCCTTCAGAGGATCAAGTCTCTGGCCTCGGCGATCAAGGAGTGCCTGGCGTTTTATTCCACACAGCTTACGACGGCTTTGAGTCCTCAGCCAGAGCAGCCACCGTGGACATCAGAACCTGATGCTAGGCATGACTGCGGTCGTCTTACCTCGAACAGTGAGTTCAGGACAAACCTATCGATGTCCCACTGTATTGGAGAGAATCTCTTCGGGAAACCCATGGCAGACAAGGTGGCTGAAATAGAGACTGAGTTCCTGACAGAGACCAGACTCTATAAAAAGACCTCTGTTCAGCCCTGTAAGAAGATTTTAGGGAAGAAACCTTTCTTCCTGAGGAAAAAGGGAGGTTTTGGCAATACCTCTCAGTTCCAAAGCTTCTCGGTCCCGCAGCAAGGCCAACCACACAAGGAGCAAGGGCATGGCCCCTGCTAACAAAAGACCACCAAGTCCCAAGTACCAGCTCCGGCTCAACCTGGAGGGAGCTTTTGACTGCTTTGGCATGACCTCCTCTCCTTCAGGAGGTCCCCAACAGCCCACAGGGGGGGCATCTGGCCCTGTTTGCCCGCAGGTGGATCCACCCATCACCACCGATTCCTGGGTACTGAAAGTGTTCAAGGAGGGCAGCCTCCTCCACCTGCAATGGATGCCACCCTCATACTTTCCAAGAGAGCCTGTAAGTCCCCTCCTCCACCAGACTCTGCTTCTCACCAAGCTCACAGGTCTCTTCGAGGACAAGGCTGTTGAACCATGACCAAGCATCTCTGGGGCACCGGCTTCTACTCCAGGTATTTCCTTGTTCCCAAGCGTACAGGGAGCCTCAGGCCCACTGCAGGACCTGAACAAATTTCTGGTAAGGAAAAGGTTCAAGATGCTCTCCCTTTGAACACTGCTGCCATACCTCCAGCAGGGAAACTGGCTATGCTCCTTAGACCTGAAGGATGCCTAGACACATATCCTGATCCATTCCAACCACCAAAAATACCTCTGCTTCATGGTGGGAGGAGGTCACTACCAATACAGGGTGCTGCCCTTTGGGCTGGCCTCATCACCGAGAGTCTTCACTAAATGCCTGGTGATGGTCTCAGCCCACCTTCATCTCCAAACGGTCTTCGTCTTGTCCTACCTGGACGACTGGCTCATAAGGAGAGGCACAGCTGCAGAGGTGCACCACACTACCAAGTGCACCATCCACATCCTGCAGCACCTGGGGTTCGTTATCAACTAGCCCAAGTCCCATCTCTCGCCAGCTCAGTGCCTGGAGTTCATAGGGGCTCAGCTAGACACCCTCTTGGAAAGGCCTTCCTCCCTCCCTCCCTCAGGAGAGGTCAGAATGCCTCAGGGGGCTCACCACAGAGATACAGCACCGCTGGTTGCTACCTGCCCAGCTTCTCCTCTGCCTGCTTGGCCACATGGCCTTTGTGGTCCACGTGACCCCCATACACCCACCTGCACATGAGGGTGGCCCAGTGGTGCCTTCGTTCTCAGTGGACACAAGCCACGGACAGGCTCCAGGACAGGGTGACAGTGATCCGTCATCTGGCAGACTCTCTCGACTGGTGGCAGATCCCCCACCACCTGCAGGCCGGGATGCCGTTCCAGGCACCGGCCCCCCAGACGGTCCTCACCACAGACGCCTTCCTGCTGGGCTGGGGAGCTCATTGCGAGGACCTCTGCACACAAGGCAGCTGGTCCCAGATGGAATGCCAGCTTCAGATCAACCTTCTAGAGCTCTGGGCGATATTCCTGGCTCTCCGAGCCTTCTGCCACTGGCTGCAGCACCAATCTGTGGTAATCCAGACCGACAAACAGGTTGCAGTGTTTTACATGAACAAGCAAGGGGGTGCGGGGGTCATACTCCTTCTTCCAGGAGGTGGAAGCCCTCTGCTCATACGTGACATGTAACGGGATGCTCCTAAGGATGGTCTACCTCCCAGGCCAAGACAATGTCCTGGCAGACAAGCTGAGCAGAGTCCTCCAACCATACAAGTGGCGCCTGGATCCCAGGGTGGCCTCCCGGCTGTTTCGACTCCTGGGTATCCCTGTAGTGAATCTGTTCACCAGCCCAGACAACACACAATTTCCCAGCTTCTGCTCCCACCAGCCGCACCTTTCCCAGGTGGCAGCAGATGCATTCCTGATTCCATGGACGGAAGGCTTCCTTTACGCCTTTCTGCCAACTCCACTGGTCGCGAAGACCCTCTTCAAGGTCCAGCATGACAGGGCATCATTGATACTAATAGCCCCATGGTGGCCCAGGCAATCTTGGTTCCTGCTGCTTCTCCACCTGTTGGCGGCATCACCAATTTCCCTGGGCCATGCCCCAGAACTACTTTCTCAGAAGAAGGGCTCTCTCCGGCACCCCATTTTGGGGTCTCTTACGGCTTGGCTGTTGAAAGGGTAGCCCTGGCTCCCTTCAACCTCCTTTGGGAGTTGGAAGAGGTCCTTCTGGCCTCCCGCAAGGCCTCCACAAGAAGAGCGTACTCCTTTGAGTGGTGTCACTTCTCAGTCTGGTATGTTGAGAAGAGGGCAAACCCGTTCTCCTGCTCGGTTCAGATGGTACTCCAGTACCTACTCCACTGTAGCAGTAGGGACTAAAGTCCAACTCAGAGTGCACACGTACGCTATTGCAGCACATCACCATGCCATTCAGGGAAAACCCCTCTCAACCCAGCTTCTTGTGTCATAGTTCCTACAGGGCTTCATGCTATCCAAACCCCCTGTCTGCCCTCCAGCAGGGGAATGGGATCTCATTGTGGTGTTCTCGCAGCTTACTAAACCATTGTTTGAGCCCCTGGCTACCTGCCATTTGCGGTGCCTCTCCTGGAAGGTGGTCTTCCTCGTGGCACTCACATCAGCTTGCAGGGTCAGTGAGCTCCAGGCTCTGATGGCAGAGCCCCTACACGAGGTTCTACACTAATAGGATGGTGCTCTGCACATACTCAAAATTTCTGCCAGAGGTGGTGCTCCCCACCTTCTTTCCGAAGCCGCACGCCAGCAAGGTGAAAACCGTCCTCTTTAATTTGGATTGTAAAATGACTCTGTCCTTTATCTGCAACGGACTCGGGACCACAGTAAAGCACCTCAGCTTTTCGTCTCCTATGATCCCAGTCGACTGGGGCTACCAGTGACTAAGCGAATTCTGTCCACTTGGGTGGCGGATTGCATTACCCTCACCTATGAGCAGGCTGGGATCTCACTAGACCAGCGGGTCACGGTGCACTGCATCAGGGCCATGGCTACTTCCATGGCAAATATTTGACGGAAATCTGCCAGGCCACCACCTGGTCTTTGGTCCATACCTTGGCAGATCACTACTGCCTGGAGAGGGAGTCCCGATGGGACAGCACCTTCGGCCAGGCTATACTCTGTAAACTCCTCAGGGTGTAGGCAACTCCTGCTCTCCGACCCTTCTGTGTTCAGGCTACCGCCAGACACTTGGGTCTTGTGACAGTGTCTCAGTAGGACTCAACTTCTTCAGCTCATGGTTCACCCTTTTTAGGTCACTATGGCATTTTTATGTTCTCGGTAGCCTGTAGCTGGTGAGTCCCATATGTGAGGACTGACTTCCTGTTTGTTCTCAGAGAAAGTATAGTTACTCATCTGTAACAAGTGTTCTCCAGCGACAGCAGGAATCAGTCCTCAACCCTCCCTCCTTCCCTTGGAGTTGCTTCTTCAATGGATTTTTTTTGCCGTCTTAGCTATGTCATTAGACTGAGACAAGACACCCTTGGGCGGGAAGGAGACCATGCATGCATGGTTTTTGAAAGCTGGGGTGATGCTTCCACACTGGCTCTGTCGGCATCGACGTCACCCATATGTGAGGACTGATGCCTGCTGTTCCCAGAGAACACCTGTTATAGGTGAGTAATTACGCTATATCTGCAGGATTGTGGTAGTATTTTATAAACCTTTATGAGAATTTGTTAATAGCTTCTATTACAATGTGTTCAATATGTTCGATGTAATGTGCACCACTGTTTGTTGTGTTTCCTGTTATCACACTGAATTACTTGTAAACCGTCTTGACTTGTAGAAAGATGGTATAAAAAGACCTGTGAAATAAATTAGTAAAATAAAGACAGACGGGTTCCTGTTTATCTTTATAAAATAAGCTGCAAATAGATGTACTTTTGCCCTTCACACAAGCGACGACTTATAAAATTACCCTTTGTGTGTCTAAATTTGCTGTGTTCTCTGGAGCTGTATGAGACAATACCACATAGCAGTGAAGTCAATAATAGGAAAGATCACTGTAATCTTATGGTAAATAATCTTCCGCCACTGCTCTCCACTTTTGGCTACGCTCTGTTTGGTCCTGGGTTCATTTCACAGAGACAGTAGGGTAAGCAGCACAAATAAGACAACCAAAACTGGTGTGGCTTGGAAAAAGAGTTTTATATCGAAATAGGCTTATTACATAGGTACAGAACAGAGTTATATAGTGGTTGTTACAGAGCTGCTTCAGTGTGCCTCAATGAATCTGTGTGTGTGTGTGTGTGTATGTATGAAGTGTGAGAGAGAATAGAGTATATGAAAGACTCTGTGTGTGAGAGAGATCAGAGAGAGAGAGGGGGGAGGGATAAAGAGAAGTGGTTGTCAGAGCCTCCTGTCCTTCATGTCTGATGAATAGGGAGAGCGAGAGAAAGAGGAAGTATTTCTGTCCTTTATAGTGAATTTTCTCCAGCACCTCCCTTTGAGGTCTGCTGTTGTTTCCAGCACCTCCCTTTGAGGTCTGCTATTCTTTGTCCTGCAGACTAATCTCATCAAGCAAACTAAGACCATCAAGTTCTCTCCTGATTGGCAAGGAGAGGGTGTGTCTTACAGACACATCAGGTAAACTACCCTCATTAAGTCTGGAGACTGACATCCTCAGGGGGGTCCAAGCTGCTTGCACTCCAAGGTCTGGGAACAGCCATGACACCTATGCTAGGCATAATGTCATGCTGATGTATGCTGACATCTCCCACACCTTTTTTATTGTTATTTATTATTTGTGCCTGGAAATGGTGGAAGCAAACCTGTGGTACCTGTCCCAGCTGCCATTACATGATAGTAGGCAGCTTGTCTAATACCTCCTGTGCTAAATAAGTTAGTGTTAAGAGCTCGGAATTTTTAGAATCATGTCTTGCCTTTAGACTTTAGAGGCATTGAAAATGAATCACAAGCAGTTGGCTATTTTCTTGAGAAGAAAAGTCTTCAGACAAGTCTTTGGATCTTAAACACATTCCCAAGCTAAGGCTTTTTGATGAAATACAGCTTTGAAGAAAATTAGCCAAGGCTTTTTTGATGAAACACAACTTTTAAGAAAATTCTTTTGTGCAATAGTTTTGCTGGATATTTATTGAAAGAAGATTGAAGTTGGCATCGAAGATTGGTGTTTATATAGTAACAACAGAAAAACCTGGGACTATAAATTGAGCACTAATAGTGCGGTTACAGAAGAGTTTTTTAGAAATAATAAGGTTTTTTTATAAAGAAATAAGTCATAGTTTAAAAAAACATCTTCCCAAGAGTTTCTCACACTAATTGGTGACGGCAGTACGGGTGTTAAGTGATACAACTTTTCTTGCATTTCAGGGTGGTTGCTGATGTTGTTGAAGCGCTAATGCTCAAACAAACTCTTTGAAAAAGCATTTAAAGCGCAGTGTGAAGCTGAAACCCCCTGGTCTATTAATAATATTACTTACTAACATAATTTCTAACACTGGTGCTGACATTCACCTTAGTATTTACACCGTTTAGATGTTTATATGAAATTTGTTTTCCACTAAAGAAATCTGTTATATTGGTGTGATTTTTTACTGTTGGATTGCCTTTAGACTTGGCATATAATCCACATATCTTCTGAACATGCCCTGCAAACATCAGAGTGTAACGGCACAGACTGGGAGTTCAAGTGTTCTCGAGTGAACTATAGACTAATCAAGAGCACATATTGGGAGTTCTATTGCAAATTATAATCTGGGTGTTTGAGTCAATGTAGTTCATGATTTTGTTAAATCCTATCAGTGTCCCTCACCCCAAATGAAATTTTGTACTCTGCGAAGCATGGCTCAGACCAAAGCCTTTCTTTTGCTAGACCAGTCAAGACAAGCAGGTTGTGTTCCCTTACCAGTAAATTCTGGAGACCAGAAAAATCCAGAAACTTTCCAGTGAGGACATCACTGGCATAAGAAGAAGTGCAACTAAGGGCACTCCTCAGTGTTTTTCTGTCTCCAACAGATGGTGGTGACTAGACTAGTGCAACATTGTTCCAGTTGAGGCACCTTCGAGGTCGGGGCTTCTAGTCCCAGTACTTCCTCGTCCCAAAAAAGACGGGGGGTCTGCGGCCCATCCTCACAACCTGGACCCAGGGGCGGTCCAAGAGGGGTGTGGGGCCATGTGCGGAGACTTAGTGTGGGGCCTCATTTGCATAAGGTGCCTAATTTGCATAAATATTTGCGTAATGTTACCATACACTAACTTTTAGTAAACATGCCTCTTAATGAGTGTATGGATAAAGAAAGACTAAAAGATTTCTACATTACTATAATCCAGTGCCAACCGCCAGGCACATTAGGAGCTACTACAAACACTGCCCATTTAGAACCCATAGCAAACCCGCCGTATCGTAACAGCACTACCAGGACTCACAAAGCACCAGACCCTACCTATCAAAAGGCAACACTGCAAATATTAAACCAATACATTTCAGAGAATAACAATACATGACCTATTGGGGAAAGAGAACAAGGGCAATGTCATATAGCAACTACATAAACACAATACCTCAGCTCAGTTACACATGCAGAACATAGACCATCACCAAACAAGGAATCCCAATTTAGAAACAGGAAGACAATAATTAAACTGGGAACCCCAAAAGCCAAACTTGGAATGTACAACAACAGTGTAGAAATAAAACTATAAATTAATTTCCTCTTCTACTAAACAAAGCGCAGACGTTAATGATGCACATTTCCCAGAGTTGACATATTCCAGTTAATAAATTCAAAATAAAGAGATATTTTTCTACCTTTTGTGCATTTTTTTTTCAGTTGCAATTTCTCCAGCCACTTTCTTCTGGTTTCTTCGTGTCTTCTGCTAACTCTCCATCATCTGCTGTCCATTTGTCCTTTCTTCTCTCTTCTAGTTTTTTTTCCATTCTCTCTCTACATCTGCTTTAACATACTAATCTTTCTCCTTTTGCGCTTTCCTCATTCCTATTTCATCCACTCAAATTTTACCCCTCCATCTTCAATCCCCACATACTCTTCCAATACCCGGCCAATTGTAGATTTTTCTTCCCTCCCACACACAATATTTTTCCCCCTCTCCATTTCACTCTCCCAGCCCCATCCCATTCTAATCCGCCCCCAAAATCAGCTCCCTTCTAGTCCCCGCCTCAGCCCATTTCCTGTCCTAGCCCCCCATCAGCCCATTTCCAGTCCTAGCTCCCCTGTCCATTTCCAGTCCTATCTGAGTCCCTCCATCAGCTCATTTCCAATCCCAACCCCCCATCAGCCCATTTCTAGTCCGTTTCTAGCCCCATCATCAGCCCATGTCAAATCCTAGCTCCCCTCCACTCAGCCCATTTCAATCCAAGCCCCCTATGAGCCTACTTCCAGTTCTAGCCCCTCCATGAGTCCATTTCAATCCAAGCCCCCACCACAGCCCATTTCCAATCTTAGCTCCCCCCAACAGCCCATTTTCAGTCCTATCCTAGCCCCTCCATCAGCCCATTTCCTGTCCTAGCTCCCCCCCCACTCAGCCCATTTACAGTCCTAGCTCCCTCCCCTCACAGCCCATTTCCATTCCAAGCCCCACTCCCCATCAGCTATTTGCAGTTCAAGCCCCCTTCCACTCAGCCTTTTTGCATTCCTAGCCTCCCTTCCCATCAGCTGTTTGCCGTTCTAGACCCCCTTCCACTCAGCCCATTTCCATTCCAAGCCCCCTTCCACTCAGCCCATTTCCATTCCAAGCCCCCTCCCATCAGCTATTTGAAGTTCAAGCCACCCCTTCCACTCAGCCCATTTCCATTCCAAGCCCCCAACCCCAGCCGCGAATTGCCGTTCAAGCCTCCCCGACCACTCAGCCCACTTCCAGTCCTAGCAACCCCCCAACCCATTACCAGTCCTAACCCCCCCATCAGCCCACAGCACATTACCAGTCCTAACCCCATCAGCCCACCTCAAGTCCTAACCCCCCCATCAGCCCATTTCCAGTCCTAGCTCCCCATAGCCCATTACCAGTCCTAACCCCCCCCCCCATCAGCCCACAGCACATTACCAGTCCTATCCCCCCATCAGCCCACAGCACATTATCAGTCCTAACCCCATCAGCGCACCTCAGGTCCTAAACCCCTCTCCAGCCCATTACCAGTCCTAACCCCCTCCCTCCTATCAGCCCAGGGAAAATTAAAACTTTAAAAAAAAAGCTGGCTTCTGCCGCCGTGGCAGAATCGAGTGTCCCGCGGGGCCCCCCCCTGCCCGGCAGAGCACTCCCTGCCTGCACTCCCTCCCTCCCTGCCTGCTTGCCTTAGTCCCTCTCCGCTTCGGCTTAGAGCCGCGAAGGGAGAGTTTCTCCCTCACGGCTCTGTTAAGCCCGCTGGAGCTTATGGGAAATTTCCCATCTGCCCTGGCGGGCTTAACAGTCGCGAGGGAGAAGCTCTCCCTTCGCAGCTCTGAAAGCCAAAGCGGAGAGAGACTGAGGCAAGCAGGGAGGGAGGGAGTGCTCTGCCGGGCAGGGAGGGCCCTGCGGGACACTCGATTCTGCCACCACGGCGGCGGCAGCAGCCAGCTTTTTTTTTTTTTTTTTTATTTACTTTTACAGTGGAATGTTCTTTGCGCGGGGCCCCCTGAAACACGGGGCCCTGTGCAAAAAACATTCTCGCTCAGTGGACAGCTCGGCCCTGCCTGGACCCCCCCTCGACCCCGCCTCCTTCAGACCAATAGCAAGTCTCCCATTCACTGCTAAAGTCATCGAGAAGATAGTTCAACAACAGCTTCAAGACCACCTGGATACCAACATCTTCCTGGACCCACATCATCATGGATTCCGACCATCACATGGAGTTGAGACCCTCATGATATTACTACTTAATACCCTAATCAAAGGTACACAGACAAAACACTCTGGTTATGCTATGATCTTTCTAGACATATCTGCAGCATTTGACACCATCTCTCACAACACACTCCTACATAGACTACAAGAGATTGGCATCAACGACATCGTGCTACAATGGTTCCACTCCTACCTGACCAATAGACAGCAGCTGATCCGCACAAGCACGGCAACCTCCCCCCCCCTTTCGACAGCACGAAGGAGTACCCCAAGGCTCCACACTATCAGCGATGCGCTTCAATATCTACCTACAGCCACTCTGCCCCGTTATACGTGCTCACAACATCAACTACCACATCTACGCAGACGACATAATGCTTTACAGACCCATCACAACCACAAACAATCACCTATCAGACTGCTTATTAATGCCTCCAACTGGCTACAAGAGAACAACCTCTCCATCAACATTAAAAAAACAGAAGCCCTCATTGTGACCAAGAACCCAAACTTCACCCCACCGCCACACCTCACCTTGGGAACCACCCAAATACAAGTCCAACCCCACATAAAATACTTGGGAATCATTATTGATCAAGCACTTATATTTAAACAACAGATCAAAAAGATAGCTAGAACAATATTCCACAAAGCAAAGACAGTACAACGGCTCAGACCACTCATCAAACCACAAGACTTCAGAACAGTCATGCAGGTCATGACGCTGCCCCACTTGGACTACTGCAATGCAATTTGTCACGGACTACCAGCCACCCAAACCAACCCGTATTTCTGCCTGGCTTGAATTTGTGATGAGTAGCGATTATGGTCAAGTCTGTTTGGAAGGACTGAGCTGTGGTGGTATGATATTCTGCCTCTCTGGTGTTATAATGAACCTTTCCTCTTGTCTCTTCTATTTCTTTACAAATCCAAAACGGTCTTGTCTCAGAGCGTTCACACTATCATAGAATCGAATATACTCCTGCACTCTATCACGTTAGTTATATATCGTAATCCCTATGGCACTAGATTCAATGAGGAAATTTTTACGGGTCTCAGACTTATAATAGCATGAGTTTCTGGATTGTTTTTGTCCAGTAACACGCTTATTTGCATCAACGACCCTCTTTACTTTCTATCCTAGGACAAGTGGAAGTCGGGAAGGACCCTGACAGGGTCCCTGAGGTGACCGAGGGACGGGCTACATTGGGCGCTGAGGTACCACTAAGCTGTCTGCATGTGCAGGCAGCCGTGGGGGACCACATGCATGGTAGAGGCCATGTGGCCCAGGAGGAGTAGCATGGTCCGAGCGGTGACCATAACTATTTTACAGGGAACATGGGCTATGGAGGGTTAAGTGGCTTGCCCAAGACCACAAGGAGCACCTGTGGGACTAGAAACCCCAGTCCTTCCGGCCCAAGGTTGCTGTCCTCTAGTGGGATTTGAACCCCCGGCCTGAAGTACCTTGTCCCAACCACTAGGCCACTCCTCCACTCCTTTTGTTTATACTTTTGTTTTTAAGATACATTATTTGTGTTTTCTTATCCATTTGTGCCTGTTTCTTAGATATTTTGATTTTGTATTTAGTAAATATATCATTGTTTTTTATATCTTTTTGAGGCATATACCCCCTGAAGAAGGCGTCAAGCTGAAATGCATTGGGGTCTTTCAAATAAAACTGTTTTATATCACCTCAGAACCAAGACTTCCATCACTGTCAGCCAGTGAAGTATTCCTCTTCCTAATCAGGCAGTTGTGCAACAAGTCCTGGTCCTTTCATAGAGCACATTGGGCTAAGAATGTTCCCTTTAGGGCTTGGGCTCAGTGGGAGCCCATGCTGTAGAATGAGAACAGGCAGGTTTACTCCAAGATGGAGGCAATTGAAGGATGTCTCCAGAGGTCTGCCTCAGAGTGGCCCACATTACATCAGACCAATAGGTCCTGGAAATTGTGCAGTCTGGTTATGTTGTGGAGTCCACCATGGAGAGACTGCTTAGGCTGCCGGCCATTTTGCTAGTGCATCCATCCAAATGGGGCAAAGACAGGTATCCTATCTACTTCATTGTGCCCAAGGAGGACAGCACTTTATGACCGATCCTCGACCTCAGGGAGGTCAACCACTATCTTCGGGTGTCCCATATCAAAATGGGGACCTTGAGGTTGTGATCTTTCAGTGCAAAAGGTGGACATTATTATGTTGCTGGACCTTTCTAAGGCATGTTTCATATCCCTCATCCATGAGGATTATCAGCAGTATCTGTCATTTGTGATTCTGGGCAGCCATTTCCAATTTTGCACCATGCGCTTTGGCCTGGCCACAGTACACAGGACCTTTCCCAAGATAATGGTGGTCCTGGGTGCGACACTGCATCTAGGTTCACACTTATCTGAACAACTGGCTCATTCAGACCAAATCCTGAGCAAGACGGTCATTGGGTTTAGGTGGAAGTCTTGCATTGCCTGGACTGGGTGGTCAATCAAGCCAAGAATTGCTTGCTTCCCTCCAAATTTATTTTATTTATTTAGCAGGGGTTTTTTTTATACTGCTTCATCATTTCAGTCAAAGCAGTTTACATTTTAACTTAAACTCGGTAATGTACATTAAACAGGGACATTGATATCTTGAATTTTGCTGAGGCAAAGGAGGGGTTCAGTGACTTGCCCAGGGCCACTAGGAGGCTAGTAGGAGTTGAACCCTGATATCTTGGTTCCCAAGCCAGTGCTCTAACAAATCCCTGGTATACAGTTGTGGTCAACATTATTGGCACCCTTGCATTTTAGGTATGTTGTGTACAGTGTCTTCAGAAATAATCAGAAATATTCCAACTGTATGTCATCACAATATTTTAATAGTGTATTCAATTGTATACAATAAAAAGAAGTCTGTGCAATTCGGACATAGTAATTTCTGAGAAAACACCAAAATATGACCGGTACAGGATTAATGGCACCGTTCACTAATATTTGATTGCACAACCTTTGACAATGATGACAGCTTCCAAACATAGCCATCTATAAATTTTGTACATCTGTCTGCTTGTAGTTTCTCCCACTCTTCAATTGCAATTTGTTCCAACTCATGAATGTTTCCAGGATTCCTTTTACCAATGGCAGATTTCAGCTCTTTCCAAACATTCTCGACTGAATTGAGATCAGAACTCATTGCTGGCCAGGTTAAAACAGTCCATTTTTTTCTTTTTAACCATTCCTTTTGTAATTCTCGTGGATGATCATAAGCATAACTATCTCTTATATCTGAACAAATGGGGTGACCTACAC
Organism: Ichthyophis bannanicus; assembly: GCA_033557465.1. Classification (NCBI taxonomy): domain Eukaryota; kingdom Metazoa; phylum Chordata; class Amphibia; order Gymnophiona; family Ichthyophiidae; genus Ichthyophis; species Ichthyophis bannanicus. The sequence goes on from CM066035.1 coordinate 636,242,121, forward strand.
AGAGCGGTAGGTACACCCCTAAATAAAGGCATGGGGAGGGGTGACCTGCACGGAGCGGCAAGTGCACCTTCTCTTGCCGCCTTGCTGGGCAGACTAGATGGACCATACTGGTCTTTATCTGCCATCATATACTATGTTACTTTTAGATGTGTGTTTTGGGTCATTGTCCTGCTGGAAAACCTTCGACCCAGACCTAGCTTTCTGACACTAGGTAGCACATTTCACTCCAAAATGCCTTGGTAGACCTCTGACTTCATGATTCCTTTAATACATTCCAGGCCTCCATTTCCTGAGGCAGCAAAACAGCCCCACAGCATTATGGAACCTCTGCTATATTTAACTGTAGAAAGGGTGTTTTTTTTTCCTTATAAGCTTTATTTCTTCACCTGTAAATGTATTGCTAGTCTGAATTGCCAAAAAGCTCAAGTTGGGTTTCATTTATTCACAGAGCATTTTCCCAGAAGGATTGTAGTTTTCTTAAGGTGGGTTTGGGCAGAGATCAGGCGTGCCTTTTTATGTCTGTCTTTGAGCAGTGGGGTCCTTGTTGGCCTTCGCCCATGAAGTCCTTCTTTGTTTAGTGCGCAGAATATGGTATAGGTTGAAACCACCACTTCAGCCTTAAGCTCTTTGGATGTTGTTTGTGGTGTTTTTTTCCAACAGTTTGCACTAACCTTTGAAGACTTTTTGGATTAATTTTCCTCTTCCTGCCATGTCCTGAAGGTTCTTGGCATTTCTATGAACAGAAAACATCTTAATAACATTGTGAACTGTAGACACAGGAATCTCAAGGTCTTTGGAGATGGCCTTGTTCCCCTTTGATGTTTGATGATAATGGCTTTGATTGGCTGCTTCAAGTCATGTGAGTACTGGCAATTGATCACAGGTGCATCTAATTTTACTGCAATGGGAATATGGCTCTTCTGTTCAAAGTGATTTGAATTGTTTATAAAGGTGTCAATAATCATGTCCTGGCAATGTCCCAGTTTTTATACTGTTTCCTACTAATTCCTTTTTTAATTGGTCTTGTTTTATTTGATTCTTTTAGGTGTTAAATATATGTGCATATATAGTCCAAAGCCATTTCACTGGCCATTATTTTTTTTAAAGAGATATTGGACATTACGGGGTTGAGCTTGCAAGAGTGTCAATAATGTTGACCACAACGGTACTTAGGAGCCTGCTTTGATACCAGTTGAGAGAGGATTTTTTTAATGACTGAGTACTTCCAGAAGATTTGCTTGCAAATTTGTCAATTCTGGGTCCAGAAGGCCCCCAAGGTATGGCATTAACTTCAGCTGCTGGGCTCCATGGTGGCAACCGTAGACCTAGTTCCTTGGGCCCAAGCTCACATGTGTCTAATTCGGTAGCCCCTAGTTTTGCAGATTTTTGACCTCCGCCTGCCACTGTTGAGATAGTGTGGTATGGTGGACGCAGCCCAGCGACATGCTGCAGGGAGTCTACTTCGAGTCTTACAATGGATTCTCTTGAGACCCATTGCAAACCTGTCCAGCTGGGGCACTCATAGTCAGAGGCCAACTGTGCAGGTTGTCAGGAGGTCAGGGCCTATTCGATTGATGATGCTGCACTTTCAGCCCCTGGTGCAGGGAAAGGCAGAACAGGTAATATAATGGACAATGTAATGGCAGTCACATTTGCCAACAAACAGGGAGAGACCCGCAGCCCCATGGTGGTTCTGGAAATGTGTTTGCTGTTTCCCTGGGCAGAGGGGCATCTTCAAATGATATTAGCAGCTCACACAGCAAGCATTGATAGTGTCAAGGCCGACTAATTGAGTCATCACATTCTGGATCAGGAGAATGGGAGTTGAGTGCCAGGGCGTTTCAGCTGATAGTCTATTGCTGGTGGGAAGGGGCAGGGGGAGAGGATCCCAGTCATGGATCCAGCAGGATCAATACTCTGGTACAAAGCTGGCAAATGAGGGGTCTACGTCTTTCCCCCATGGCCTCTCATCAGGAGAACAATCTGGTGGATAGAGGACCATCCGTTCCTAGTGATTCTGATGCCGTAAGATTGGCCGATGAGGTCCTAGTATGCAGACCTTCGTTGTCTGCTGGTGGGCAAGCCCCTCCTTCTCCCACTGGGGAGAGGTCTTCTGCAACAATGGCCTATGTTCATGGACAATCTGGACCCGTTTTGGCTTATGGCCTGGCCATTGAAAGGCGATAGTTTCACAGGAAGGATATTCCATGTTGGTGATCTCCACTTATCTCCAGGAACAAGCAGGAGTGTAGTCTTCATATATGGGTGACGTTGGTACTGACGGAGCCTGCGCAGGAATGCTCTCCAGCGTCCAATAGGAAAGTTTTTTTGGAGCATCCCCACTGTGCCTGTGTAGCTGCCTTCCCGCCTTTGCCCCTCTCCCTCTTCAGTTTTTCATTTTCCACGGAGCCAGCAGGAAGCAAATCCTGTCACCACAGAAAATTCCTGTTTCTCATATTTTTGTGGTTTGTTTCTGCCTTCCCATCAATGCTGGTACAGACTCCCGGTCGGTTCTTTCTTTCTTTCTTCAGAAAAAAGAAAGGGAAATTCTCTCTCTTCAGGCACATCGACGCCATATTAAGCCCAAACCTTCCATTCTGACTTGACAAAATGGAAAAAACAACCAGTGGGTTTAAAAATGTTCTAAGTGTGGCAGTACCATCTCAGCCACCGACACCCATGATTGGTGTCTAAAATGCCTAGGCCCTGACCATCAACCCTCAGACTGTCCCTTTTGCAGGAAGATGACAGAGAGGCCCACAGAATTGGGCTGCAAAGTTAGGCACCCTCTTTGTTTCAGGCGCCATCTTTTTAGCATCGACGTCATCGTCTTCCTCCCATGGATCTCGGGTATCAAAGCATAAGTCTTCATTGAAGACTGGCTGCCCTCCCAAGGGTAGATCTTCTGAGCATCGAGATGCCTTGAGCATTGCCCTGAAGGGGGATACACTGGCCAAACAGCCCCGGCGGGAGGACCATTCCTCCAAAGACATTGTGGGGTCCCAGGATACTCCCGAGGTCTCCACCTCTGGAGAGCTCCTGGTGCTGTGCTGAGGGATTGTGGCCCACAACTCTGCTACCGATACCAAAGCATCGGCAAGCTCCATGGATCAGCGCAAAGTGGCCATCGAGCAGAGCTTAGCAGCCTTATTAGCAGCCTCTGTTCCGGTAAAGACGTTACTGTCGGTTCTGCAAGCACCAGCACCATTCCAAACCGCATCGGGTTATATGCCGCTTGATACACTGCTGCCCATCCTTGCCCTCAAATCCATTTCTGGTACCGAGATTCCAGCTAAGCAAGTTCCCCATGCCAACTTTGATCGGTACAGAATTTTGACAGAACGCGAACACTCCGCCCGTCGATACCTCGAGTCTTCTGAATCGGATTCATCAGATGATGAATCCACTGATACTTGAGGCCTACAAAGCCTACCGGAGGATCCGTCCCCATCTCCACAAAGTCACATTTCCCACTCCAGAGGACATGTCTTCTCAAGAATTTCTATGCGATGTTGCCAGGGCCCTTTCCATGACAGTGACATCTGAGAAAGAGCCTAGAGCTGAAGAATTGGAAATTCTCCAGTACACAACAGCTCCTAAGGAAACAGCCACACTTCCTATTCACCGCATTCTCCATGACCTCATGCTCCTTATGTGGGAGACACCCTTTACAATTCTCCACATACTTAGGGACATGGGGAGGGGTGGCCTGCACGGAGCGGCAGGTGCACCTACTCTTGCCATCGTGCTGGGCAGACTAGATGGACCATGCTGGTCTTTATCTGCCGTCATTTACTATGTTATGTTACTTGACGGCTCCATCTACAAGTGGTATATCTTCCAGGCAAACAAAACGTCTTAGCAGACAAATTGAGTTGGAGCCTTCTTCACCACGAATGGTCTCTCCATGTAGACACAGTATCCTACATCTTCCAGACATGGGGGACTCCAGAGATAGACCTCTTTGCCACCCTGCAGAATGCCAAGCTCCCACGCTTCTGCACCAGGACTCTCATGTCGGACAGTCAGCAGGTGGATGCTTTTCATCTCCACTGGGGGCAAGGCCTACTTTATGCCTTTCCCCCATTCCCCTGATTCCCAAAACTCTGTTCAAACTCCAGGCAGACAAGGGCTTCATGATACTCATAGCCCCAGGCTTGCCATGTCAACCATGGTTTCCTCTCCTCTTATGTCTATCTCGGACTCAACCGATAGATCTCGGAGCTGCACCAGATCTGCTCTCTGAGAGGGAGGGATTGCTGCTCCATCCCAATCCGCAGTCTGTCCACCTCACAGCATGGCTGCTGAAGGCATAGCATTTCAGATCCTTAACCTTTCTCAGGAGGTTAAGGACATCCTTTTAGCTTCCAGAAAGCCATCAACCAGACTTTTCTATGCCTTTAAGTGGCGTAGATTTTCACTCTGGTGTTCACAAAGGGATCTTAATACTTTTTCCGTTCCAATAGAGACACTTCTCCAATATCTCTTCCACCTTTCCCCTTCTGGCCTCAAGACCAATTTGGTAAGAGTGCACTTAAATGCAATTGCAGCCTCTCATCATCACTTAGATGGGCTGCCCATCTCTTTACAGCCGCTTTTTTAACGAAGCCTCCCATCAGACCACCATCAGTGGCATGGGACTTGTCAGACGGCTGCCTAGGGTGAGAACTTACACAATCTTGACGATGCATATATTCATATGATTCTTGCAAGGTATTGTGGGTATTGTAGTTCATTCACTCCCAAACACAGCTGATGACAATAATTTGAGTTGTGAAACCAAGTGGTAAGATCAATAAAATACTTCTTTTATTGATGGGGTTTAATTCACCCAGCACATGTATGCTTGATAGCACTATAAATGAGGTTACTTGCTTGCAGTGTTTAAAATGGATAACAAAAAGTCACAAAGTAAACCAGAAAACAACCTTCAGCTTGTCAGGCAATTAGCTAATGTTTTCTTAGCAAATAATTACCAAATACAAAGGCACAAAGTAAAGAATAAACTTTGCTGGTTAGGTTAACTTCTGCTTATTTTCCACGCCGATCTCAGCAGTGATTCTCCCTTGCTCACACACACAATCAGGTGCAGCCCTAATTACTATCAATGGACCAGCTGAAAGCCTTTAGCTGGCTGGCTGCTACTGTGTGAGCCCAAATCCTGCTTTAAGAGCTGTTTGCAGTGGAAATAAAGAACAAAGTTAGGTTTCTTTGTGATGGCTGATGTGTTTGCTCAGAGAAAGCTAGCAATAGCATTTAGATAGGGAACAGTCCATATAAATAGTTTCATCTGCTGTATTTCCCCCTGCATCAACAATCATAGGGTCAATATCATACATTGGCACAGATGAGTCTTTCATTAAGGCACTATCATGAGAATGCTTATTCCCTTGCTGCCATTCTCTATTATAGATAGGGTCTGGATCAGTGTTCATACCTGAGCCTCTCCTGCTATCATTATTCCTCTCTGTATAGCCTGGCCAATATGTAATCCAATTCTGATGTCCAGCCTTCCAATCTTGATCCCTGGACACTGGATCTTCTCTCACATACCTTCTGGCCTTGGTCTGAAAGTCCCTTCCACATGCAGTCTTCTCTCTTCCAGGTAGCCACTGGTGATTCCTATCTCTGCCACTCCATTCCGCTGGCTGAATCCAGTCCAATGGACTCTGCTGGCTTTTGGAATACCTCCCAGTATGAGTACTGCCTTGGAATCTCCCAGACCTTCCAATGGCCTTTCTTCTCTTCCTTCCAGAGAGTTTCCTTCTCTCTCTATCTGCTTGGCTTGGCTTCTGTTTCTCCAGGTGATACTGGTGCTTGTAGCCGTTGCTGTCTCTGTATCTCTTCCTCCCTCTGTAGCTGTTATCTGAAGAATAAGCTCTATTCTTATCCTGCTCTAATGTGTGCTGCTCCCCAACACAGCGCAGCTGCGCCGAATCAGGCCCTGCCCCCCGAGATGAGTGCCTAGGGACCACCCCACAGCCCTCCTGACTGCACACACATTCTCCCACTCCAGCCCCTCCCATGGCTGCTGGAAACCCGGTGCACTCTGGGACTGGTAGTCCCCCATGTGAAAACTCTGCTCTCCTGCCTCTACCAGAACCGACAGGCCGCCCGCCCAGAGTCACATCATCCTCTCCACAGCTCCCACCTGAGCCATGATAAGCCTCCTTATCACAGACTTTAATTTTGTTGTAGGGCAACTTCTCAAACCACCCTTCGAACCTTTAGCCACAATCTCACTCAAGTTTTTATCGTGGAAGGTCATCTTCCTTATTGCCCTCACTTCAGCCAGACGCATTAGTGAGCTTCAGGCCTTGGTGGCCAACCCACCTTACACCCAGTTCCACCATGACAAGGTTGTCCTTAGGACTCATCCTCACTTCATGCTGAAAGTGGTTTTGCTCTTTCATCTGAATCAGGCAGTTTTCCTTCCTATCTTTTTCCATAGACCATATTCATCTAGGATAGAGGCAAACCTCCATACTCTGGATTGTAAATGTGCTTTAGCATTCTACCTTCAGAGCATGAGAGAACACCGAAAGGTTTCTCGATTGTTCGTCTCCTTTGATCCTAGTCATTTGGGGTTGCCAGTATCGAAATGTACCCTCTCCAAATGGATAGCAGACTGCATCGCTTTTGCTTATGATGCGGAAAGCCTATTCCTTGAAGGTCATCATTGCCCATAATGTTCGGGCTATGGCCACCTCGATGGCACATCTGTGCTCTGTGGCTATTGACAAAATCTGCAAAGCAGCAACTTGGTTTTCGGTCCATACCTTTGCTGCTCACTACTGTCTGGACAAGGACTCCTGCCAGGATGCCATGTTTGACGAGGCTGTTCTCCAGCATCTCTTGCAGACTTAGAGCAACTCCTACCCTCCATCCCGAAATTTTCGATACCAGACATCCATGGAGGATCCATGACCGATTTTAGCCTCTCCCAAGGAGAACCATTACTGGTTCCGAGGTCTCTCTCTGGTATCTTCCAGCTTGGGAGTCTCATATGTGAAGACTACATTCCTGCTTGTTCCTGGAGATAGCATAGTTACTCACCTGCAACAGGTGATCTCTGGGAACAGCAGGAATTTAGTCATCACAAACCACCTCCTCCCCTAGGAGTTGTATGTTTTCTTTTCTCCTCTCCTTTTATCTCAGCTACAAACTCAACTGAGGAGGGAGAGTGGCAAAGGTAGGAAGGCAGCTATGCAGGTGCAGTGGGATGCGCCCAAAAGCTTTTCTATTGGATGCTAGGGAGCGTTCTCGCACGGGCTTTGTCGGTACTGGTGTCATCCATATGTGAAGACTAAATTCCTGCTTTTCCGGGAGATCACCTGTTACAGGTGAGTAACTACGCTTTCTCAAGTCTCGCCACATGTCCACCTCTCTGATATACATGCATGGCTATGCAAGGAGTAGTGTGGTGGCCTGTCTCTGTGGAGAGCGGATATTCCATCCATTCTGGCTTTTATCTAGGGGAGGGAGCCTAGAGAGAGGCTTAGCACTTAACTTGTTGCGAGTTCAGATGGTGGTCTTTTTTTTTTTTTTTTTCCAGGACCAAGTACAGGGGGTTTCTTTGGCCTTTCTCCTGAATGTGGTGCGCTTTCTTGAGGGAGTTAAGTGCTTGTATCTGCCCATCCATCCTGTGGTGGTGGTGTGAGATCTTAGTCTGGTTCTGTAGGCCTAGGCCAGTTGAAATGAGCTACTTTGAAAGACCTGACCTGAAGGCATTTTTTTCTTGTGGCAATCTACTCGGCATGCCTTGTCCCATAGAGACCCTTATCTGTCCGAATTGGAATCTGACACAATCTGTACAGTTCCTTCCTTCCTTGCCGAAAATGGTTTTGGCATTTCATGTGAACCAGGTGATTTTGCTGCCAGCCTTTTCCCTGGACAAATACCAAGGCAAAGACTCTAGTCTCTCTCTTCTGGATTTCCTTCTAGTCCTCCTTTTACCTGAAGGGGTACCCAGTGAGTTTTGGTTGTCTGATAGATTGTTGCTCTATATAGAGGGCTTCGTAAAGGTCAGGCAACCTGTAAGTTGACTCTAATAGGGTGGATCAGAGCGGTGATTCTTTCAACCTATTTATTAAGGGGCAAGCTGGTACCAGCTGGGTTATATGCACATTCCACCAGGGCTTAGGCCTCTTCTTGAATAGAGTATAGACGATATCTGCAGGGCAGCCACTTGGTCATCCTTGAGTTCCTTCGTTAAGCACTACTACCTCAATGTGCTGGCCAAGAAGGATTCAGCCTTTGGGATGGCTGTGTTTCTCCGGGTACAAGCAGGAAGTCAGTCCTCGCATATGGGTGACATTGGCGCTGATGGAGTCCACACGATAACCTCTCCCCAGCTTTCAAAGAAAGCCTTTGGGAGATGTACCACGCATACGAGGTCCCCTTGCCTCAGTCTCCTTTTTTTCGCGAAGCCCATTGGACATGTCTGTTCCCCTTCCCCCGGAAAAAGTTGGGGTTTTCTTTTGTCTTTTTCTTTAGTTTTCTCCTGTCGTGTACCGGTTCCCTCCTGTCTACTGATTCCGCTTGCCTCCGGCATCTCGTTTTTCTTCAAATTCCTTTTTTCTTCCCCTTCAGGGATTTTTTTCTCCGGTGCGTGGGTTTTACTCTCTTTCTGCCCAGGCCAAGGGAGTTTGACCTTGCGGGGACAGTCTTCCCTGCCATGGCCACGGTGAGTGGCTTCAAGCCTTGCAAGCGTTACACTCACAACATGACATACACAGACCCGCATGACTGTTGCCTTCAGTGCCTCTGACTGGATCATGATGCCTTGGTGTGTGGTCTCTGCCAGCAGATGACCCCCAAGGCCCTCCGAGGCTGCAAGAAGCAGCACGAGTCAATTTTCCACAAGACTGACTCAGTCCCAGAGTCATCCGCAGGACCAGTGCACTCGAGGGCTGCCACGGAGGCTTCGGCTTTGGGGGCGACCACACTGCCTCGAGGCCTCAGAGCGTCTAGCCGGGGCTCCCTCAAGGAAGGACGCCCCTTGAAGAGCCTGACATCAGTAGCCTCCTTAGGTGATGAGTCTGGGAAGTCCCATGGCACTTGGCCTGGGAACTCTTGACGTGAGGCTGAGGGCGATGGCCGGGAGTGATCCTCAAAGGTGCCCCAGCAGGAGAAAATGCTATCGGCGTCAGTGGATTGGCCTCGGTCCTCCGAGGCCATTCTCATCGAGGACACCCCCTCAACGGAGCTGGTGTGGAGCTCGACCCCGCGGAGCCATCGGGCATCAAGGCCAGGATGGCAGTCCTAGAATGCAGTTTGTCTGCCTTCATGGCCCAACAGCATGCTCTGATTCCCGGTTCCTCTGAGTCATCACTCCTGACCACCGGCGCCTCCACAACGAGGGCTTCCCCAGAGGTGGAGCCGATTCTTGAGCACCTTCGGCCTAGAGAAGCTCCTCAGGCCCTTTCCCAGTCCCATTCAGAACCGAGGACTGAACCCCACAGCGCACCTGGCTCGGAGTGCAGGGGCATCAGGGCACCCAGACCATCAGGGCTGAGGCCACCAACCTGAGGCCCAAGGGACCCTCGAGGTCTCCTCCAACTCCGGGTTGTACTGGGAGATCGAGACAACTGGTCCCTGGATAACTGGCTCCACAGGAATGTGCCCTTGGACTCTTCCCCTCCAGAGGCCCGGCACCGGTCTCCACCAGAGAACCTGGGTTTCCTGGACTTTGTGAGGGATATGGCAACGGCCATTGCCTTCACCACAAAGTCTGAGGAGGAACCTAGGGCGGAGGACCTCGAGATCCTCCAGTATGAGGCTACCCCAAAACAGGCCCTTACGGTGACCATTCCTTCTATCCTAGAACAGCTGCTCTTCCGCATGTGGGAGACCCTGGCCTCTGTTCCTATTGTGAGCAGGCAGCTGGACTCAATGTATCAGGTACGCCGGAGCCCTGGCTTCCAAAAAGCTCAATTGCCCCACACCTCCATGGTGGTGGAGTCAGCCGTGCAGAGGCTCAAAAGCCAGAAAACACAGTCCTTGCTGCCCCAGATAAGGGGGCCCATGCCATGGACACCCTGGGCAGGAAGTACTTCCAGAGCACGATGCTTATCAGCCAGATCCAGGCCTACCAGCTATACATGGGCATGTACCTGCGGGACACAGTGAGGGAACTCGCTGGGTTCTCGGCTGGTCTTTCCAAGGAACCTCTCCAGTGGTTCTGGATCCTGGTTTCAGCAGTCAGGGAGTGCTCCAAATTTATGACTCGGGCAGCCTATGATGGCTTCAAGTCGGCAGCTAGAGTAGCAGCAGTGGGCATTAGTGCCCGCTGCCATGCCTTGCTACAGCCTTCCGACTTGGAGCAATGGGTACAGGAAGATCCTCTTCGGCAAACCATGACAGACAAGGCTGCCGAGCTGGAGTCCAAGTTCATGACCATAACCAGGCTCTAAGAAGACTGCTGATCCTTCCTGAAGGAAGGTTTCAGGTAACAAGCCCCTATACCCAAAAAGGAGAGAGGCTTACAGAAACTACCCTCAGCACTCGGTCTTTCCAGCTCCCCCAACAGGGCCAGTAAGCCAAGGGACCAGGGCATGGCCCTCATAAGCCTAAGGCTCCCAAACCCCAATCCACGCCCCAGGTGTAACCTGGGGGGGCTGTGGGTTTGACTCCTGGGGCATAGCTTCTCTTGCTTTCTTCCCCCGGAAGGGCTTGCCCCGCAGCATACCGGGGACATCTGGTATTCTTCGTCGACCGCTGATCCGCCATCAGAACGGACGTGTGGGCCTTGCAGGTGGTGAAGGAGGGGTACTTCCTCCACCTACTTCAGCAGGAACTCGCAAACCTTAAGGCAGACAGAGCAGTGGAACCCATCCCCTTCCAACACAGGGGCAAAGGGTTCTACTCCCACTATTTCTTGGTGTCCAAAAGGACTAGGGAGTTTCGGCCCATCCTAGACTTGCGAGATCTCAACCGGTTCCTGGTGAGGGAGAAATTCAAGATGCTCTCCCTTGGAACATTGCTGCCAGCAGAGAGACTGGCTCTGCTCCTTGGATCTAAAGGATACCTATAACACACATCCTCATCCACCCCCCTTCACAGGCAGTACCTCTGCTTCATGGTGGGAGGCGCCATTATTAGTAAAGCGTTCTACCCTTTGGTCTGGCTTCTGCCCTGAGGGTCTTCACCAAGGGCTTAGCAGTTGTCGCCACCTTCCTGTGTCTTCAATTGTTCGTCTTCCTGTACTTGAACGACTGGCTCATAAAGGGTGGCACCGCCGCAGAGGTCCACCAGGCGACAGTCTGCACCATTCTCATTCTGGAATACTTGGGGTTCGTCATAAACTACCCATAGTCCCATCTCCACTCGACACAATGCCTAGAGTTCATAGGAGCAATGCGGGACACTGTCCAGGCAAAGGCCTCCCTTCCTCCAGACAGGCCCAGAGGGTTAATCCTCGGTCTCTGCCTGCCTCATGCTGTGCCTTCTGGACCACATGGCATCCATGGTACATGCGACCGGCCCAGTGGGCTCTGAAATCCCAATGGTCACAAGCAACTGGACACTTTACAGGACAGAGCGGTCATGATCTGCTCTCTGGCTGACTCCCTCGACTGGTGGCAAGAGCCCCAGCACCTGCAGGCCGAGATTCCCTTCCACACCTCCGCCCCCCCCCCCCCCCCCCCGAGGATACTTACCACGGATTCTTCAGAACCGGGTGCGGAGATTGACGCAGTGTCAATCTCCGCACCCAGGGCAGCTGGTTGCAGGCAGACAGCCTCCAGCAGATCAACCTCCTGGATCTCCGGGTGATAGCCCATGTTCCCTGTAAAATAGTTATCTCAAAGTTATAATGCCCTGTTCAATGTAATTTCAGTTTGTTCAATGTAAACCGCACTGATACAGAATAGTGCGGTATATAAGAGAATGTTAATAATAATAATTAATAATAATAATAGCGCTTGCCCTCCGGGCTTTCCAACGCCACTTTCAGCACCAAGCAGTCCTAATCCAGAACGACAACCAGGTGGCGATGTTCTACATCAACAAGCAGCAGGATGCTCCTGCGAGCAGTCTGCCTCCCGGGCCAGGACAACATTCTGGCAGGTCAGCTCAGCTGAGTCCTCCAACCACATGAGTGGCGACTGAACCCCAGTGTAGCCAGTGAACTGTTCTGCCTCGGGTGCTCCCACAGGTGGACCTCTTTGCAAGCCCAGCCAATGCTCAGTTAGCCTGCTTCTGCTTCAGGCAGCCACATCCCTTGTGGGTGGCAGCAGATGCGTTCTTCAACCCCTCTACGCCTTCCAGCCCACAGCACTGATCGCTAAGACCCTGTTCAAGGTCCAGCTCGACAGAGCCACATTGATACAGATAAAGAATACTGGTGGCTCCTCGATGGACCTGGCAGTCGTGGTTTCCGCTGCTCCTCCACCTGTCCCAGGTACCCCCAGTCCCTCTGGGGTGCGACCCCGGCCTGTTTGCTGTAGTTTATGTATAATTTAATGTAATGTATTATTTATTTATTTATTTATTTAAAGTTTCTTTTATACCGCGCTATTCGACATCAGCGCGGTTTACAGTGAACAGAAATTACACTTCACAAAATTGATCAGTGCTTACAATGAACAGGGCAATACATTAAACAGGTTTACATTAAACAGGTTTCTTAAACAGAGAACATAATAAACTATGTACAGAAGGCAACTATATACAAAGCCGCTAAGTGCAGCTATATGATTCCTGATGAGAGCGGAAGCAAGGTGAGATTGCCGCTCTTCGTGTTAAGACTATAGAGCGCATGGGTTTAACGTGTTGACCTGGGATGTAGAGGTGGGTTGGTGTGAGACGGTGTCGGAAACATTGTAGTGAAGCAAGAACAGGTGGTGCTTCAGTGCCTTCCTGAACTGAGAAAGGTCACTGATGGTTCTGATGTCTGTTGGTAGGGCATTCCAACATAATGGTGCGAAGTAAGAGAAGGCTCTGGATCTAGTGGCTTGAGAGCACTTCGTGATTGCCTTAGGTAATACAAGGGAGTTAGAGGCAGTTGATCTCCTTGCACGATTAGGGGGTGTAATTGATATCAGGTCGGTGATAGAAGATGTACTGTAGTTTACTGTAATGTACTGTCTTGTTGTCTCCCCCCCCCCCCCCCGATGTAGTCCCTCTGTTGTCTTGTTGACCACTTTGATTGAAGGATAAGGTGGTATATAAAACTGATTAAATAAATAAGATGGCTCCCTCTTGCACCCCAACCTGGGGTCCCTGTCTCTGACAGATTGGCTGCTGAAAGGGTAGCCTTGGCCCCTTTGATCTCTCCAGTGAGGTGGAGGCAGTCCTTTTGGCTTCCCACAAGCCTTCCACCCACCAAGCCTACACCTTCAGGTGCCAAAGGATCTCTGTTTGGTTCACGGAGAGGTGGATAACCCCTTCTCCTGTTTGGTCCTGCTGGTATTCCAGTACCTGCTCCACCTGTCCCAGGCAGGGCTAAAGTCCAACTCAGAGTTCACCTCTGTGCGCTTTCAGCGCACCATCACCTGGTCGAGAGCAAGCCCCTCTCTGCTCAGCCCCTTGTAACTCGATTCCTGAGGAGCCTGCTCCTTTCTAAGCCACCTGTCCGCCCCGCAGAATGGCACCTCAGCGTAGTCCTTTCGAAACTCACTGTGCCACCGTTTGAGCCTATCAGCTCATGCCACCTCAAGTATCTATCCTGGAAGGTGGTCTTCCTCGTAGCACTCACCTCAGCAAGCTCCAGGCCCTAGTGGCTCACCCACCTTATATGAGGTTCTACAATAAGTCGTGCTTCGCATGCACACCAAGTTTCTCCCAGAAAGTAGTGTCTCCATTCCACCTCAACCCAGGAGGTGGTACATCCCACATTCTTTCCGCGGCCTTATGCCAGCAGGGCAGAAGCGGCGCTCCACACTTTGGACAGCAAGTGGGCCTGTCCTCCTACCTGGAGCGAACCCAGGTCTACCGCCGCTCCTCACAGCTCTTCATCTCCTATGTCCCAAATTGGTTGGGGAAAGTGGAACCTAAGCATACCCTGTTCACTTGGGTCACAGATTGTATTGCCTTCACTTATGAGCAGGCTGGTCTTTTGCTGGAGCGCCCAGTCACTGCACATACCATCCAGGCCATAGTGGTCTCTGTGGCAAACCTGCACTCCGGCCTTGGCGGAGATCTGCCGGGCTGCCACCTGGTCTTTTGTTCATACCTTTGCAGCTCATTACTGCCTGGAGAGGGAGTCCCACTGGTACAGCGTCTTCAGCCAGGCAGTATTCCGTCATTTGTTTGGGGTATAAGGCAACTCTTACCCTTTGACCCTTCAGTGCTTTCAGGCTACCGGAGAACTGGTTCCTCGCTTGACACTTGGGCCACTTGTTAATCTGGTGTTCCTTGACTCAGTTGCTACTTCTCACGGTTCACCTTTTTCTGGTCACCCATGGCTTTAACAGGTTTTTCAGTAGCCTATAATTGGAGAGTTCCATATGTGAGGACTGACTTCCTGCTTGTTCTCAGAGAAAGTGTAGTTACTGTAATAGGTATTCTCCGGGGACAGCAGGAATCAGTCCTCACAACCCTCCCTCTTCCCTGTGGAGTTGCTTTGCTTTTTGTCGTCTTGTGCTATGTTATCATACTGAGGCAAGATGGCACCTTTAGGTGGGAAGGGGACCACACGTGCATGATACATCTCCCAAAGGCTTTCTTTGAAAGCTGGGGAGAGGTTACTGTGTGGGGCTCTGTTAGATTCAACATCACCCATATTTGAGGACTGATTCCTACTGTCCCTGGAGAACACCTGTTACAGGTGAGTAACTACTCTTTTCCTCCTACCCTTGGGTACTTCCTGTTTGTCTGGACTATTCTAGCATAATGATGAGGAAGAAGAAATTTTACTTACCTGATAATTTCCTTTCCTGGATTCCTGCTAGACCAGGACCCTCACTAAGGAAGACCATGGCTGTTTGTCTTGTGCTCGTCTCTGTTAGTGTAGGCTGCCATAATGTCAGGGTGACAGTATTATTTTTGGAGGAACCCACTAGGCTCTTCTGTTCTGTTCCTACTGGGAATGATTTTTCTTCCTGGGGTGGTTCCTGTTTTTTTGCTTTGTTTTGCTTTCTTACCAGTACTGATGAGTGCCCTTAACTACACCTCTCCTTATGCCAATGATAATGTCCCTGGAAAGTTTCTGGATTTTTCTGTCTCCAGCATCTACTGGTAAGGGATCATAACCTGCTTGTCTAGACTAGTCTAGCAGGAATCCAGAAACAAAAATTACCAGGTAAGTACAATTTCTCCTTTCTTCCCAGAGAGCACAAAATTGCATTTATTGCTTCATTGAGGCCACGTTAAGTCAGAATGGTCCTTGAGAGTGTAGGCTGTATAGTTGCAGCACATGTCACTCACTCGGTATGCCTTCCTGTGAGACAAACACAGTAGTCTTCCAAGCCCCAGTGGTCACATCTTATTGGGAGACTTCCTAATTACATATAGATCACAGAAGGCATAACCGCTTCTTTCTAATTCCATTTATACCAAGGTCATATTTATGAATTTTACAATAATGTAGCAAGCAAAGATGCATAAGAAATGGTTAAATTTCCAGAATAAGAAAGCATTAAGATACAAACCTTAATAAAGAAAATCATCCAAAACTACCCCCTGTAGCCCACAGTTCTCCAGGACCAAACAGGAAGTCAGTCCTCACATATGGGTGACATTGACGTCGATGGAGCCCCCGTGCGGAGCATTTCCCCAGCTTTCTTAGAAAGCCTTTGGGAATACACCCACGCATGCGCGGTCCCCTTCCTACCCAATGGTGCCATCTTGCTCAGTCTTTCTTTTTCCGTGGAGCCCAATGGATGTCTGTCCTTGTCACCCGGAAAAGTTGGATTTTTTTCTGCGATTCTCGTGCCTCTTTTTGTCCGGTTCGACGCCGGTTCCCCTTCCCGCCCGGGTTCGGTACGCCGGTATCGACCCGATCTCTATTTTTCTTTTTTTTTGCCCTTTGTGGCACGCGTTCGCGCTCTTTTTTCTTTTCCCTGGAAGGCCGGTCCTTTGACCTCGCGGGGGCCTTTTTTTCCCCGATGGCCTCCAGTGGTTTTAAAAAGTGTGATCGTTGTAAGAAACTCATGTCTCTTACCGACACACACGACTGCTGCCTGCATTGCCTCGGGCCGGACCATGATCCCAAGGTCTGTGTCCCATGTGGCAAAATGTCCACCAAGGCACTCAGGATCCGGCAGCATCAGAAGGAGAGGATTTTCTCAGACTTGGCCTCCGGCCGGGCCCAGACCTCGTCAGAGGCCTCGACATCTCGGGAGTCGGACTCCAAGCTTTGTCGGGGTTCCTCTGAAAGGGGGTCCCCCAGTCAGGAGCATAAGAGGAAGAGAAAGCTCATGAGGGCGGCGTCGGAGGAAGCTTCTGGTTCCTCGAAGGCCAGATCTCGGACCCCTGACCGCCGCCCCGAGCCCTTGGAGCTGGAGAAGCCAACTAAGGTATCCTGTGTAGAGCCGGAGTCTGTCAAGCACGTAAGTCCTGTTGTCCTCGAGGACTCTCCTCCTAGGGAGCCGACGTCGGGCCCGGCGCCGCTGGGGCCCGAGTCGGTGTCTACTGAGTCTCCTGAGCTTTGACTCAGGCTGACAGCCTTGGAGTGCAGATTGTCTGCCTTCATGGATCAGCAGCGGCTGCTGATGGCCAGCCTGACTGGTGCATCTGCCCCGACCACCGGGACGTCGATGTCTAAGTCGACCCCGGAGACAGAGCCGATTCTCGAAGCCATGAAGGCCCGAGTCTGGTCTCGGTCACGGTCTCCCTCGACCTCCCGTTTGGGACCGAGGGCGTCAACGCCGATGGCCCCGGTGTCGGGGCGGGTTTTGCCGGAGCCCGCACGGTTGGAGCCCCTCGACTCTTCTTCGTTTGAGTCTGCATGGGAGACGGAGGACGAGGAGTCCCCCGATACATTTCGGACTCAGGTTGTCCCTTCGGACTCGCCGCAGTCCGAGCCCCGGAGTAGGTCCCCTCCGGAGGATACCCGGTTCTCGGAGTTCGTTAAGGACATGGCCAAGGCCTTGAATGTTCCTGCGGACCCCGAGGAGGAGCCTCGAGCCGAAGAGCTTGATGCCCTCCAGTACGACTCTCCCCCGAGGGAGGCCTTTACTGTGCCGGTTCCTCCGATGCTGGAATGGCTCCTCTTCCGAATATGGGAGGCACCGGCCTCGGCGCCGGTTTTGAGCAAGCGGATAGATTCCATGTATCGAGTCCGGAAGAGCCCTGGTTTTCAGAAGGCGCAGCTGCCTTACCATTCTATGGTTGTGGAATCGGCCATGCATCATCTGAAGAGCCAGAAGATGCACTCCATGGTGCCCCCCGGCAGGGAGGCCCGAAGCCTAGATGCCATCGGCAGAAAGTGCTTCCAGGGCTCGATGCTTACTTGCTGTGTCCAAGCCTACCAGCTGTACATGGGTATGTACTTGCGGGATCTGGCTAAAAAGGTAGCCGGGTTCTCGGCTGGTCTCTCCAGGGAACCTTTGCAGAGATTCCAATCCTTGTCCTCGGGGGTCTGGGAATGTTCCAGATTCATCTCCCGGGCAGCCTACGATGGCTTCGAGGCTTCGGCCCGCATAGCGGCGGCCGGCATCGCTGCTCGACACCAGGCATAGCTACAGTCATCGGACCTCGAGCCATGGGTGCAGAACAAGTTGGTCGATGTCCCATGCCAGGGTGAAAACCTCTTTGGCAAGCCCATGGCCGAAAAGGCCGCTGAGCTCGAGACTGAGACTCTGACAAGGACAAGATTGTCCAGGAAAACTTCTGCCCCTTCTCATAAGAAGAAGGTCTCGGGGAAAAAGGCCTTTTACCCGAGGAAGGCGCCTGCCTACAAACCTTTCTCCAGGACCAAGCAGGAAGTCAGTCCTCACATATGGGTGACATCAACGTCGATGGAGCCCTTGCGGAGCATTTCCCCAGCTTTCCATGAAAGCCTTTGGGAATGCAGGCACGCATGCGCGGTTCCCTTCCCGCCTAAAGGTGCCATCTTGCTTCAGTCTCTCTTTTTCCGTGAAGCCCACCGGACATGTGTCCTAGTCATCCCGGAAAATAGTTAAATTTTTTGGCGATCCTTCGCTGTTTTTTACTCCGGTTCGATGCCGGTTCCCCTCCCGCCGGGTTCAGTACACCGGTATCGAGCCCGATCTTCTTTTTTCGTTTTTTGCCTTTGTGGCTGGCGTTCGCGCCCTTTTTTTCTTTTTCCCTGAAGGCCGGTCCTTTGACCTCGCGGGGACTCTTTTTTCCCCGATGGCTTCCAGTGGCTTTAAAAAGTGTGATCGGTGCAAGAAGCTGATGTCTCTCACCAACACACACGACTGCTGCCTTCGGTGCCTCGGTCCTGACCACGATCCTAAGACGTGTGGACCATGTGGGAAAATGTCTTCCAAGGCACTGCGAAGTCGTCAGCACCAAAAGGAAAGGCTATTTTCTGACTCGGACTCCGGCCGGACCCGGACCTCGTCTGAGGCCTCGACATCTTGGGAATCGGATCCCGAGCACCGTCGGGGCTCCTTGGACAGGGGGTCCCCCGACCAGGAACGAAAGAGGAAGAAGAGGCTCGCGAGGGCGTCGTCGGAAGAGGTCCCTGGCTCCTCGAAGGCTAGGTCTCAGACCCCCGACCGTCGCCCCGGGCCCATGGAACAAGAGAAGCCTTCCAAAGTTCCTCGAGTGGAGCCGGAGTCTGCTGGACACGTAAGTCCTGTAGTCCTTGTGGACTCTCCTCCCAGACAGCCGACGTCGGGCCCGGCACCGCCGGGGCCCAAGTCGGGGGCTGCTGAGTCTCCTGAGGTGGGTCTCAGGCTGACAGCCTTGGAGAGCAGACTGTCTGCCTTCATGGAACAGCAGCGGGCACTGATGGCCAGCCTGTCTGGCGCATCTGCCCCGACCACCGGGACATAGACATTGAAGTCGACCCCGGAGACCGAGCCAATACTCGAGACCATGAAGGCTCAAGGTCGACCTCGGTCGCGGTCTTCCTCGACCTCTCGTTCGGGACCGAGGGCGTCGACGCCGGTGCCTTCGGCATCGGGGCGGGTGTTCACAGGCCCCACGCGGTCGGACCGATTCCTCATCGGACGAGTCCGCCTGGGAGACGGAGGACGAGGAGTCCCCCGACATCTTCAGGACTCAGTGCGTCCCATCGGACTCACCGCAGTCTGAACCCCGGAGTAGATCCCCTCCAGAGGATACCCGGTTCTCGGAGTTCGTCCGGGATATGGCCACCGCATTGGCTATCCCTGCGGACCCCGAGGAGGAGCCGAGGAGCTCGAGGCCCTGCAGTACGACTCTCCTCCGAAGGAGGCCTTTACTGTTCCGGTTCCTCCGATGCTGGAATGGCTCCTCTTCCGGATGTGGGAGGCACCGGCCTCGCTGCCGGTTCTAAGCAAGCGGGTCGATTCGATCTATCGACTCCGGAAGAGTCCTGGCTTTCAAAAGGCGCAGCTACCACACCATTCGATGGTGGTGGAATCTACCATGCATCGCCTGAAAAGTCAGAAGATGCACTCCGCGGTGCCCCCTGGCAGGGAGGCCCGAAACCTCGATGGTTTTGGTAGAAAGTGCTTCCAGGGCTCGATGCTTGCTTGCCGTGTCCAGTCTTACCAGCTGTACCTGGGCATGTACTTGCGAGACCTGGCCATGGAGCTGGCCGGGTTCTCTGTTGGTCTCTCCGGGGAACCCTTGCAGAGGTTCAAATCCTTGTCCTCGGGGATCCGGGAATGCTCCAAGTTTATGTCCCGCACTGCCTACGATGGCTTCGAGGCTTCGGCCCGTGTTGTGGCAGCCGGCATCGCGGCTCGACGCCAGGCATGGCTGCAGTCATCGGACCTCGAGCCATGGGTTCAGGACAAGTTGGTCGATGTCCCTTGCCGAGGTGAGAACCTTTTTGGCAAGCCCATGACAGAGAAGGCTGCACAGCTCGAGACCGAGCACCTCACGAGGACAAGGCTGTCTAGAAAGACTTCTGCCCCTTCTCACAAGAAGAAGGGCTCGGGTAAAAAGCCCTTTTACCCGAGGAAGGGCACTGCCTACAAATAGTACCCACAGTACCAGGCTGCCCAAGCTGCCCCTCAGGGTCAGCAAGCCAAGGGGCAGGGTAATGGGCCCCGTAGGCAGAGGACCCCCAAGCCTCTGGCCCCTGCTCCCACTCAGCAGGGTGGGGGTTTTTGACTCCTTAGACATAGCCTCTCCATCCCTGCTCTCCCAACCCTGCACAGGAGGTCGCCTCGCCGTGTTTGTCCACCAGTGGCCACTCATCACTGGAGACAGTTGGGTGTTAAGCATAGTCCACAAGGGCTATGCACTACACTTCTAACAATTGCCTCCTCCATACTTCCCAGGGGAGCCTTCAAGACCTCCCCTGCACACAGATCTTCTCCTTCAGGAGCTCCAAGGTCTGTTGGTGGACAGGGCGGTGGAGCCCGTGCCTCCCCACTTGCACGGTCGAGGGTTCTACTCCAGGTATTTCCTGGTACCCAAAAGAAACGGTGGCCTTCAACCTATTCTAGATCTCAGAAACCTCAACAAGTTCCTGGAGAAGGAAAAGTTCAAGATGCTTACTCTTGGAACACTTCTGCCCTACCTCCAGCAGGGAGATTGGCTATGCTCATTAGATTTAAAGGATGCGTATACTCACATCCTCATTCATCCAGACCACAGAAAGTACCTCAGGTTCATTGTGGGAGGAAACCATTATCAGTACAGAGTACTACCTTTGGCCTCTCCTCCGCTCCCAGGGTCTTTACCAAGTGCCTGGCAGTGGTGGCGGCCTACCTGCGAAATCAGGGAGTCTTCCCATATTCTCGCTGTTCCATTCGTGGCAGCGTTTTTTTAGAGACCGGTTGGTTTTGAGCCACGAATGGAACAGCAAGAATTGCAAAGTGCTACTTTTTTGAAGATATTGATGAATACGCTGCACAATCAAAGAAGGCAATAGAATATTTGAGTGCTGTAATGTACAACTTCCCCCTGAAGAAACCCACGTCTGTGAAACGCACAAACGGAGCCGGATGGTGGCGTCGGGGCAATTAATAAGATAAGACAAGCACACAACTTTTCTCAGATATTGTAGAGTATAAGTTTCTTTGAAGATACAACAGTAGAAAGTAATTACAGATATAAAAGGGATGCGTTTGAGAGAGGTTGTTGATGCAAAATGGGCACAGTGGTTAAAGACATAGTCTGATATGACTGTTGCCATATGGAGTCTGAGACCTCTAAATTCCCTATTATCTGTGATGAGATACTTGTTTAATAGAATAACAGAAACGACATAAGACATCATATGCTGTTGCAATAGAGAAAATTTCATAGCCTAACGATTAATTGGAAAGTTCTGCTCCAGGCAACCTCATCCTCTGCAAATAGCAGCAGATGCTTTTCTGATTCCCTGGTCTCAGGGCCTCCTGTATGTGTTTCCTCCCACGCCCTTGGTGGCCCGAACTCTCTCCAAGATTCTTCAGGACAAGGCTTCAGTCCTGCTGGTGGCTCCCAGGTGGCCCAGACAGCCTTGGTTTCCACTTCTGCTTCAGTTCGCAGTGGATCCCCCACTGCCTCTGGGGTTGCAACCAGACCTTCTATCTCAGGATCAGGGTTCCCTTCTGCACCCCAATCTCAAAGCTCTCAATTTGATGGCATGGAGGCTGCAAGGGTAGTTTTGGCTCCCTGGGGCCTACCTCAGGAAGTTGAGGAGGTTGTCCTAGCATCTAGGAAAAAATCCACTAGGAAAACCTATGCTCTTAAATGGAAGAGTTTTTCTCCGTGTGGTGTCAGCTACGTACAGAGGATCCTTTCTCCTGTACTGTACCAGTAGTGCTTCAGTACTTAATGCACTTATCAAATCAAGGACTTAAGTCCAATTCTGTTCGGGTCCATCTCTCAGCTCTAGCAGCTCACCACTCACTGGTGGAAGGACATTCTCTGTCTGTTCACCCCTTGGTGTCCCATTTCTTAGAGGCTTGCTTTTGCTCAAGCCTCCAATCCGTCCTCCTGCTCCTGAGTGGGAGTTGAATGTGGTCTTGCAGCAAATGACTCGTCCACCTTTTGAGCCGATGGCTACTTGTCCACTAAGCTTCCTGTCCTGGAAGACACTCTTCTTGGTAGCCCTTACCTCGGCTAGGCGAGTAAGTGAGCTTCAGGCCCTGTTCTGTGACAGGCCTTACACCAGATTTTATAGGAACAGGGTAGTCCTCAGGACTCATCCAAAGTTCCTCCCCAAGGTTGTCTCCTCTTTCCACCTCAACCAGGAGGTGGTTCTTCCAACATTCTTCCCTAGGCCTCATGCAAGCCAGGCTGAAGCAGTTCTGCATACGCTGGACTGTAGGAAGGCCTTATCCTTCTACCTTGACCGTACGCATGGACACAGAAGGGCTACTCAGCTCTTCATCTCTTTTGACCCTAATAATTTGTGGTTAGCTGTGTCCAAACGTACCTTGTTCACCTGGGTGGCTGGCTGTATCACCTGGGCTTACAGGGCGGCTGACCTTCCTTTGCAGGGTTGGGTCACGGCCCATCGTGTCAGGGCAATGGCTGCCTCAGTGGCTCACCTCCGCTCTGTACCGTTGGTAGACATCTGCAGGGCTGCAGCTTGGTCTTCAAGCCAGACTTTTGCGTCCCATTACTGTCTGGAGAGGGAGTCCCGTAGGGCCAATGCTTTTGGCCAGGCAGTACTCCAGAATCTCTTTGAGGTTTAGGCAACTCCTGCCCTCCAGCCCTCCGTTGGGCTACCGGTGGAGGTTCTGTCAGTGAAAAGCCTTTCTTTTATGCTGGGACTAGAGGGAGTTCTCTTGTTCAGCCTGGGTTCCTTGGTAGCCCAGAGCTAGGGAGTCACCCATATGTGAGGACTGACTTCCTGCTTGGTCCTGGAGAAAGAGTAGTTACTCACCTGTAACAGGTGTTCTCCAGGAGCAGCAGGAATCAGTCCTCACAACCCTCCCTCCTCCCCTGGGAGTTGCAGTTGTACATAGTTTATTTTACATTTTTGTGTGCTGTTTTTAGCTATATCATTTGACTGAAGCAAGATGGCACCTTTAGGCGGGAAGGGAACCGTGCATGTGTGCCTGCATTCCCAAAGGCTTTCATGGAAAGCTGGGGAAATGCTCCTCAAGGGCTCCATCAACGTCGATGTCACCCATATGTGAGGACTGATTCCTGTTGCTCCTGGAGAACACCTGTTACAGGTGAGTAACTACTCTTTCCCTCATTATCAGGCCTCCCCAGCAAGGTCAGCAGGCCAAGGGGCAGGGACATGGGCCCCGTAGGCAGGAAGCCCCCAAGACTCCAGCTCCTGCGCCTACTCAGCAGGGAGGGTTTTTTGACTCCCTCTGCATAGCCTCTCCACCCCTGCTGGCCCACCTCAGCACGGGGGGGTCGTTTGGTCCTGTTTGCCCACCAGTGGCCACGCATCATAAGGGATGCTTGGGTACTGAGCATAGTCCATCAGGGCTATCTGCTCCATTTCAATCAGGTACCCCCTACTTACTTCCCAGGGGAGCCTCCAAGGCCTCCTCTGCATCAGGAACTCCTTCTCCAGGAACTGCTAGGTCTGATTTAAGACAGGGTGGTAGAGCCTGTACCCCCACATTTGTGGGGACAGGGCTTCTACTCCCGGTACTTCCTAGTGCCAAAGTGGACTGGAGGTCTCCGGCCCATTCTGGACCTGAGGACTCTCAACAAATTCTTGGAAAAAGAGAAGTTCAAGATGCTAACTCTTGTAACACTACTGCCCTACCTCCAGCAGGGAGATTGGCTATGCTCCTTAGATCTAAAGGATGCATACACTCACATCCTCATTCATCCAGACCACAGAATGTACCTCAGGTTCATGGTGACAGGAAGCCATTTTCAGTACAGGGTACTGCCCTTTGGCCTAACCTCCGCCCCACTAGTTTTCACAAAGTGCCTAGCTATGGAAGCGGCCTACTTGAGAAACCAGGGTATATTTGTCTTCCCCTACCTGGACGACTGGCTCATCAGGGGTCAGACTCTCCAGGAGGCCAGGCAAGCCACACTCCGTACTGTCTCTCTCCTTCAGCAACTAGGCTTTGTCATAAACTTTGCAAAGTCCACTTTGCTCCCCTCCCAGAACCTGGAGTTCATAGGGGCAAGGTTGGACTCCCTGCAAGCGAAGGCTTACTTGCCAGAGAACAGGGCGGAAAGGCTGATGAGCTTGGCCAGCCGGTTCATAAGCAGCCCACTGGTTTCCGCCAGGCTTTGCCTACGGCTCCTAGACCATATGGCATCGACAGTGCATGTGACCCCCAATGCTCGCCTTCATATGCGGCCTGCACAGTGGTGTCTCAGAACTCAGTGGAGGCAGGCCACAGGAAACCTCAGAGACAAAGTAAGGGTGTCCAAACCCTTCCTGAACTCCCTGCAGTGGTGACTACACTCCCCCAACCTGCTACAGGGGATTCCTTTCCAGGTGTACCTGTTCCCACAGTGGGGTGCACATTGCCTGAACAAGTGCACCCAGGGCCTGTGGTCCCCATGGGAGGCCACTCAGCGGATCAACCTGCTAGAACTCAGGGCGATACATTTGGCCCTCAAGGCCTTCGCCAATACCCTGGCCCACTAGGCTGTCTTGGTGCAGACAGACAACCAAGTGGCAATGTTTTATGTCAACAAGCAGGAGGGCACAGGGTCAAGGCTCCTGTGTCGAGAGACACAGGCCCTCTGCTCCTTTGCACTTCAACACAATATGCTGCTCAGGGCTGTCTATCTTCCTGGCCAGGAAAACTTTCTAGCAGACAAATTGAGCAGGGTCCTACAACCTCACGAGTGGCAACTGAACCCTTTAGTGGTCCAGACCATTTTTCTGAGATGGGGACTTTCGTCTGTCGACCTCTTTGCCAGTCCCCTGAACCAGCAGCTGCCCCAGTTCTGCTCCAGGCAACCGCATCCCAAAAGATTGGCGGCGGATGCCTTCCTGATCTCATGGTCCCAGGGCCTACTGTATGCGTTCCCTCCCACGCCCCTGGTGGCTCGAGTCTTGTTCAAGATTCTAAGGGACAGGGCCTCGGTCATCCTGGTAGCCCCCAGATGGCCAAGGCAACCCTGGTTCCCCCTCCTGTTACAGCTGGTGGTGGACACCCCTCTGCCTCGGGGGTTTCAACCCGATCTTCTTTCTCAAGATCAGGGATCCCTTCTCCACCCCAATCTCACAGCTCTAAATTTGATGGCCTGGAGGCTGCAAGGGTAGTGCTGGCTCCCTGGGGCTTGCCCCAGGAAGTCGAGGAGGATGTCTTAGCTTCAAGGAAGCAATCCACCCGAAAGACTTATGCCCTGAAATGGAGGTGGTTCTCCCTGTGGTGTGATCAGCGCCAGGAAAACCCCTTCTCCGCCAGGAAAACCCCTTCTCCTGTCCTGTGCAAGTGGTGCTTCAGTACCTGCTGCACTTGTCTAATCAGGGTCTTAAGTCCAATTCAGTTAGGGTGTACCTCTCTGCTCTGGCAGCCCACCACTCAATGGTGGAGGGGCACTCTTTGTCGGTTCACCCCCTGATGGCCAGGTTCCTCAGAGGCTTGCTCTTGCTAAAGCCTTCTCTCCGTCCACCTGCCCCTGAGTGGGAGTTGAATGTGGTTTTGCAACAGCTTACTCGCCCACCCTTTGAGCCGATGGCTACGTGCCCTTTTCGCTTCCTTTCTTGGAAGACTCTCTTCCTAGTGGCACTGACTTCGGCCAGGCGAGTGAGTGAACTTCAGGCCCTGGTCTGTGACAGGCCATACACCCGTTTCTATAAGAACAGGGTGGTCCTTAGGACTCATCCTAAGTTCCTCCCAAAGGTGGTCTCCTCCTTCTACCTCAACCAGGAGGTGGTTCTTCCAACATTCTTCCCTAGGCCCCATGCAAGCAGGGCTGAAGAAGTCCTCCACACCCTGGACTGTAGAAGGGCCTTGTCTTTCTACATGGAGCATGCTAAGGGTCATAGAAGGGCTACTCAGCTCTTTGTCTCCTTTGACCCGAACAACTTGGGGGTTCCTGTCTCCAAGCATACCTTGTCCATATGGGTGGCAGACTGTATCACCTGAGCTTACAGGGCGGCAGACCTTCCCTTGCGGGGTCGAGTTACAGCCCACCATGTCTGGGTCATGGCTGCATCAGTAGCTCATCTCCGCTCTGTACCGTTGGCAGACATCTGTAGGGCTGCAACTTGGTCCTCAAGTCAGACCTTTGCAGCCCATTACTGCCTGGAGAGGGAGTCCCGTAGGGACAGTGCTTTTGGTCAGGCAGTACTCCAGAACCTCTTTGAGGTTTAGACAACTCCTACCCTCCTGCCCTCTTGTTAGGCTACCGAGGGGTTCTGGTCTCAGTGAAATTCTTTCCTTCATGCTACGGCTTCACAGAGGGAGTTTCTTTTTCAGCCTGGGTTCCTGGTAGCCCAGAGCTAGGGAGTCACCCATATGTGAGGACTGACTTCCTGCTTGGTCCTGGAGAAAGAGTAGTTACTCACCTGTAACAGGTGTTCTCCAGGAGCAGCAGGAATCAGTCCTCACCACCCTCCCTTCTCCCCTTGGAGT
The DNA here is from genome assembly GCA_033557465.1 of Ichthyophis bannanicus. Taxonomy (NCBI): domain Eukaryota; kingdom Metazoa; phylum Chordata; class Amphibia; order Gymnophiona; family Ichthyophiidae; genus Ichthyophis; species Ichthyophis bannanicus. The sequence continues at coordinate 636,268,646 of CM066035.1, forward strand.
TGCAGTTGTACATAGTTCATTTTGTTTTTGTGCTGTCTTTTAGCTATGTCATCTGACTGAGCAACATGGCACCTTTTGGGCGGGAAGGGGACCGCGCATGCATGGGTGTATTCCCAAAGGCTTTCTGAGAAAGCTGGGGAAATGCTCCGCATGGGGGCTCCATCGACGTCGATGTCACCCATATGTGAGGACTGATTCCTGCTGCTCCTGGAGAACACCTGTTACAGGTGAGTAACTACTCTTTTTGGAAGGAAGACCACGCTAATTCACAAGAGAGTAATTATACAATCCAACATTTTAATTAAGGGAAAAACATATCCAGACAGACCTGTAAGAAATACCAGGTGGGCATGATTGGCATATTAACTTTGTACAGTAATCATTTTATCAAGAAAATCTGAGTTGTTCAATTCATAGAAATCGTATCTAAAACCTGCATATTTTAACAAGCATTTAGAAGGAAAATGTTGGAAAAATTCTCTACCCAAATTCAAAGCTCTTGTCAGGTTTGCAAAAACAGCTTCTTCCTACAAAAGTCCAGAAATATATGTAAAGACTGACCCATAAACTTATAATTCCTTGTTTTAGAATATTTTTTCTGTTTCAAAGATGGACACCAGAAGAGTGGCATACTACTTTTGCTACATCATTGGATTTTTCCAACATTGCTGTGAGGTCCAAGCTATCCCTAGACACCTGAGATAACTCAAAGGAGGTTCCTTCAGTTTCCCCTATATGAGAGACATGGTTTCATTGGCAGATATGACAGATATGGAAAATTAAGCACCCAAAAATGTAGCTGTCTACTCTCACAAGCTTTAAGCTGTCTATGTAAAACTCCACTAACCTGTGTCCAGGTCAAGTTAAGCTTCTGGAACCGATGATTAGTCTTCTGATACCACAGTTTCCTATAACTGAACCTCCGTGTTCATCCCCAAGGCTACCATGGAATTCTACATAGTCTTCGGTGACTTTGTGTCCCCTTTGTGCTGACTACCTTCTTCAATGATGTAATAGCCAGCCATATTGACTTCAGTATGACGTTTTCTGGGTGCACCAAAGATATCCCTGATAAGCTACTGCACAACAATCTCCCCCTCACAGTAGTGCCCAGACTCGCTGTTGCAAATAAATCCGCCAAAAGCACACACTCAGCTGTGCTCCCCTATCTGAGGACTCCAAGCTCTCCTGCTGCATCGCAGGGCTGAATGGAACCTTACCTTCAGTTTACAATGGGTGTCTCTTAACTCAATAGCAAGGGCCTGCCCCAAAAGAGCACCAACACAAACTTTTCTGGGCTATAGGTACTCCAGCCAAGGGTTTTTGCTTAGTCTTGGCTTTCCTTTTACCCATTCTTGAAAACAGAAACAGAACAAGTTTCTGCTGCTCCCAGGCAGGAGCCCCGGATATGCTGCTGCGGGTTTAAAAGCAGTGGCAGGCCATATGCTTCGGCATACATGGCATGCCACTTCTAACCCCCCTCTGATGTAGCTTCTTGTCAGAGGGGAGTCAGAAGTGGCAGGCCATGTGTATGGGACATGCCTAAGGCACTCGCCACCAAGACCGAGAAGGATCCCCGCATGGAGGAACTGGAGATTCTCCAGTACGAGGCCCCCCTTAAGGAAGCCCTTATGGTGCCTGTCCCTCCATCCTCAAGTGCCACCTCCTCTGTATATGGGAGACACGGGCATCGGTGCCCATTGTCAGCAGGCGACTTGACTTTATGTACAGAGTCCACCGAAGTCCTGGGTTCCAGAAGATTCAACTTCCCCACAACTCGATGGTCGTTGAGTCTGCCATGTGTAGACTCAAGAGTCAAAAGACCCATTCCTCGGTGCCCTCTGGCAGGGAGGCTCGGACCCTCAACGCGCTTGGCCAAAAGGCCTTCCAGTGCTTGATGCTTGAATGCTGAGTCCAATCTTACCAACTATACATCGATGTATAGCTCAAAGAACTGGCGAAGGAGCTTGCCGGTTTCTCAGCAGGCCTCGTCAGGGAACTCCTTCAGAGGTTCAAGCCTCGGCAGTCAAGCAATGCTCAAAGTTTTATCCCGATCAGCTTATGACGACTTCAAGTCTTCAGCCAGAGTAGCCGTCATGGGCATCCGAGCCCAACGCCAGGCATGGCTGCAGCAGTCTGACCTTGAACAATGGATTCAGAACAAAATTATAGATGTTCCCTGTATTGGAGAGAATCTGTTCAGGAAACCCATGGTAGACAAGGCGGCTGAAAAGAGACTGAGTTCTTGACAAGGACCAGACTCTCTAAAAAGATCTCAGTGCAGCCCTGTAAGAAGTCCCGGGGGAAGAAGCCCTTCTTCCTGAGGAAAAAGGGAGTTTATGGCAATACCTCACAGTTCCAAACTTTCTTGGCTCCACAGCATGCCAACAACACAAGGGGCAAGGGCATGGTCCCTGCAAACAAAAGACCCCGAAGTCCCAGGCTCTGGCTCAACCTGGGATGAGCTTTTGACTCCTTGGACATGACCTCCTCTCACCCAGGAAGTCCCCAACAGCCCACATGAGGGCATCTGGCCCTGTTTGCCCACAGGCGATCCACCATCACCACAGATTCTTGGGTACTGCAGGTGGTCAAGGAGAGCTACCTCCTCCACCTGCAATGGGCACCACACTCGTACTTTCCAGGAGTGCCCATAATGCCTCTCCTCCACCAGACTCTGTTCCTCTCCGAGCTCACAGATCTCCTCGAGGACAAGGCAGTAGAACGAGTGCCCAAGCATCTTTGGGGCACCAGCTTCTACTCCAGGTATTTCTTTATTCCCAAGTGAACAGTGGGCCTCAGGCCCATCTTGGACCTCTGGAACCTGAACAAATTTCTGGTAAGGGTGAGGTTCAAGATGCTCTCCCTTGGAACACTGCTGCCATACCTCCATCAGGGAGACTGGCTGTGCTCCTTAGACCTGAAGGATGCCTATAGACATCCAGATCCATCCCAAACACCGAAAATGCATCTGTTTCGTGGTAGGAGGAGGCTGCTACCAATGCAGGGTGCTGCCCTTTGGACTGGCCTTATCGACAAGGTTCTTCGCCAAGTGCCTGGCAGTGGTCACAGCCCACATACATTTCCAAGGGGCCTTTCTTCTTTCCCTACCTGGACGACTGGCTCATAAGGGGAGGCACAACTGTAGTGGTGCACCATGCTACCGAGTGCACCATCCACGTTCTCCAGCATCTGGGGTTCACCATCAACTACCCCAAGTCCCACTTCCTGCTGGCTCAGTGCCTGGAGTTCATAGGGGCCTAACTAGACACCCTCCAGGCAAAAGCCTGCCTTCCTCAGGAGAGGTCAGAACATCTTAGGGGGCTAGCCGTAGGCAGAGGTACAGCACCGCCAGTCACTACCCACCTGGCTTCTCCTCTGCCTGCTGGCCACATGGCCTCTATCATCCATTTGACCCCATATGCCCGCCTGCACATGACAGCAATCCAGTGATGCCTTCATTCTCGGTGGACACAAGCCACAGGCAGGCTCCGGGACAGAGTGAGAGTGACCCACCAGCTGGTGGACTCCCTCTACTTGTGGCAGATCCCCTGCCACCTACAGGCCAGGATGCCATTCCAGGCACCCACCCCCCCAGACGGTCCTCACCACGGACACCATCCTGTTGGGTTGGGGAGCTCATTGCGAGGACCTCCACATACAAGGCAGCTTGTCCCAGACAGAATGCCAGCTAGAGATCAACCTTCTGAAGCGCCGGGTGATATTCCTGGCTCTCCGAGCCTTCCGCTACAGGCTGCAGCAACAGTCTGTGCTAATCCAGACCAACTGCCAGGTTGCAATTTTCTACGTGAACAAGGGGGCACGACGTCATACTCCCTCTGCCAGGAGGCAGTAGCCCTCTGCTCATATGCGATATGCAATGGGATGCTCCTAAGGGCAGTCTGCCTTCCAGGCCAGGACACAGTGCCCTGGCAGATGAGCTGAGCAGAGTCCTCCAGCTGCATGAGTGGTGCCTGGATCCCAGGTTGGCCTCCCAGCTGTTTTGACTCTGGGGCGTCCCTCTAGTGGACCTGTTCGCCAACCCAGACAACACATAGTTGCCCAGCTTCTGCTCCCACCAGCCACACCTGTCCCAGGTGGCAGCAGATGCATTCCTGGTTCCATGGACGGAAGACTTCCTTTACACTTTCCACTGACTCCACTGGTCACGAAGACCACCTTCAAGGTTCAGTGTGACAGGGCATCACTGATATTGATAGCCCCATGGTGGCCCAGGCAATCTTAGTTCCTGCTATTTCTCCACCTGTCAGCGGCGTCGCAGGTTTCCCTGGGCCATGCCCCAGGACTGCTTTCTCAGGAGAAGGCCTTTCTCCTGCACCCTAACTTGGGGTCTTTGTCTCTTACGACTTGGCTGCTGAAAGGCTATCCCTGGCTCTCTTCAACCTCCCACTGCACGTGAAATAGGTCCTTCTGGCCTCCCACAAGGCCTCCTTCAAGTGGTATTGCTTTCAGTCTGGTTTGTCGAAGTGGGTGAACCCGTTCTGCTCGGTTCAGATGGTACTCCAGTACCTACTCCACCCGTCGCAGCTGGGACTAAAGTCCAATTTAGTCAGAACGCACATGTGCACTATCGCAGCGCACCGCCATACCGTTCAGGGAAGACCCCTGTCAGCCCAGCCCCTTGTATCACGGTTCCTACGGGTCTTATGCTATCCAAACCCCCCATCTGCCTTCTAGCAGCGGAATGGGTTCTCAATGCAGTATTCTCTCAGCTTACTAAGTCTCCATTTGAGCCCCTGGCTACCTGCTACTTGCAGTACCTCTCTTGGAAGATTGTCTTCCTCGTGGCACTCACATCATCTTGCGGGGTCAGCGAGCTCTAGGCTCTGATGGCAGAGCCCCCATACTTGAGATTCTACAAGAACAGGGTGGTGCTCTGCACACACCCCAAGTTTCTGACAAAGGTGGTACTCCCCACCTTCTTTCTGAGGCTGCATGCCGGCAAGGCAGAGACCATCCTCCATACTTTGGATTGTAAAAGAGCCATGTCCTCAAGGCCACCGCAAAGCACCTCAGCGTTTCGTCTCCTATGACACCAGTCGACTGGGACTCCCCGTGACTAACCAAACTCTGTCCACTTGGGTGGTGGACTGCATTGCCCTCGCCTATGAGCAGGCTGGGATCTCACTAGATCAGCGAGTCACAGTGCACCGCATGAGGGCCATGGCTACTTCTCTGGCAAATCTGCATTCCGATCCTGTGATGGAAATCTGCCAGGCCGCCACCTGGTTTCAGGTCCATACCTTTGCAGCTCACTACTGTCTGGAGAGGGAGTCTGACGGGGAACAGCGCCTTCGGCCAGGCTGTACACCATAATCTCTTCGGGGTGGAGGCAACATCTGCCCTCCGACCCTTCTGTATTCAGGCTACCGTAGTGCTGGAGCCCCGTCAGACAATTGGGTCTTGCGAGAGTCTCTCAGTGGGACTCAACTGCTGCAGCTCACGACTCACCCTTTGCAGGTCACAGTGGCATTTTTGCAGGTTCTCGGTAGCCTGTATCTGAGGAGTCCCATATGTGAGAACTGACTTCTTGCTTTTTCCCGGAGAAAGCTTAGTTACTCACCTATAACAGGTGTTCCTTATTGTTCCTCCAGTTTAGTCCTCTACTTCTGGGTTGTGCACCTCTTCCTGCAGCTAGGAGACTGGGCATGTCAAAGTCGTGATATCACTGAATATAGCCTGCTGGTATCTCCCATCAACCTCCAGTGTGTCCAGTCTCCTTGCAGCAGGAGAACATAGTGAGCCTAGCTTCTGGGCTCACTTGGGGGGAATAGATAAGGAGCATTTAGTGTGACAAATTCTATTCAGATTTTACTTTTGCTTTTTACCTTTAATTTATTTTTAATTTTACTTTTAATTCAGTTACCTTTGGTTAATTGGCAATCAGGGATTAGTTCCCTTTAGTTAGGAGCAAATTTCCTTATTTACAGTAATTTTAAATTTGAGCCTGGTTCTTTAAATTAGTAGCAGTTCTCGCCTTCCCTCCTCAGTTATTTTCACTTGCTGTAGGCATTTGCCGGTGCGGATCTCTCTCCCTTGACTGTACGGGAGAGAGCTCCGGGACCCGTACAGCCACACTGAAGCTGTGTGAGACGGAGCCTCTCCGTTGCTGCGGGCTTTTAATTTTACTCTGTGGAACCGACTGAGCGATCCTCGCCGCGGCTGCCAGGCGCATCAACGCGGCTTGAGGATCGGGGAATTCAAGGTGGTAGGAGCAGGCGGTGTGGCTTTTGGCCCTGCAGGTAAGGCCTTCGGGCTCGGTCGGTCTGCTGAGGCCTCCTTTTTGCAGCGGCTGTTGTTCTTGGCGCCAAAATTCATTGGCGAAGGGGTGGCCATTTCCTCTCTAGGTATTTGGACCGCATGGCGAGAGTTGCAGTGAGCTGCCTGCGTGAGGGAAAACAGGCAGAATAGCTACATTTTTGGGCCTAGTGTTTTTCTTTCTTTGGTTCGTAGGATTTTTTTTTTGAGGCTCAGGGGGTTCCTCAGCATTAAGGGGGACTGTTGTCAATCCTCTTTATAGAATAAATCAGAATAAACTTAAAAACTGGACAGCAGTTTTGGCATTGATCCCTGAAACCACATGGTCTTTCCCTCCTAATCATGTCTCTGAGGAGCATCTGTTAAGGCCCAGGATATTAGGCTGATTGCCAGCTTTTAAGTTCAAGGGCAGGGCCCTAACTTGTAGTTGGCAGGAGGGAAAGCCTAGAAGTGTGCCTTTATGTATTCTATAGTGAAAGTTGCCCAAAATTCACAGGGACAGGTTTAGGAAACCTTAGGATATAACAAAAAATAGACAGTTAAACTGTCAACCAGGAAGTGCCTGTGCTATGGTCTCTGGCCACCAGAGGGCAGCTGCTACACTCAATAATGCCTTTCTATGACTGTGGGAATGCATGCAGCCATTATCTGCAGGTCAGGAAAGAAATCACCACAGAGCCACAGAGCCTCTGTAAGGTGATGTTATGTTCTGAGAATCCAGATTATATGACCAAGATTTAAAGCTCTTAACTTCTGTATCATTGGTCGGGCTCTGGTGCCCTAAAGGCCACTGAATGACAGCGCTGCTCATGAATCACATATAGTATTCAGTGCCCCCATCCCTGGGGGGTGAGTGGTACAATACAAAATCATATTACTCATCAGGTTCACACAGGCAACAACCTCTCAGACCTCCATTTGCAAGGTGGTCGGTGTATTCCACTGCTATTTCTCTGACTCCAGGAAGGCCTGGGGAGGGGCTTGTGTGTTTCATAGCAACACTTAGCAGGCCCTTCCCAGGAAATTCTCATCTATTACTAGAGCAGGGTTTCATTTCATTTCATTTCTCTGGTTGTGGTTAATGCACAGCGTCAGGGGCTGTGTTCGAAACCTTGGGTCCCACGGACTTCAGTGGGATTTCAAAAAGAAAAAGAAACTCGCTTTAGTGAGAGATAGCCTTGTTCATTTTTAGCTAACACTGTTGATTTTGCTTTTGATTTTTACCTTTTGCACCTGAATCCCAAGGACGGGACACTGTTTGCTTCCAGGGGTTCTACTTTCTATTTTGCTCTTCAGCTCCCTGGCAGATGCAGTAGGCTGGCATGGGGTGGGCAACGCCTCCTGCAATGCAGAATCTCCCAGAATAAGGGGGGGAAGGACAACTGGGTGCAGCGAGGGCTGGTAGCTTCTTGCAAAGCTATAGTAGCAGTTCGGGTAATTTTAGCGGATCTGCTTTGATTTCATTGGAGTTGGCGGAAACTTGGTTTTTGGAGTCCTATCCTTTAAAAAAAAAAAAAAAAAAAAGCAAAGAAAAAAGGGCATAGCTATGTTGATTTACCAGAATCTCCTTCCGCTATCCATAGAAGGTCCTATAAAGCGTTAAAGTCGGTTTATATGGCAGGATAATATTTTGGCTTAGCTGCTGTGATATAGCGCTATGTTCCGCTGTAAACATATTCAAGTCAAAGGGAATTATGGTGATAACTCTCTTGGACAGTTGTAACAGGTGCTTGGGTGAGCGCCATGGCCAGTCCACAGATGTGGAATGCTCTGCCATAAGCATTATGTCATGGGAAGAATTTTATAGTTGTGTGTGGTTTCTTAATGGAAAATGTTCCCGTTTAGTTTGACTTTGCCAAATTATAAGATTTTACGGTAGATTTGTAATGTCTTAATTTTGGCTATATGTGGTTTAATTTTACATATGGAAAAGGCAGCTCAGCGGAGAGGGGTTGCAAAATAGAACTCTGGCCTTTGGAGCTATCTATGCTCCCATTCCATTTATCAGAGGTTCTCCAGTATGGAGAGTCTCTGCTAGTGTTCGGTGAATGCCTTAATGGGGGGCCAGAAGCAGCTAAGCTAGTTCTCTAGCAGCAATGGCAGCGGCTCAGACTCTAGTAGGCATACTTCATATGCTGGACTTACAAGATGGCTTCCGTGCTGATCGGCATCAGCCAAGGTGAATGCCGGTTTAGACTGTGGATGTGGAGTCAGCCTGGAGGAGGGGCCTTGCGTTCTCTGGACAATGCCCTGCATACACTGAATCCCTTCAATTCGATCAGCTGCTGGCAGGACACAAGGCACGCTCGCATGCTTTTTTTGCTTCCGTGGTCTAAAAGTGGAGTCTTTACCAGGTGGTATAATGGGAACTTGTCTGCAGTTTCTCGGCTTCTTCTTTGCTGACTCAATTGCCACTGCGGAATGAGAGCTGTATTTCATATCACCAGGTGCTAGTTGATCTTAAAATATAAAGTCCATCTTTGTGCAGTCAGACGGAATGGGGCGTTACTCTAGCAGGAAGGCCGTGGATTAGTATGCCTGTGTTTGGGAGTTCTTTCTACTTCATATTGTTGGCACGGAAAGAGCGTCTCTTAACATATGCTGAAGGCATTTTTGGTTTAGGGGTGTCTTTGTAAAAATAAATAAATAAATATATAAACAATAAAATAATAAAAGAAAAGAAAAGAAAGAAAGAAAGAGAAAATCAAGAAAGTATTCAGCTGTCCTGAATTCGCCTGTTCTTGATTGACATTTTGAGGCTAAGCAGGGGCATGCCTGGGTACTACGTGGGTGGGTGCACACCTTGCACTATCAGGGGGTGCGGACTCACTGTATGGAACAGAGCCCTAGCAATCTTCTTTATCACAAGATGGGAAAGTAGATGGTTCACTGAAGCGATCGTTGGGGGCAATGCTCTGGCCTTACAAGCTCCCATTTTTGGAGCATGGGGAGGCGAGAGCATGCTTCAGGTGGTCGCAGTGTTTACGGCAGTCTACTCACCTGGAACAGGAAAGGATCAGGGAGTTGAATCGACTAGAGCCTGATTTGCTTTATGGGGCAAATGTGCATTATGGCTTAATTCAAGCGCTAGCTAATATTATTGGCTTCCTTGGGGTTCACCCAGAGGTGTCTCTGGTGGAGGAATGGGGCAGCCGATGGTTCGTCCAAGTCGAGGGTCAGTAAGCTCCCAATTAAGTCTTTGTCTTGTCCTTTCCCCGTGGGCTCTCATAGGGCAAGTAGTTGGCGTATCGAGGCTTTTGGAGAAAGGCGCTCTTGGTAGCGCCCGGTTGGGCAAGACGGCCTACTAGGCTTTTCTCATTCGCCTACTCGACAGGCTTTTCCTAGAAGTTGTTGGTAGCAGACGTTCTGCTGCGGCTAGGTCCGTGACGAATGTCTCAGGTGGATCGGTGCCCGCCTACGGTTTGGCCTTTGTATGGGCGGGGCTCAAGTAGAAGGGTTATTCTGCGCCAGTCTTCGCCGCCTTGTTGAGAGCAAGGAGGCAGGCTGCTTCTGCTACGTAGGTCCATGCTTAGCGCCTTTGGGAAGGCTGCTGTTCACGGCGGCAAGTCCGGGCAACAAAGGTGTCTGTATCCTTGGTCTGAGTTCTCTGTAGGACAGTGTCTGAAGGAACTAGCGGCCAGTTCCTTAGAGGATCCAGCGGGCGACTGTTTCCGGCTGTAGAGGTCTGTGAAGGGAATAGCGCTAGGTGTTCGGATCGATGTGTAGCGTTTCCTTAAGTTGGGATCCGACTGCGCTCCTCAAGGAGAGTTCGGGTGCCGCCGGGGAATCCCGATTGGGCCTTAGAAGCGTTAGCTAAAGAGTCCTTTGATTCTTTACTCCAGGCGTCGGTAAAGGATTTGCTGTTATAGACAGTGGCTTTGATAGCTCATTGTTCGGTGCGACGAGTTTCGGAGTTTCAGGCGTTGTCATGTAATGAGCCGTTTTCACCCTTTCTGGATAGAGGGTGGTGTTGTTTGCGAGCAGTCCTGTCATCCTTCCAAAAGGTGGTTTCTGATTTTTCTCCTGAGCCTATTGGTTTCTCTTCCAGTTCTCGGTTTTTTCTGGAAGGGGAGGTTTTTATTCGTAGCTTACGCCGATAGGAAACATTACATGCAGGGTGCGATGTTCGTTTCTTTGTTTTTGTGTGCTGGTTGGAGGTCCCCACAAAGGGGAAGCAGCAGCGAAGGCGGCCATTTCGCACTGGGTTAAGGCGATGGTTGCCTCAGCTTTCTGCTGGCGAGGTTGTATGATTCCGGGGGGCTTTCTGACTCTTGCTATCAGGGCACAAGCGGCTTCATGGGTGAATCACTGTGTCATTCCACCAGGGGGGATTGGTAGAGCAGCTTCCAGGTCGTCTCATTTCCTCAGTAATCACTACTGCCTAAATGTTTTGGCAGTAAAGGAGGCCTGTTCCAGGTCGGCGGTGTGGTGAGTTGGCTGGATAGGTCCCTCCCAATGATTACTGCTCTGTTACATCCCAGAAGTAGAGGTCTAAACTGGAGGAACGATAAGGAAATAGAAATTACACTTACCTGGTAATTGTCGTTCCTTGAGTGACGACAGTTTAGTCCTCATTCCCGCCCAGGAGTATGATTTCTTCAGTTTATTTTCAGGCAGAGTGGAGCATCAATCTCAAGGAGTAGACAGATCCTTTCAGTTTCTAGATCGCAGTGAGTATCCCTCTCTGTTCTTTCTTTCTTTTCTCTTATTTAAACGAGGTGATGGTATAGGATACGTGTTTGCATAGTGGGGACATGAATGTTAAGTTTAAAAAAAAAGAAAATATAAGACGGATACGGTTTAAAAGGCTCCTCCGGTTGAGGAATGGGGAGTTATTTAAAGTTATGGTATAGTTACTTATTTGTTGTTCCTTTGAGTTTGCTTTGTCAATAGTACACTGGAGGCTGATGGGAGATACCAGCAGGCTATATTCAGTGATGTCACGACTTTGACATGCCCAGTCTCCTAGCTGCAGGAAGAGGTGCACAACCCAGAAGTAGAGGACTAAACTGTCGTCACTCAAGGAACGACAATTACCAGGTAAGTGTAATTTCTATTTCTCCAGGGACAGCAGGAATCGGTCCTCACAATCCTCCCTCCTCCCCTTGGCGTTGCTTCTTTACCGTATTTTATTTTTGCCATCTTAGCAATGTCATTAGACTGAGGCAAGATGGCACCCTTGGGCGGGAAGGGGACCATGCATGCGTGGTGCATCTCCCAAAAGCTTTCTTTGAAAACTGGGGGGATGCTTCCACGAGGGCTCCGTCGGCATCGCATCACCCATATGTGAGGAATTCCTGCTGTCCCCCGCACACCAATTACAGTTGAGTAACTATGCTTTATCCTTCTTATCCACCTGCAGCTGCTTACCACCCTCAATGACGCCAGCAGGGCCCTCGCAAACCCAAGAAGCCTAAGGCTCCTAAATCCCAACCAGCTGTACAGCCACAATCAGCACCTGGTTTTTGACTCCTTCCTGGAGAGCATAGCCACTCTGCCTCTGCAGGTCCTTAATGCCGACGTAACGGACAGGCTCTGTTTCAGTGCCCACAGATGCTCTCAACATCGTTCAAAGGGGCTATCTGCTTCATTTTGAAAGCTTACCCCCCATCACCTTCATAGGGATTATCCCAAAAAAAACCTGCAAATAAATCTCCTACCAGTAGAGGTGTGTGTCCTGTTAACGTAAGAGGCCATAAGAGTTCCTCTGCCCCAAGAGGGCATTGGTTTCTACTCTCCGTATTTTCTTCTCCCCAAAAAAACAGGAGGGTTCTGGCCCATCTTAGGACTTAAACAAATTCCTCTTTCGAGAAAAATTCAAAATAATTTCCCTCGGCACACTCCTACCATACTTTCAGAGACTGTGTTCTCTAGACCTCAAGGAGGCATACACGCATTTTCTGATCCACCCTCAGCACAGACAGTATGTGTGTTTTCAGTTCCAGCAGAACCATTACCAATATCAAGTGCTCCCCTTCGGTTTAGCCTCTGCATTCCAAGTATTCACAATGTGCATGGCAATGGTTGCCGCCTACCTTCACACTTTGGGGGGTCTTCGTCTTCCCCTACTTAGGCAATTGGCTAATCGGGGCAGAATCCCCACAAGCTCTTCCTTCATTGCACCATTATGGAGCTCCAACATCTGGATTCATTTTAAACTTCCCAAGTTGCACCTGGTGCCAACCCAGTGGCTTGAGTTCTTCGGAGCTCTTTTGGACACACAACAGGCCAAAGCTTTCCTCCCCCTGGATCACTCTACCTGGCTTATCGACCTAACCTACAAGATAAGTCACACTTGCATAACATCTCAAGAGATGCTATGCCTTTTGGGGAACATGGCCTCCCCAGTCCATGTAGTCCCCTATGTCCACCTGCACATGCGGCAAGCCCAATGGACTCTCTTGTCTCAAGGGACACAGGCAACTGGGCATCTCTCAGTCAAAATATGCATCACCCCTCCACTTTTCTGCTCTCCTTTTAACAATAGCAATATTTCAGTGATAAAATATTTAATAGGGTAGTAGCCTTGAGTTACGATTGAAAAAGAAAAGCTAAAAAAAATGACGTCATGAAAACACATTTATTGCAATCTTAACGGCCTAACATAGAGGCTGTCTAAGCAGTTTACAAACAGTGCAATAAAACCATATATAATCAGAATATTTTAAAGAAAACTACATCAAATTACAGTAAAGCATAAAACCCAAAATTAATACAGATTAAATTACTGAAAACTCATTACAGATACCCAGGAAAAGCCTGAACAAATAACCAAGTCTTTCACTGCTTATAAAATAATACATTTTGCTCCTGGCACAATGACAGGAAATTCATTCCACAATACCAGAGCTACACAACGAAATGGAGATAATCTTGTTACCGATAACACAGCAGCAACAATTGAAGGCACTTCTGATAAATTCTACTGTGAGGAATGTAAAGTACTCCCAGGCATATAATTTGAGACCAGATTGCCTAATAAACTGATGCCATTTAATTAAAATATTTAAAAACCAGCATCACAACCTTGTACTTAATCCTCCAAACTATTGAGAACCAATGTAAACTGTATAGGACTTGAGTAACATGTTATCAAGGCCATGGTTGACAATTGTCCTATCTCCTTAGATCAGATCTTACAAAACTTGAGATCAGCAACAGTAGCATGAGAGTGAGGTGTGAGATGATGTGAGGTGAATAGTGCAGGGCACAGCAAGACCTCTTTTGGCAGTGGAATGTTTTTAAAAAAAATCATGAGGGCATGAAATCCCAGGCACCAGAGTGCAGTTTCTAGGTGCCATGGCGACTTGGTGCCTGGGATTTGTCAAGCACTGAACTAAACTAACCTCTCTTTAAACTATGTTACACAGATTTGTGCAGTGCCTAGTTTTGGTGACAGTTGTGGTGCATAGTATGTTTACTTCCATTATGCAGACTCCTGCGACAACTTTATATTATGTTCACGATTTATGTAGATGACATCTTATTGTTTGTTCCTTTTTCTTTGAATGATGATCCCGTGGATAATCTGCTTATAAAAACAATTCATTATTATCTCTTCTTGGCTGCTACAGAATGGTCTTAGTATTAATTATGAAAAGGACCAAGGAAATGATAGTGAGGAGTTTTGAGGAGAGTCTCCTCCATTTTATTGATGGTCATATTGTTTCCATTCATAGAGAGAGACGCATTCTAGGCATAGTGCCAGAATCCACTTTATCTATGCGTCCCCAAATACTAAGGATGGTTCACTCTTGTTTTTATAAATTGCATATGATCAGGGCCTCGAGCATTATCTGACACCTGAGGATTTCTGAATGGTGGTACAGCTGTTAGTGTTGCTGCCTCTTGATTGCTGTAATATTTTCTGTTTAGATCTGTCAGAATGCAATTGTTTGTATAATTTTTAATCTCCATAAAATGGACCATATTTTTACTTGCTATAAAGAACTGCCCTGGCTGCAGATTTTGCAAAGGTTACAATTTAAGTGCTTGTGTACTATTAATCAAATTTTACATGCAGATGGAGCAACTAATTTATCAGCTTTATTGAAATATAGGCTAACCTGTGCCCTGCATTCAAGCCAATTAGAGCTTCTAGAAGAACTATCTAGTTCTTTGGCTCAAAAGGCTGGTACATGGATTTTTTCCTTAATTGGACCTACCAGTTGGAACTCAATCCCTTTGGTGACTATTTACGATTTAACAACATGCATACTTGTTTAGTAATGATTGTTTTTTTTTTATTTTAAATGTCTGTCTTAGCCATATTGTAACAATGTTAATGTAATATCTGCTATGCTATATATGGAGATAGCATATGTTTCTCCAGGACCAAGCAGGAAGTCAGTCCTCACATATGGGTGACGTCAGCGCCGACGGAGCCCTCATGCGGAGCATTTCCCCAGCTTTCAAAGAAAGCCTTTGGGAATGCAGCGCGCATGCGTGGTCCCCTTCCCGCCCAAGGGTGCCACCTTGCTCAGTCTTCTTTTTTCCGCGAAGCCTGACAGATGTGTATCTTGGTCACCTGGTTAAAAGTTGATATTTTTCCTCGAAGATTAGTGGTTTTTTGCCGGTTCGACGCCGGTTCCCCTTCCCACCTGGGCACGGTACACCGGTATGGAGCCCGGACCTGTTTTTGTCCTTTGAGACTAGCTTTCGCTCTCTTTTTCTTTTTCACTGGCAGCCCGGTCTTTTGACCTTGCAGGGGCCCTTTTTCCCCTGATGGCTGCCAGCGGGTTCAAGAAGTGTGTTCGGTGTAAGAAACTGATGTCTCTCACCGACACACACGACTGCTGCCTCCGGTGCCTCGGGCCCGATCATGACCCGATGATCTATGGCCCGTGTGGCAAGATGTTCTCCAAGGCGCTGAGGAGCCGTCAACATCAACGAGAGAGGATCTTCTCTGAATCCGCATCCGGCCAAGCCCGGACTTCGTCAGAGGCCTCAACGTCTCGGGAGTCCGACCCCGAGCATCATCGGGGCTCCTCTGAGCGGGGGTCCCCCTCACGGGAACACAAAAGGAATAAGAAACCCGTGAGGGCGGCATCGGTGGACGCTCTTGGTCCCTCGAGGGCCAGGTCGCATAGCCCTGACCGCCGTCCTGGGTCCTCGGATTCGGAGAGGCCTGCCAAATTGCCTCATGTGGAGCTGGAGTCCTCGAGTCACATGAGTACTGTTGTCCTCATGGACTTTCCTCTAGGGGAGCCGACGTCGGGGCCCGAGTTGGGGGCTGCTGCGTCTCCTGAGCTCGGACTCAGGTTGACGGCCTTGGAGAGCAGTTTGGCTGCCTTCATGGAACAGCAGCGGGTGCTGATCACCGGTCTCACCGGTGCATCTGCCCCGACCACCGGGACCTCTATGTCCAAGTCGACCCCGGAGGCCGAGCCGATCCTCGAGTCAATGAAGTCTCGAGTCGATCCTCGGCCAAGGTCTCCCTCGGCCTCCCGTATGTGGCCGAGGTCGTCAACACCGGTACCCTCGGCGTCGGGGCAGATGGCATCGGTGCCCGCCTGACCGGAGCCGCTCGATTCCTCCTCAGAGGGGTCGGTGTGGGAGACAGAGGACGAGGAGTTCCCAGACATTTTCCGGACCCGGTGCATCCCATCAGACTCACCGGAGTCCGAGCCTCGGAGAAGGTCCCCCCCAGAGGATACCCGGTTCTTGTACTTCGTGAGGGATATGGCCAAGGCCTTGGCCTTCCCCCGCGGATCCTGAGGAGGAGCCTTGAGCCGAGGAGCTCGAGGCCCTCCAGTATGACTCTCCCCCGAAGGAGGCCTTTACTGTTCCGTTCCTCCGATGCTGGAACAGCTCCTCTTCCGCATGTGGGAGGCACCGGCCTCGGCGCTGGTTCTCAGAAAACGGGTCGATTCCATTTATCGAGTCCGTAAGAGTCCTGGGTTTCAGAAGGCACAGCTACCGCACCACTCCATGGTTGTGGAATCGGCCATGCATCGTCTGAAGAGTCAGAAGATGCACTCCTCGGTGCCCCCTGTCAGGGAGGCCCGGAACCTGGATGCCATCAGTAGAAAGTGCTTCCAGGGCTCTATGCTGGCTTGCCGTGTCCAGACTTACCAGCTGTACCATGGGCATGTACCTTCGAGACCTGGCAAAGGAGATTGCCGGGTTCTCTGCTGGCCTCTCCGAGGAACCTTTGCAGAGGTTCAAGGCTTTGTCATCGGGGATTCGAGAGTGCTCGAAGTTTATATCTCGAGCAGCCTATGATGACTTCGATGCTTCGGCCCGGGTAGCCGCGGCCGGCATCGGTGCACGCCGTCAGGCCTGGCTACAGTCATCCGACCTCGAGTCATGGGTCCAGGACAAGTTGGTCGATGTCCTTTGCTGGGGTGAGAACCTCTTTGGCAAACCCCTTGGCTGAAAAGGCTGCAGAAATCGAGACTGAGACTCTCACCAGGACAAGGCTGTCCAGGAAGACTTCTGCCCCTTCTCAGAAGAAGAAGGGCTCGGGGGAAAAAGCCCTTTTACCTGAGGAAGACCTCTGCCTACAAATCCTACCCTCACTTCCAGGCCTCTACAGCTCCCCAACAGGGTCAGCAGGCCAAGGGGCAGGGACATGGGCCCCGTAGGCAGAAAACCCCCAAGCCGCCAGCTCCGGCTCCTGCACAGAAGGGAGCGGGGATTTGACTCCCACCGCATAACCTTTCCCTCACTGCTGGCTCCACTCAGCACAGGAGGTCGCCTGACACTACGCCCACAGATGGTCAGCTATAACAAGAGATACCTGGGTATTGAGCATAGTCCAACAGGGCTGTTTCCTCCACTTCAACCAGTTACCTCCCTCCTTTTTCCCAGGGGAGCCTCCAAGACTCCCTCTACACAGGAACCTTCTCTTTCAGGAGTTAGCAAGTCTTCTACAGGAGCAGACGGTGGAACCGGTGCCTCACCACCTGATAGAACAAGGCTTCTATTCCAGGTACTTTCTGGTACCAAAAAGAACAGGAGGCCTCAGACCCATCCTAAACTAGCGAAATCTCAAGTTCCTGGAGAGGGAAAAGTTCAAGATGCTTACCCTTGGAATACTGCTGCCCTACCTCCAGCAGGGACTGTACACATGGACTTCACCCAATGGATTGTATAAAAATCAAATTGACTACATCTGTGGAAGTCAACGATGGAAAAGCTCTGTAACATCAACAAAGACAAAACCTGGAGCTGACTGTGGTACAGATCATCAACTACTAGTATGCAAACTCAAGCTAAAGTTGAAAAAGAGCAAACCACTCATGAATGCACCAAAATATGACCTTGAGAATATACCACTGGAATTTAAAGACTGCCTGCAAAATCGATTTGCTGCTTTAGATACAAATGACAGAGCTCCAGAAGAGTTATGGAATGACATCAAGAAGGTTGTGCTGGAAGAAAGCGAGAAGTCTCTACAAAAGGTGAAAAAGCAAAAACGGCCAAAATGGATGACGGAAGAAACTCTGAAAATTGCCCAGAAACGCAGAGAAGCTAAAGCCAAAGGAGAAAGAAAGACAATCGCAGAACTCAACAGAGATTTCCAACGTGCAGCAAGACAGGACAAGGAAAAGTACTACAATGACACTTGCAAGGAAATAGAAGCAGAAACTATTAGAGGAAGAACAAGATCGGCTTTCCTAAAGCTGCGAGAGTTAAAGAAAAAGTTCCAGCCCCGAATTGGAATGTTACAAGATGCTCAAGGTTCTATGTTGAATGATGCTGAGAAGATCAAGAAAAGGTGGAAGGAATATACAGAGTTTTTATATGATAAAGATCAAGTGGACCAACAGCCGTTTCAACCTATACCTTATGATCAGGAACCATTGGTGATGAAAGAAGAAGTTGAAGCAGCATTGAAAGCCTTATCAAAGAACAAAGCACCAGGCATTGATAGCATTCCCATAGAAGTATTGCAGCAATCTGATGCAGCTGTTACCGTACTTACAAGGCTCTGCCAAGAAATATGGAAGACAACATCATGGCCAACTGACTGGAAAAGATCTGTGTTTATACCAATACTAAAGAAAGGTGATCCAACTGACTGTGGAAATTATCGCACAATCGCTCTGATCCCACATGCCAGCAAGATTCTACTGAAGATTATTCAAAAGAGACTACAGCCATACCTAGAACAAGAACTACCTGAAGTGCAAGCAGGGTTCAGGAAAGGGCGAGGAACGAGAGACATCATTGCGGATGTGAGATGGATCCTTGAAAAGACTAAAGAATACCAAAAGGATATCTATTTGTGCTTTATCGACTATAGCAAGGCTTTTGACTGTGTAAACCATGAGAAACTCTGGGCCACATTAAGAAGCATGGGTATACCAGAACACCTGATCGTTCTCTTGCGTAATCTGTACATTGATCAAGAAGCAACAGTTCGAACGGAACAAGGAGAAACAGAATGGTTTAAAATAAGCAAAGGTGTAAGACAAGGCTGCATACTTTCCCCCTACCTGTTTAATTTATATGCAGAACAAATCATCAGAGAAGCAGGACTGTATGAAGACAACAGAGGTGTGAAGATTGGTGGAAGACTCATCAACAACCTTCGCTATGCTGATGATACCACATTACTGGCTGAAAGCGAAGATGATCTGAAACATTTGCTTCTCACAATCAAAGAACATAGTCTCAAAATGGGCCTGCACCTTAATGTACAGAAGACAAAGATCATGACAACTGGCATAATCAACAGGTTCATCGTTGAAGGAGAAGAAATTGAAATTGTGAACAACTTTAACCTACTTGGATCAACTATCAATAAAGAAGCAACAAGCAGTCAAGAAATCAGACGACGCATTGCTCTTGGCAGAATGGCTATGAAAGACCTAGATAAGATTCTCAAGAGCAGAGATGTGTCTCTCCATACAAAGATTCGACTTGTTCAAGCCATGGTATTTTCAATAACATCATATGGATGTGAAAGCTGGACAGTGAAAAAGACAGACAGGAAGAAAATTGATGCCTTTGAATTATGGTGCTGGCGGCGAATACTGTGTATACCATGGACTGCCCGAAGAACAAACCAGTCGGTACTAGAGGAGATCAAACCTAAGCTTTCTTTAGAAGCTCAGATGACAAGACTTCGGCTTTCATACTTCGGACACATCATGCGAAGAGAGAGAGAGATCATTAGAGAAAGACATCATGCTTGGCAAGATAGAAGGTCAACGCAAAAGAGGAAGGCCAGCAATGAGATGGATCGCTACAATAACAGCAGCTACGGGTACCAGTCTGTCGTCAATGAGCCGCCTGACTGAGGACCGAACACAATTTAGGATAGCTATCCAGAGGGTCGCCATGAGCCGACTCCGACTCGACGGCACTTAACAACAACAACCTCCAGCAGGAGATTGGCTATGCTCCTTAGACCTGAAAGATGCTTATACTCATATCCTCATTCATCCAGACCACAGACAATATCTCAGATTTGTAGTGGGAGGAAAGCATTTTCAGTACAGGGTACTTCCATTTGGCCTAACCTCCGCGCCCAGGGTTTTCACCCAAATGCTTGGCGGTGGTGGCGGCCTATCTCAGAAACCAGGGCATCTTTGTCTTTCCATACCTGGACGACTGGCTCATCAGGGGTCAGTCTCCACAGGAGACCAGACAGGCCACTCTTCGCACTGTCTCTTCTCCAACACCTGGGCTTTGTCATAAACTTTGCAAAGTCCACTTTGCTCCCCTCACAGGACGTGGAGTTCATTGGAGCAAGGTTGGATACCTTACAAGCGATGGCTTATTTGCCCGAGAACAGGGCTCACAGACTGATGACTCTGGCTCAGCAGTTTCGCAGTGGATCTCTGGTCTCGGCCAGACATTTCCTGAGGCTTTTGGGCCACATGGCATCCACGGTACATGTAACTCCAAATGCTCGTCTGCATATGTGGCCTGCTCAATGGTGCCTCAGAGCTCAGTGGATACAGGCCACAGGAAACTTAAGAGAAAGAGTAAGAGTGTCCAAACTACTGGCGGTCTCCCTGCAGTGGTGGCTGCATCTCCCGAACCTGACCAAATGGGTGCCTTTCCAGGCACCACCACCACACAGGTTCTGACCACAGATGCTTCTCTTCAGGGTTGGGGTGCACATTGCCAAGGGGCATGCACACAGGGTCTCTGGTCCCATTGTGAGGTAACACAACAGATCAATCTGTTGGAGTTGCGAGCTATTCGCTTAGCTCTACAAACTTTCTCTCATGTCTTCTCTCGCCAGTCAGACGGACAACCAAGTAGCAATGTTCTATGTGAACAAACAAGGAGGCACGGGCTCCAGGCTTCTTTGTCAGGAACCACAAGCCCTGTGCGCCTTTGCAGTCCAACACAAAATGTTTCTCAAAGCAGTTTATCTACCTGGCCAAGAAAATTGCCTGGCAGACAGGTTGAGCAGGATTCTACAGCCTCGCGAATGGCATTTGAATCCCCTGGTGGCCCAGCAGATCTTCCTAAAATGGGGTCCACCACTTCCAACCATAGATCTTTTTGCCAATCCACTAAACCGTCAACTGCCCAGGTTCTGTTCCAGACAACTTCATCCTCTGCAAATAGCAGCAGATGCCTTCCTAATCTCTTGGTATATGGGCCTGCGGTATGCGTTTTCTCCAACGCCTCTAGTAGCCCGAACCCTATTCAAGGTTCTTAGGGACAGGGCCTCGCTGATCCTGGTAGCCCCCAGATGGCCGAGGCAACTGTTGTTTCCACTCCTTCTGCAATTGGCGGTGGACACTCCACTCTCTCTGGGGGTGCAACCCGATCTCCTGTCTCAGGATCAGGGATCTCTCCTGCACCCCAACCTCCAGTCCCTCCATTTGATGGCCTGGCTGCTGAAAGGGTAGTTCTAACCCCCTTACTTCTCCCTAGGGAAGTGGAAGAGGTGGTTTTGGCCTCTAAGAGACAATCCACCCGGAAATCTTATGCCCTCAAGTGGCGTAGGTTCTCCACCTGGTGTGCTCAGCGCCAAGAGGATCCGTTTTCGTGCCTGGTATCTGCTTCACCTGTCGGACCTAGGCCTTAAATCCAACTCTGTTCGGGTCCACCTCAGTGCTCTGTGAGTGCACCACTCGCCGGTGGAGGACCAGTCTGTCGGTCCACCCTTTAGTGGCCTGCTTCCTCAGAGGCCTGCTTTTGCTCAAGCCTCCGAATCGTCGTCCAACCCCTGAGTGGGATTTGAATGTGGTCTTGCAACAACTTACTCGCTCACCGTTTGAGCCGATGGCTACCTGTCATTTACGCTTCCTTTCCTGGAAGAAGGCGTTCTTGGTGGCTCTTACCTCGGCCAGGCGTGTGAGTGAACTACAGGCTCTGGTTTCTGATAGACCGTACACACGGTTCTATAGGAACAGGGTGGTCTTAGGGACTCATCCTAAGTTCCTTCCAAAGGTTGTCTCCTCCTTCCACCTCAATCAGGAGGTGGTTCTTCCGACCTTTTTTCCCAGGCCGCATGCCAGCCGGGATGAAATGGTCTTGCATACCCTGGACTGTAGGAGGGTGTTGTCTTTCTACATTGACCGTACGCAGGGACATCGAAGGGCTGTTCAGGTATTCGTATATTTTGACCCTAATAAGCTGGGGTTACCTGTCTCCAAGCGTACCCTGTCCATTTGCGTAGCAGACTGTATCACCTGGGCGTACAGGGCAGCCAGCCTCTCCTTGCAGGGTCGAGTCATGGCCCACTGTGTCAGGGCGAAGTCTGCGCCAGTAGCTCATCTCCGCTCTGTTCCATTGGCAGACATCTACCAGGCCGCTACTTGGTCTTCAAGCCAGACTTTTGCGGTCCATTACTGCCTAGAGAGGGAGTTCCGCAGGGACAGTGCTTTCGATCAGGCGGTATCCGTAATCTCTTTGAGGTTTAGGCAACTCCTACCCTCCGGCCCTTGTGTTGGGCTACCGTTCGGGGACGTTCTCAGAGAAGATTCTTATCTCGCATGCTGAGGCTCTAGAGGGAGCTTATTTTTCAGCTTTGGGTTCTCGGTAGCCTAGAGCTGGGGAGTCCCATATGTGAGGACTGACTTCCTACTTGGTCCTGGAGAAAGCGTAGTTACTCACCTGTAACAGGTGCTCTCCAGGAGCAGCAGGAATCAGTCCTCTCAACCCTCCCTCCTCCCCTGGAGTTGCAGTCATATATTTCATTTTGTTTTTGCTGTCTTTTAGCTATGTCATTAGACTGAGCAAGATGGCACCCTTGGGCGGGAAGGGGACCGCGCATGCGCGCTGCATTCCCAAAGGCTTTCTTTGAAAGCTGGGGAAATGCTCCGCACGAGGGCTACGTCGACGCCGACATCACTCATATGTGAGGACTGATTCCTGCTGCTCCTGGAGAACACCTGTTACAGGTGAGTAACTACGCTTTCTTGTAATCCCCTGATAGACAGGTGATATGTACTAATGCATGAAATAAATGAAAAATAAAATAGTATATTTGATGCTAGTGCACTCCTCAAAGAGTCTGGTAGCATTGTTGCTTTCCAGAGTCCTCATTTTTAACATTTTATTCTGTTAAGGGCATTAAATGGTCATTTCGTTTCCTAGCATATTCTGCAGAAATGTTGCCGCCATCTGTATTTCCATGATAATTTCAGGTGCACGTGCATTCTGTTTTGGAGTCAAAACGATATGGTGTTCTTTTTCTTTACAATACTGATGCTTTGTTTTCAAGGTATGTTAGTCTAGGACAGTGGTTCTCAACCTTTTTTGTACCATGACCCCTTTTACCATTGGTCAACTTGTGATGACCCCCAATGATACAATCAAATGTGTCTCTCTTCCTTTACCGTTAACGCATTGTCGCTGTAATCATTTGTTGAATTATTAATATATTATAGGCGTTTGCAATATGTTTTTATTTATAAAATTTACTTATTTAAACCACAATAATTAATAACAACAAGTAACAATATTTGATTTCAAAATTATGATGATTTTGTAGTCAAATCACTAATATGAAATAAAATTATTTTTTCTACCTTTGTTGTCTGACCAATTTATTCTCTGATCATGCTGGTCCCGATCTGAGGCTTCTGCTTTCCTATCTTCTCTTAGCTCTCTTTCTGTGGTCTATGGTCCCTCTGCCATTTCTTATCTCTTCTTTTGCTTTCTTCACTTCTTTCTATCAGCCTATTTCCAGTCCCCTTCTAATCTAAATACCATGGCAGTCCCTGTGCATACACTCCCTTCCAGTCCCATTCTCCCATCCCCTCGCATCAGCCCATTTGTAGCCCTAGCCCCCAGTTTTCTTCCAAGGCCAGCAGCTCTATCCTCCCCTCCCCACCATCAGCCCATTTCCAGTTGAAGCCCCCCCAATCATCTCACTTCCCGTGCTAGTCCCTCCTCAACCCCATTACCAGTGCTAGGCTCCCCTAATCAGCCATTACCAATCCTACCCCCCCCCCCCCATCAGCCCATTGCCAGTCCTACCCCCCCCCCCCATCAGCCCATTTCCAGTTGAAGCCCCCCCAATCAGCTCACTTCCAGTGCTAGTCCCCCCTCAACCCCATTACCAGTGCTAGGCTTCCCTAATCAGCCCATTACTAGTCCTACCCCCCCCCCCCATCAGCCCATTTCCAGTCCTAACCTCCCCAATCAGCTCATTTCCAATGCTAGCCCCCCATCAGCCCATTACCAGTCCTACCGCCCATCAGCCCATTACCAGTCCCAACCCCCCATTGATCAGTCCATTCCCAGTCCTAGCCTTCCCTAATCATCCCATTACCAGTCCTAGCCCCCCCGATCTGCCCATTATGTGCTTGCCCCATCAGCCCATTATAATCCTAACCCGCATTGTCTCTCCCCTCTGTCCACCATTTATCTCCTGTCTGTCCAGTATGTCCTCCTGTCTCTCCCCTTTGTCCATGTCAGCCGCCTCCTCCATCCTTCCATGTCTGCCCCCTCCCTCCCTCCCTCCATCCATCCATGTCTGCTCCCTCCCTCCATCCATCCATGTCTGCCCCCCTCTGTCTGTGACAACCGCCTTACCTCCCTCCATGTCAGCCCCATCCCTCCCCCATGTCAGCCCCGTTGCAGGTTCCCTGCCCCCTTCCTGCCCTCTCCCTATGTCTGCCTGCTACTGCCCTGTTCTTCTGCAGCTGCAGTTCCCTGTCTCTTAGGGAACCGCGGCTGTGCCTGTGAAGCTGTTGCGGAGCCTTCCTGTCTCTCGACAGGCTCTGTGCAGCATTGTCCCTCCTCCAAAGGAAGTTGTTTACCAATTCCTTTGGAGGTGGGACAATGCTGCACGTAGCCCGTCGAGAGACGGGAAGACTCCGCAACGTTTTCACAGGCACAGCCGCAGTTCCCTAAGAAGCAGGGAGCCGCGGTTGCAGAAAGGAGGCGGTGAGTTTGCTGCTGCCGAGAAGCGGACTCGGCAGCGGCAGTAACTTGTGCAATTTCTTTTTTTTTTTTTTTAAACTGGAGTGAGGCGACCCCCGCTAAATCCTGAGGTGACCCCCGCTAAATTCTGTGGCGACCCCTGTGGGGGTCACGACCCACAGATTGAGAACCGCTGGTCTAGGAGGAAACAAAAGTAGCCAGTCTCTTTTTTTTTTTTTTTCTTCTATCTTAAGCTGCAGTATGTATGTTGTCAGTGCAGTTGGTTTGCTTTCTAATAGAATTAAACCTCATAAATGTAAATCTAGAAAATAAAAACCATATAAAGGAGATTTGCAGATGTGCCAGAAAGATCTACTGTATTCCCTTTTGAATCACATCTGCTTGTAAAGATGGACTCTCTGTACCCATTACTAGAAAATAAATTAGTGGTTTTCAAAAATAAAACGTGTGCTGTGGGATTTTTTCAGGGCACTTTCTCCAAATGGGTAGTTTTGCACATACCATGACAGTCATGAACTTCACTTCCTCTTCGTCTCTCCGGGCCAGTCCAGGAACTGTAGGGTAGCCAATCCTCTCCAGCAGCTGAGGACTGAATTTTCAAAGTCTTACTGACAGGCTATCCATCTCCCCCTGGTGTCAGAGACTCAGTCTATCAGTCCTCAGCAGCTGGATAGGACAGGTTTCTGACAGGCTCCTGGGGAAACGAAGAGGAATCACACATAATAGATAAACTAAGAAATAATTTCCTGGGGGACCCTAGCAGGGTTCACCTAACAGGATTGAGGAACGAACAGATTTTATTTATTTATATTTCTTATATACCGCGCTATTATAATCAGTGCGGTTTACATTTGAAACAGAACATACAAGAATGTAAGCAAGTTACATCAAGTTTTTTACATTGAACAGGGAATGTAAAACATGGAGTAAAAACGAGGGAGGAACTATGTACATATTATAAACAAATATAATGCTCTTACGGTAAATAAAAATATGACCTTTGTCTAGAGGGTTGGCTAGATGGTCGAGGAGATCAGTGGGAGAGATAGTGGTTAGCCATTATCTACAGGAAGATGATCTGAGGGACGGGTTAGACAGGGAGGTGAGGTGGGGGCATTGTAAATGTCGGGAATGCTGTCAGGGTAATATTGTAGGAACAGGTGATGTTTGAGGGCTTTACGGAATAGTGCCAAATTTGGGATGGCCCGGATTTCTGCTGGGAGGGCGTTCCATGCCATAGGTGCAGCAATGGAGAAGGCTCTACTTGCTGTTGATTTCTTACATTTTACCAACACTTTTGGGACTTCAAGTTTATTCAACGAAGTAGATCTCCTAGTTCTATTATCTGGTGTGCTGTTGAGGAGATCGCTGATGGGTGTATGAGTAAGATTCTTACATGACTTGAACGTCATGACAAGAACCTTGAATTGGACTCTGGCCCGTAGCGGGAGCCAGTGTAGGTTCTTTAGAACTGGCGTTATGTGGTCAGACCTTGAAAGCCTGGACAGTGCCCTTGCAGCTGAGTTCATGGCAAGGCGTAACGGGTTAAGAGTCGATTGTGGGAGTCCCAGTAGGATAATGTTGGCGAAGTCAAGGTGTGGGATGACTAAGGCTTGGAAAATTGAGCGGTAGTCAGGGAAGTCAAGCAGTGGGCGGAGATGGCGTAGTGATCGGATCTTGTGATAGATTGCTTTAGCTGTGTTTGTAACATGTGCTGACATGTCAAGTCGCTGGTCGAGGGTGATGCCCAGGTAGCGAATTGTAGCTTTGGACTTTAGTTCAATGTTATTGACTAGAAGAGAGGGAGGTGGCGTGAACTTCTGGTTCCGTGAGATGAATAGTACATCTGTTTTGCTATGGTTAATGCAGAGATTTTGAGAGA
Source organism: Ichthyophis bannanicus (assembly GCA_033557465.1). NCBI lineage: Eukaryota > Metazoa > Chordata > Amphibia > Gymnophiona > Ichthyophiidae > Ichthyophis > Ichthyophis bannanicus. The sequence continues at coordinate 636,295,116 of CM066035.1, forward strand.
GGAGCCAATCTGCTACAGCTTCAAAACATCTTATAATTGGATTGAAATCTGGTTGATCGATTTTAAATTGAAGGTACATTAAGATGTCGTCTGCATATGCAAGGCATTGGACATTGAAGGAGCGGATTAAGGCGCAAATGGGCTGCATGTATATATTAAACATTAATGCCGAGAGGGAGGAACCCTGGGGTACACCTTGCTTTAGTGAGAATGGTTCGGAGGTTTTGGAACCTGCTCTGACTTGATAAATTGAGAATAACATTTAGGGGCACAGCTGCAAGAAAGGGGCTCTGGAGAGCTGCAGAGGCAGAGCCTGCCTCGTTTAGCAGCAGCGTGCTCCGCTGATTACAGGGGGGGGAGCTGGGAGCCCTGGAATCCACCCCCTTCAATTTCAGACACCCGGCTTACCTCTACCGCTAGCAGCGGTGGGAGATTGTCTGGAGTATGGCAGATCACGGAGGAGTTGCAGGTGAGGAGATTTGACGGTGTTTTTAGTGGCTACGGGCCTCTGGGGTGGCATGCGGAAACCAGGGAGTTCAGTGCGCTGGTAGTTGCAGCGCACGCGGCTGGCGTCGGCATCGGGTACTTGGTGTGTGGGCCGCCGCAGGCTGTCAGTTTCTGTTGGGGCTGGTTTTTCTGTGCACGCCCAGAAGGCAGGGTTGCCGGGCTGTGGGAAACAGCATGGAGGACAGAGCGAAATCTTTTGCTCCGGTGGGCAGCCATTTGAGCATGGAAGAAAAAGCGAGAACGGCAGCCATTTTGGAATCGGCAGCCGGTTCTCCCGCGCTTAAATTAAAAGCAGAGAAAAGGAAGGCAATAGCTAAAAAGCCTGTTGGTGAGGTGCCTGTTGCCCAGATTCCTGGTCTAGAGGTTCAGAAGGGCTTGGAGTCTGTTTTTTCGGCAGACTTCATTCTCTCCCTCCATAAGGCCTACTGTCTGAAGCTGGGGCAGGACAAAGTTTCTCCCCCTAACCTGTCAGGTTCCTGGATTGGGGAGGGGGCAGCACAGGACCCAGGTGAGGGAACCTCTAGGGGAGGATTTCGAGGGGAGGCGGCGGCCGAGGGCATTGGTCATCAGTCTCCGGTGTCTCAAATTCCTGAGGAAGGAGATCTTCTCTTCCAGGAAGGGCTGGATTGGACAGGAGACTTGGAGTAGGGAGAGATTCCTCCAGGGGAGGACCCCAATGTTTTTAGAGTGTTTCAAAAGGAGGAGCTGGGGTCTCTGATTGCGCATTTGCTAGCGGCCCTCAATATTGCGAGGCCGGCGGAGGATCCGCTGCTTCAGGGTTTTAAAGCGGAACAGCGGTGTGTTCCGATCCATAGGGTAATTAAGCAAATGGTGGCGTCGGAATGGGAATGTCCGGAGGCCACACTGCGGGGCGCTAGGGTCATAGGTGAATTATATCCGGTGCCGCAGGAAGAAAAGGAGTTGCTGCGAATGCCAAAAGTGGATGCATTGGTATCAGCAGTGACGAAAAAGACGATGATTCCAGTAGAAGGAGGAGCAGCCCTTAAAGATCTGCAGGATTGGAAGTTGGAGTCGCTTCTGAAACAAGTATTTGACACCAGTGCTCTTTCACTACAGGCATCCATTTGCGGGGCCTATGTGGCGAGGGCTTCCATTCGTTGGCTCCAAGGAGATTCTACTGCGGAAGTGAGCGACGGCTTTTCAGCGGAAGGTGTGAAACTGGAGTCGGTGGCGGCATATCTGGCGGATGCCTTCTATTTATTTATTTACATTCTGTTATATACCGCGCTATTCTGCATCAGTGCGGTTTACATTGAACAAACTGAAATTACATTGAACAGGGCATTATAACTTGGAGATAACTATTTTACAGGGAACATGGGCTATGGAGGTTTAAGTGGCTTGCCCAAGACCACAAGGAGCACCTGTGGGACTAGAAACCCCAGTCCTTCCGGCCCAAGGTTGCTGTCCTCTAGTGGGATTTGAACCCCCGACCTTCCGGCCTGAAGTACCTTGCCCCAACCACTAGGCCACTCCTCCACTCCTATGATTTGGTATGGATTTCGGCTAAGACCATGGCGTCAGTGATTGCTGCGAGAAGGTTTCTCTGGCTGAGAAGCTGGGCGGCGGACGCCTCTTCTAAAGCCCGCCTTAGTAAGCTCCCGTATAAGGGCAGGCTGCTCTTTGGGGAAGCCCTCGAGAAGATTGTGAAGGATCTGGGGGACTCAAAGAGGGGTCGTCTCCCGGAGGACCGTCCTAGAGGCACGAAACCAGGAGGGCTGCAAAAAGAACCAAGCAGAGAGTTTCGCAGATTTAAAGGGGCGCGTTTTGCTCCTTATCAGCGCGGTAATTTTCCGACCAGAGGTCAGTACTTTCGGGGAGCCCGAGGTTTTGGCATAGGTTATTTTGGCTCCCAGCAGGGCTTCTCCAAGAAGACACAATGAAACGGGGGTGGTCCAGGCAGAGATTCCAGTAGGAGGCCGCTTACGGGACTTCCTCTCCGTCTGGACCACCATAACGTCGGACCGGTGGGTGCTGGAGCTTATCCGCGACGGTTACGCTCTGGAATTCGCTCAGCCGTTGTCAGAGGCCTTCGTAGTGTCTCCTTGCGGTTTGCAGGGAAAGAGAGACGCAGTTCGCTCTACTCTTCAGCGCCTGCTGCGTCTTCAAGCTGTGGTCCCCGTGCCTTGGGACAAGTGAGGGTTAGGTCGATACTCGATTTATTTTGTAGTTCCCAAAAAGGAAGGTTCCTTTCGGCCTATCCTGGATGTCAATCACGTGAACCGCTGTTTAAGGGTGCCACATTTCCGTATGGAGACTCTGCGTTCGGTAATTCGCTCCATGAGACCGGGCGAGGTATTGTCCGCCATAGATTTGACGGAGGCATATCTGCATATTCCCATCCGGCAGGAGCATCAGACGTTCTTGCGTTTTGCGGTGCCCATGGGGCATTTTCAGTTCCGGGCACTACCTTTCGGGCTGGCAACGGCACCACGCACTTTCACGAAGGTGATGGTGGTGGCAGCGGCGTTGAGAAGGGAAGGGGTGCTAGTTCATCCTTACCTGGACGACTGGCTGATTCGAGCTCCGTCGGTCCAAGATTCCATCAGCGCGATGGCACGAGTGGTTGCGATGCTGGCGCAGCTTGGCTGGGTGGTGAACCAAGCCAAGAGTCACCTGGCTCCAGTGCAGCGCCTCATATACCCGGGGGCGTTATTCGACACAGCCGTGAGGGCGGTCTTATTGCCGGAGGACTGGGTTCGGAAGATTTTAAAGCAGGTAGCCGCATTTTTGTGCATGAAAGCTCCGACAGCGTGGCGATATTTGCAGCTGCTGGGCTCTATGGTGGTGGCCTTGGACCTGGTCCCTTGGGCCAGGCACATATGCGGCCTCTTCAGCAGGCCTTGCTCTCCAGATGGTCGCCCCAGGATCACCCACTGAACCAGAAGTTAGAAGTTTCGGAGGCAGTCCAAGCCAGCTTGCAGTGGTGGTGGGAGGCCAGAAATCTTCAAGCCGGGGTGTCCCTGGATCAGCCGGAGTGGGTTCTGGTGACCACAGACGCCAGTCTTTCCAGCTGGGGAGCACATTGTCTGTCCCATATAACGCAGGGCTGCTGGTCGCAGGAGGTAAGCGGCTGGTCCATCAACCGCTTGGAGATGAGAGCAGTGCCTCTGGCTCTCCAAGAGTTCGAAGGATTGGTAACGGGGAAGGCAGTGCGAGTATTCTCCGACAATGCGGTAACAGTATCTTACATCAATCGGCAGGGCGGTACAGGCAGTGTAGCCCTGTTGGAGGAGAGTCAACTGCTAATGCAGTGGGCAAAGAGTCATTTGATAGCGTGGCAGGTCGGGACAATCGGCAGGCCAATTACCTCAGTTGGAATGTGGTAGACGCAGGAGAATGGCGATTGAACGAGGCGGTCTTTCACGACATTACGGTATGGTGGGGGCAGCCGGTCATGGACCTCATGGCCACCGTCAACAATTCCAAAGCACCTCGGTTTTACAGCAGGTGCAGAGAACCCATGTCGGAAGGGCTCGACAGCTTAGCTCAGCCCTGGCCGTCGAGTGGGCTGCTCTGTGTTTCCTCCGTGGCCAGTGATCGGCCGCGTTGTCCGGAGGATTGCGCGGCACAAAGGCAAGGTGGTCCTCATTGCGCCGGATTGGCCAAGGAGGCCATGGTACGTGGATCTGGTGCGGCTCCTCGTGGACACGCCTTGGATGCTGCCCAGCCGCAGCAACCTTTTGCACCAAGGTCCGGTTCTAATGCCACAGGTGGAGCGCTTCTCGCTTATGGCTTGGCTCTTGAAAGGGACCGGCTGAGGCGGAGAGGATATTCCGCCGCGGTAGTTTCCACGATGCTGAAATCCAGAAGGCCGTCCACGTCGTTGGCGTATGGTCGGATTTGGCGTATCTTTGAGACCTGGTGCGGCAAGTGTAGCGTTCGGCCTTTTTCGGCAACGGTGTCTGGACACCCTGTCGTTCTTGCAGGGCGGTTTGGACAATGGACTCGCCCTCAGTACCCTGAAAGTTCAGGTAGCGGCGCTAGCTTCCTTTCAGGGGAAAATACAAGGTGGGGGCTTAGCAATCCACCCAGATGTGCTCAGATTCCTACGAGCAGTTAAGAATATACGGCCCACAGTGAGACCGGTAGTTCCGGCTTGGGATTTAAATTTGGTCCTGGAAGGGTTGACGAGACCGCCATTTGAGCTCGAAGGAGAGGTGTCACTGAGAGGTCTCGTGGAAGACAGCGTTTTTGGTAGCTTTGTGTTTGGCCTGGCAGATTTCTGATCTGCAGGCGCTTTCGTGTAGGGAGCCCTACATCCAGTTTTCGGAGGAGAAGGTAATGTTGCAGCCTGTTCCTTCCTTTCTGCCAAAGGTAGTGTCGGGGTTCCATATGAACCAACCGATTTCACTTCCCACTTTTCGGAGCCGGAAGGGGACGAGAATGCGTGGGTCGTTGAGGAAGCTGGATTTAGGCAGAGTGCTCCGGAGGTATCTGCGAAAGACGGAGACGTTTAGGAAGTCCGACAGGTTGTTCATCCTGTTTGGTGGAAAGCGGAAAGGAGAGGCGGCGTCCAAGGCCTCAATTGCTCGGTGGGTGAAGCAGGCGATTGGGGCAGCGTATCAGGCGGCGGGAAAGTCGGTGCCGGAAGGGCTTTGAACGCATTCCACGCAGGGGCAAGCGGTGTCTTGGGCCGAGTTCGCTTTGATTCCGCCAGTGGATATTTGTAGGGCGGCGACGTGGTCGTCCCTTCACACATTTGCAAGGCATTACAGATTGTATGTTCAGGCAAGAGAAGACGCAAAGGTGGGGGCCGCGGCCATAATGGTGGGTTTAGCGGGTCCCTCCCAATGTTAGGTACTGCTCTGGTACTTCCCTACAGTTCCTGGACTGGCCCGGAGAGACGAAGAAGAAGAAGAAATTAGACCTTACCTGCTAATTGTCTTTCCTCGAGTTCTCTCCGGGCCAGTCCAGGGCCCACCCAGTGTAGGGGCAAGCCTTAGGAAAATGACCCGCTTTGGGTTTTCAGTTGTTTCAGGTGGCCATGCACAATGGAGCAATCAGTAGCGGTGGCACCTGAAGGTTTTTTTTAGGATCGGGGGGCTGATTATGGGGCTCCCTGTCATGGCAGAGAGTGAGGTATTAAAGCCTTTTCGATTGGAAAGATTAAAAAAAAAAAAAGATACAGCAATTACCATAAGGTCTTAGTTGAAGGTTTTTCGTGATGCAGACTGCTTTGACAATAGTGGACTGAGTGTCTGACACCAGGGGGAGATGGATAGCCTGTCAGTAAGACTTTGAAAATTCAGTCCTCAGCTGCTGGAGAGGATTGGCTACCCTACAGTTCCTGGACTGGCCCGGAGAGAACTCGAGGAAAGACAATTAGCAGGTAAGGTCTAATTTCTTCTTCTAAGCCAGAGTATGGGTTTGTTGTGAGACCATCTGTGTTCATTTAGTATAGTCAGAAAAGTAATACATTGCAGACTGGCTAGAATTGTGGTATGGGCTTTCTAAGAGCAAGCCAAATTAATATTTAGTCCTGTGACATTCCTTGCAAGTACTGTCTTAGTTAATAATCTTGTGAAATCTGTATTTTAAAAGTAGCAGCATTTTTGTTGCTTCACAGTAAGCAAGAACACAGTTATGAAATTAACTTGATGGCATTCTCTAAAATGTGTTGCTCTTAATGTTATCAAAAGGGCAGAAGCCAATAAATATAACTCATTCTTACTAATATTTTAGGCGCTTCTAAACCAGCTCCGTGCTGTTTTTGATCAAATCATCGAGTTTCAGAATGCGCAAGACACTATGTATAGGGCTGCACTGGAAGAACTACAGCTGAGGCTGGAGTTTGAAGAAAGGAAGAAACGTAGAGAATTGGAGGTATAATTTGCAGTATATGACAGTTATTTGAGCCAAGTGACAGATTACAGTCATTTGATCTGCTTATTAGTTGAGAAAATGTACCCGGCAGCACTCATCAATGCTTATTCTATTGAAATGTTTTATTAGATAATCTGAACAAATGCTTGTTTTTTCTTCGGTAAAGCAAACAAAAAAAGCTTGCTTACTTGAAGCGGTTGGTGCTTTTCACATAATACTCCTGCCATATTTGATGGGCATATAAATCTAGTAACAAGACAGATAAACTTGATAGAAAAAGTGATGCTGTGGTTTCCTTCATATTAAAGGGAAGCATATTTGGTGCATGGGTTTCCTCTGTAGAAGTCAGGTAGTGGGTTAATTGCTGTGTCTCTACTGCTGTGAGACAAAGCATCATATTATGTAACTGAATGTTAGTTTATAACCCCTCCTGTAATGACAATAGAAACGCAGAGAAACCTAATTAATAAACAGGGAATTGTCATAAGTTCAGGTTTTTTGTCTTTTATTGCATGAAAAAGGATCTGATTATTCTCCAGGACCAAGCAGGAAGTCAGCCCTCACATATGGGTGACGTCGGCGCCGACGGAGCCCTCGTGCGGAGCATTTCCCCAGCTTTCAAAGAAAGCCTTTGGGAATTGCAGCGCGCATGCGCGGTCCCCTTCCCGCCCAAGGGTGACATCTTGCTCAGTCTTCTTTTTTCCGCGGAGCCCGACGGACGTAGTTCGTTTTTCGCCGAGGAAAAAGTTGATTTCCCTATTTTTTGTACTTCTCCTTCGGTTCGAATCCGGATCCTTTTCCCGCCTGGGCCCGATACGCCGGTATCGAGCCCACTCTCTCCTTTTTCGGTTTTTGTCCTTCGTGACTAGCATTTGCGCCATTTTTTCTTTTTTCACTGGCAGCCCTGTCTTTTGACTTCGCAGGGGCCCTTTTACCCCCCATGGCTGCCAGCGGGTTTAAAAAGTGTGATCGGTGTAAGAAACTTATGTCTCTTACCGACACACACGACTGCTGCCTCCGCTGCCTCGGACCCGATCATGACCCGATGATTTGTGGTCCATGTGGCAAAATGTCCTCGAAGGCGTTGAGGAGTCGGCAGCACCAGAAGGATAGGATCTTCTCTGACTCCGCGTCCGGACGGGCCCGGGCCTCGTCAGAGGCCTCGACGTCTCGGGACTCCGGCCCCGAGCAGCGTCGAGGTTCCTCTGAGCGGGGGTCTCCTTCGCGGGAACAGCGCAGGAAGAAGAAACCTGCGAGGGCGGCGTCGGTGGACGCTCCTGGTTCCTCGAGAGCCAGATCGCATAGCCCCGATAGCCGTCCCGGCTCTTCGGAGTCGTAGAGGCCTGCCAAGCAACCTCGTCTCGAGATGGAGTCTCCTGGACACGTGAGTGCTGTAGTCCTCGTGGACTCTCCTCCAAGGGAGCCGACGTCCGGGGCCCGAGTCGGGGGCTGCTGGGTCTCCTGAGTTCGGACTCAAGTTGACGGCCTTGGAGAGCAGCCTCGCTGCCTTCATGAAACAGCAGCGGGCATTGATCGCCAGTCTCACCGGTGCATCTGCCCCGACCACCGGGACATCGACATCCAAGTCGACTCCGGAGGCCGAGCCGATCCTCGAGTCCATGCGGGCTCGAGTCGATCCTCGGCCGCGGTCTCCCTCGGCCTCCCGTTCGGAACCGAGGTCGTCTATGCCGGTACCCTCGGCGTCGGGGCGGAGGGTATCGGTGCCCGCCCGACCGGAGCCGCTCGACACCTCCTCCGAGGAGTCAGGCTGGGAGACGGAGGACGAAGAGTCACCCGACACCTATCGGACTTGGTGTGTCCCATCAGACTCGCCGGAGTCCGAACTTCAGAGACGATCCCCACTGGAGGATACCCGGTTCTCAGACTTCGTGCAGGATATGGCCAAGGCCTTGGCCTTCCCTGCGGATCCCGAGGAGGAGCCTCGTGCCGAGGAGCTCGAGGCCCTCCAGTATGACTCTCCCCCAAAGGAGGCCTTTACTGTACCGGTTCCTCCGATGCTGGAGCGGCTGCTCTTCCGCATGTGGGAGACCCCGGCCTCGACGCCGGTGTTAAGCAAGCGGGTCGATTCCATCTATCGAGTCCGCAAGAGCCCCGGGTTCCAAAAGGCACAATTACCGCACCACTCCATGGTTGTGGAATCGGCCATGCATCGACTAAAAAGTCAGAAGATGCACTCCTCGGTGCCTCCTGGCTGGGAGGCCCGGAACCTGGATGCCCTCGGTAAGAAGTGCTTCCAGGGCTCTATGCTTGCTTGCCGTGTCCAGACATACCAGCTCTACATGGGCATGTATCTCCGAGACCTGGCAAAGGAGATTGCCGGGTTCTCTGCTGGTCTCTCCGAGGAACCTTTGCAGAGGTTCCAGGCCTTGTCCACCGGTATTCGAGAGTGCTCGAAGTTTATCTCTCGAGCAGCCTACGATGGCTTCGAGGCTTCGGCTCGAGTAGCCGGGGCCGGCATCGGTGCCCTCCGGCAGGCTTGGCTACAATCATCCGACCTCGAGCCATGGGTACAGGACAAGTTGGTCGATCTCCCCTGCCGAGGTGAAACCTCTTTGGCAAGCCCATGGCTAAAAAGGCTGCAGAACTCGAGACCGAGACTCTGACCAGGACTAGGCTGTCCAGAAAAACCTTTGCCCCTTCTCAGAAGAAGAAGGGCTCGGGAAAAAAGACCTTTTACCCGAGGAAGTCATCTGCCTATAAACAATACCCTCATTATCAGGCCTCTGCAGCTCCCCAACAGGGTCAGCAGGCCAAGGGGCAGGGTCATGGGCCCCGTAGGCAGAAGGCCCCCAAGCCACCAACACCGGCCCCTGCTCAGCAGGGTGGGGGTTTTGACTCTGAAAGCATAGCCTCTTCTCCTCAGCTGGCTTCTCTCAGCACAGGAGGCCGGCTGGCCCACTTTGCCCACAGGTGGTCAGCCATCACATCAGATACCTGGGTTCTTCATATAGTCCAAAAGGGCTATCTTCTCCATTTTCACCAGGTACCTCCCTCCTATTTTCCAGGGGAGCCTCCAAGACTCCCTCTGCACAGGGACCTACTCCTTCAGGAGTTAGCAAGTCTACTAAAGGAACAGGCTGTGGAACCGGTGCCCCACCACCTGAGAGGTCACGGCTTTTATTCCAGGTACTTTCTGGTACCAAAAAGAACAGGAGGCCTCAGACCCATCCTAGACTTGCGCAATCTCAACAAGTTCCTGGTGAAGGAAAAGTTCAAGATGCTTACCCTTGGAATCCTGCTGCCCTACCTCCAGCAGGGAGATTGGCTGTGCTCCTTAGATCTCAAGGATGCTTATACTCACATCCTTATTCATCCAGACCACAGACAATATCTCAGATTTGTTGTGGGAGGAAACCGCTATCAGTACAGAGTACTACCCTTTGGCCTGACCTCCGCTCCCAGGGTGTTCACCAAGTGCCTGGCAGTGGTGGCGGCCTACCTAAGGCTTCAAGGTCTTTTTGTGTTTCCGTACCTGGACAACTGGCTCATAAGGGGCCAGTCTTCCCAGGAGGCCACTCAAGCCACCCTTCGTACTGTGGCTCTGCTTCAGCACTTGGGGTTTGTCATAAACTTCGCAAAGTCCACTTTGCTTCCGTCCCAGAACTTAGAATTCATAGGAGCACGGCTGGACACACTTCAGGCGAAGGCTTTTCTGCCTGTGGACAGAGCCCACAGGCTGATGGATCTAGCCAGGCAGTTTCACAGCAATTCCCTGGTCTCTGCCAGGCAATTCCTGAGACTACTCGGCCATATGGCTTCCACGGTTCATGTAACCCCCAATGCCTGCCTGCACATGCGGCCTGCTCAGTGGAGCCTTCGCACTCAGTGGCATCAAGCCACAGGGAGCCTAGCGGACTCAGTAAGAATATCCGACCTGCTCGTCTCCTCTCTGCAATGGTGGCTTCATCTTCCGAATCTGGTACTCGGAGTGTTTTTTTAATCCCCTCCGCATTCTCAAGTGATGACGACAGATGCTTCTCTTCTAGGTTGGGGAGCACATTGCCAAGGGACATGTACTCAGGGTCTCTGGACCCCTTGGGAGGCTGCTCAACAGATAAACTTCCTGGAGCTACGGGCGATACGCCTAGCTCTGAGAGCCTTCTCCCACCTCGCCTCTCACCAGTCTGTACTAGTCCAGACGGACAATCAAGTTGCCATGTTCTACGTGAACAAACAAGGAGGCACAGGCTCCTTCCTTCTATGTCAGGAGGCACAATGGCTGTGCTCTTGGGCCGTCAATCACGGAATCCTCCTCAAGGCTGTCTACCTCCCAGGTCAAGAAAATTACCTGGCGGACAGACTGAGCAGGATCCTGCAACCACACGAATGGAGATTGAACCCGTTGGTGGTTCAGCAGATCTTTCTCAGGTGGGGCCTCCCCACCATGGATCTTTTCGCCAGTCCTCTGAACCGGCAACTCCTGAGATTCTGCTCCAAACAACCGCATCCTCTCAGAGTAGCAGCGGATGCGTTTCTGATCTAGTGGTCCACAGGCCTACTGTATGCATTTCCTCCCACGCCACTAGTGTCCAGAACACTGTTCAAAGTCCTCAAGGACGGGGCCTCAGTGATCCTGATAGCCCCCAGGTGGCCGAGGCTACCGTGGTTCCCGCTTCTGCTGCAACTGGCGGTGGACACCCCTCTTCCTCTGGGGTTTCATCACGATCTCCTGTCTCAGGATCAGGGGACTCTCTTGCACCCCAACCTCCAGTCCCTTCATCTGATGGCCTGGCTGCTGAAAGGGTAGTCCTGGCTCCCCTACTACTGCCTCGAGAGGTGGAAGATGTAGTCTTAGCCTCTAGACGGCAATCCACCAGGAAATCCTACGCTCTTAAGTGGCGTAGATTCTCCGCATGGTGTGCTCAGCACAGCGAGAATCCCTTCTCGTGCTTGGTAGCGGTAGTATTGCAATATTTGCTTTACCTCTCCAATCTAGGCCTTAAGTCCAACTCTGTCAGGGTTCACCTCAGTGCTCTCTCAGCGCACCACTCACCGGTGGACGGAAGGCCTCTTTCCAACCACCCTTTGGTGGCTCGTTTTCTCAGAGGCCTCCTTCTGCTTAAGCCTCCTTTGCGTCCACCAGCCCCTGAATGGGATCTGAATGTGGTCTTACAGCGGATTACTTGTCCGCCCTTTGAACCTATGGCTACCTGCCCTCTCCGTTTTCTCTCCTGGAAAACCTTGTTTTTGGTAGCTCTTACCTCTGCTAGGCGAGTGAGTGAACTGCAGGCACTAGTGTTTGATCCCCCTTACACTAGGTTCTACAGGAATAGGGTAGTCTTACGGACTCACCCTAAGTTTCTTCCTAAGGTTGTCTCCCCTTTTCACCTCAATCAGGAGGTGGTTCTTCCGACCTTCTTTCCCAGGCCACATGCCAACCGGGCTGAGATGGTCCTGCATACCCTGGACTGTAGGAGGGCGTTGTCCTTCTACCTTGACCGTACGCGGGAACATCGGAGGGCTGTTCAACTCTTTGTTTCTTTTGACCCCAATAAGTTGGCGCTACCTGTCTCCAAGCGTACTTTGTCCATATGGGTCGCTGACTGTATCGCCTGGGCTTATGGGGCAGCCGGCCTCTCGTTGGAGGGTCGAGTCATGGCTCATCGTGTCAGGGCGAAGGCTGCGTCAGTGGCTCATCTCCGCTCTGTTCCGTTGGCAGACATCTGTCGGGCCGCTACTTGATCTTCAAGCCAGACTTTTGCGGCCAATTACTGCCTTGAGAGGGAGTCCCGCAGGGACAGTGCTTTCGGACAGGCAGTACTCCATAATCTCTTTGGGATTTAGGCAACTCCTACCCTCCGGCCCTGGTGTTGGGCTACCGTTCGGGGGCGTTCTCAGAGAAGATTCCTTCATTACGTGCTGCCGAGCTAGAGGGAGCTCATTTTTTCGGCTTGAGGTCTCCGGTAGCCTTAAGCTGGGGAGTACCATATGTGAGGACTGACTTCCTGCTTGGTCCTGGAGAAAGAGTAGTTACTCACCTGTAACAGGTGTTCTCCAGGAGCAGCAGGAATCGGTCCTCACAACCCTCCCTCCTCCCCTTGGAGTTGCAGTCATATGATTTATTTTGCTAATTTTTTGCTGTCTTTTAGCTATGTCATCAGACTGAGCAAGATGGCACCCTTGGGCGGGAAGGGGACCGCGCATGCGCGCTGCAATTCCCAAAGGCTTTCTTTGAAAGCTGGGGAAATGCTCCGCACGAGGGCTCCATCGGCGCCGACGTCACCCATATGTGAGGACTGATTCCTGCTGCTCCTGGAAAACACCTGTTACAGGTGAGTAACTACTCTTAATTATAGGCGTGGACAATTGGTTGTTTTCTGCAGGGTCAATGGGGCGTTACAACAGCAGAAGAAGAGGAGGAGAACAAAAGAATTCAAGAGTTCCAAGAAACCATACCAAAAACATGTTCTCAGCTGAGGATACTCACACATTTCTATCAGGTGCTCATCTGTACTACAGTTTCTGTTTTCAAATTGTCTCTTTTTCAACCGGATTCTTTTCAGCTTGTGCAGCCTTAATTTTCACTAGTTTTGGAATTAATGATTGATGATTTGAAATGGATATTTAAGAATATATTTTTCTATGGACATTTTAAATAGATCGAATAAATTAAAATAGACTTTTGAAGTAATTTAATTGACACTGAGCTAAAAGTGGCAAAATAGTCCGGCAAAAAAATTTTCTTCCTGTAAAATACTGTATGTCTAGGTCTTACAATGTATGTAGTTTTAATATAGACCCTTAGGGTTGTTTATATTGATTTAATTATAAAAGTTTCATTAGATCAATATAAGAATATTTCAGCAATTATTTTTTTAGTCCTTTCTTCATATGCCCCATTTTAATATGAGAGGAAGTTAATACATGTGGGGCCATGTTTACTAAATGTTATTGAACACTATCTACTGTAGCACCTATGTTATTCCTAAGGGCATAGTAACAGATAGCGCACATTAATATTTAGTAAACATAGCCTATGGTGAATTGTTCTACCTCCACTTGTAGACTGCCAGCTGACTTCTCACTGGAGGTGTTGTCAATAATGGTGGGCCAGCGCCCCTTTGGGTACAGGCCCCATAACAGGCTGGCCGGATGGGGAGGGACTCCGACGAAAGGGGGCAGGCGAGGAGGAAGGAGGGGCGGCCTGAGGAGGGAATAAAGGGAAGGGGGCAAGAGCTGCCCCCTCCTTTTACGGTGGGCATCGCAGCGTCCATTTCAAATTGCAGCTTACCTCCAGCCTTCCTTTGCAGCATGGGCTCCTTCATGACAGTGGCTCCTTTGGGTCATCCTGGAGGCCTGATTGTCTCCAGCCTTTCCCCCTTCAATGTCTGCTCCTTCGCAGCACCGGCTTCTCATCACAGCAGAGGTAGCAGCAGCAGCGGCTAAAGACAGGCAGGCACCAGGAAGGAGCAGCTCACTGGAGGTGGCTGCAGCTGCACAACAGCAGCACAGATCGAGGCAGAAGGTGCTGGGTACAAGAGAGGAGGCACGGATAGGGGAGAGGCTGGGCGCACTCCAAACACGGAAGTATGGGGCTCACAGGACACATGGCTGGCCGAGATGTACAGAGCAGCGAAGCAGGCAGCTGCGAGTAAAGAATAGATTGACAAGGCAAGTGTGCCGCCTAGTAGCTGCTAGTGGTTACTGCAGCAGGCTTTTCACAGCATGCAGGACTCAGCTGGGGGACTTTGACTTCAGCAAGGATGGTGTGGTATAGACTTGCGGACTCAGCTGAGGACTTTGATTGTGCTCTTGAGCAGGCTTTTGGAGCTGGGCTGAGAGAGCGGCACAGAGGCAAAAACAGCACAGATCTCTGGCAGAGGAGAGAGATACAGCGAGAGAAGTAGACCATGGCCAAGCAACAGCACTCCGGAGGCGAGCACAGTAGACCGGTGAAGAAAAAAGCCAAGAAGAGCAACAGACCAATGAAGATGGCAGGGAAAGTGAAGGAAAACAAGCACAAAGAAAGGAGCAAGAAAACCGGAGAGGGCATGGCCCTGTGGGGCAACGGGGTGCTCAGCTGTGCACGGAGCCACCCAAAGGGCCGGAAGGACAATGAGAGGACCAGCAACCTGCACCTGCCAAGAGGCAGTGATGGGCAGGTGCGTGAGACCCCGGGGCTATGTGACCTCGTTGACTAGGTAAGGGCCATGGCCACAGACCACGGAGCGGGACATGTGCAGGCTTTCCTGAATTCACTTGAAGGAGTGCCAGCCACAGACAGGACACCTCCGGAGGAGGCAGGTGCAAGATATGCAACTGCACTTGGAAAGACTACACCGAGGGGTGAATATGAGCAATCTCTTACAGTGTATAATGATGCTATTGGAAGGGGGTGGGGGGCAGTGGGGTGGGACAGCAGCAGTGGGCAGAGCATACAGCAGCAGGGGGGAGGGAATGGGGGGGCCTCGGCCGGGGGAGACAGAGGAAGGGAAAGCGAGGTTGCTTATGGCAGCAGCCCAGATGTGGGGGATTGGGGGGGCACCCAAAGGTGACCAGCAAAGCATTGTGGGGCTGATGCAGGCCCTAATACAGTTCATAGCTGTTACCAGCATGGCAGTGGGTGGCCCCTGGTGGCAGGGACAGGGATCCCGCTGCCCCCACCCCCCACAAGTGCTGGGAGTCCTGTGGAGGGGGACGTTACCCATGGATGGGGGAGTTGGTATCCAAGCTTAAGCCGGTGGAATGTGTTTGCACTACGAGTGTCTTGGATAGCCACGTACCTGCAGCCCAGAAAGAAAAAATCTGGAAGGGCAAGTACATGGACATCTTCTCGATCTTCATTTGGAGGAGTGACGAAAATTGTGCGTGCCTATGCTGCTGCAGCAGGTGCAAGCTGGTCTCAAAGAAGGCTGACACTGTTCCACAGATGATTACGAACTGGTCCGTGACCTTTTGGATCCTGGCCAGCATGGTAGATGAAAAACACCCCAAGCAGTGCCACAGATTCCCCAAGTATGAGGATAGCATTTGCAAGGCCTACTGGGTTTATGGGAGTAATGCCTGGCTGGAGTACGACGAGCAGTTTCATCAGAACATGGTGGGTAACAAGGGACTTAGCTGGAACAGGAAGGATATTGACCTGTGGATACAGTTGATGATGCAGGGTCAACGTGGAGGTAGGACGAGTGGGGTCACTGCAGGGAGTTGGCCCAGCAGGTATGCAGGACCACCACAGCCATTTCAGGGGGACAGCAGGCCCAGCACTGCTGAAGGTAGCACCACCCCCCTTGTTGCCCACCCACCTCCAGTGCCGAGAGGTATGCAGGCTGTACAATGGTGGGAATTGCAGATTTAATAATACCTGCAAATACCGGCACATATGCGCCATGTACAGAGAAGGCCATCCGCAGGTTCGAAGTAGGAAGAGGCAGGGGGAGACCCCCAGTGCCCACGTTGAGGCTGTGGTTTGGGCCAGACCTCTACGCCCATTAAAGTAGTGGCGCTGGTGCGGCATCTACAGGGATACAATCTGAGAAAGGCACAATGGTTAATTGACAGTTTTACATGGGGGTTTTATATCCCTTACAATGGCCCCCCCATTCCCGCAGGTTGACGAGAACTTGAAATCCACTCTGGAGCGGAAGGACGTGGTCCATGAGAAGCTCCATAAAGAACAGAGGCTGGGTAGGATTGCAGGCCCCTTTGCGAGCCTGCCCCTTCCCAACCTGATTGTTTCTCCATTGGGACTGGTCCCAAAGGTGGCGCTTGGGGAGTACCAGCTCATACACCACCTGTTCTATCCCGATGGTGCATCGATGAATGACCATCTGGATCCTGCGGTGTGCTCAGTGAAGTATGTCTCAGTAGATCAAGCCCTCAAGTTGCTCCAGAGCCTCGGAGCATGGGCATGGTTATCAAAGATGGATATAGAATCCACCTTTAGGTTGCTCCCTATACATCCGGACAGCTTCCACCTACTGGGCTTGCATTTCGAGGTACACTACTATGTGGACAAATGCCTCTCAATGGGGTGCTCTATCTCATGTGCCTATTTCAAGGAGTTCAGCTCCGCACTCCAATGGCTGGTGGAGAGAGATATGCGACGGGGGAAAATCATCCATTACCTGGACCATTTTCTGATCATGGCAGAGAACAAGCAAGGTTGTCAGCACAACCTAAGAACGTTCCAAAAGAAGGCTGCAGAGCTTGGGGTACCGTTGGCAAAAGACAAGATGGAGTAGCCGGTGCAGTGCCTGTCGTTTCTGGGGATAGAAATTGGCACTAGGGAAATGATGACGACGCACCTCTCAGCAGCGAAAGTGGCTGCCTTGAAGGCCGTGGTCAAAATGGCAGCGTCCACCAGGAAGATTACACTGAGACAGATGCAGTCTCTGATAGGGAATTTGACTTTTGCTTGCCGGGTGATGCCCGTGGGTCGGACTTTCATCCGGCAGCTTGCAGATGTCATGAAATGCATTCGCAGAAGGCACCACTTCCTTAGGGTCAGCACACCCATGAGGAAGGACCTGGTGGTGTGTCAGCAGTTCCTGTTACATTATAATGGCAGGAACATATGGAGGGAATCAGCTGTTTGTAGCAGAAACCTGGAGTTATTTACAGACTCAGCGGGGGGAGGGGGGTCGGTATTTATTTCAAGGGGCAATGATGCCAAGAGCGTTGGCTGGCAGAGTGCCAACAAAACGGCATAACTAAGAATATTACATTCCTGGAGATGTTCCCGATTGTGGTAGTCAAGGTCATCTGGAAGCATCAGTTCACCAACCAGAGAATAGTTTTCCGCTCAGATAATACGGCGGTGGTATTCGCCATCAATAGGTAAACAGCAAGGGTGGGGAGAGTGATGAGGTTGGTCAGGAGGCTGGTATTGCTGAGCCTGGAACTGAATGCCTTTATTACAGTCAGTCACGTCCCGGTGGAAAGCAATGAGATAGCTGATACTCTTTCTCGTTTCGAGCTCCAGTGCTTTTGGCAGCTCGCCCTGAACGATGTGCTCATAGCAGCTCACATGTTCGAAGACATGTGGACCTTTAGATGCGGAGCGCCGGCAAACTGCTGATGCCATCATTGTTGACTAGTACAATGGAAGTCCTATGGGAGAACCTGAGGTCAGCTACAGAGCTTCGTCATACAGCGGGGAGCTACTCTCAGGCAAGGGGTGTCAACAGGCCTCCTGCTCGAGTTCTGATGCACTTATAGGCGGAGGGGAGCCTCAGTGAGGCAAGCCAAACTGATACTGGCGGGAGTGGCCTTCTTCCTTAAATTGGGGGACTATAGGGATGTGACAAGTGTTCATAGACAGGTGATGGATGACTGGGTCAGAGAGGCTGCTCGGAGCCATCCATCAGGCCACCACGGTCACCGCGAATAGGTTTGAGAACAAACTATTTAGGCTAGCGACTATGTTGATGTTCTTTGGGGCCTTCCGCATGAGTGATGTCCTGCCTTGGTCCACTATAGACACAGCTGGCTCCGCCATACAGATAGCGGATGTCTCAATTGTGGGGGACAGGGTGCGGTTGTTCCTGGCCTGGTCCAAAACAGACTGGTTTTGGAGGGGGGAGGGCGGTATGACTGAACGCAACAGCCGTGCGGGAGCTCTGTCCGGTCAATGCCCCGTGGGAATATTTGCTATGCGCCCACTGTTGGGAGGGCCCCATAGAGCACCATGCGGACGGGTCCAACCTCTTCCAGTATCAGTTCTGGACCCTATGGCTGAGGGCTGTGAGGGAGGCAGGATTTGATACCAGCAGGCTGACACTACATTCCTTCAGGATAGGTGCAACAACCGCTGAGCACGGGTAGAACATGGGGACAGGCCAGATACAGGCTATCAAGCGATGGGCTTCAAACTGGTACAAGCTTTACATTAGGTAGTGTTGCTGTTTTCCCTTCTTGCCCCCTAGGTCCTAAAGTGATTTCAGTCTGGATTGTAGGACATTCATATGTCTACTGGGCAGGACCGAAGGGCAGCAGGGCGACACTTTGGCTAGCAGCTCGATTTTCACTCCGACATCGTCCACTTATACTGGATGGGAGACAAGAGGATGCGGTGGGACCAGTTGAGGCCCGCCCTCACTGGCCAGAAACAGGCCGACCGCTCACCAGACTTCATAGTCCTGCATCTTAGTGGTGGAGGCCTTTCCTCCACCACGCCAGACCGATCGGGAGCCCAGCAAGGAGGTAAGCTCCTTCCCGCTCCCTTCCAAGACCTCCAATCAGCCCGGCAAAGTGACCTGCCTTCAGCCAGCCTGCTGCTTTAAATTAAGAGCCGTGCTCCTCACTGGCCTTTCCTCCACCACACTGGACCAATCAAGAACCCAGCAAGGAGGTAAGCTGCTCCCCGCTCCCCTCCGAGACCTCCAATCAACCCAGCAAACTGACCTGCCTCCAGCCAGCCTGCTGCTTTAAATTAAGAGCCGTGCCTGAAGGTCTTGCCAGAGAGCCCTTTGGCGTGGCCCTTAGGCAGGGACCGTAGGCCAGCCTTCCAACAAGTACATAAGCACACAACATATCTCTCCAAACCTCGGAGCCTGAAAGAAAACTACCGGGCACCTGGACACCTCGGCCACAAGCTTGTAATCCGCATTGCCCTTGAATCAACTCGATCACTTGAACACGCTTCCTCAAACTAGTAAGCCAAGCCACCTAAGAAACTACTCTGTCACCTGAACATTTAGCCACAAACTTGTAAGCCGCATTGCCTGCTAACCTACTTGGACTCTGTAACTCTTAGCCATAATATGTAAGTCTCTATGCTATGTACGGTGTATGCTCCTGCTCTCATAACCCCCAACTACTCACAAGCATATCAGCCTACAACACAACACAGCCCCAACCACCAGATTAGCTACCTCAAATACTCTAACAGCCCAGAAACCTGGGATAAGCAGGCGAACAACACACAAACTAACACCTTATCACAGCTCTATCTGCTACCTACCGGGAGCAACTTCTCCCATTACCTAACAAACTACCACTACGCTCTCTCATGTACTCCCTCCGAGCCCTATTTATACTATCCTACCCCACAAAATCCTTCCTATGCTCCTACCCAAACCCCCTCCTGCTACCTTCCCCTCTTCTCATCACACCCCACATACTACATAACAGCTAACCCCCCTCCACTCAGCACCCGCAACTCGAAATACCTCATCACCATCTCAACCAACAACACTAGAACCAAACCCATCGGAACCAAACCTACTACCCCAACACCCCTCATCTGTGCCCTTATCAACACACGCTCAGTGAAGAACAAAACAGCACCCATAAGAGATCTCTTCTTCACCCACAACCTGGACATACTCTGCATCACAGAATCATGGCTAATAGAAACTAACGCAGTCTTCTTAAACCAAATTCAGCCCCCAAATTAAAGTCTCTTCCACTCTCCACGCATCCATAAAAAAGGAGGAGGCATCCTCATACTCACCAAAGATGACTTAAACTTCACCAAGAAAACTGCTGAATCCACCATTACCCTTGATGCACCCACCATCACAAACAAGCAACTTACCATCTGCCTTGTCTACCGTTCCCCATCAGCACCAGCCAGCGACCTCTCCGACCTGATTCACACTACCCTCAAAAACAACACAAAGCACAAGGATCTCATTCTAATGGGAGACCTTAACCTCCAATCAGCCCCACCCACGCAGTCAACAGCCTTCATTGAAGCAATGATGGCAGTAGACCTCTCACAAATAGTAACCTCCCCCACCCACTGTAAAGGCAACTCCCTAGATCTCATCTTCACCAGTAACAACCCCAATCCACATCGCCTTCCCACCCACAGTCCAAACTATCCCAATACTTTGGTCTGACTACAAAATAGTAGCTTTCCAACTACACCTAAAAAACTTCTGCAAGCCTACAACCCCCAACCTGCATAAGAACAGATTCAAACAATACTACAGACTCCTTCCTCACCCACATCTCCCCAATTACTACTACAGAACCTCACAACGTTGACTCTACCATCAACGCTTGGAATGATCTCCTCAGTGAAGCCACCTCCCTACCAACTTCGACCCAGCCTCATATCCCCCCCCCCCCCACAAACGGACCCCATGATACACCCCCTACCTCAGCAAGCTCAAATCCTATCTAAGGAAACAAGAACACATATGGAGAAAATCACGACTACCCAAAGATCAAACTCAGTACATGAACCTCCTAAGAGAAAATAACCAAGCTGCCAACCTCGGAAAATAAAGCTACCATACAAAACTAATATAAAGATCCCTCAACCGCCCATGTGAACTATTCTCCCTCATAAAAAAAACTCACAACAGCACCCACCACAACCCCCCAAACTACCCTATCACCCCTCAACAACTGGCAGACTACTTCTTCACTCGCCATCCCCAACCACTTGCCCAACCCGACTCACCTCTACCTTCTACCAAGTCAAGATATTCATGGACCACCTTTGAAACAATCTCTCCCGAAAATATCCAGAATATTGTATCCTCACTTTACACCACCACATCCCCCCCTTGACTCCTGTCCGCCTAGTTGGATCAAAGCTACCCTACACAAACTCGTACAGTTCCTAGCCAAACTCACCCAAACCTCACTACTACATGGCTGCCTAAAAACCTCTTCAATTCGCCCTCTCCAAAAAAGCCCCACCTCGACCCCTCAGACCCATCCTCCTACAGACCTATTACTAGCTTACCATTCCTATCCAAAATAATAGAAAAAAACTTCCAAACCCAGCTACAAGATCACCTTGACACACACACACCACTTGACCCACAACAGCACGGCTTCTGACCCCAGCACAGAGTTGAAACCCTCCTAACTTCTCTACTTAACAACCTCATAAGGTTTCATCATGATTTTCCTCGACATCTCTGCTGCTTTCGACAATGCTTCTCTGATGTGTCTCAGTAGTTGTCCGAAAACCACGTATCCATAAACCTGAAAAAAATGGAAGCTCTACTCATCACCAGGAACACCACCTTCTCCAGGACGAAGCAGGAAGTCAGTCCTCACATATGGGTGTCACCGGCGCCGATGAAGCCCCAGCGGAGCATTTCCCCAGCTTTCTGTGAAAGCCTTTGGGAATGCAGGCACGCATGCGCGGTTCCCTTCCCGCCTAAAGGTGCCATCTTACCTCAGTCTCTTTTTTTCCGTGAAGGCCACCAGACGTGTGTCCTGTTTTGCCGGTTAAAATTAGATTTTTTTCGGCGATTATCTCTATTTTTTCTCCCGGTTCGACGCCAGTTCCCCTCCCGCCGGGTTTGGTACACCGGTATCAAGCCCGATTCTTCTTTTTCGGTTTTTGCCCTTCGTGGCTGGCGTTCGCGCCCTTTTTTCCATTTTTCCCTGGAAGGCCTGTCCTTTGACCTCGTGGGGACTCTTTTTTTTTCCCCGATGGCTTCCAGTGTTTTTAAAAAGTGTGATCGGTGTAAGAAATTAATGTCTCTCACCGACACACACGACTGCTGCCTTCGGTGCCTCGGCCCCGACCACAACCCTAAGTCGTGCGGGCCATGTGGAAAGATGTCTTCCAAGGCACTCCGAAGTCGACAGCAGCAAAAAGAAAGGCTTTTCTCGAACTCAGCCTCCAGCCGGGTCCAGAACTCGTCTGAGGCCTCGACATCTCGGATTCCGATCTTGAGCGCCGTCGAAGCTCCTCGGACAGGGGGTCCCCCGACCGGGAACGCAAGAGGAAGAAGCGGCTCGCGAGGGCAGCGTCGTCGGAGGTCCCTGGCTCCTCGAGGGCCAGGTCTCAGACCCCCGACCGTCGCCCCGGGCCCGTGGAACACGAGAAGCCTGCAAAAGTTCCTCGCGTGGAGCCGGAGTCTGCTGGACACGTAAGCCCTGTAGTCCTCGAGGACTCTCCTCCCAGGGAGCCGATGTCGGGCCCGGCGCCCGAGTCGGTGGCTGCTGCGTCTCCCAAGCTGAGTCTCAGGATGACAGCCTTGGAGAGCAGATTGTCTGCCTTCATGGAGCAGCAGCGGGCAATGATGGCCAACCTGTCTGGCTCATCTGCCCCGACCACCGGGACATCGACTTCAAAGTCGACCCCGGAGACCGAGCCGATACTCGAGTCCATCGTGGCTCGGAGTCGACCTCAGTCGCGGTCTCCCTCGACCTCCCGTTCGGGACCGAGGGCGTCGACGTCGGTGCCCCAGGGCCCCGCGGGGTCGGGCCCTGACTCCTCCTCGGACGAGTCAGCTTGGGGGACGGAGGACGAGGAGTCTCCTGATACCTTAAAGACTCGGTGCGTCCCATCGGACTCACCGCAGTCTGAGCCCCGGAGTAGGTCCCCCCCAGAGGATACTCGGTTCTCGGAGTTCGTCCGGGATATGGCCACTGCCTTGGCTATTCCAGCGGACCCCGAGGAGGAGCCTCGAGCTGAAGAGCTCGAGGCCCTACAGTATGACTCTCCTCCGAAGGAGGCCTTTACTGTCCCGGTTCCTCCGATGCTGGAACGGCTCCTCTTCCGTATGTGGGAGGCAACAGCCTCGGCGCCGGTTCTCAGCAAGCGAGTCGACTCGATCTATCGACTCCGAAAGAACCCTGGTTTTCAGAAGGCACAGCTACCACACCATTCTATGGTTGTGGAATTGGCCATGCATCGTCTGAAGAGCCAGAAGATGCACTCCGCGGTGCCCCCTGGCAGGGAGGCCCGAAACCTCGATGGCGTCGGTAGAAAGTGCTTCCAGGGCTCGATGCTTGCTTGCCGTGTCCAGTCCTACCAGCTGTACATGGGCATGTACTTGTGGGATCTGGCCAAGGAGTTGGCCGGGTTCTCTGCTGGTCTCTCCGGGGAACCCTTGCAGAGATTGAAGTCCTTGTCCTTGGGGATCCGGGACTGCTCGAAGTTCATGTCCCGTGCCGCCTACGATGGCTTCGAGGCTTCGGCCCGATTTGCGGCAGCCGGCATCGTGGCTCGACGCCAGGCATGGCTGCAGTCATCGGACCTCGAGCCATGGGTTCAGGACAAGTTGGTCGATGTCCCTTGCCGAGGTGAAAACCTTTTTGGCAAGCCCATGACCGAGAAGGCCGCTCAGCTCGAAACTGAGCACCTCACACGGACAAGGCTGTCTAGGAAGACCTCTGCCCCTTCTCATAAAAAAGGGCTTGGGTAAAAAGCCCTTTTACCCGAGGAAGGGCACTGCCTACAAACAGTACCCGCAATATCAGGCTGCCCAAGCTGCCCCCCAGGGTCAGCAAGCCAAGGGGCAGGGTAATGGACCCCGTAGGCAGAGGACCCCCAAGCCACCGGCCCCTGCTACCACTCAGCAGGGTGGGGGTTTTTTACTCCTTGAGCGTAGCCTCTCCTCCACTGCTCTCCCAACCCTGCACAGGAGGTTGCCTCGCCCTCTTTGCCCACCAGTGGCCCCTTATCACCGGGGACAGTTGGGTGTTGGACATAGTCCACAAGGGTTATGCCCTGCATTTTCACCAACTGCCTCCACCATATTTTCCAGGGGAGCCTCCAAGGCCTCCCCTGCACACAGACCTTCTCCTGCAAGAGCTTCAAGGTCTGTTGGTGGACAGGGCGGTGGAGCCTGTGCCTCCCCACTTACAAGGTCACGGTTTCTACTCCAGATATTTCCTGGTGCCCAAAAGAACCGGTGGCCTTCGACCCATTCTGGACCTCAGGAACCTCAACAAGTTCCTAGTGAAGGAGAAGTTCAAGATGCTTACTCTTGGGACACTTCTTCCCTACCTCCAGCAGGGAGATTGGCTATGCTCTTTAGATTTAAAGAATGCGTACACTCACATCCTCATTCATCCAGACCACAGAAAGTACATCAGGTTCATTATGGGAGGAAACCATTATCAATACAGAGTGCTGCCTTTCAGCCTCACCTCCGCCCCCAGAGTCTTCACAAAGTGCCTAGCAGTGGTGGCGGCCTACCTGAGAAACCAGGGCATCTTTGTCTTCCCTTATCTGGACGACTGGCTCATCAGGGGTCAGACGTGCCAGAAGGCCAAACAAGCCACCCTCAGCACTATTGCTCTTCTCCAAAGGCTGGGGTTTGTCATAAACTTCGCAAAGTCCACTTTGCTCCCCTCCCAGAACTTGGAGTTCATAGGAGCAAGTCTGGACTCTCTGCTGGCAAAGGCTTTCTTGCCAGCAGACAGGGCCCAAAGGTTGATGTCCTTGGCAAATCAGTTTCTCAGCAGGTCACTGGTCTCCGCCAGACTCTTCCTGAGGCTTCTGGGCCACATGGCTTCGACAGTGCATGTGACCCCCGATGCCAGGCTCCATATGAGGCCTGCACAGTGGTCCCTTCGGACTCAGTGGTCACAGGCCACAGGCAGCCTCAGAGACAGGATAAGGGTGTCCAGACCATTTCTGCACTCCCTCAACTGGTGGCTGCACCTACCCAATCTACTGAAGGGGGTGCCTTTTCAGGTTCCAGGGTACACGGTAGTGATGACCACAGACGCCTCCCTGCAAGGCTAGGGAGCTCATTGTCTGGGCAAGTGCACCCAGGGCCTGTGGTCTCCTTGGGAAGCTGCACAGCAGATCAATCTCCTCGAACTCAGAGCTATTCGATTAGCACTCAAAGCTTTCTCTCCTACCCTGGGTCACCAATCTGTCCTGATTCAGACAGACAACCAAGTAGCCATGTTTTATGTGAACAAACAGGGTGAGACTGGGTCCAGGATCCTTTGTCGGGAGGCTCAGGACCTTTGTTCATTTGCCCTCAAGCACAACATGCTCCTCAAGGCTGTGTACCTTCCAGGCCAGGACAACTACCTGGCAGACAGTTTAAGCAGAATACTGCAGCTCCACGAGTGGCAGCTGCATCCTTCAGTAGTTCAGAGGATCTTCCTAAAATGGGGTCTCCCTTTGATAGATCTCTTTGCCAGCCCAATTAACAAGCAACTGCCAAAGTTCTGCTCCAGGCAACCGCATCCTCTGCGGATAGCAGCGGATGCTTTTCTGATATCCTGGTCTCAGGGCCTCCTGTATGCGTTTCCTTCCACACCCTTGGTGGCCCGAACTCTCTTCAAGATTCTTCAGGACAAGGCCTCGGTCCTGCTGGTGGCTCCCAGGTGGCCGAGACAGCCTTGGTTTCCTCTTCTGCTTCAACTGGCGGTGGATCCTCCGCTACCTCTGGGGTTGCAACCTGACCTTCTCTCACAGGAGCAGGGTTCCCTCTGTACCCCAATCTCAAAGCTCTCAATTTGATGGCCTGGAGGCTGCAAGGGTAGTTTTGGCTCCCTGGGGCCTACCTCAGGAAGTTGAGGAGGTTGTTCTAGCCTCTAGGAAACAGTCCACTAGGAAAACCTATGCTCTCAAATGGAAACTGTTTTCTGTGTGGTGTCAGCTACGTACAGAGGACCCTTTCTCTTGTACTGTGCCAGTAGTGCTTCAGTACTTACTGCACTTATCAAATCAGGGATTTAAGTCCAATTCTGTTCGGGTCCACCTCTCAGCTCTAGCAGCTCACCACTTTCTGGTGGAGAGACATTCTCTGGCTGGTCACCCCTTGGTGTCCCGCTTTCTCAGGTGCTTGCTTTTGCTCAAGCCTCCCATCCACCCTCCTGCCCCTGAGTGGGAGCTGAATGTGGTCTTGCAGCAACTGACTCACCCACCTTTTGAGCCGATGGCTACTTGTCCACTACGCTTCCTCTCCTGGAAGACACTCTTCCTGATAGCCCTTACCTCGGCTAGGCGAGTAAGTGAGCTTCAGGCCCTGGTCTGTGATAGGCCTTACACCAGGATTTATAGGAACAGTGTAGTCCTTAGGACTCATCCAAAGTTCCTCCCTAAGGTTGTCTCCTCTTTCCACCTCAACCAGGAGGTGGTTCTTCCAACATTCTTCCCTAGGCCTCATGCTAGCCAGGTTGAAGCAGTCCTGCATACCCTGGACTGTAGGAGGGCCTTATCCTTCTACCTTGACCATACGCAGGGGCATAGAAGGGCTACTCGGCTCTTCGTATCCTTTGACCCCAATAAGTTGGGGTTGGCTGTGTCCAAGCGTACCTTGTCCATCTGGGTGGCTGACTGTATCACCTGGGCTTATAAGGCGGCTGACCTTCCTTTGCAGGGTAGGGTCACGGCCCATCGTGTCCGGGCAATGGCTGCCTCAGTGGCTCATCTCCGCTCTGTGCCCTTGGTAGACATCTGCAGGGCTGCAACTTGGTCTTCAAGCCAGACCTTTGCGGCCCATTACTGCCTGGAGAGGGAGTCCCGTAGGGACAGTGCTTTTGGCCAAGCAGTACTCCGGAATCTCTTTGAGGTTTAGGCAACTCCTGCCCTCTGTTGGGCTACCGGTGGAGGTTGTGTCCTTGAAAAGCCTTTCTTTGCTGCTGAGACTAGAGGGAGTTCTCTTGTTCAGCCTGGGTTCCTCGGTAGCTCAGAGCTTGGGAGTCACCCATATGTGAGGACTGACTTCCTGCTTGGTCCTGGAGAAAGAGTAGTTACTCACCTGTAACAGGTGTTCTCCAGGAGCAGCAGGAATTAGTCCTCACAACCCTCCCTCCTCCCCTTGGAGTTGCAGTTGTACATAGTTTATTTTTCATTTTTGTGTGCTGTTCTTAGTTATGTCATTTGACTGAGGTAAGATGGCACCTTTAGACGGGAAGGGAACCGCGCATGCATGCCTGCATTCCCAAAGGCTTTCATAGAAAGCTGGGGAAATGCTCCGCTGGGGCTTCATCGGCGCCGATGACACCCATATGTGAGGACTGATTCCTGCTGCTCCTGGAGAACACCTGTTACAGGTGAGTAACTACTCTTTCACCCCCCACCCCCTGACTTCATCATTCTCAACAACACTCATAATCAAACCTGAAGTTAAATACCTGGGGATCACCCTTGACCACCATCTCACATTGCTTTTGCTGTGTTTGCTATTTGTAATTTCAATCTATCACAAAGCCTGCATACTACAACACCTGTGCCCCCTTCTCTCCTCCTCTGTCTTCCAATCGGTCCTACAAACCCTCACAACACCCCACGCCGACTACTGCAACTCAGTATACCACGGACTCCCCAAATCAACGCTCTACCCCCTTCAAATGGCATTACTCACTGTCACATGAATCGTTACGCATACTCCCAAATATGAGCACATCGCCCCCATCCTCAAATACCTCCACTGGCTCCTGCTGCAAAGTAGAATACTCTACAAGATCCTGCTAATGACACACAAAACCCTCTTCCATCACTCCTCCACTTACCTCAACACTCTCATCACCCCTCAAAACAGATCCCGGAGTACCTCCATCATGGATACACTAACTATCCCTAATCCATAACACAGAGTACTTAGTAAGCCTCGGTATGAGCCTTTGAATTTTATGCCCCAACCACTTGGAACACCCTCCCAGACAACATAAGAAAAACCACAGACCTCCTAACCTTCCGCATACTTCTCAAAACTCACCTCTCCACCCTTCATTTTACCACGTCCCCCCCTGCCAAACAGCCCAACAACAAAACACCCGTCCCAACCTGCTCCCAAAACACAAACACATAGGTAACAAACATATCAAGCGCCACAAGAATACATAGTCAACTCACATACCTGTGCATATTTAACCTTGTACATAGTTAACCATCCCAATTGCCCTACCCTTGTAAATTGTACAAAGTTATTATGTTCTAATGTAAACATATTTTGTATTATCTCTAGTTCGCTGTAAACTGTTTTGATCACCGTGAAAAGCGGTGTATAAACCTAGCCAAATAAATAAATAAAATAAATAAATCTCGGGGGTAATGATCTGGTGTCCACAAAGGGCATCGATCTCATCATCAAGATGAAAGTGGACATGGCCTGGATATGTGCAGAACTGGGGGGCGGGGGTCATCTGGTCCCACATCATACCACGGAAGATGTGGAAAAGAGTGAAGTGACCTATGGGTATTGAGAGGAGCCAGAAGGAAGCTCAACAAAGTGAACGGGCCCTTCGTGCGGGCCTTAGGAGGGTTTGGTAGAACACCACGGCATACTGGCAGGGTGGGAAACTGTACTCCAGAAATGTACACTTTAATGACATCAGAATGGAGTGGTTTATTGAAGGCTTGCGGCAGGCCATCGGTTCGGTACTCACTATGGGGTGAGTCAGGCTGTGGGCCCTCCTGGTGACGGGACCTTGCTGAAGGAAAAGAAGGAAGGTAGGGGTACCTTTGAAAAAGGGTACCTGGGTATCAATCGATGGGGGGGGGGCAGGTTTCAGGAGCCAGTGGTGCCTCGGTTACCAGGGGCATAGAACAAAGAGGATAGTAATGGGGAGAAGGGGTGGGACCCCTGGCCACAGTGCTGGCCAGGGCCGCTGACCAGGCAGCAGGAACGGTGGTACCCCTCCACGGTGTGTACTGATTGTTTACTTGTTTACTTATTATTTGGGCAATATTTACATGATGTTTGTACAGACATTTCAATTGCTATAGTTATGATGGTTAACAGTGCAGTAACTTTGTATTCATAAGCTGTGGCTTTCAAGATCCACTAATAAAACAGGTTTGTAAAGTGACGGATCGGGGACGGTTTTTCTTTGGTCGGGAAAGGGGGGGTGAGGGCAAGGCAGGGGGGGGAGCAGAGGGAGCCTGAAGCCAGTTCGGTGTGCCCCTGGGTTATGTGATATGCACAGTTGCTAAGTCTGTGCTCAGAAGAGTAAAGCAATAACACTTGGATGGGAAGTGATGGCAAAGTATTTGCTCTTATTACATCCAGGGGTTGCCTTTGCTTCCCTATTAAGTATATGTTATATCACTGCTTTAAGGTCAGTAAGGGACTTCCTATGGTATCAAAAGCTCAAGTACAAAAAAGAAATAGAAAGATCTCACAAACTAGCATGGTTAAAAAAATAGAAAATAGAATTTTTGGTAGTTTTCATATACTTTCCTCCTTTCGTACAAGAGCTTTTCAGTTTGGGTCGCGACATGAGCATCTTTTTTTAAACTGCCCTTCTGATTTACTGAGGTGTCTCTAGATCCATCACTGCCATTACTTTCACTGGGTGTATTTTTGTGGAAGACGGTGTGTCACGATCTTGGATATTACCCCTTACCCCTGTTTAATTTTCATTAGTTTATTGTCAGTGCTGGAAGTTGTATAATCTGTCTTCACTAGGAACCTGCTTCAGTCATTTTTTGATAACAAATGTTTTGTTTTTGCCATTTAGGGTATTGTACAGCAGTTTCTGATCTTGTTGACAACCAGTTCTGATGAAAGCCTGCAATTCCTCAGCTTTAGATTGGACTTCAATGAGCACTATAAAGCAAGAGAGCCAAGGCTTCGTCTGTCCTTAGGCACTAGAGGGAAACGTAGCAATCATATGTGAACCATTCTACTTAACTGGATCTCTGTTGGACAAGACATTGAGTCCCCTAAATACTAAAAACTAAATGGTATACTGAAATGTAGTTACCATTTCTGCAGACAGTTTGTTGTCTAAATCTATGACTGTTCATCCAAAGGGAAGAAGATCAATTTTGTCTTATACATCAGACTGACTATACTTTTAATACATCTATTTGCTGGATTTTGATTTAAAATTATAATTATTAGTTTTTTCTTTTTCAAAGACTACATTTTTTATTGGACTTATATTGCTTTTTTCATACTCAGATTTGTAATAACCTTCAGGAAAAAAACCTAGATCTGGAGCTGGTTTTGAATTTTTTTAGAAATTAATTTAGTTATTTTTCAAAGTTTTACTTGTCTGTCTGGTCCAGGCTACATGTCCTTCAGCTCTATTTAGAAGCTTTTATCATGATAATTTTCAATGGTGAATGATATATTTGTGTGGAAACCTTTATATCTTGTTAAATTAATGTTATGTATATTTTTATTTCACTTTTATTTCTTAAGTGTTTACATACTAGATAATTTTCTATGTGGTCACTCTGCCAAGGAAAATAGTACAACCCCCAATGGAAGCCTATTTACAGCATAGATAAAATGGCATAAAAATGGAAGTTAAAACATCAGAACCGTCAAATTAAAGCATCTGTAAATATATATAAAAATAAAGTATGTTGTGTTCAGAATTTTGATGCTTTAGAACAGTTGTTTTGAATATTGACGACTGCTCATTTAATTTCTTTTGTCTATTTTTCCCATTGTAAATATTTATATATTGCCTTCCAGATGTTTCGGGTGAAGGTTTTTGTTTTCTGCTTTTTTTTGTAAAGGAATCCTATCAAGTCATTTAAATATGCTTTTATTTGTTCATTATGCCACAAGTAAAGTGCTTTGATAAATAAAAATGCAATTATCTTTCAAGAAATTTTCTTGTTTCATATAGTATGCAACATTTTTTAAATCATTTTGGTTCATTAAAACACAGAACAGTGGGTGCTGTTTGAGGTTTTGCATGTGAAAGAAATGGAACCACTGAAGAGAGAGGGAAAATGAAGACTGTGTACATTTCTCTATTCATCCTAACCTCTGGAATTCATGTGAAAGCTAAAACATGTCAGTGTAAGATAACAAATTAGGAAGGAGTTAAACTTTTTAGATAATTTACAATTAGGATTTTTCTTCTTTTTGACTGTAATTTCTTACCATTTCTTTGAGGTTTCTGCATTCTCAGCTACTCAAGGGTTCTCTTAACCTCTGTTTTTATATCCAGGGTTTCAAAAATAGGCCTGCCTGCTCACCTCAGGCAAATGCAAGAGCAATGCAGCGGGGAACATCTTTGCTATCATACGGGAATACTTCCCGCAAGCACGAAGCTGTGGTGCTGTGTACCAGGGCTATAGGCATAAATGTCTGTCAATGCCAATAGGAAGTAGTGGAGCTGGGCTTGAGGAACACTCCATCTTGGAAGAGGATGCATGAAATGGGGAGCTGGCCCACAGCATCTAACCTCACTGCTGAAGATAAATGGGAGGTTTTATATACTGCTTTTTCCTACAATCAAAGCATTTTACATGGGGGGAGGGCACACATGAGGATCCCATATATCAGTAAGTATCTACAATATTTACAGTTGTATAGGGGAGGGGTAGAAGGGGGGTATTATTTACATCTGAGAGAATATGCGTTGTGTAAGTTGCACAGTCAGCTGGGGATAGATTGGGGGGGGGGAGATTATTCAAATTGTATGTTCAGTTGAGTAGGGAGGAGGAAGAGAGAATGAGAAATGGACAGATTGTTAGGTAATGGATCTGAAGTAGTCTTTAAAGAGCAGGGTTTTTAGCTTTTTCCAGAAGTCTTTGATGTCGTTTGATGCTCTCATGTCGTTTGGCAGGGTGTTCCATAAAGTTGATGCTGCGAGGGAGAGTATCCTCGCAGAGGTAGCTTGGGTGGTTTTAAGGTAGGTGTTGGTGTCTGTATAGTGTTCATTCTGCAACACCTCCTGGCTTGCTCACCTTTGTTGACTCTGATTAGGTTCTTTAGGATAGTGGCTGACAGGTCATGTGTGATTTTGAAGATGTTTAGCTTGTTTTGTAGCGGATGCGGGATACAATTGGAAGCCAGTGTAGCTGATTCAGTAGTGGAGTTTACATGTTCTTGCTTGGTTGATCCAGTGATGATGCGTGCGGCTGTGTTTTGTGCCATATGTAGGGGATCAGATTGTTTGCTTAGGGAGGCCGTTGTATATGGAGTTGCAGTAATTGAGGATGGGAGTTATGACGGCTTAGCAGACTGTCCAGAAATGGTCTTGGTTGAGGAGGGGCTTGAACCTTCTTAGTATGCTTTCTGGTGTCGTATTTATGTGGGACTTAAAACTCAAGTTGTGGTCCAGGATGACACCTAAGTATTTTATTTCATTCTTTATAGGGATTGCTTGGTCAGGTAGTGTGAGTGATTGGAGAGAGGAGGTATTGCGTATTATTATGAGAACCTCTGTGTTTTTGTAGTTTAGGTTATTGTTGGAAAGCCATTTGGTCATTTCCTGGAGGCCAATTGTTTGTTCAGTGTAATCTGGGTTGTCAAGGTTTATGGGTGTGTATATCATGATGTCATCAGTGCAAATTGCCTATTGGATGTTATATTTCCTTATGACATCACAGAGAGGTCTTATGTATAGATTGAAGATATTCCCTCAGAAGAGTGGAGCAGCAGGTAATGTCCTAGAATGAGATGAGAAGAGGGGAACTAGAGGAGAAGGAGTGAGGGAGTCATCTGAGTTTGGGGGAAGGGACAGAGAATTCCACCTGAATGGGAGGTGATGTGGAATAGTAAGAGGGCTACAAGGAGGGGGTGCGGGGATGTAGTCTGCATTCTCTAGGGAAGAAATGTACTCCTGCAACCCCCACCCCCTTAAAAATAAAATAAAAAATACACACATTAATTGTGGGTAGAGGGAGCAGAATGCATAGCAAGTGCACATCATCCCTGGTTCGCATATCAAGGAAGAACGTTTCATACATTCCTTGTTTATTTAAAAATACTTTTATACAGCCATATGCAGTTGCATTGAAGGTGGTGTACAAAAACACACATTAAAAGATATGACAACAGTAGTAATTGTAATTATTATTAGGATTGATATTAGTATAATAGGAACTGTTCTTCTCCCCACTGTCTCACCTAGCTATTCAATTTGGGGGAATAAATGTGTTTTCAAAGCTCTTCTAAAAGTTATCAAATCATGTTCTGTCCTCAGTGCCACAGGAAGCTTATTCCACAAAGTGGGGGCAGTTGTAACAAAAAATATCTCTCTCCGCTTTTTTTGTTGCACTTGCTGGTACCCTGGAATTGCCAATAACTGCCCCTTGCTCTACCTCAGCTCCCCTGCCCAGCTGATACCAAACCAGCAAGTCCTGCAAATATCTCAGCCCTTGATTTCCCAGCATTTAAATGCCAACACTAATAACCTGAAGACCCTTCTCTGCTTAATAGAAAACCAGCGTAACTGACCCAACACATTTGTTACTGACTCTTTTCTTCTGCCTTGAAAGTACTTGTGCTACTACTGTGTTCTGGACCACTTGCAGTTTCCTCACCAAATACCTTGGCAGCCTTACATACATGATGTTACAGTAGTCCAAAACTAACACTACCAGTGCCTGAATAAAAAGACACATCACCCCTCATTCAGAAATGGTTGCAGTTGATATACCAGGTGTAATTTACCATAAGCCATCTGAACCACCTTAAACACTTGGGTCTATAACATTAGCTCCGTATCCAACCTCTAAATCCCGAAGCTTTCTCTCTGCACTACAGTCTGACCCCATTCCTTCAGGCGATACACATCCAACGTCCCACACACCAAAATCTGATTTCTGGGCATTCAGCACCAGCTGATTAGCTTCTAACCACTCTGCTACCTTTCCACTGACTTCTCACAAATCACCACCACTTGAATATCATCCGCATAGAGAGAGCATTGGAAACCATGACTCCTAATTATTTGTCCTACTGGTCTCAGGGGTCTGTCCTGGAGACAGGATAGATCCCTGGGGCACTCACATGATAACTTCACACAGAGAACATCTCTCCCCATCCTATCCCAAAATTTTGCCTCTGTATAGAAAGGTGGACAGTCACATTAATACTTCCCCCTGCCCCCATGTCCAGTTGTCTACATCTCTCCAATAAAATGTCCCAAACTACTAAATCAAAGGCCACCCTGAGATCTAACATAATTATCAGGAACGTTTTCCTCTGTCCCTTGCCTGTTATAACATGTTAGAGCCTGTTATAACATGTTAGATACTGCTACCATCAGGGATTCTGTTCCTGATGCCCTACGAAACCCCGTCCATCTCCCCCCCCCCCCCCACTCTTCCAAATACCTATTCACCTGCACCACTACCTCCTTTTTCATAATTTAAGTTAGACACATTAACAAGGAATTGGACCTCAAATTTTCACATTTCACCTTGTTTCCATTTCATTCCCAATATGGCCCAGTTATCACAGCAACGATCCTAGACCAGGTGCCACAGACTGAAGCTCTCTCCAGAACGTGGCTAATTTAGATCCTGCGTCATATCTCTAGGTGTTCCTGATGAATATTGACTGAGAACTACTTCACCCCCAAGGGACTGTGAGCATTGCCTCTGCAGCACTGTTCCCTCTAAGCTGTGCGCGTGTGCGCGCGCACACACCTCGCCGAGTGAGCGCACATACTTTACAACAGAGCGCACAAAAATTACAGCTCTGATTCTGATAGAAAACAACACAGACGTCTTAAAATTTAAAAGTTATGATTGTAATTACTAGAAATTTCCCGCTTCATTTAGTAATCGTCTATTTTCATTTAATTTGATTAAAATCAATGTGGTGTATATACTGTATTCTGACGTGTAGTCAAATTTTAAAGTATATAACTCTGAGTGTCGTTATGTGGCGCACAAAAATTTAACCTTCCTTCAAAAGCTGCACACAGCTGATATTTTATGCACACACAGCCTACAGAAAATTAGAGGGAACATTGCTCTGCAGCATTCCCATTTCCAGTTCCAGCTGGCCCTTGGTTAAACCCAGGTGTCTTGAGCCACCCAAATAACCTAGAACTTGAATGTTAAGGTTTTATTTTTAACTTTGAATAATTACTATAAATTATGTACCTTGGTAGGCCATTATACATCGACACTTTTTAACCAAACCAGTATCAGTCCACTGTAAATGTCACATTAACTATTACTCCTCTCAACAGAGTAACTCATTTTTTAAATATTTTATTTATGAATTTTGAAAATATAATCAAGTGCACACTTAAACACTATGGTACGTTTCCTCATCAGTCTTGCAGACTGAGCCATAATTGTTTGAGAAACTATGCTGAAACAGCCATGACCAATAGGGTAGCAGTGTGTTGTTGGATGGGAGTAGTAATTGTGGGGTGTGCGAGCATTGATAAGGTTTGTATATCAGTGTTATGATTCATATAATCTCCAAGAACAAACAGGAATCTAGTCATCACCACTGTTCCCTCTAAGCTGTGCGCGTGTGCGCGCGCACACACCTCACCGAGTGAGCGCACATACTTTACAACAGAGCGCACAAAAATTACGGTTCTGATTCTAATAGAAAACAACACAGACGTCTTAAAATTTACAATTTGTGATTGTAATTACTAGAAATGTTCCCCTTCATTTAGTAATCGTCTATTTTCATTTAATTTGATTAAAATCAATGTGGTGTACATACTGTATTCTGATGTGTAGTCAAATTTTAAAGTATGTAACTCCGAGTGTCGTTATGTGGCGCATAAAAATTTAACCTTCCTTCAAAAGTTGCACAGCTGATATTTTATGCGCACACAGCCTACAGAAAATTAGAGGGAACATTGGTCATCACATATGGGTATCGTCAGTACTGACAGAGCCTGCGCGGGAACGCTCCCCAGCGTCCAATCAGAAAGCTTTTGGGAGCATCCCACAGCGCCTGCGTGCTGCCTTCCCGCCTTTCCCAACTGCCTCTCTCCAGTTCTTCTTTTTCCGTGGAACCAGCAGGTCGTGTTCCTGTCACCGCAGAAGAATTTCTTTATTTCTTTTTGTGGTCGCGTCTGCCTTCTCCGACGCTCTACCGGTACCGCCGGTCTTTCTTTTCTATTAAAATAAAAAAATATATCTGTTTTTTCCTTTTCTTCAGGTGCACCCGCCTTTTTGGGCCTTAGGCCCAAAAACTTTCCTTAACATGGAAAAACCTGCCTCAGGTTTTAAAAAGTGCACAAAATGTGGCGGTACCTTTTCCGTCACCGACACCCATGAATGGTGTTTAAAATGTTTAGGTCCTGACCACTCCATCACAGATTGTGTGTCCTGTGCTATGATGTCTAAAAGAGGTCGACAGAACCGAGCTGCTAAGCTCAGTACCCCGTTTCCCTCTGATGCGATTTCGGTGGCATCGACGTCTTCCAGGGCTGCTTCTTCTTCCCGTGGATCTCAGGTAACTAAACATAAATCCAGCCGGTCCTCGAAGGGTAGATCTCCTTCTAAGCATCCAGATGCCTCTGGCGTTGCCTTCGAGGATTCTGCACCGGCAAAATTACCCCGGCGGGAGGCTTCGGCTTCCAAAGCATCATCATCGGGTTTCCAGGATGTTCTCGATGGCTTGGCCTCGACAGATCTTCTGGTGCCATGCTCTGGGGTACCGGTGGTTCCCACCGGTACCAACTTCCAGGCATTGGCAGCATCTATGGACCAGAGAATTCTGTCCATAGAACGCAGTCTAGCGGCTTTCCTTGTGGCATCGACGCCCTTGGTACCGCGACAGACAACTCCACCGGCACTGGCATCGGCATTGGTATCGGTACCAGTACCGATAACATCGGCATCGGTGTCTGCTATGCCGGTACCCTGTCCTCCGATGCCCTCCGGTACCGATTCCCCGGTACTGGTTATTCCCGAGACCGATCTTGCTCGGTACGGGTATCGGGCTCTGCAGGAGCATCCAGACAGACGATACTTCGATTCCTCAGAAGAATCTGAGGATTCTGAAAGTTCTGTCGATGCAGCGATGCTTCTTCCACAGGAGTCGTCCTCTCCTAAACGCAGGATGTCTCCTCCAGAGGACATGTCTTTCCAAGACTTCATCAGAGAGGTGGCTCGGGGCCTGTCCATCACTGTGGCCCCTGAGACAGAGCCAAGGGCCAAGGAGTTGGATATTTTACAATATCCCAAAACTCCTAAGGGGGCAGCTACCCTACCCATTCATGAGATTCTATATGATCTCATGTTGAGGATGTGGGAAACACCTCTTACCACCTCTCCTCATTCTCGTAAGTTTAGATACTATGTATCGTGTCCCTCCTTGTCCTGGCTTCCATAAAACTCGGCTTCCTCACCACTCTATTGTGGTGGAATCTGCTATGAGAAGGATTAGAAGTGCAAAAAGACATACCTCTAATCCTCCAGGACGTGAATGCAGAACTCTGGATGCTTTTGGACGTAGAGTCTTTCAAGCTTCCATGCTTGCTGCAAGAACCAGTTCCTATAGTCTCTACATGGGAATGTTCCTAAAGGAAGTTACTGATCATCTACAAACCTTAAGTCCTTTCATCTCTGAGGATAAAAGGCAGCATTTCCTCACTTGGCTCAAACATGCCCAAGATGTCTCTAAATTCTCCAACCGTGCAGCCTTCGACTGCTTTGAATGTATAAGCAGAACCTCGGCTATTGCCATAGGTGCACATAGAATTATTTGGCTTCAAGCATCTGATTTAGAGCTCTGGGTACAAGATAAATTGGGAAATATCCCTTGTACTGGTGAGAACCTGTTTGGTAAAGATTGGCAAGAAAATGCCAATGAAATGGATGCTGAAAATTCCACTTTGGATAGACTATCCAAGTCTACTGCTGATCCTGTTAGGAAAAAGTTGTTCAAGAAAACACCTTTTTCTAAAAAGAGAAGATTTTATCCTGCTTATGGTCAGCAGGCATCTTCTACAGGTCAGTTTTCAACCAAACGTCAGCAACCACCCAAACAGAAGAAAGCAAAGGCTGCTAGGCCTCAACCGGCCCAGCAGCCTCAGCCTCCTCAGGGTCTTTGACTTTCGGCTAGAGAACTTAGCCTTTCTGGCTCTGGAAGGACCAGAACCGTCCACCATTCCAGGAAGGTTATGCCATTTTGCTCCCAGATGGGGGCAAATAACAGCAGAGCATTGGACACTCCATCATAAAAGAGGGGTACAAACTTCATTTTTCAAGCATGCCCCCTCCCACAATAGTGAAGCAGTTCAATTCGCCGACCTCTCTCATCGACCTGTTAGTTCAGAAGGTTACTATCCTTCTTGCCCAAGGGGCACTAGAAGAAGTGCCTCTTCATCAACAGAGCACAGGGTTCTATTCCCCTTATTTTCTTATTCCAAAGAAGACAGGGGGATACAGACCTATCTTAGATCTCAGAGAATTGAACAAATTCCTTGTCAAGGAGAAAGTCAAAATGATTTCTCTCGGAGCTCTGCTTCCATACCTTCAGAGTCAGGATTGGCTTTGTTCTCTAGATCTCAAGAATGCGTACACCCATGTTCTCATCCATCCAAACCACAGAAGGTTTCTTCGGTTCCTGTTTCAAGGAAAGCACTACCAATGTAGGGTGCTTCCTTTTGGTCTGGCCTCTGCACCAAGGGTGTTCACAAAATGCATGGCTGTGGTAGCAGCATTTCTACGCACTCTGGGAATATTCGTCTTCCCTTACTTGGACGACTGGCTCATTCGAGCTCCAACACACTCAGAGGCCAAGACTTCTCTATCCTGCACAATGCGTATCCTTTAGTATTTAGGGCTGGTAATAAACATCCCAAAATCCAGTCTAACTCCTACTTAGTCTCTAGAGTTCATGGTAGCCTTGCTGGATATCACAAGGGCAAGGGCCTATCTTCCCCAGGCCCGTTGCCTTCGCTTGGTGCAATTAGCTTCTCAAGCAGTACTAAAACCCCTTTTAACTGCTCGAGAAATGTTAGTTACTAGGCCACATGGCATCCACCGTGAATGTGGTACCATATGCTCGTCTTCACATAAGGGCAGCTCAGTGGACTTTATCCACCCAATGGACCCAGGCGTCAGGCTGCTTGTCAGACAAAATAGCAAACACAAGTCGCCTCATTCTGTCTCTCCAGTGGTGGACGTCCACTCAAAACCTGTTGCTGGGGTCCCCCTTTCAGCAACCCCTGCCCCAAGCGACTCTTACAAGAGATGCTTCTCCAATAGGTTGGGGAGCTCATCTGCAAGACCTCTCCACCCAAGGCACCTGGTCTCCACAGGAGAGTTGTCTACATATCAATCTCTTGGAGCTCAGAGCAATCTTCCTTGCTCTGCGAGTGTTCCACACCCTGCTCAGCTACAAGACAGTCCCTATTCATACGGACAATCAAGTAGCCATGTTCTACGTGAACAAGCAGGGGGGAACAGGCTCTCTGTCGCTTTGCAACGAAGCTTTGCGACTGTGGGTCTTCGCCAGAGAGCATCAGATTCATCTTCTGGCAGTGTATCTTCCAGGCGTTCAAAACTCTTGGGCAGACAGACTCAGTCGAGTTCTCCTTCCACACGAGTGGTCTCTGCATGCAGACCAGGTGGCCAGGATTTTTCAACTTTGGGGAACCCCGGACATAGACCTCTTTGCAAGTCCGTGGAATGCCAAACTTCCCCGGTTCTGTTCCAGAACTCTGGCTCAGGGAGCTCAGGCAAAGGATGCTTTCCTCCTTCACTGGGGTCAAGACTTCCTGTATGCCTTTCCACCCATTCCCATAATTCCCAAAACCCTGTTCAAGTTTCAGAGAGACAGAGGCCATATGATTCTCATAGCTCCACATTGGCCACGGCAAGTGTGGTACCCTCTGCTTCTACATCTCTCTCAAGCTCCCTCCCTGGAGTTAGGGTCTGCTCCAGATCTCCTTTCTCAGGAGAACGGGATGTTATGGCATCCCAATCCCCAGTCCCTGCATCTCAGGGCTTGGTTGCTGAAGGCCTAGATCTCCAAGATCTTAATCTTTCTCAGCAAGTGAAAGATGTTCTTTGTGCTTCCAGAAAACCTTCCACTAGACGTTCTTATGCTTTCAAGTGGAAAAAGTTCACTATTTGGTGTTCAGAAAAGGGTCTTAACCCCCTTGCTATACCTCTGGAATCATTACTGGAGTATCTCCTTCATTTGTCTAATGCAGGCCTTAAGACAAATTCAGTAAGAGTCCATTTGAGTGCTATTGCAGCTTCTCTTAAACCTCTAAATGGACAACCTACTTCCTCTCATCCTTTTATAGCAAGATTCATGAGAGGCCTCCTTCTAACTAAGCCTCCCATTAGACCACCTCCAGTGGCATGGGACTTGAACCTGGTTCTTGGGCAGCTCATGAAGCCACCTTTCGAACCCTTAGCTACCACCTCCTTGAAATTCCTTTCTTGGAAGGTTATCTTTCTCATTGCAATCACATCAGCACGCCGCATTAGTGAATTGCAAGCACTAGTAGCTAATCCACCTTATACAAGGCTCCATCATGACAAGGTAGTCCTTAGGACTCATCCGCACTTTATGCCTAAGGTGGACCTTTTCATCTCAACTAGGAGGTCTACCTACCTGTCTTTTTTCCAGGACCTCATGCATCAAATGCAGAGAGGAATCTTCATACCCTGGACTGTAAAAGAGCT
Organism: Ichthyophis bannanicus; assembly: GCA_033557465.1. Classification (NCBI taxonomy): domain Eukaryota; kingdom Metazoa; phylum Chordata; class Amphibia; order Gymnophiona; family Ichthyophiidae; genus Ichthyophis; species Ichthyophis bannanicus. Next base: position 636,335,431 of record CM066035.1, read on the forward strand.
CTAGCTTTTTACTTACAAAGGACACAGCAACATAGAAAGTCCTCTCAACTCTTTGTTGCTTTTGACCCTTCTCATTTGGGACTTTCAGTCTCCAAGAGAACACTATCTAACTGGATTGCTCAGTGTATTTCTTTCGCCTATCAGAGTAAGAACCTTTCTCTGGAGGGCCATGTCACAGCTCACAATGTGAGAGCTATGGCAGCCTCAATGGCTCATCTGAACTCTGTGTCTATTGACGACATCTGTCAAGCAGCCACTTGGGCCTCTGTTCATACCTTCACAGCCCATTACTGCTTGGACAAGGACTCCCGCCGGGATGCCTTGTTTGGTCAGGCTGTTCTCAAACACCTGTTCCATACCTAATCAACTCCTACCCACCATCCCTGGTAGGATGCCAAAGATTCATGGGGGGAAGTGGAGCCCTTCTCAGGGACACACAACTTCTGGGGTCTCTCCCTGGCACCTAAAGCTAGGGAATCCCCATATGTGATGACCAGATTCCTGCTTGTTCCTGGAGATAGCATAGTTACTCACCTGTAACAGGTGATCTCCGGGAACAGCAGGAATTTAGTCCTCACAACCCACCCACCTCCCCTAGGAGTTGTATCTCTCTATTTCTTTCCTTTCCCTCTCTCTCTCTCTCTTTGTCTCAGCTTTAAAACTCAACTGGAGAGAGGCAATTGGGAAAGGCGGGAAGGCAGCACGCAGGTGCTGTGGGATGCTCCCAAAAGCTTTCTAATTGGATGCTGGGGAGCGTTCCTGCGCAGGCTCCGTCGGTACCTACGATACCAATATGTGAGGACTAAATTCCTGCTGTTCCCGGAGATCACCTGTTACAGGTGAGTAACTATGCTTTATCTTCACAGAGAGTTTGGGAGTGTGAATGGGATGTCAGAGGACAAGGTAATGTATGCCTCTGTTGAGAACTGTGGGTATGTGTATGTCAGGGATGAATGAATGTCTGGGTAGGAGGATGACTTAATGTTGCTGTGTGTGTCAAGGATGAGGATGGTTATGGCTGAGTTTTTGGCTGAGGGCATGAAGACTTCTCTCCCTCTTGCACTTCCCCTATCCTCCTACACTTACTCCCTCTCCCATCTTCATGCACCCTTCTTCTTGCACACACTCGCATTCCCTATGACTTCCTTGCACTCTGCCTCTCTCCCTTTCCACCTATCCATACACACCCTCCAAGCCTCATCCTCCCTCTCATTCACTCCCAATTACCCTCCTTCCCTTTTCCTATCTTTTTTTCCTCTGTTTATTTATTTATTTAACAGGTTTTTACATACCACTTTTAAGCCAAGGCGGTTTACATCGAACAACGTTGTAAAAGTTGCAGCACCACTCCTTTTGCTGTGCTAGCAGATTTTGAGGCCACTTCAGCATATTGCTTCTTTGAAGCAGAAACTATGTGGTTCCACTCTCTTCCCATTCATTGTGGGGCAAGTCTAACCTTTCCACTGCCATGGCTCTGCTTCCATTTCATTCAGGTGGTGGGTCCTCATCTCCCTGCCTACTGTGACTGGTCTGCATTCCCACAGAGACTCTTCATTTCATCAGCTAATCCTGATCTCCACCACTCGCTGCTGGTTAGTCACTCTTGCTGCCTCTCTTCTTGATTCAAATGCTGGGACCTGACCTCTCTGTTGCTCACAGCTAAGGGCTGAGCTTCAAAGTTGCTGCAAATGATGATGTACATGTTTGTGTGTACATGCTTGTGCAAACAGATGCAGACATTCTTCAGGACCAAGCAGAAAGTCAGTCTTGACATATGAGTGACGTCACCGACTGAGCCTGTGCGGGAACGCTACCCAGCTTCCATAGGAAGCATTTGGGAAGTCAATCACGCATGCGTGCTCTTCTTCCTGCCCAAAGAAGCCATCTTACCTCAGTCTTCTCTTTTCCGCGGAGCCTCTCAGACATCCATCTGTCCTCGGAAATCATTTTGTATACTATGGGTTTGTTTTTTCACGTTTCAGTGCGTCTTGTCTGGTCGCGTGCTCGTCTGCATGTTCCCAGGAGTGTCGGTGCCTCTGCACCACATTTTTTTTTCTCAGGTTCCTTTTTTTTCTTTTTTGGCTTGTGGCTTTTTTTCTCTCATGCCTCCCTCCTACTTTCCTTGCTATATGACCGTTTGCTTCTGACCTATCTGACTATGTAGTTCTTTTCCTTTTCTCTGGCACTAGCCTCCTTCCTATATTCTTATGTTGTAAACCGTCCTGATGTTAATGAAGGTCGCAGTATAAAAAGTGTGAAATTAATAATGTCATAGCTGGCCAGTGGCGGCTTCCCAATGTGATCGGACTATCTCCATGATGGACCACCATAACTGGTACTTTCAGTGCCTTGGACCTGACCACGAGCTCTCAATCTGTGCTCTCTGCTTGCAGATAACGTACAAGGGGCTCAAGAACAAAGAAAAATAGCGGGAATCGCTGTTCAGGTCCTCCAAGTATTTAGAACCAACATCAACGCATTTGAAGACCTCTGCTGAGGCTTTGACTTTGCACGGGAGCTGGGCTCACAGAGCCAAAGGGCTTCAGTGCACCGTACCGGCAGCCGTCCTTCGAGGGTCAGCCCCAGAAGGACTGGACTTCCACCCCATCGAAGTCGAGGGGAGGTGCTGGGAGCCAGGATAAGTCCTGCGGTCACCGGCATCAAAGTCCCCCCCCCATCCCCACAAGACTCTGAGGGCGAAGTCCAGGAGCGGTCTCCTAAGCTGCCCTGGCAGGAGGAATTGCCTCCCAAGGCCCAGGAAGGCCATCGGGTGACTCCCGATACTGTCACCATTAGGAGTCCCCGACAAGGATACCGGCCCTGAAGATCACGATTGCTGCCCCAGTTCCCATACCTGCTGATCCTGTTCTCCTTGCCGAGTGCATGCTGGCCCTCGAGCACAGCTTGGCTGCATTCCTAGCTTTGCAGGCTGTCTGAGGCTGTATACCCTCGGTTTCCTCGGTGCCGAGAACGACTCCATGCTTTCCCCGGGTTGGGAGATGGCTCAGAAAGGCAGTTGAAGTTCCTTTCAGTGCTCCAGGGTTCCCTCAGAGTCCTTCTGGCTCAGACTGTCCAGAGCTTTTGACTCCATCCTCCCCTGAGAAATTGTGTCGGTATTTTGATTTCCTCACAGACTCCAATTTCAATAGCTGTTCCACACAAAAACTGATTGAGTATCTTCTAAACCTCTCCAAGTCTGGACTTCAGTCCAACTCTGTCAGAGTTCACCTCAGTACAATTGTAGTCTAATCAAAGAGTAGAAGGGAAGTCCATCTCTGCACAGCCTTTAGTTTTTCGCTTTATGTGGGGGTTGCTTCTCTTGAAGCCTCCCTACAGACATCCCACAGTGTCTTGGGACCTCAGTTTGATTCTTGCGCAGCTCATGGAAGCTCCTTTTGAACAGCTCAATTCTTGCCACCTGAGCTTTTTGACCTAGAAGGTTTTGTTTTTGGTGGCGATCACTTCAACATGCAAAGTGAGCTTCAGCCTCTTGTAGTTCATCCACCCTGCACAAAATTCCATCATAATAGATTGGTCCTCCATATCATCCTAAATTCCTTTCAAAAGCAATATTGGATTTCCATCTTAATCGGTCGTTCTACCAACATTTTCCCAAAAACCTCATGCCTACAAAGGGAGCACATGTTGGACTGCAAATGAGCCTTGGTCTGCTACTTTGAGCAGATAAAAGCCCATAGAAAGTCCATCCAGCTTTTTGTTTCCTTTGACCCCAATAAGCTAAGGGCTGCCATCTGCAAATACTCTCTTTTAATTTGGCTAGCAGACTGCATCTCATTTGCTTATGCCCAGGCAGGCCTGAGGATTGATGGTCATGTCACAGCACAAAATGTTGGTGCTACGGGTGCGTTGATGGGCAACTTGTGCTCGGTCTCCATGGAAGAGATTTGCAGGGCTGCACCGTGGTCTTCTGTCAACACATTCACATCTCACTATTGTCTAGCGGAGGATTCCCAATGTGACAGCAACTTTAGCCAATCAGTACTTTGGAATCTGTTTGGGAATTGGAATCCAACTCCATCCTCCCAGGTCCATTCTTTTCTGTTCAGGCTACCAAAAAAGGATGACAGCTTTTATTATACATAGTTATATTTAGTATTTATATTGTTTGGATTTAATAGGAAGTTTTATTTTATATTTTATGTCTTATGTTTTTATTTTTTATTTTGTATTATTGCTTTATTGAAATATTGTGAGTGTTCCTTGTACTCTGCCATGTTAGTGTGCAGATTATACATTTTTTTAAAGAAATAAATAGTTATGTATTTGAGAATACCAAGGCCTGTTGCCAGTAAACAGACTTAGTTACCCCTGTTGGGCTTGTCTACTCTTCCATTTGCCTGTAGCTAGGGAGTCCCAATACAGGAGGACTTCACTCCTGCTTGTCCACGAAGAAAAGGTAGCTAATTCACCTTTAGCAGGTGTTCTCTGTAGAAAGTAGGAATAAGTCCTCACAATCCTCCCACCTGGCAGTTGTGTTCTACTATAGCTATACTATAAGACTGTCCTAAGATGGTGCCGCTGTGGCAGGCGGGAAGATTGCATGCATGCGCAGTGGAACTTTCTAAAAGCTTCAATTAGTAGCCTAGGGAATGTTCCCGCATGGGTTCCATCAGATTTTATTTATTTATTTATTTAAAAGGATTTATATACCACTTTGTCCTGAAATTAGAGTGGCTTACACTGCAATCAATCAAAAATCACACGTGTTAGTAGGGGTAGGTATGTAGTTTTAACACAAGTGTGAGTGTTTGTGTGAGTGAAAGCAATGATTTTTTGGTGTGCTATTTACAGGATGAGCTACGATATACAGGGAGGGATGATGTCAGATGACGTCACCCATACGTGAGAACTTATTCCTGCTAGCCATGTAAAAACACCTGCTACAGGTAAATAACTGACTTTTCCTCTCATGTCCTGTTAACATGGATATCTGTTCTTGTTTCTTTGTCTGATGTAGATCTATTTTACTCCAGGACCAAGCAGGAAGTCAGTCCTCACATATGGGTGACGTCGGCGCCGACGGAGCCCTCGTGCGGAGCATTTCCCCAGCTTTCAAAGAAAGCCTTTGGGAATGCAGCGCGCATGCGCGGTCCCCTTCCCGCCCAAGGGTGCCATCTTGCTCAGTCTTTTTTCCGCGGAGCCCGACGGACGTGTCGTTCTCACCCGGTAAAAAGTTGATTTTCCTGTGTGGATTCGTGTTTTTTGCCCGGTTTGACGCCGGTTCCCCTTCCCGCTTGGGCCCGGTACACCGGTATCGAGCTCGGAGCTAAGTTTTTCAGTTTTTGTCCTTCGTGACTAGCGTTCACGCTTTTTTTCTCTTTTTCACTGGCAGCCCGGGCTTTTAACCTTACAGGGGCCCTTTTTCCCTGGATGGCTGCCAGCGGGTTCAAGAAGTGTGATCGGTGTAAGAAGCTGTCGTCTCTCACCGACACACATGACTGCTGCCTCCGGTGCCTCGGGCCCGACCATGACCCAGTGGGTCTGTGTCCCATGCGGCAAAATGTCCTCTAAGGCGCTGAGGAGCCGTCAACATCAGCGTGAAAGACTCTTTTCTGACTCCGCATCTGGCCGGGCCCGGACTTCGTCAGAGGCCTCGACATCTCGGGAGTCTGACCCCAAGCACCGTCGAGGCTCCTCTGAAAGGGGGTCTCCTTTGAGGGAACACAGAAGGAAGAAGAAACCCGCGAGGCCAGTGTCGGTTGACGCTCTTGGCTCCTCGAGGGCCAGGTCACTTAGCCTCAACCACCGTCCCGTGTCCTCAGAGTCGGAGAGGCCTGCCAAGTTGCCTCGAGTGGAGCCGGAGTCCCCGAGTCACGTGAGTGCTGTTGTCCTCGTAGACTCCCCTCCGGGGGAGCCGACGTCAGGCCCGACGCCGTAGGGGCCCAAGTTGGGGGCTGCTGAGTCTTCTGAGCTGAGTCTCAGCTTGGCTGCCTTCATGGAGCATCAGCGGGTACTGATCGCCGGTTTGACCGGTGCATCTGCCCTGACCACCGGGACCTCGACGTCCAAGTCGACCCCGGAGGCCAAGCCGATCCTTGAGTTGATGCGGTCTTGAGTCGATCCTCGGCCAAGGTCCCCCTCAGCCTCCCACTCGGGGCCGAGGTGGTCGACGCTGGTGCCCTCGGTGTCGGGGCGAATGGTATCGGTGCCCGCCTGCCCGGCCGGAGCCGCTCAATTCCTCCTCAGAGCCGCTCAATTCCTCCTCGGAGGAGTCAGAGTGGGAGACTGAGGACGAGGAGTCCCCGGATACTTTCCGGACCCGGTGCGTCCCATTGGACTCACCAGAGTCCGAGCCTCAGACACAGTCCACACAGGAGGATACCCGGTTCTCGGACTTCATGCGGGACATGGCCAAAGCCTTGGCCTTCCCCGCGGATCCCAAGGAGGAGCCTCGAGCCGAAGAGCTCGAGGCCCTCCAGTATGACTCTCCGCCTAAGGAGGCCTTTACTGTACCGGTTCTTCCAATGCTGGAACGGCTGCTCTTCCGCATGTGGGAGGCACCGGCCTCAGCGCCGGTTCTCAGCAAATGGGTCGATTCCATTTATTGAGTCCGTAAGAGCCCTGGGTTCCAGAAGGCACAGCTACTGCACCACTCCATGGTTGTGGAATCGGCCATGCATCGTCTGAAGAGTCAGAAGATGCACTCCTCGGTGCCCCACGGCCGGGAGGCCCGGATCCTGGATGCCCTCGGTAGGAAGTGCTTCCAGGGCTCTATGCTGGCGTGCCGTGTCCAGACTTACCAGTTGTACATGGGCATGTACTTTCGGGACCTGGAAAAGGAGATTGCCGGGTTCTCAGCTGGCCTATCCGAGGAACCTTTGCAGAGGTTTAAGTCTTTGTCATCTGGGATTCAAGAGTGCTCTAAGTTTATCTCTCGAGCAGCCTATGGTGGCTTCGATGCTTCGGCCCGAGTAGCCGCGGCCGGCATCGTTGCACGCCGTCAGGCCTGGCTATAGTCATCCGACCTCGAGTCATGGGTACAGGACAAGTTGGTCGATGTCCCCTGCCAAGGTGAGAACCTTTTTGGCAAACCCATGGCTGAAAAGGCTGCAGAACTCGAGTCTGAGATTCTCACCAGGACAAGGCTGTCCAGGAAAACTTCTGCCCCTTCTCAGAAGAAGAAGGGCTCGGGGAAAAAGCCCTTTTACCCGAGGAAGGCTACTGCCTACAAATCCTACCCTCATTTTCAGGCCTCTGCAGCTCCCCATCAGGGTCAGCAGGCCAAGGGGCAGAAAACCCCCAAGCCAACAGCTCTGGCTTCTGCACAGCAGGGAGTGGGGTTTTTGACTCCCATTGCATAGCCTCTCCTCCTCAGCTTGCTCCTCTCAGCACAGGAGGCTGGCTGACACTGTATGCCCACAGGTGGTCAACCATAACAGGGGATACCTGGGTACTGAGCATAGTCCAAAATGGCTATTTGCTCCACTTCAACCAGTTACCCCCCTCCTATTTTCCAGGGGAGCCTCCAAGACTCCCTCTTCACAGGAACCTCCTCCTTCAGGAGTTGGCAAGTCTTCTAAAGGAGCAGGCGGTTGAACTGGTGCCTCACCACCTGAAAGGCCAAGGCTTCTATTCAAGGTACTTTCTGGTAGCAAAAAGGACAGGAGGCCTCAGGCCCATCCTAGACTTGCGAAATCTCAACAAGTTCCTGGAGAGGGAAAAGTTCAAGATGCTTACCCTTGGGATACTGCTGCCCTACCTCCAGCAGGGAGATTGGCTATGCTCCTTAGACCTAAAGGATGCTTATACTCACATCCTCATTCATTCAGACCACAGACAATATCTCAGATTTGTAGTGGGAGGAAATCATTTTCAATACAGAGTACTTCAATTTGGCCTCACCTCCGCCCCCAGGGTTTTCACCAAGTGCCTGGCGTTGGTGGCGGCCTATCTCAGAAACCAGGCCATCTTTGTCTTTCCATACCTGGACGACTGGCTCATCAGGAGTCAGTCTCCACAGGAGGCCAGCCAGGCCACCCTTCGCACTGTTTCTCTTTTTCAGCATCTAGGCTTCGTGGTAAACTTCGCAAAGTCCACTTTGCTCCCCTCACAGAACATGGAGTTCATAGGGGCAAGATTGGATACCCTCCAGGCGAAGGCTTATTTGCCCGAGGACAGGGCCCACAGACTGATGGTGTTGGCCAGTCAGTTCCAGAGCGGTTCTCTGGTCTCCGCCAGAAATTTCCTAAGGCTCTTGGGCTACATGGCATCCACGGTCCATGTAACTCCGAATGCCCGCCTGCACATGCGACCTGCTCAGTGGTGCCTCAGAGCTCAGTGGGTGCAAGCCGCAGGCGACTTGAAAGACAAGATAAGGGTATCCAAACTGCTGACAGCCTCCCTACGGTGGTGGCTGCATCTCCCAAACCTGGTCCAAGGGGGTGCCTTTTCAGGCGCCTCCCCACACACAGGTGCTGACAACCAATGTTTCCCTTCAGGGCTGGGGTGCACATTGCCAGGGGGCTTGCACTCAGGGCCTCTGGTCTCCTGGGGAGTCCACACAGCAGATCAATCTATTGGAATTGCGAGCTATCCGCTTAGCTCTACAGACTTTCTCTCATGTCCTCTCTCACCAGTCTGTCTTAGTCCAGACAGACAATCAAGTGGCAATGTTCTACGTGAACAAGCAAGGGGGCACAGGCTCCAAAATTCTGTGTCAGGAGGCACAGGCCCTGTGCTCCTGTGCAATCGAGCACAACATGATTCTCAAGGCAGTTTATCTGCCTGGCCAGGAAAATTGCCTGGCAGACAGATTGAGCAGGATTCTACAGCCTCACGAATGGCAGTTGAATCCTCTGGTGGTCCAAGGGATCTTTCTAAGATGGGGTCTTCCAGTCATCGATCTCTTTGCGAGTCCACTGAACCGTCAGCTACCCAGGTGCTGTTCCAGACAACCGCATCCTCTGCGAGTAGCAGCAGATGCGTTTCTAATCTCTTGGTCTACGGGCCTACTGTATGCGTTTCCTCCCACGCCTCTAGTGGACCGAACCTTGTTCAAAGTTCTTCAGGACAAGGCCTCGGTGATTCTGGTAGCCCCCAGATGGCCGAGGCAGCCGTGGTTTCCACTCCTTCTGCCGTTGGCGGTGAACACTCCACTCCCTCTGGGGGTGCATCACAATCTCCTGTCTCAGGACCAGGGATCTCTCCTGCACCCCAACCTCAAATCCCTCAATCTGATGGCCTGACTGCTGAAAGGGTAGTTCTAGCCCCCTTACTTCTTCCTAAGGAGGTGGAAGAGGTGGTTTTGGCCTCTAGGAGGCAATCCACTCGGAAATCTGATGCCCTCAAGTGGCGTAGGTTCTCCACCTGGTGTGCTCAGCACCAAGAGGATCCTTTTTTGTGCCTGGTTCCCGTGGTGCTGCAGTACCTGCTCCACCTCTCGGACCTAGGCCTTAATTCCAACTCTGTTCGAGTCCACCTCAGTGCTCTATCGGCACACCACTCACAGGTAGAGGGCCAATCGCTGGCGGGTCACCCCTTGGTGACCCGCTTCCTCAGAGGCCTGTTTCTGCTCAAGCCTCCGATCCGTCCACCAGCCACTGAGTGGGATTTGAATGTGGTCTTGCAGCAACTTACTTGCCCACCGTTTGAGCCGATGGCTACCTGTCATTTACGCTTCCTTTCCTGGAAGATGATGTTCTTAGTGGCTCTTACCTCGGCCAGGCATGGGAGTGATCTACAGGCTCTGGTCTCTGATAGACCGTACACACGGTTCTATCAGAACAGGGTGGTCTTGCGGACTCACCCTAAGTTCCTTCCGAAGGTTGTCTCCTCCTTCCACCTCAATCAGGAGATGGTTCTTCCTACATTCTTCCCCAGGCCGCATGCCAGCCGGGCTGAAACAGTCCTGCATACCCTGGACTGTAGAAGGGTGTTGTCTTTTTACATAGACCGTACGCAGGGGCATCGAAGGGCTACTAAGCTCTTCGTCTCTTTTGACCCTAATAAACTGGGGTTGTCTGTCTCCAAGCGTACGTTGTCCCTTTCGGTAGCGGATTGTATCACCTGGGCATACAGAGCAGCCGGCCTCTCCTTGCAGGGTCGAGTCACGGCCCACTGTGTCAGGGCGAAGACCGCGTCAGTAGCCCACCTCCGCTCTGTTCCGTTGGCAGACATCTGCCGGGCCGCTCCTTGGTCTTCAAGCCATTCTTGCGGCTCACTACTGCCTCGAGAGGGAGTCCTATAGGGACAGTGCTTTCGGGCAGGCGGTACTCCGTAATCTCTTTGAGGTTTAGTCAACTCCTACCCTCCGGCCCTTGTGTTGGGCTACCGTACGGGGGCGTTCTCAGAAATAATTCTTTCACGGATGCTGACACTCTAGAGGGAGCTTATTTTTCAGCTTGGGTTCCCGGTAGCCTGAAGCTGGGGAGTCCCATATGTGAGGACTGACTTCCTGCTTGGTCCTGGAGAAAGAGTAGTTACTCACCTGTAACAGGTGTTCTCCAGGAGCAGCAGCAATCAGTCCTCACGACCCTCCCTCATCCCCTTGGAGTTGCAGTCATATGATTCATTTTGTTTTTGCTGTCTTTTAGCTATGTCATCAGACTGAGGAAGATGGCACCCTTGGGTGGGAAGGGGACCGCGCATGCGCGCTGCATTCCCAAAGGCTTTCTTTGAAAGCTGGGGAAATGCGCCGCACGAGGGCTCCGTTGGCGCCGACGTCACCCATATGTGAGGACTGATTCCTGCTGCTCCTGGAGAACACCTGTTACAGGTGAGTAACTACTCTTTATCATCAGCTTTTGTAAACATTCATCTTTACAGACTACTATCAATGCGATCAGCCACCATAGACCTCATATATATCACAGGTCAGCACCCCAGCGGCACTCTCCATACATATTCTAACTGTTGTTACACACTCTCTTCTTATAACTATACCATATCACCTCCGACCACGAATGATTATTCCTTATGTAAATAATTATTGCATTTCATTGTTATGGTTATCTGTAACTATTCTTTGTAATTGTTCACTGTAAATTGCCTCGCACAGTAGTTAAAATGTTCTCTGTAAACCGCTCTGATTACCTTCACAAAGCGGTATATAAAAACAAACAAACAGCCATGATGTAAAAATGAAATATCAGTATATCAAATTTTGATAAATGTTTTTTTATCACTACCCAAAATTTAGATCATCAATCTTTCCTCTCAACCAGATTTTATAACATGGATTCTAATAAATAATGGTCAGAACAATGGGTTAGATGTTCCCATATAATTCCTAGCCAAATAATTTATACAAATAGATCCCCAAGTCAGAATCACATCTAAGCGATCACCCTTTATATGGGTTGAATGATTATTAATCCATTCCAGTCATAGTGATTAAATATTCCATAAGTTTAACAGAATCTTAATTTCCATTATCTTGTAAATATAAATTCAAATCACAGCTAACTGAAAATTCATTGTAACTTGAATGATGATACCTATCACCTGTTTCCTAAGTTGGGTCAATGAACCAGGTGCCTGGTAAAATAATAAAACCCTCACTGTGTTACTTGGTGAAGGCCCATTTATCTTTAGCATAAAGATCCTTGTCCAGGTGTTGTCAGCTGTACAACCTAATAATCTATATAAACGACAGCAACCCCTCCACTCTTCTTCTCCTTTGGACAGTAAAATAACTTATAAGCTAGTGAGCACATTATGTTAACACTGGACCTTCCTTTTCTGTAAGCCAGGTCTCTGAAATAAGCATTAATTCCAACTGCCTGTCACCTATCAAATCAACTTTGTTACCTACTCATCGTGCATTAACATAAAGGCATGAGATTGGTAAACATTCTTCTTAACATTCCTGCTTTGGTATTTGGTAAAGATGCCTATTTCTAAAATCATTCTTTTCTGTGCCAATAGCTGTTTTCCTCTTATGCACTACGTCCCATTGTCACTTCTATTCCCTTACAATTGTTGAATACAGTTTATCAGAAATTTCTCATTTCTACAACATTTCTCATGTTTCACATCTCCCTCTATGCCCTCCAATCACTAAAAGAGTCTTTCCATCAGTTCAGATTTAATTTTACAGATATTAAAATTTTTGAACCAGCCTCCCTCCAATTTTAATTCCTTTCAAATCTCTCTTCCTCCCCAACAATTTCTTAATGAACTCAATAAAATAATTTGAAAATACAATTAACCTGCCAATCCACAATGACTTAATCTTTTCATTTACGATAATAGAAAATCTCTAGGAACAAGCAGGAATGTAGTCTTCACATATGGGTGACATCAGTACCAATGGAGCCCATGCGGGAACGCTCCCCAGCGTCCAATAGGAAAGCTTTTGGGAGAATCCCACTGCACCTGCGTAGCTGCCTTCCCGCCTTTCCAGCTCTCCTTCCTCAGTTCTTTGTTTTCCGCGGAGCCAACAAGAAGCAATTCCTGTCACCGCAACAAAATTTGGTTTTTTTTCTTATTTTTTGTGGTCGCATCTGCCTTCCCGTCGATGCTGCTACCGACCCCGTTGGTTCTTTCTTTCTTAAAAAAAAAAAAATGTTACTAAGGGAAGAAAACTTTCTTCCTTCAGGGCACATCGATGCCATCTTAGGCTCAGGCCTTTTCCTTTTTCCCAAAATGGAAAAACCAGCCAGTGGTTTTAAGAAGTGTTCCAAATATGGCAGTACAATTTCAGCAATGGACAACCATGACTGGTGTCTAAAATGTTTGGGACCGGATCATCAACCGTCAGGATGTCCTCTCTATAGGAAGATGACAAAGAGAGGCCTACAGAATAGAGCTGTGAAACTGGGCACCCACTTTGCCACCGATGCAACATCTGTACCATCAACATCATCGAGAGCTTCATCTTCCTCTCAAGGATCTCAGGTATAGAAACTTAGGTCTTCATCGAAGACTAGCCGACCCTCCAAGGGTAGATTTCCTCCTAAGCATCGAGATGCCTTGGGCATTTCCCTGGAGGGGGGACACACAGGCCAGACAACCCCGGCAGTAGGTCCTTGCCTCCAAAGCCTTAGTGGGGTCCCAGGGTGCTCCAGAGGCCTCCACCTCCGGAGAGCTCTTGGTGCCATGCTCATGGATAGTGGCCCACAACTCCGGTACTGATACCCAAGCATTGGCAACCTCCATGGATCAACGTATCCTGGCTTTCGAGTGGAGCTTATCGGCCTTACTGGCGGTCTCCATACCGGTAAAGCCTTTACAGTCGATTCTTCAGGCATTAGGACCGATGACGGTACCGAAAGATCCCACATCAACGTTTTTGCTGCTTACCATGCTACCCCCATGCCGGCCCGTTTCCGGTGCCGAGGTTACGGCATTGCAACTTTAGATACCGGCTTTGAGCGGTATCGAGTACGTGCAGAGCGCAAGCACCCTGCCCATCGATACTTTGAGTCTTCCGACTCTGATTCGTCGGACGATGAATCGGCCAATACCCGGGAAATGAGAACTCTCCCAGAGGACCTATCTCCGTCCCCACAACATTGCATGTCGCCTCCGGAGGACATGTCTTTCCAAGACTTTATTCATGATGGTGCTCTGGGTCTGTCCATAATGGTGACTTCAGAGAAAGAACCTAGGGCTGAAGAGCTTGTAATCCTTCAATATCAAGCAGCCCCAAAGGAAGCTGCTACTCTTCCTATTCATCAAATACTTTTATGACCTTAAGCTTCGTATGTGGGAGATGCCCCTAACCATCTCTCAATTTACTCAATGACTCGATACAATGTACCAGGTACCGGAGTGTCCCGGCTTCCAGAAGACGCAAATACCACACCATTCCATGCTGGTGGAATCGGCAATGGGTCGAATAAAAAGTGCTTAGACGCGTTCCTCGAACCCTCCAGGCAGGGAATTGAGAACTCTCAATGTTTTCAGGCCTCCATGTTATCGGCCAGAATCAGTTCCTACATACTCTATATGAGTATGTTCCTTAGGGAGGTGGCTAAGTATTTGGAATTGATGGCTCCTCTTCTCCCTGATGACAAGAGAGCTGATTATCTCACCCTTGTAAAGCATGCCCAAAATGTTTCAAAATTTGTTAACAGGGCAACTTTCGACTGTTTTGAATGCATCAGCAGAACTTCAGCTATATGCATTGGTGCACGCAGGATTGCTTGGCTCCAAGCATCTGATCTTGAACAGTGGGTTCAAGATAAGCTGGGGTAATATACCTTGCATGGGTGAAAACCTTTTTGGCAAGGATTGTCAGGATAAAGTTTCTCAGCTAGAATCTGAGAACACCACTTTTAATAGACTTTCTAGATCTACTGCCAACCCAGCTAAGAAAAAGACATTGAAGAAACCTTTTTTCAATAAGAAAAAGTAGTACTACCCTTCTTACACCCCTGCGGTGCACTGTCCCATCCATGCTTCCCAGAAGGGGCAGCAGCAACCAAAACAGCAGAGAGAGGCTCAGACTCCCAGGTCTCAGCCACCCCAGCAGACCCAACCTCCTCAGGGTCTTTGACTCCTTTCTGGAGAACATAGCCGTCCTGCCTCTGCAGATTTCATATCCCATCCGCATTCCCAGCAGACTGTCACTTTGCCCACAGGTGGCATCTCGTAACATCAGAGCACTGGACTATCTCCATAGTATGGGAAGGGTACAAACTTCACTTCCGAAGTCTACCCCCCCCCCCCCCGTCTCCTCCAAGAGAGTTCTGTTCTCAACCCCCTCTCACCGCTCTGTTGTTGCAGGATGTCACCTCCCTTCTCTCACAGGGTGCATTAGAGGAGGTGCCGCTCTCCCAGTAAGGTCTGGGCTTCTATTCTCCTTACTTCCTCATTCCAAAGAAGACAGGAGGATACAGGCCCATTCTGGACCTCAGAGAACTGAACAAGTATCTACTTCGAGAGAAATTCAAGATGATCTCCTTAGGTACTCTTCTCCCCTATCACCAGAGTCAGGATTGGCTCTGTTCTCTAGATCTAAAGGACGCTGTGACACGGAAGATCTGCCCTGTGACTTTAAAACACAGAAATCTGCTGGGTTTAGCTCAGATTATCTTTATCTTTATCTATCTTCACCTGTTTCAGCAAGCCTTTCAACTTTCACCCGATGGTCCTCCCTGATGTTTCCTCTTTTCTAGTTCAGTGTGTGTTATTGTTAGTTCATAAAGTTGTCTTGTCCTATATTGTTTACCCATCGGCTGTCTACCCACCGTGCTGTTTTGTCCTTTTTAGTAGGGGCCTATTACTTTGGTTGTAATTTTTATGTTTTTAGTAACCTATGTTTTTAACTGACTGGCCCTTTATTTTGTTTTTGTCCTTGTTATGTACTATCCTTTTTTATCTATTTATACTTTTATATTCTTACTTTCCTGTCTTATTTTGGCGTTCTTTTCTTTTTATCCGTGCACTACCAGCCTTTTATTGTACACCGCTTTATATCTCGATGGAAAGCGGTCTATCAAATTTTAAATAAAGATAAAGATAGCTCAGATTCTGACAGGCAGGGAGATCAAAAGCTTCCCAGTTACCATAGGCAACCAAAACAGGCTGAGACACGAGGTCTGAAGTCACGCCTAGCTAGCAAACACTCCCCAGTTAATCAGGAAAACAGTTTTCACATGGGCAAGAAAACGCCCCGAAGGCTGTATAAAGAATATCCAAAGCAAACAGAGTTAGACCAGAGAGATCAGGGAGATCTCGGAGAGCAGGAAGATCACGAGGAACAGGAAGCTGCAGAAGCTTGGCAAGTAAGAGGAAACTTGCAGGTCTCAGACGGAGGTTCTGAATACTCCTATGCTGACTCTGATTTACCTGAGCCTTGGAGCAGAAAGCCAAGGAGGAATTTGCAAAGGGAAACAAAGCTACCTGCAACAAGAGGGATTAGTTACAGGAAATACTCACCTCTGACGCAGTGTGATTTTCCCAGGCACAGAGCTCAGTGGAAGGAACGTGAGGCAGCTGGTAAGAAGCCATATATAATTGAAAAGCAGAGCTGCTTGAAATTCTTATAACCTTGTGAGAGGGAAAGTAATTCGGTTGAAGATATTTGTATGAGTGATGAGGATGAATGTATGCCTCTAAAACCCTGCAGAAGACTTCCAAGAGAAAAGTCTGTCAGGACCAGAACAGGACAGTGTTATGAGCTAATGCCAGGCACAAGAGGTAGGAGATTGAAAAGCTGCAAAGAGAAAGCAGGTTTAAACAGAGCTGTTTCTCCGTCCTGCTTTTACAAGCTGTCTGATAACTACCGGCCTTATTGTGGAGAGGGCTGTGTTGAAAGCTCAGAGACTGATTTGAGGAGGTTTCAAACTTTCTGCCCTAGAGAAAATAATGTGGTTGAAGAACCAATGATTACAGAGCCAAGTAGCTTAAATCCCTGTATTGAGGACATGGATTGCTCTTTGTTAATGGCTGATATAAGTTCGCTGTGCTAGCTAAAGACAAGAGTGCCTTGTAGAGAGCTGAATGAGCACAGAAGAGACTGTCAGCATTTTCATTTGGATTCTGTTTATTATTATTCCTGTTTTTGTTCAAGCGAGAAGCTGTGTTTTGTTTTCACCTTCAGTTGGCCAGAAGCATGGCTGTATTTTAAGTTCTTGTGTTTTTGTACTGTTTTGAAAATCCAAACCCCGGGAGGGGAATAAAATCCTTCTTAAACCTGACCACTCAGTCTCAACTACTCCTTTTCATAAAGAAAGGTCAGGCCCAGCAGTGTGACTGGCTGCCTACGCCTCAGTCCAGCCACTGCTGGTGACAACGCATATACTCACATTCTTATTCATGCAGAACACAGAAGGTTCCTGCGTTTCCTGTTCCAGGGGGAAACATTATCAGTACAGAGTCTTGCCTTTCGGCCTCGCCTCTGCCCCAATAGTCTTTACAAAGTGCATGGCCGCGGTAGCTGCATTCTTAGGGACTCTAGGGATATTTGTCTTCCCCTACTTAGACGACTGGCTTAGTCGAGCAAGCACATCTCTAGAGGCCAATCTTTCTCATGCACCATGCAGGTGCTGCAACACTTGGGATTTGTAATAAATCTTCCAAAGTCCCAACTCATTCCCTCTTAAACTCTAGAGTTCATAGGGGCTCTCCTAGACACTCAGAATCAAGGACCTTTCTGCCCCAAGCCTGCTGTGCTCGACTCATTCAGCTTGCATCTCGAGCATGCCTCAAGACCTTTCTCACTGCTCGAGTAATGCTGCAACTCCTGGGCCATATGGCATTAACTGTACATGTTGTTCCATAAGCTCGTCTGCATATGCATGCAGCTCAATGGACCCTGGCTTCCCAGTGGTCTCAGGCATCCGGTCACTTGGGAGACAGAATAATGCTCTCTACACGTCTCATCTTGTGTCTCCAGTTATGGCAATCCTCAGAACACCACCATGTAGGATCACCTTTTCAGATGCCTCCACATCAATGTACCCTGACGACGGATGCGTCCAAATTGGGCTGGGGAGCTCATCTGGACAACCTCTCCACTCAGGCTCTTTGGTCTCATCAGGAGTCACAACTCCACATAAATCTGCTGGAACTCGGAGCCATCCACAATGTTCTCAAGGTGTTCCACGACCACCTTCACTTCTGCACAGTTCTAGTCCAGACGGACAATCAAGTAGCCATGTTCTACTTGAGCAAGCAGGGCAGAACAGGCTCTTGGACGCTTTGCAACAAAGCCCTACACCTGTGGTCCTTCGCCATACAGCATGGGGTTCACCTACTTGCGGTGTATCTTTCAGGCAAACAGAATCTCTTGGCGGACAAACTCAGTCAAGTCCTGCTACCCCACAAGTGGTCTCTCCATGCAGACAGGGTTGCTCACATTTTTCAGATCTGGGGAACCCCAGACATAGACCTGTTTGCAAGTCCTCAGAATGCCAAACCTCCCCGCTTCTGCTCCAGAACACCTGCTCAGAACAACCAGGGGCTAGATGCCTTTCACCTTCACTGGGGTCAAGGCTTCCTATATGCCTTCCCTCCCATTCCCTTCATCCCCAAAACTCTTTTTAAACTCCAGAGAGACAAGGGCTACATGATTCTTATAGCCCCACGTTGCCCACGACAAACGTGGTATCCTCTGCTTCTACGTCTCTCTCAAGTTCAACCAGTAGATTTGAGGCTGCTCCAGATCTTCTCTCACAGGAGGATGGAACACTGATGCATCCCAGTTTGCAGTCCCTATATCTTACAGCATGGCTGCTGAAGGCATAGCCTTCCCGGACATCAGCCTCTCTCAACAGGTGAAAGCTATCCTTTTAGCTTCTAGGAAACCTTCCACAAGGTGCTCCTACGCCTTCAAGTGGCGTAGATTCTCAGGTGTTTGGAAAAGGATCTTAACCCCTTTTCAGCTCCGGTGGATGCATTACTTGAATATCTTCTCCACCTCTCGTCTTCTGGACTCAAAACCAATTCAGTAGGTGTCCACCTAAGTACAACACTACGGAAGCAACAAATCACGCAAAGCAGAGAAAAGCCAGTCCAAGGCGTGATAAATGGAAAGACAGAGTCCTTTATTGAGCCTTTGACCGCCCGACACAGGCCGTGTTTTGTCACCCTTTGTCAGGGGCTAGCCAGGCAAAAACTAAAAACATAAATGTACAAATATTTAAAATTATAAAAGAACAGACAAACAAACCATTAAATAAGTACAATAAATACAGTTAAATAGTATCATAGAACAATGAACAAATAGTAATAAAATGTAAAACCAAATAAAACTGGTATGCTCAGGACCAAAGACAAATGTAAGAACGTGTGAATGTGTAGCTACTTATAAATAAATGCACATAAATACCAACCTCTGTTGAAGGAAGTGAGAAAAGTCTTACTTCATGCTGTTATAAGAATGTCTAGGTAAGCATTTACACTAAAAAACTTAAATAGTCAGATTAGAAACATATTAAAATGACATATGGCATAAATATACATATGAATAAATAAAACAATCAAAAAGGTAGAAAAAAAGAGAGAGGGAGGAGGCAGGATATGGAGTAAACATAAAATGTATAACTTGGTATGGCAACGAACAGTGCAGGAGATATAATCAATAGAAATGGCAGGAGTCAGTAAACAATGTAGCTAAAAAAAAGGGAGGGGGGAAATGACTGATTCTGAACTCCAGTTAAAATACAGCAAACGGATTTGTCGATACATGACCTAATACTGGAACTAATACAAAGAAGCTGATGCACATGGACTTCAGACATAAAAGGGACAAATAAATAAATCTAATACATACAGAAATCGTGTATTAAAAGAGAATCAAACTTCTAAGGCAAAAAGGGGCGATGCAATTGTAAACAGAAAAATGATAAGAGAGAATGTCACCAGCAAATGGTGCATAGAGTTTAAAACATAAGGGATGTGTCATAGCGCTGGTGAATATGAATGTGCTCATGAGGTCATAAAAAATAAATAAAGGGAAAATTAAAACCAGGATCTAAAAATATCACAAAGTTTAAAAAAGACCGAATGTATAACTCAATCGGGACCAAACATGTAAACTGCATGCATAAAGGATGATTCCGGGTTCAAATTTCATCATATAACGTTAAAAAACCTTCAATCCAAGGATATACATTGAAAATTATGATGATGATAACATTAAAAAACCGTGACCATGAAGAAAAAGTTACCTTTTTAGAGCTGCCATCTATGCTCTGTAGACCCGCAGCAGGCTAAAAAACGCCGACACATGCGCTTAAAAAACAAAAGGTAAAAGGGGGCAGAGTAAAAACGTCTGGCGGGACTAATGAAGGAACCCTTGTGAAGAAGAATAAATGAAAAATAAAAATGCAATCAGGATCATATGAGCTGAAAAAAGGGGGGACTTTAAAAACTATATATAAAAAACAGAATATGCACTACAACAAACCTTTAAAAAACAAGAGGTAAAAGGGGACGGAGTAAACACGTCTGAGGGAACTCTTGTAAAGAAGAATAAAAATGCAACCAGGATCATGTAAGCTGGAAGAGGGGGAGGGGGGGGGTGTTAAAAACTGTATAAAACCTACAACAAACCTTTTAGATAAGAATTAACAATTGTAATCATAACAAGTGGAACCCAAAAGGAGGGGTCAAGGGCATATGGGCAAATGATGATCAGGATTGTGGTGTGTATTGTCAAGGTACTGCTACCACCGTCCCTATTAGGCGGTTGCCTAGGGCCGTGAGGTGCAGGTTGCCTTTATAAAGAATAGTCTGTAGCAGTGTGTTAAAGGCAAAATATAATGAGGTTTTATTCCCCTTCCCTTGTGGGTTTCTGTTTTTCTCATACAGCAACAAAGAACTTAAACAAAACTGTTTCTTCACAGCAAAATAAAATGTACCTTTTCCAAACAGGTATAACAAGGTTCTTGCTTCCTTAATTAACAAAGAGACGTAATCTCATCCGAGATACATAGCGTGCAATCCATAGCATTGGAATCAATGTCCTGGTTAGTGTTTTCCCATTGCATTTGCTCACCGTCAGAAATTGTAAATGGGTAACATTCACCACAGCTATTATTTACACAACTCTCTCGAGAGGCAGCAGTTCTTAAGGCTGGAAACTGTTCTGCATAAGGAGGGTCCTGGAGACCTGTACTGAAGCCTTTTTCTCTGAGGCTTCCCCTTTCTCTCCACCAAGGATTATCCTCCCAATTATTAGCTCTCACTTTCCTAGCCGAGCCCACCTCTTGCCCTCTAGAGAAATGGATGTACTTAGCTCTGCTTCTGGGGTGGCTGGCTTCCACTCCTTCCTCTGTAAACCAGGCTCCTTTATTTGGGCTGTAGCCTGCTTTTCCCCAAGAGTTCCACTCAGCAGTTGTCTGGTCTGGGCTGTAGTAACTTCCAGGAAAGGTTTCCCTTCTACTGCTACTTGCTGTCGGGACCCAGCTGGTGCTTCCTGGACCCAGCAAGCTCTCCTGCTTGTGACCTCTGCCCTCCAGCTGCTTACTCACTCTCCACGGGACGATGCCCCCTCTGGCTTGGGAGACTTGTGCACGAGCACTTCCAGCTCTCTCTGTGTCAGCTGCTCTTCCTTTTTCTATACCTCCCTCTGTGGCACCTCTCTTTGCTGCTCCTCCCTTGGTTGCACCTCCCCTTGCTGCTCCCCCTACTGGGATTTCCCCAGCCACTTTTATCCTCCTGGCTCCTGCACGTTGTATGTGCTTCCTTGCCCAGGTGGACGTAATTAGCTTTCTGGCTTTCTACTGCGTCACACCCAGTGTAGGGAAAGTTTGTTCTACTATTCTCTGGCTCCTTATAACCTGAATATGCTTTCTGCCCAGGTGACTGTAAGGTAAGCTCTTCCTTTTCTCCTGTACCCATGGGTTCTGTGCTGGCCACTGTATCACAGTATAAATACATAAAGTCAAACACATGATAAAAATACAATGGTAAACTAAAAATGAAGGATCTCGTAAAGAAATACCTTTTTAGGTAACGAAGAATGGAATTGTATACCAACACTGTAAAAAAGCAAATAAATAGTTAAAAGCATAACAACCTATAGGTCACCCATAAAGAGAAATAAAATAGGTATACCAAAAAAACTAATATCAGTTTAAAAGGAACCAAACCTTGTAAATAAAATGCCTTAATGAAGAACAAAGAATGTAATTATGTGACAACACTGTTAAAGGAATGAATAAAAATACATAATAAATAGAAAATAGATAATTAGAAACATAACACCCCGTAGAACAACCATAAAAGGGAATAAAATCAAATATACCAAAAGACTAATGTCAGTGGAAAGGAGATGGTCAGAAAACCAGTTAAACACGAGAGTGTGAAGTAAGACTCAAAAGAACAGGGATGGGTTGATAGGTAAAAAGATCCATCGGAAGAGATGTAAACGAGAGACTATGTAACCAAATAAAATTGTAGATCAAAGAAAAACTGACAAATCTCTATCTAAATTCAATCCTGCGGGAGCCATAGTATCTAATTGAAAAATGAATCTCTGCTCAAGTCTCATGATGGTTTTATTGGTGTCTCCACCTCTCCAGTTAGCCTTCACTTTTTTAATAACAAAAAACTTTAGATCCATAATTTTATGGTGAGCATCTAACCAATGCTGGACTAAGGGTTTGTCAACCAGTTCACGTTTTATGCAACTTTTGTGTTCCACTATTCTGGTTCTTATACTACGGGTAGTTTTACCTACATATAATTTTCTGCAGGGGCACTGAACTACATAAATGACATTCTTCGTTTCACAATTGGCAAAGTCATCAATATAAAATATCTGATTAGTGAAAGGATGGACAAAAGAATTGCGTATAGGTAAAGAATTTAAACATACTGAACATTTACCGCATTGGAATTGCCCTTTAAATTTTGACAATAACTTTCTTTCAGTGAAAGCAGAAGGTACCAAAAGGTTATGCAAATTAACATTACGTTTATGTGCCACAGTAAGTTTTAAATTTTGAGATGCAGGAAGAGTTTGTAGCAAGTGCCACTCTCTCTGTAGAATCTTTGAACCCCTAGCCACTACTTCTCTGAAGTTTCTCACCTGAAAGGTCACCTTCCTTATCGCCCTCACTTCAGCAAGGCACATCAGTGAGCTTCAGGCTTTGTTGGCTGATCCTCCTTATACACGATTCCACCATGATAAGGTAATCCTTAGGACTCATCCTCACTTTGTCAAAGGTGGTCTCGCCCTTTCACTTAAACCAGTCGGTGTACCTCCCTGTTTTTTTCCCTAGACCTCATTCCTCTAGGGCAGAAGTAACCCTTCATATTCTGGATTGCAAACGTTCTTTGGCCTTTTATCTCCAGAGAACTCGGGATCACAGAAAAGCTTCCCAACTTTTCATCACTTTTGACTTGTCACCTAGGACTACCAATATCCAAGCAAGCTCTCTCCAGATGGATAGCAGATTGTATCTCCTTTGCTTATGACAATGCAGGACTTTCTCTTGAGGGTCGCATCACTGCACATAATGTTTGGGCAATGGTTACCTCCATGGCAAATCTATGCACTGTAGCGATTGATGAGATATGCAAGACAGCATCCCGGTCCTCTGTCCATACTTTTGCTACTCACTATTGCCTGGACAAGGACTCCCGCTGGGATGCCTCGTTTTGCCAAGCTGTTCTCCAGCATTTCTTTCAGACTTAGATCAACTCTTACCCCCCCCCCCAAGGTCCTGGGTTTTGATACCAGACATCCTTGGAGGATATATGACCTACTACTTAGGCCTGTGTTCCACAGCTCACTCTGAGGTCATCTCTCTGGCATCTCCAAGCTAGGGAGTCCCATATGTGAAGACTACATTCCTGCTTGTTCCTGAAGATAGTGTAGTTACTCACCTGTAACAGGTGATCTCTGGGAACAGCAGGAATTTAGTCTTCACAACCCACCCTCCTCCCCTAGGAGTTGTACTTTTCCTCCTCTTCTCCTTCTCTCCTTTTATCTCAGCTACAAACTCAACTGAGGAGGGAGAGCTGGAAAGGCTTGAAGGCAGATACGCAGGTGCAGTGGGATTCTCCCAAAAGCTTTCATATTGGACACTGGGGAGCATTCCCACGCGGGCTCTGTCGGTACCAACGTCACCCATATGTGAAGACTAAATCCCTGCTGTTCCCAGAGATCACCTGTTACAGGTGAGTAACTACGCTATCAGTTTTACTTAAAAACACAATAAATCACTACCATTTCCAATTATTTTTATTTATTTATATTATTTCTATACTGCGCTCTTTAAAATCAGCGCGGTTTACATGTAACAACAAATTGTACCCTGCCATGTGCATTTACACCAGCTCTAGGCTACGATGTACAGCTCTAATGTACATCGCAGCAGAGCATGCGATGTACATTACAGAGAACAGGTTTATACAACTTGGGTTTAACAGGGGTAACTATATACAACTATGTGCAACTGAGCTGTTCGTCAACAGGTATGCCACAGGTACTGCTATGGAATACACGACACACTGAACTACTTACATATTAGGTTATATACAAGTTTGGGCAGTCGTATTCAGACTGTGGGTATGTTATCATGCCCTGGGTGTATCGGTGGTGTCATTGTGGTGGGTGGGGGTAAGCTTGGTTGTGTTGGGCAGGGAGTACTGCAGGAGGAATAAATGGTTCTTCAGTGCCTTCCGAAATTGGGCGAGGTCACTTATTGCCCGGATGGGGGTTGGGAGGGCATTCCAGAGTGTAGGTGCGAAAAATACAAATGCTCTGTTCCTTACTGACTGGGAGCATTTTGTTATTGCTCTAGGGATTACAAGGGTGTTTACAGCGAATGACCTTCTGGCCCTGTTTGCAGGTATGGGGAGGATAAGGTTTGTTAGGGAAATGGAGGATAGGTTGTTGATGACCTTGAAAGTCATTAGTAAAACTTTGAAAGTGAGTCTGCAGTGGATCGGCAACCAGTGGAGGTGTTTTAGGACAGGAGTTATGTGGTCCCTTCTGGAGGCTCCATGCAGGACTCGGGCGGCTGCGTTCATTGCCAGCTGCAGGGGGTTCAGGGTGTTTTTGGGAGTCCCTGCAGAATAGCGTTGGCATAATGGAAGTGCGGGGTTACCAATGCTTGGAAAATTGTCCGGAAATCATCTAGTTCCAATAAGGGTCGCAGGTGGCGGATGGTTCGTATCTTATGATAGATTGCTCTGACTGTATTGCTTATGTGTGCTTTCATGTCAAGATGCTGGTCAAGGGTGATTCCCAAGTAGCGGATGCTGTGCTTGCTCAAGAGCTCCTTTGTCACAGTATCACCCATAGTCCTCCTAAGTCTCTGTTAAGGGCCATGTCTAAGGGCTCTTTGACTTGGCCCACCAGGTAGTAGCCCTCCTATGGCCTTGCTTTTGTACTAGTGCTCTGTTCCCTAGTGATGATGCTCCTTTGCAGGGTAGAGCCTCAGATGCTGTTAGCTGCCTCTTTATGGAAATAGGCAGGCATATTGCTCATGGCACAATTGAAATCAAGGAGAGGCTTCACATATGTGTGACACTGGCATCGATAGAGCCCAGCGCGGGAACACTCCCCGGCATCCAATAGGAATGCTTTTGGGACTGTTGCTACACGCATGTGTGCCTGCCTTCTTACCTTCCCTCCTGTTCTCCTCAGTCATCTTTTTTCTGCAGAACCCTTGGAACCTTGTTCCTGTTTCGCCGCGTCAAGAGACTTCTAAGTTTTTACTGGTACTGTCGAGTACATTAGTTTTTGTCTTCCAGTCCACCGACTCGACTCCTTGTCGATTCCAGTGTCCTTTTGATTGTTTTTTCTTTAATTAATTATTTGGTCTTTTTAAACTAATTTTACTTTGACTATTTTTCGGCCTAGTGCCCACACAGGCACTATTGCCCAGTTTGATCTTACTGCCGTTCTTTTTCCAACAATGGAAAAGTCCCGGCGTGGTTTTAAGAAATGCTCAAAGTGCTCCAGTACCATATATCTAACTGATGAGCATGACTGGTATCTTAAGTGTTTAGACCCACACCACGATGTACAGTTTTGTTCCCCCTGTTGCCATATGACTTCCAGAGGGAGAAAGAACCAAGGCAAACAGAAGACTAAGCTGTTTCCAGCATACTCAGCTCTTTTGGTGCACTCTTCGGAGACGTCAACTCCATCGAAAACATCCCAGGCTTCCAAGTCATCATCGACACACAGACAGAGAAGCATCGCTCAGAGTCCCCAGAGCATCTTAAGAAGACATCGGCTTCAGCATAGAGGTCAGCATCGATAACTGACACCAAGCACCGGCATTGGCACTGATCGCACTCCGATGCAGACCGTCCAGCTAAACAACTCCAGTGGGAGGCTTCACCATCCAAAGCCTTACAGGGGTTAGGGGATGACCCCGAGGCTCAGTCCTCGGTGGAGCCCCCTTTACCAGCATCAGGAGTTGTAACCTAGAGTGCAGTATCTGGAGCCACTTTTTCCCCCAGTACCATTGCTTGATGACCAGGTCATCACATCGAGCTCAGCATCACAGCAATTAAAGCTGCATTGGCACCAATGTCCTCAATGTTTCCACAGCAGCTATCGATAACCTCCGTCTATGTTGGAGGTATCTATGCAGCAGCATCCGGAGCTACTAATACCGCAGTCTCCACCCACTGAACGTTGCTTGACAGAGCAACTGGTGCCGCGATCCTCCAAACCATCCACATCGAAACACCCTACGTCTTCTGACCATCAAAGGTATCGAGGCCCAGACCAGGGATTACTTTGACTTTCTGTTGGCCTCCGGTTCCAAAATATCCGACTAGGAGTCCACTGATACCGATCCACATCGAGATATACCATCGGATCCATTGCCTCCCTATGAGAGATGATCATCTCCCAAAGAGATGTCCTTCCAGGACTTTATAAACAATATGGAAGCTGCCCTATAGGTATCAGTGGCTACTGACCAGAAGTGAGGGATGAAGAAATGGATATTCTTCAATATCCCTCTGCACCGAAGGAGGCTGAAACCCTCCCGGTGCATAACATCCTAAACAACTTAATGACTCAGATGTGGGAGGCTCCCATGTCGACACCGGCAGTCAGTAAACGTCTGGATACCCTTTATAGGGTGCCACACTCTCCAGGTTTCCAAAAGCCACAACTTCCATACCATTTCATGATGGTTGAGTCAGCCATGAGAATGATTAAAAGCTAGAAGAACCACTCCTCGGTACCTCCAGGCAGAGAAGCAAGAACCCTCGATACCTTTGTTAGGAAAGCTTTTCAAGCAACAATGCTTGCCTCCCGGGTTGACTCATACATGCTATATACATGGGCATGTTCCATAAGAATGTGACTAGAGACCTGGCTGAGTTCACAGCCCTGCTACCTTCTGACAAACAAGCATCTCATCACGTACTAGTATATCATGCCCAAAATAGCTCGAAATGCCTGACAAGGGCAGTGTTTGTTGCTTTTGAAACCAACACCAGGGCAGATGCAGTCTGCCTTGGTGCTAGGCAGATGGTCTGGCTTCAAGCATCTGATCTGTTACAGTGGGTCCAGGATAACTTGACCAACATTTCCTGTAATGGAAAAACCCTCTTTGGCCAGAGGTGGAAAGAAAAGGCAGGGGAGATAGAATCTGACAACCTCACAATGCAGAGGCTCTTAAGAAAAACAGCAGATTCTTCCAAGAAGAAACCCGCTGCCAAAAAACCATTTTACCCAAAGAAAAAGAGGCTCTACCCTCCCTACCATGCCTACCCAAACTACTCTGCTCCTTAACAACAGCAGAGACAACAGAATACTAAGCAACCTCAAAAAGCTTAGGTAGCTAAATCACAACCTTCCCCTGCACCTCAGCCCACCCAGAATTTTTGACTCTTTTCAAGAGAACATAGCCAGTTGTCCCATAGAATCCCCTTCCCTAATTCCAGGGAGATTGGTTTATTTTGCGCATCAATGGGGCTTCATCACCTCAGGATCTTAAAGCTAGTCAGCAGTGGCCTAAAGCTCCACTTCAAGGAGCTCCCACCCATTCTTTTGTGACCCAATCCTGTGTGGATCTCCAACACACATCCTTAATACAACAGGAGATTCACTCTCACATAGGGAGCAATAGAGCTAAGACCAGAATCCATTCAAAAGCAAGGGTCTTAGACTTTAGGAAAACTAACTTTGCCAAGATGGGCCAATACCTCAGGGAGTCATTAGCGGGATGGGAACAGCTAGGGGATGTAGAAAAACAGTGGGCAAAGCTGAAAGGGGATATTTTAAGGGCAACCAACCTTTTTGTTAAAATGGTAAATAAAGGTAAAAGGAAAAGGAGACCACTATGACTTTCAAAAGAAGTAGCTGAAAAGGTGAAGAAAAAGAGGGAGGCCTTCATGAAATTCAAGAGATCACAGAGAGAGGAAGACAGGCAATTATATTTGGAAAAACTTAGCGAAGCTAGCAAAGTAGTCAGGAAAGCAAAGATTCAAAGAGAGGAGGAAATAGCCAATGCAATAAAATGGGGGGATAAGACATTTTTCAGAGATGTTAGTGAGAAGAGGAAGGGCAAAAGTGGTATTGTCAGACTCGAGGGTGAAGGGGAAGAATATGTAGAAGCTAATGAAGCGGAATTGCTTAACAAATATTTCTGTTCTGTGTTCACAGATGAAGAACCAGGAACCACGACCTCAGAAAACACCCACAAACAGCAACAGAAGCGAGGGGCTTCTTGAACAATTTTCAGAAGACTGTGTTCGTGAGAAACTAGAGCTCAACTTAAAGTAGACAAAGCGATGGGACCGGATGGGATACATCCTAGAATACTGATGGAACTTGGGGACATTCTAGCAGCTCCACTGACTGACCTTTTCAATGCCTCGTTGGAGTCAGGAGTGGTGCCAAAGGACTGGAGAGAGGCTGTGGCTACCTTTACACAAAAGCGGAAGTAAGGATGTGGTTGAAAACTACAGGCCGGTTAGTTTAACTTCGGTGGAAATGCTGCTGAATTATTGGAAACGCTGCTGAAAGAGAAAATAGTGAGGTTTCTGGAGTCCAGCGGATTACAGGATCTGAGGCAGCATGGATTCACCAGAGGCAGGTCTTGTCAGACAAATCTGATTAATCTCTTTGACTGGGTGACCAGGGAGTTGGACCGAGGGAAAGCGCTAGATGTGGTGTATTTAGATTTCAGTAAAGCCTTTGACACCATTCCTCGCAGGCGTCTTATAAACAAACTGAGCACCCTAGGGATGGACTCTGAAGTTACTGTTTGGGTTAGAAATTGGTTGGGTGGGAGGCGACAAAGAGTACAGGTAAATGGAGCTCACTCTGAGGAGAAGGAAGTTACCAGTGGTGTGCCCCAGGGATCTGTCCTTGGTCCGATTCTTTTTAACGTCTTTGTTAGTGATATAGCAGAAGGGCTGTCGGGTAAGTTTTGCCTCTTTGCGGATGATACCAAAATCTGCAATAAAGTAGATACCCAGGAAGGTGAAGATAACATGAGGAAGGATCTAGCTTAGTTTGAAGAATGGTCTAGAATTTGGCAGCTGGGATTTAATGTTAAAAAATGCAAGGTCATGCATTTGGGCTGCAGCAATCCAAGGGAGCAATATAGTATAGGGGGTGAAGTACTTTTGTCCACTAAAGAAGAGCGGGACCTAAGCGTGGTTGTGTCTGAAGATCTTGTCGACTGTTTAAAGTGGCTAAACAGGTAGAAAAGGCGACAGCAAAAGCTAGAAGGATGCTTGAGTGCATATGGAGAGGAATGGCTAGCAGAAAAAAGGAGGTGATAGTGCCTCTGTATAAGTCTTTGGTGCAGCCTCATTTGGAGTATTGTGTGCAATTCTGGAGACCGCACCTTCAAAAGGATATAAACAGGATGGAGTCAGTACAGAGAGTGGCTACTAAAATGGTTAGTGGTTTTCATTATAAAGCATATGTGGACAGACTTAAGGATCTTAATATGTACACATTAGAGGAAAGGCGGGATAGGGGTGTTCTCCAGGACCAAGCAGGAAGTCAGTCCTCACACATGGGTGACGTCGGCGGAGCATTTCCCCAGCTTTCATAGAAAGCCTTCGGGAATGCAGCGCGCATGCGCGGTCCCCTTCCCGCCCAAGGGTGCCATCTTGCTCAGTCTTCTTTTTTCCGCGGAGCCCGACTGATGTATATTCATTTCACCCGAGGAAGAAGTTGATTTTTTCTGCGTTAACCTGTTTTTCTTCGGTTCGACGCCGGTTTCCCTTTCCCGCCTGGGCCCGATACGTCGGTATCGAGCCCGGATCTCTCTTTCGGTTTTTGTCCTTAGTGACTAGCATTCGCGCCATTTTTTCTTTTTTCACTGGCAGCCCTGTCTTTTGACCTTGCAGGGGCCCTTTTTCCCCCAATGGCTGCCAGTGGGTTTAAAAAGTGTGATCGGTGCAAGAAACTTATGTCTCTCACCGACACACATGACTGCTGCCTCCAGTGCCTCGGACCCGATCATGACCCGATGATCTGTGGTCCGTGTGGGAAAATGTCCTCTAAGGCATTACGGAGTCGGCAGCACCAAAAGGAAAGAATCTTCTCTGACTCCGCGTCTGGTCGGGCCCGGACCTCATCAGAGGCCTCGACATCTCGGGACTTCGGCCCCGAGCAGCGTCGAGGCTCCTCTGAAAAGGGGTCTCCCTTGCGGGAGCATCGTAAGAAGAAAAAACCTGCGAGGGCGTCGTCGGTGGACACACTTGGCTCCTCGAGGGCCAAGTCGCATAGCCCCGAGCACCGTCCCGGGTCTTCGGAGTCGGAGAGGCCTGCAAAACAACCTCGTGTGGAGATGGAGTCCCCGGGTCACGTGAGTACTGTAGTCCTCGTGGACTCACCTCCAGGGGAGCCGACGTCGGGCCCGGCACCGTCGGGGGCTGCTGAGTCTCCTGGGCTCGGACTCAGGTTGACAGCCTTGGAGAGCAGCTTGGCTGCCTTCATGGAACAGCAGCGGGCACTGATCGCCGGTCTCACCAGTGCATCTGCCCCGACCACCGGGACATCAACGTCCAAGTCGACCCCGGAGGCCGAGCCGATCCTTGAGTCCATGCGAGCTCGAGTCGATCTTCGGCCTAGGTCCCCCTCGGCCTCCCGTTCGGGACCGAGGTTGTCGACGCCGGTACCCTCGGTTCGGGGGGGATGGAATCGATGCCTGCCCGACTGGAGCCGCTCAATTCCTCCTCGGAGGAGTCCGGCTGGGAGACGGAGGATGAGGAGTCGCCCGACACCTTTCGGACTCGGTGCGTTCCTTCGGACTCGCCCGAGTCCGAGCCTCGGAGAAGGTTCCCCCCGGAGGATACCTGGTTCTCGGATTTTGTGCGGGACATGGCCAAGGCTTTGGCATTCCCTGCGGATCCCGAGGAGGAGCCGAGGAGCTCGAGGCCCTACAGTATGACTCTCCTCCGAAGGAGGCTTTTACTGTTCCGGTTCCTCCTATGCTGGAACGGTTGCTCTTCCGCATGTGGGAGGTGCCGGCCTCGACGCCGGTTTTGAGCAAGCGGGTCGATTCCATCTATGGAGTCCGCAAGAGCCCCAGGTTCCAAAAGGCACAATTACCGCACCACTCCATGGTTGTGGAATTGGCCATGCATCATCTGAAGAGTCAGAAGATGCACTCCTCGGTGCCTCCCAGCCGGGAGGCCCAGAACCTGGATGCCCTCGGTAAGAAGTGCTTCCAGGGCTCTATGCTTGCTTGCCGTGTCCAGACCTACCAGCTGTACATAGGCATGTACCTTCGAGACCTGGCGAAGGAGATTGCCGGGTTCTCTGCTGGTCTCTCCGAGGAACCTTTGCAGAGGTTCAATGCTCTGTCCTTGGGTATTCGTGAGTGCTCGAAGTTTATATCTCGAGCAGCCTATGATGGCTTCGAGGCTTTGGCCCGAGTAGCCGTGGCCGGCATCGGTGCATGCCGTCAGGCTTGGCTACAGTCATCGGACCTCGAGCCATGGGTGCAGGACAAGTTGGTCGATGTCCCCTGCCGAGGTGAAAACCTCTTTGGCAAGCCCATGGCTGACAAGGCTGCAGAACTCAAGACCGAGACTCTTACTCGGACAAGGCTGTCCAGAAAAACCTCTGCCCCTTCTCAGCAGGCTAAGGGGCAGGATCAGCAGGCCAAGGGGCAGGGTCATGGGCCCCGTAGGCAGAAGGCCCCCAAGCCTTCTACTCCGGCTCCTGCTCAGCAGGGAGGGGGATTTTGACTGCATTGGCATAGCCTCTCCTCCTCAGCTGGCTCCCATCAGCACTGGAGGCAGGCTGGCCCTGTTTGCCCACAGATGGTCAGCCGTCACAAGGGATACCTGGGTTCTAAGTATAGTCCAGAAGGGCTATCCTCGTCCACTTCCACCAGGTACCCCCCTCCTATTTTCCATGGGAGCCTCCCAGACTCCCTCTGCACAGGGACTTACTCCTGCAGGAGCTGGCAGGTCTTCTAAAGGAACAGGCAGTGGAACCGGTGCCCCACCACCTGAGAGGTCACGGCTTCTATTCCAGGTTCTTCCTGGTACCAAAGAGAACAGGAGGCCTCAGACCCATCCTAGACTTGCGAAACCTGAACAAGTTCCTGGAGAGGGAAAAGTTCAAGATGCTTACCCTTGGAATCCTGCTGCCCTACCTCCAGCAGGGAGATTGGCTATGCTCCTTAGATCTAAAGGATGCTTATACTCACATCCTTATTCATCCAGACCACAGACAATATCTCAGATTTGTAGTGGGAGGAAACCATTATCAGTACAGAGTACTGCCTTTTGGCCTTACATCCGCCCCCAGGGTATTCACCAAGTGCCTGGCGGTGGTGGACGGCTTACCTCAGGGTTCAGGGCCTCTTTGTCTTTCCATATCTGGACGATTGGCTCATCAGTGGTCAGTTCCCGCAAGAGGCCAATCAAGCCACCCTTCGCACTGCCGCTCTGCTTCAGCACCTGGGGTTTGTCATAAACTTCGCAAAGTCCAGTTTGCATCCCTCCCAGAACATGGAGTTCATAGGAGCTCGACTGGGCACCTTTCAGGCAAAGGCCTTTCTACCAGTGGACAGGGCACACAGATTGATGGCTCTAGCCAGCTATTCCACAGCAATTCTCTGGTCTCCGCCAGACAATTCCTGAGGCTCTTAGGCCACATGGCATCCACGGTCCATGTGACTCCAAATGCCCGTCTACACATGAGACCAGCTCATTGGGGCCTCAGGACTCAGTGGCACCAAGCCACAGGAAGCCTCACGGACACAGTGAGGGTGTCCAGCCTACTACAGTCTTCTCTGCAATGGTGGCTTCATCTTCCGAATCTAGTACAAGGGGTGCCTTTTCAGGCACCTCCACACTCTCAGGTGCTGACAACTGATGCTTTTCTACAAGGTTGGGGTGCACATTGCCAAGGGGCATGTACTCAAGGCCTGTGGACTCCTTGGGAGACCGCACAGCAGATCAATCTCTTAGAACTGAGAGCTATCTACTTAGCCCTGAGAACTTTCTCTCATCTCATCTCTCACCAGTCCGTCTTAGTTTAGACAGACAATCAAGTGGCTATGTTCTTTGTGAACAAACAAGGGGGCACAGGGTCCCGTCTTCTCTGTCTGGAGGCACAGAAACTGTGCTCATGGGCAGTCGATCATGGCATTCTTCTCAAAGCAGTCTACCTCCCAGGTCAGGAGAATTACCTGGCGGACAGATTGAGTAGGATTCTGCAGCCGCACGAATGGCAGTTGAACCCTTTAGTGGTTCAACAGATCTTCCTGAGATGGGGTCTTCCAACCATAGATCTCTTTGCCAGTCCTCTGAACCGTCAACTTCCCAGGTTCTGCTCCAGACAACCGCATCCTCTCAGAGTAGCAGCGGATGCGTTTCTCATTCCATGGTCTACAGGCCTCCTATATGCGTTTCCTCCCACGCCTGTAGTGTCCAAGACACTATTCAAGATGATCCGGGACAAGGCCTCAGTGATTCTGGTGGCCCCCAGGTGGCCAAGGCAACCCTGGTTCCCACTACTGTTGCAACTAGCAGTGGACACTCCTCTTCCTCTGGGGATGCAACCCGATGTCCTGTCTCAGGAGCAGGGATCTCTCTTGCACCCCAATCTCCAGTCCCTCAATTTGATGGTCTGGCTGCTGAAAGGGTAGTCCTAGTGCCTTTACTATTGCCTAGGGAAGTGGAGGACGTAGTCTTGGCCTCTAGGAGGCAGTCCACCAGAAAGTCTTATGCCCTTAAGTGGCGTAGGTTCTCTTCCTGGTGTACTCAACACAACGAGAATCCCTTCTCATGCCTGGTACCTGTGGTGCTGCAGTATTTGCTTCACCTGTCCAACCTAGGCCTTAAATCCAATTCTGTTAGAGTTCATCTTAGTGCTCTTTCCGCACACCACTCACAGGTGGAGGGTCAGTCTCTCTCCAGCCATCCTTTGGTGGCTCGCTTCCTCAGAGGCCTGCTTTTGCTTAAGCCTCCAGTGCGGCGTCCTGCCCCTGACTGGGAGTTAAATGTGGTCTTGCAACGGCTTACTTGCTCACCATTTGAACCTATGGCTACTTGCCCTCTGCGTTTTCTGTCCTGGAAAACGCTGTTTCTGGTAGCCCTTACCTCAGCTAGGCGAGTGAGTGAGCTTCAGGCCCTAGTCTCAGAAGCACCTTATACTAGGTTCTATAGGAACAGGGTAGTCTTACGGACTCACCCTAAGTCTCTCCCAAATGTTGTCTCCTCCTTCCACCTCAATCAGGAGGTGGTTCTTCCGACTTTCTTTCCCAGGCCTCATGCTAGCCGGGCTGAGATGGTCTTGCATACCCTGGACTGTAGGAGGGCGTTGTCCTTCTACCTTGACCGTACGCGGGAGCACCGGAGGGCGGTTCAGCTCTTCGTCTCTTATGACCCCAATAAGTTGGGGCTGGCTGTCTCCAAGCGTACTTTGTCCATATGGGTGGCTGACTGCATCGCCTGGGCTTACAGGGCAGCCGGCCTCTCGTTGCAGGGTCGAGTTACGGCTCACCGTGTCAGGGCGAAGGCTGCGTCAGTGGCTCATCTCCGCTCTGTTCCGTTGGTAGACATCTGCCGGGCCGCTACTTGGTCTTCAAGCCAGACTTTTATGGCCCATAACTGCCTTGAGAGGGAGTCCTGCAGGGACAGTGCTTTTGGGCAAGCAGTACTCCATAATCTTTTTGGGGTCTAGGCAACTCCTACCCTCCGGACCTGGTGTTGGGCTACCTGTCGGGGGCGTTATCAGAGAAGATTCTGTTCTTGCATGCTGAGGCTCTAGAGGGAGCTCATTTTTCAGTTTGGGGCCTCTGGTAGCCCTAAGCTAGGGAGTCCCATATGTGAGGACTGACTTCCTGCTTGGTCCTGGAGAAAGAGTAGTTACTCACCTGTAACAGGTGTTCTCCAGGAGCAGCAGGAATCAGTCCTCACAACCCTCCCTCCTCCCCTTGGAGTTGCAGTCATATGATTTATTTTGCTATTTTTGCTGTCTTTTAGCTATGTCATCAGACTAAGAAAGATGGCACCCTTGGGCGGGAAGGGGACCGCACATGCACGCTGCATTCCCAAAGGCTTTCTATGAAAGCTGGGGAAATGCTCTGCACGGGGGCTCCATCGGCGCCGACGTCACCCATATGTGAGGACTGATTCCTGCTGCTCCTGGAGAACACCTGTTACAGGTGAGTAACTACTCTATATGACTGAGATGTTTAAATACTCCCTTGGCATTAATGCACGGGGGGGAGGGAGAGCCTCTTTCGACTGAAAGCAAATACTGCTACGAGGGGACATGGGATGAGGTTGAAAGGGGATAGATTCAGGAGTGATATGCGGAAATATTTCTTTACAGAGAGTGATGGATTCGTGGAATAGTCTCCCAGTGGAGGTGGTAGAGATGAGGACAGTATCAGAATTCAAGAAAGCATGGGACAAACGCAGAGGATCTCTAAAGGAAAACAGGGGACTGTTGTAGTTGTTTCTTTGGAAGGACAGACTAGATAGGCCATGTGGTCTTTTTCTGTCGTCATTTTTCTCCAGGACCAAGCAGGAAGTCAGTCCTCACGTATGGGTGACATCGACACCGATGGAGCCCTTGCGGAGCATTTCCCCAGGTTTCCATGAAAGCCTTTGGGAATGCAGGCACGCATGCGCGGTTCCCTTCCCGCCTAAAGGTGCCATCTTGCTCAATCTCTCTTTTTCCGTGAAGCCCGTCGGACGTGTGTCATAGTCCTCCCGGAAAATAGTTGGATTTTTTCTCAATTCCTTCGCTATTTTTTCTCCGGTTTGACGCCGGTTCCCCTCCCGCCGGGTTCGGTACACCGGTATCGAGCCCGATCTTATTTTTTCAGTTTTTGCCCTTCATGGCTGGCATTCGCGCCCTTTTTTCTTTTTCCCTGGAAGGCCGGTCCTTTGACCTCGCCGGGAATCTTTTTTTCCCCGATGGCTTCCAGTGGCTTCAAAAAATGTGATCGGTGTAAGAAACTAATGTCTCTCACCGACACACACGACTGCTGCCTTCGGTGCCTGGGTCCTGACCACGATCCTAAGATCTGTGGACCATGTGGAAAGATGTCTTCCAAGGTGCTTCGAAGTCGTCAGCACCAAAAGGAAAGGTTTTTCTCCGACTCGGCCTCCGGCCGGGCCCGGACCTCGTCTGAGGCCTCTACATCTCGGGAGTCTGATTCCGAGCACCGCCGGGGCTCCTCGGACAGGGGGTCCCCCGACCGGGAATGAAAGAGGAAGAAGCGGCTTGCGAGGGCATCATCAGAATAGGTCCCTGGCTCCTCGGGAGCGAAGTCTCAGACCCCCGACCGCCGCCCTGGGCCCGTGGAACAGGAGAAGCCTCCAAAAGTACCTCGAGTGGAGCCGGAGTCTGATGGACACGTAAGTCCTGTAGTCCTCGTGGACTCTCCTCCCAGAGATCCGACGTCTGGCCCGGCACCACCGGGGCCCAAGTCGGGAGCTGCTGAGTCTCCTGAGCTGGGTCTCAGGCTGACAGCCTTGGAGTGCAGATTGTCTGCCTTCATGGAACAGCAGCGGGCACTGATGGCCAGCCTGTCTGGCGCATCTGCCCAGACCACCGGGACATCGACGTCGAAGTCGACCCCGGAGACCGAGCCGATACTCGAGACCATGAAGGCTCGAGGTCGACCTTGGTCGCGGTCCCCCTCGACCTCCCGTTCAGGACCGAGGGCGTCGACGCCGGTGCCTTTGGCATTGGGGTGGGTGCCCACAGGCCTCGTGCGGTCGGACCCCGATTCCTCATCGGACGAGTCCGCCTGGGAGACGGAGGACGAGGAGTCCCCCGACACCTTCAGGACTCAGTGCGTCCCATCGGACTCACCGCAGTCTGAGCCCCGGAGTAGATCCCCTCCGGAGGATACCCGGTTCTCGGAGTTCGTCCGGGATATGGCCACTGCATTGGCTATCCCTGCGGACCCCGAGGAGGAGCCTTGAGCCGAGGAGCTTGAGGCCCTACAGTATGACTCTCTTCCAAAGGAGGCCTTTACTGTTCCGGTTCCTCCGATGCTGGAATGGCTCCTCTTCCGGATGTGGGAGGCACCGGCCTCGGTGCCGGTTCTAAGCAAGCGGGTCAATTCTATCTATCGACTCCGGAAGAGCCCTGGTTTTCAGAAGGCGCAGCTACCACACCATTCCATGGTGGTGGAATCGACCATGCATCGCCTGAAAAGTCAGAAGATGCACTCCGCGGTGCCCCCTGGCAGGGAGGCCCGGAACCTGGATGGTTTTGGTAGAAAGTGGTTCCAGGGCTCGATGCTTGCTTGCCGTGTCCAGTCTTACCAGCTGTACCTGGGCATGTACTTGCGGGACCTGGCCATGGAGCTTGCCGGGTTCTCTGCTGGTCTCTCTGGGGAACCCTTACATAGGTTAAAGTCCTTGTCCTCGGGGATCTGGGAATGCTCCAAGTTTATGTCCCGCGCTGCCTACGATGGCTTCGAGACTTCGGCCCGTGTTGCGGCAGCCGGCATCGCGGCTCGACACCAGGCATGGCTGCAGTCATTGGACCTCGAGTCATGGGTTCAGGACAAGTTGGTCGATGTCCCTTGCCGAGGTGAGAACCTTTTTGGCAAGCCCATGACCGAGAAGGCCACACAGCTCGAAACCGAGCACCTCACGAGGACAAGGCTGTCTAGAAAGACTTCTGCCCCTTCTCACAAAAGAAGGGCTCGGGTAAAAAGCCCTTTTACCTGAGGAAGGGCACTGCCTACAAACAGTACCCACAGTACCAGGCCTCCCAAGCTCCCCCTCAGGGTCAGCAGGCCAAGGGGCAGGGTAATGGGCCCCGTAGGCAGAGGACTCCCAACCTCTGGCCCCTGCTCCCGCTCAGCAGGATGGGGGTTTTTGACTCCTTGGGCATAGCCTCTCCATCCCTGCTCTCCAAACCCTGCACAGGAGGTCGCCTCGCCCTGTTTGCCCACAAGTGGCCACTCATCACTGGAGACAGTTGGGTGCTAAGCATAGTCCACAAGGGCTATTTGCTACACTTCCAACAGCTGCCGCCTCCATACTTTCCAGGGGAACCTCCAAGGCCTCCCCTGCACACAGATCTTCTCCTTCAGGAGCTCCAAGGTCTGTTGGCGGACAGGGCAGTGGAGCCTGTGCCTCCCCACCTACAAGGTCAAGGGTTCTACTCCAGGTATTTCCTTGTACCCAAAAGAACCGGTAGCCTTCGGCCTATTCTAGACCTCAGAAATCTCAACAAATTCCTAGAGAAGGAACGGTTCACGATGCTTATGCCCACTCTCTACTTTTGGTTACGCTCCGTTTGGTCCTGGGTTCATTTCACAGAGACAGCAGGGTAAGCAGCACAAATAAGACAACCAAAACTGGTGTGGCTTGGAAAAAGAGTTTTATATAGAAATAGGCTTATTTCATAGGTACAGAACAGAGTTATAAGGTTGTTACAGAGCTGCATCTGTGGGTGTGTGCATGTGTGAAGTGTGTGTCAGAGTTTCATAGTAAGAAGAATATATAGAGAAAGAAAAGAACAAGGGGGGGGGGAAAGAGAGCGAGAGAAGTATGGGTCATAGCCTCATAGTAGGAAGTGTCCCATCAACAGAGAGAGAGCTATTTTTGTGTTTCTGTATTTATAGTGAAAATCTTCAGCACCTCCCCTTGTCATAATTTGGTTTGTTTGAGGTCTGCTATCACTTGATTTAGCAAGGAGGGGCTGCAGACCAATCTCATCAGGCCCGGAGACTGACATCACCAGGGGGTCAAAGCTAATCTCATCTTGTAAACTACCCTCATTAAGTTTGGAGACTGACATCACCAGAGTAACAAAGCTGCTTGAAATCCAAGGTCTGGGAAAAAGCCATGACACCTATGCTAGGCATAATGTCATGCTGATGTATGCTGACAGCTTACTCTTGGAACACTTCTGCCCTACCTCCAGCAGGGAGATTGGCTATGCTCCTTAGATTTAAAGGATGCGTACACTCACATCCTCATTCATCCAGACCACAGAAAGTACCTCAGGTTCATTGTGGGAGGAAACCATTATCAGTACAGAGTACTGCCTTTTGGCCTCACCTTCGCTCCCAGGGTCTTCACCAAATGCCAGGCAGTGGTGGCGGCCTACCTGAGAAATCAGGGAATCTTTGTCTTCCCCTATCTGCACGACTGGCTCATCAGGGGTCAGATGTGCCAGGAGGCCAGACAAGCCACCCTAAGAACTATTGCTCTTCTTCAAAGCCTGGGGTTTGTAATAAACTTCGCAAAGTCCACTTTGCTCCCCTCCCAAAACTTGGAGTTCATAGGAGCAAGGTTGGACTCTCTGCTGGCAAAGGCATTCCTGCCAGAAGACAGGGCCCAAAGACTGATAAACTTAGCAAACCAGTTTCTCAGCAGGTCACTGGTCTCCGCCAGACTCTGCCTGAGACTTCTTGGCCACATGGCTTCGACAGTACATGTGACCCCCAATGCCAGGCTCCATATGAGGCCTGCACAGTGGTGCCTTCGGACTCAGTGGTCACAGGCCATAGGCAGCCTCAGAGACAGGATAAGGGTGTCCAGACAATTTCTGAACTCCCTCAGCTGGTGGCTGCACCCACCCCATCTACTGCAAGGGGTGCCCTTTCAGATCCCTGGGTTCACAGTGGTGCTAACCACGGATGCCTCCCTGCAGGGCTGGGGAGCTCATTGTCTAGGCAAGTGCACCCAGGGCCTGTGGTCTCCCTGGGAATCCGCACAGCAAATCAATCTACTGGAACTCAGAGCTATTCGGCTAGCCCTCAGGACTTTCTCTCCAACCCTGGCTCATCAGTCTGTTCTAGTTCAAATAGACAACCAGGTAGCCATGTTTTATGTGAACAAGCAGGGTGGAACTGGGTCCAGGCTCCTTTGTCAGGAAGTGCAGGACCTTTGCTTGTTTGCTCTCAGGCACAACATGCTCCTCAAGGCTGTGTATCTACCTGGCCAGGGAAACTACCTGGCCGAAAGGTTGAGCAGGATTCTACAGCCCCACGAGTGGCAGCTCCATCCTTTGGTGGTTCATAAGATTTTCCTGAAATGGGGACTTCCATCAATAGATCTGTTTGCCAGTCCACTGAACAAACAGCTGCCAAAGTTCTGCTCCAGGCAACCGCATCCTCTGCGGATAGCAGCAGATGCTTTTCTGATTCCCTAGTCTCAGGGCCTCCTGTATGCGTTTCCTCCCACGCCCTTGGTGGCCCGAACTCTGTTCAAGATTCTTCAGGACAAGGCCTCGGTCCTGCTGGTGGCTCCCAGGTGGCCAAGACAGCCTTGGTTTCCACTTCTGCTTCAGCTGGCAGTGGATCCCCCACTGCCTCTGGGGTTGCAACCCGACCTTCTGTCTCAGGATCAGGGTTCCCTTCTGCACCCCAATCTCAAAGCTCTCAATTTGATGGCCTGGAGGCTGCAAGGGTAGTTTTGGCTCCCTGGGAGCCTACCTTAGGAAGTTGAGGAGGTTGTCCTAGCCTCTAGGAAACAGTCCACTAGGAAAACCTATGCTCTCAAATGGAAAAGGTTTTCTGTGTGGTGTCAGCTACATACAGAGGATCCTTTCTCCTGTACTGTACCAGTAGTGCTTCAGTACTTACTGCACTTATCAAATCAAGGACTTAAGTCCAATTCTGTTCGGGTCCAGCTCTAGCAGCTCACCACTCACTGGTGGAAGGACATTCTCTGTCGGTTCACCCCTTGGTATCCCGCTTTCTCCGAGGCTTGCTTTTGCTCAAGCCTTCAATCCGTCCTCCTGCTCCTGAGTGGGAGTTGAATGTGGTCTTGCAGCAACTGACTCACCCACCTTTTGAGCCGATGGCTACTTGCCCTCTACGCTTCCTGTCCTGGAGGACACTCTTCTTGATAGCCCTAACCTCGGCCAGGCGAGTGAGTGAGCTTAAGGCCCTGGTCTGTGACAGGCCTTACACCCGCTTCTATAGGAACAGGGTAGTCCTTAGGACTCATCCAAAGTTCCTCCCAAAAGTTGTCGTCTCCTTCCACCTTAACCAAGAGGTGGATCTTCCAACATTCTTCCCTAGGCCTCATGCAAGCCAGGCTGAAGCAGTTCTGCATACCCTGCACTGTAGGAGGGCCTTATCCTTCTACCTTGACCGTACGCAGGGGCATAGAAGGGCTACTCAGCTCTTTATATCTTTTGACCCTAATAATTTGGGGTTAGCTGTGTCCATGCATACCTTGTCCACCTTGGCAGCTGACTGTATCACCTGGGCTTACAGAGGGCGGCTGACCTTCCTTTGCAGGGTCGGGTCACGGCCCATCGTGTCAGGGCAATGGCTGCCTCTGTGGCTCATCTCCGCTCTGTACCATTGGTAGACATCTGCAGGGCTGCAACTTGGTCCTCAAGCGAGACTTTTGCGGCCCATTACTGTCTGGAGAGGGAGTCCCGTAGGGACAGTGCTTTTGGCCAGGCAGTACTCCGGAATCTCTTTGAGGTTTAGGCAGCTCCTGCCCTCCAGCCCTCCGTTGGGCTACCGGTGGAGGTTCTGTCAGTGGAAAGCCTTTCTTTGATGCTGGGACTAGAGGGAGTTCTCTTGTTCAGCCTGGGTTCCTGGTAGCCCAGAACTAGGGAGTCACCCATACGTGAGGACTGACTTCCTGCTTGGTCCTGGAGAAAGAGTAGTTACTCACCTGTAACAGGTGTTCTCCAGGAGCAGCAGGAATCAGTCCTCACAACCCTCCCTCCTCCCCTGGGAGTTGCAGTTGTACATAGTTTGTTTTGACTTTTTGTGTGCTGTTTTTTAGCTATGTCATTTGACTGAGCAAGATGGCACCTTTAGGCGGGAAGGGAACCGCACATGCGTGCCTGCATTCCCAAAGGCTTTCATGGAAAGCTGGGGAAATGCTCCGCAAGGGCTCCATCGATGTCGATGTCACCCATACGTGAGGACTGATTCCTGCTGCTCCTGGAGAACACCTGTTACAGGTGAGTAACTACTCTTTCTATGTTTCTATCTTAGATCTCCAAAATCTCAACAAATTTCTTGTCAAAGAAAAGTTCAAAATTATTTCTCTAGGTATTCTTCTTTCTTACCTCCAACCAAATGATTGGCTATGCTTTTTGGGTCTAAAGGATGCATATACACTCATCCTAATCCACTCAAGTTACAGAAAGTTCCTCAGATTCACTTTTCAGAACAACCATTATCAATATCGGGTCCTGCCTTTCGGCCTAGCCCCAGCTCCACGGGCCTTCACAAAGTGGCTTTCATGGCAGCCTACCTCCGGACACTGGGCATCTTTCTGTTCCCTTGCTTAAACGACTGGCTGATAAGGGCAGATACTGTCCAAAAAGTCACTATCACCCTACAACAAACCACCCACATCCTGCAACACTTGGGGTTTGTCATAAATCATCCAAAGTCACATATGGTTCCGACTCAGAGCCTGGAGTTCATAGGAGCTCAACTGGACACCATTCAAGCCTGAGCTTTCCACCTAGATGACAGACAAGTCCGGTTAGTTTCCCTGGCTGCTCAATTTCAACACCAATCAGTGGTGGAGGCCAGGACCTTCCTTTGCTTACTAGGCCACATGGCATCCATGGTACATGTTGTATCACATGCCCGACTGAACATGCGAGTCGGACAGTGGAACCTTTCGCAGTAGTGAACACAATCTACAGGTTGACTATATGACCTCATGACAATTTCTCTTCAGATAAGAACATCTCTCCAATGGTGGACCAACCCACAGAACCTAGTCGTAGGGTTACCTTTTCAAACATCTGCACCACAGTCTACCCTGACAACTGATGCATCAAAGCAAGTTTGGGGGGCTCACCTTAACAGTCTCATCACCCAGGCTCAGTGGTCTTCTCGGGAGAACTCCCTTCACATCAATCTCCTGGAACTCTGAGCAATCTTCAACACCATTCTGCATGGTCTCCCACCACCTGACAGGCCAATTAGTCCTCATCCAGACAGACAATCAGGTGGCCATGTTCTATATCAATACACCTCTGGAATTGGGCAATCTCTTGGAGAATCCACCTTCATGCAGTATACTTCCCAGGAGTGGAAGATCAGTTAGCCGACAGGCTAAATCATACTCTACAACCGCACGAGTGGCGATTGAAACCTCAAGTAGCGCATCACTTGTTCCACCTGTGGGGAACACCACTACTCAATCTCTTTGCTTCTCCTTGCAATGCTCAACTTCCTCGATTTTGCTTGAGAATTCCATCCCCGCTCAGAGAGACCTCTGATGCTTTTCTCCTATACTGGGGAGGGAGTCTATTCTATGCCTTTCTCCCATTTCCCCTCATTGCAAAGACATTATTCAAACTTCGGGCCGACCAGGGGACAATGATTCTTATCGCACCTTACTGGTCCAGGCAACCATGGTTTCCTTCTCTTCAATTAGCCCAGGCTTCTCCCCTCCGCTTAGGCTCTGCCCCAGATCTCCTTTCCCAGGAGCGGGGGACTCTCCTGCACCCCAGCCTCAACACACTATGCTTGACGGCTTGGCTGCTGAACGCTTCGTCCTCTCACATTTAGGACTTCAAGAAGGCTGCTAGATGGATATGGATAGGCACTGTTCAGGGCACAGGTGAAATGAAGGCGAGGCTTCAAAGATGATGTGAAGTTAGTTCCACCAAGTTTTTTAATATTGAGGTGGTTCTGCGCATGCATCCAATGTTCCTTCCTTAAGGTGGTGTCAGATTGCTACTTTAACCACTCAGTTGTCCCGTAAACATTTATCCCCAGACCTCATGCACAGAACGGTGAAAATGCATTGCACACATTGGACTGCATAAGAACTTTAGCCTTCTATTTGGAGTGAACTGAAGTCCTTAGAAAGTCGACCCATTTTTTTTTTGAGGGGGGGGCGGGCGGGCGCGGTTGACACCCTAATAAACTAGGGGCTGCCATCAACAAACACACTTTGTCCAATTGGCTTACAAACTGCATTTCTTTCACTTATGCCCAGGCAGGCTTGATTCTTG
Organism: Ichthyophis bannanicus; assembly: GCA_033557465.1. Lineage (NCBI taxonomy): Eukaryota > Metazoa > Chordata > Amphibia > Gymnophiona > Ichthyophiidae > Ichthyophis > Ichthyophis bannanicus. The sequence goes on from CM066035.1 coordinate 636,379,190, forward strand.
AGAATCATGTCACAGCTGCTAATGTCAGAGTTATGGCTGTGTCAGTAGCCCACTTGAGGTCAACCTCCATGGATGGAATATGGGCTTCAGTTTACATGTTTCTATCCCACTACTGTCTAGAAAGAGATGACTGTCTACTATTCTTATTTATCTAGTAAGAATGTCCTTAATTTGTATATAGTTTTCCCGGTTCTTCCAAGTTTACTACCCCTGTCCAATGTAAACTCAATGTGACCTGTTGCATTGTTGTATGTTTTGTTCAAATGTAAACCGCACTGATTATAATAGCGCAGTATATAAGAGACTTAAATAAAATAAATAAATAAATAAATGACTTACACAACAGTAGAATCCAACTGTATCCTCCCTCCCCCGGCCCATTTATTTTAATTTCTAGACTGCTTTAAAAAAAAAAAAACAAAGAGGACTTGTTACCACCAGAAAGATTGTTCTCCATGAACAAGCAGGAAGTCAGTCCTCACTTATGGGTGACGTCGGCACCGACGGAGCCTGCGCGGAGCAAATACCCAGCTTTCAAAGAAAGCCTTTGGGATTGCTACCACGCATGCGTGGTCCTCTTCCCACCCAAGGGTGCCATCTTGCTGAGTCTCCCTTTTTCCACGGAGCCCTTCAGACGCACGTCCTCATCTCTCGGAAAAAGTTTGATTTTCCTTGCCTTAACAGGTTCTTATTTCTTTTTTCCGGTTGCAGGGGTCCTCTACCCGTCCTCCCCTTGCTCCCTTTTGGAGCTTACGGGGATACCTGTCCTAAAAATTTTTACTTCCGGGCTTCGCACCCTTTTTTCTTCCCAACCGCTTGCCACGTGGGTCTTCGACCTCGCAGGGGCCATTTTTGCCCCCATGGCCACCGGGTTTAAAAAATGCAATAGATACTCTAGGAACATGTCGCTTATGGACACTCATGACTGTTGTCTAAGGTGTCTGGAAGCCAACCATGACCCAGAGCTCTGTTTGCTCTGCAAGAGAATGTCCTCTAAGGCCTGGTCAGCCATAAGCAGAAGTCCGAAGACATTTTTCGAAAGGCCGCCTCGGAGTCTCCGGTGGCGCCCTCAGTCATCTCCCCTCCGGTGGGTTCTCCCCCTGCATCACCACGTTCTAGATGACACTTGGACCAAGGGTCCCCCGAGGTGGAAAGGCGCAAAAAGAAGGCGGCCTCGAAGTTTCTGTCTGGGGCCCCCGACAAGCATGAGCGCTGATGCGCCCAGTCACTTAGCCCCTTCGGCGTTCCCGAGAGTCGGACAAGGAGCAGCCCCACAAGGTACCTCGGAGAGAAACGGAGGCCTCTGGCGAAGGCGCCCAGTCTCCTGAGGGCCGTCCCGGTGAGGACCCCCTCTCCTCCTCGTCGCCCCACCCAGTAACCCCGCTGTTAACGTCCCAGGCTCCACGCCCGTGTGGGAATCCCATATGCTGGTGCTGACCTGCACCCGGAGACCGCGGGTCCCTCACGTGGGACACCTAAATCCATCCAGGAAACCCCCCGAGAGCCATGGGCCTCGTGAGGGTCCTCGACGTTGGTCTCGCTCGCTCTCCTGTTCTTCAGGGGCGAGATCGTCCAGGGCCTCCGGCTCCAGGCCGCCGGCCATCGGACAGGGCAAACCGCCCGGCTCAGATCCCTCGACCGATTTCTCGGATTGGGAATCCGATGGGGACACATCCCCGGAGACCCGCACCCACCGGGATATTCCGTCGAACCCCTCACCGCCTGGTCTCCAGCGGCATTCGCTGCCCGAGGACACCTCGTTTTTGGTGTTTATTCGGGATATGGCTTGGACCCTCAACCTGGTCACCTAGGCCGAGGAGGACCCTCATGCTGAAGAACTCGATATTCTTCAGTACGAGGCCCCGCCCAGGGAATCCCTCACCGTCCCAGTGCCGCCAATCCTCTCCTGGCTATTGCTCCGCATGTGGGAGGCCCCGGCCTCGGTCCCCATTGTGAACAAGCGCCTTGACACAATGTACAAGGTGCAGCGAGGGCCAGGCTTCCGAAAGGCTCAACTTCCGTACACTTCGATGGTGGTGGAATCGGCCATGAGGAAGCAGAATAGTTGTAGTATATGAGTATTGGTACTTCCAATGTGAAGGGACTTAACTCTCCTTTCAAGATGATCTTGTTTAAAGAATTTAAAAGGTTGGTATTAGGTGTGGCAATGATTCAAGAAACACAGCTACTAAAAAACATGAAGATTATTAAGTGATCTGGCATATGGAAGGATTAATAAGAATACAGTAGATTTAGATATGTGAGATGGAGGAAGTGATGTCACTGCAAGAGATGGCAGCCTAAGCCTTCATCTCCGTGGGAGCGAATATAACTTTTGCAATCAAACACAGCAGCGCCATCCTGAAAGTCTCTGACCTGGTGTCTCTGATCGCGATAATCTCCGATGAGTGCAATGGCGGTAAAATTGCAGCAGAGCGATGCAACCCCAGCCCGGGCGTGGACGAGCAAAGCGATCAAGGCCCGGCCACATGGGTGTGTGAAATTGGTGCAGGTCGAGAAGGAGAGTTGGGCCTCAGATGACTCTGCTAGTGGAGTGGACTGTTCACAGGATCCCCTTACCATCGGAAGAATGAAGAGTTTGCTGTGAGGGTTGAAGGAAGAACTGACACAGGAGTTTAACCATGTGGCTGATGAGGCCTGGGCCATGGTGTCTGATCTGCGCAAAGATATGGTGGATTTGGATGTTTGGGTGGAAGAGGCTGAGCAAAAAGGCGAGGCACAGGAAGTGGAGCTCAAAATGTTGGCTGGGTGCATGAGCAAGCTTGAGACGGCCTAGTCAGAGGTACAGAGCAAACTGGAGGATATTGGGAACCACGCCCGACGCAATAATTTGTGAGTGCGTGGTGTGCCGAAGGAGGAATGCTACAGAGATGTGGCGGCAGTGGCACAGTAGATGTTCCAACAAATCCTGCAGTCACTGAACCCAGAGTTGAACACTCTAAGGTAGCGATGGAGCCAATCAGCCTAGAGACATTGTGGTGCCTATAACAAGATCCCCCATGAAGTAGCAGCTACTGCAGACCTCGTGGAGGATCTCTGATCTGAGTTTGGATGGGATAAGATTGTTTTATATGGGGATTATCACAAGCGACTGCAAAAACAGAGGGAGTTCAGCAATGTCACCACAGCGCTGATGCAAAACTCATTAAACTATAGTTGACTTCATCTATTTGGACTGCACTTCACTAAGGATAGCAAAGCTTATTGAACAGAATAGTGCATGAAGCCTGTGACCAAGTTAAAGAGTTTGGAATGGTGACTGGGGGTCCCCGGCAAGGAACGTCAATTCTATTTTCCAAGCCTCCTAAATCTAAGTGGCAGCTTGTGTCTGAAGGTGGGAAAAGCCTTAAGTGCCAGTCGGCTGATGCCTTGCAGGAGGGCCCAGAGAGTAATTGAAGACCTCTTTGCAACCAGGATTCCATGTGTGACTTGTGGATGCTCTTTATGCTGGGACAGCCAGGAACCCTCAGCTGGGATGATGATGTGACTATTAATCAGCTGTTAACCATTTCTAATTTTTTATTTATTGCTGTTTAAACAATGTTTTGTAAGGTTGGTTGGTTCTGCTACTTGGACAGAGCTTTGGATGCTGTAGGGGTTAGTCCAGGAGAGATATCTGTGTGTTATAGGGTTGGGGAGTGGGTTGATTTAATGCGGTTCGATGAATGTGTGTAGTGAGGACCGGGTAGTGTTAAGTTATGAGGGTGAATGGTGAGGGTTGGAATGTATGAGGCTGCTGCTCTTGTGGTGGGTGTTGCTCCCTGATGTACTGAAAAATGGCATGGTTGTGGGGAGGAGTGGGGGAAGGTTTAAAGGAGGGTAAAGGATTTTGGGGTGGGGAGAGTTGGGGGGGGGGGTTGGAAAAGTATGCATGTGGTGTTTTTTTGGTGAGTGCTTGGGGGAGTATAGTATGTGGAGCTCTGAAGCGTATGCCTCTTATGTTTTCTACAGGAGTGAATTGGATGTGCAGTGGACAGGAGTGGTGTAATAGTTACTCATGGAAGTGCGTATGATGTGTATCTGGAATGTGGCTCAGTTGGGGTCCCCTATTAAACGGAAGAAGGTTCTGACAGCTATGTGCCATTATAAGACTATTGTGGGATTCCTACAGGAGATTCACCTGGATGCAGGTGAGCACCAGAGGCTTCAGACTGCTTGGGTGGATAGGAGAGAGAGTAGTTATTGACCCCAATGGGCTGCTTTTGGATCTGATCTCTTGTTTTTCCTTGTCTCCTTACCTTCCTTTTACTCTCATCTATTGTATTGTCTGTCTTGATTAGATTGTAAGCTGTAATGAGCAGGAACAGTCTCTTTATTTGTGTCTGAACAGCACTGTGTATACTTTGTTGCACTATATAAATGATTAGTAGTAGTATTGGGTGAAAATTGGGGAGCACACATGTGGTTGATGTCTGTATACTTCCTGACAGGGAATAAGGAGCGCTTTTTCACTCAAATTGGTGTACTGCTTCTGGGACTAGAGATTGCCCCTCTTGTGCTTGCCGGGGACTTTAACTGGGTTGATGATCCCTTACTAGATTGCCAGCCGGTGGCCCAACGGATTTCCCAGCAATACAAAGAGGTGACTTGGCTTTGTCAGGAATGCCAGCTGATAGATGCCTGGAGGGCACTTAACCCAGGGGATCGGGAGTATACACGCACATTTCACGTGAGCATCCAATGCAAAGCAGGCTGGATTATATTTTAATGCCTTCCTCATTGTTGGGAACATGGTGTGGGCAGATATTGGTTCATTAGTAATATTGGACCATGCTCCAGTCCTTTTGGAATATGTTTTCAGGAGGGCAGGGGGGAGTCGCGATTGGTGAATGCCTGTTGGGTTACATGAAGACTCAGAGTTCAGATTATACCTTAAGCAGCAGTGGCAGGATTTTCCTCTCTTTAATGCAGAACATCGGGCAACACTCGAGTCTTTATTGAGAGATAGCAAAGGCTGTGCTTCAAGGAGTGGTCATTGCATATGTGACCTGACAGCGGAAGCGGTTAACTGGCACACTTTTGTGGTTGGGGGAGCAGGTTTGGTCAATACAACGGCAACTGGTGAGTGCCCTTCTGTGGGTTTGCGTGTGCAATTATTCCTGTTTCAGGTGTCAGTCAAATAGGATCATGCATCAGTGAACGTTGCAAATTATCCAATACCAAAAACAAAAGTTTTTCCACTTTGGGAGTATAGTGGGTCATTGCTTGGCATGCCTGTTCCAAACTGCACAGGTTCCACAGTTTGTGATGGGCTTGCTGGATGAGCAGGGGGTTTGTTGCATGGATAATGTATCTATATGTGCACAGTTTACTCTGTATTACAAGGCCTTGTATGGAGGGCACTAGAGTGTAGCTCGGGATCGTTTCTTTGAGGGCTTGGGACTCCCCTTGCTCACGGAGGAACAGGAGCAGTGCTTAGATACATCGTGGAGGGGGACTGAGATTATGGCCACTATTAAGGACATAAGCAATTTGAAGGCACCAGGCCTCAATGGATTTCATGCTGAGTTCTATATTGGTAGATGATGTAACAGAGCCCTTGTGTGCCATGTTTGAAGAGTCTCAGGTGATGGGCTCTTTGCTGGAGGGATAAACTGAGCCCTCATAACTGTTTTAGCAAAACTCGGACGGGATGGTGAGCTGGTGGGATCCTGCCGACCCATTTTGCTTCTTAATGTTGATGTCAAAATCTATGCCAAGACCTTAGTGCAGCGGTTGAATCAGCTGTTGCCCTTGTTGGTGGCCAAGGAGCAGATGGGCTTTGTGCCAGGCCGGCATGGTGCTACCAATGTACAGAGGATGTTAACTGGATTGAAGGTTACTCGGCTGTGAGGTGAGGCCACGCTGGCAGTTAGCTTTGATTTAGAGAAGGCCTTTGATAAGGTCTCCTGGTCCTATTTGTGGTGTGTCCTCCGGCAGTTTGGCTTTAGTATGGAGACTGTGGCCTTGGTGCAGGTCTTATATCAGTCCCCACGGGCATGCATGGGGGGCTGAATGGTTTTGTATCTGAGTACTTTGGATTGCGCAGTGGTACCAGATACAGATTCCCTGTATCTCTGGGCTGATTTGCTTTATGCATGGAGCCACTGGCTCGTAAGTTGAAAGACAATCCTGGGGTGAAGGGGGTCTAGGTTGGGAAGGAGGATGTTAAGGCAGCCCTGTTCGCTGATGATGTGAGTGAGCCTCAAGTGTCACTGCAGCGGGTAAAAGAAATTTTCTGGCATTATGAAGCGTTTTCGGGATTGCGGATTAATTGGGATAAATCCCTGGCTTTGGATGTCACAGGTGGTGTGTGGGGGAGTTCCCCGTGTGATGGGTAAAGGGATCACTTACCTATCTGGGCTTGGTGTTACCACGGAATCTTGAGCTTCTCTACACTCTCAATGTGGAGCCCATTTTGAAGGGGGTGATGGCGAAGTTGTGAGCTTGACGTGATTTGCTGCTTTCATTGCTGGGCCAAGTGCAGTTGTTGAAAATGATGATCCCTGCCCCATTGGTTGTTTTTACGTCAGTCCTTATTACTGGTGCTTATGAAGGTTGATTGGGACAATGGGGGAGGGTGGTTAACCACTTTCTGTGGAAGGGCAGGAAGTCACATATACATTTGAAGCTGCCTCAGCGAGCAGTGGTAGATGGGAGACTGGGTGTGCCTGACCTATGATTGTACAATGTGAGTTGTCTGTTGCACTATGTGAAGGGTTACTTGGGTGGGAGGGCAGAGGTGGTGGACTGATCCTTGAAGGCTCAGCTGTTGTTGCCTTATAGTCTGGTGTACGCCTTACATTCAGAGCCTGCAAAGTTTTCTGGTGCAGCCAGTGTTTTGGGCATGGTGTTGGGTTTGGAAAAAGCTGGGCTTGCAGATTGAGGTGTCAGGCTATCTTCCCCTATGTGGAAATGTAGATTTTCTGCCAGGACTGGAATGGTCTCTTTTTGCTTCCTGGGAGCAGCAAAGGCTGTAGAGAGTTAGACAGTTTCTGCAGGGGAGTGGGAGCTAGATTCAAAGTTTTGACTCATTGAGCCGGGTGTATCACTTGGGAGCAAGAGAATTTTATGGCTACCTGCAGGTGCGCCATTACATACTGCAGCAGCTGGGGCTGTACCCCCAGGCCTTCCAGGAGACAACCTTTGATCTTGTCCTCCTTAAACAGTCATTAAAGATGGGGCTTATCTTCTGATTTTACCGTCAACTTCAGGACGAGCTGGCCGGAGAGGTTTTCTCTGCGGTGGATCAGAAATGGGTGGAGGATATTAATGTGGAATTGGACATGGATAATTTCAGGGGTTGTGTGTTTGGGGTGACTGAAATGGTGGAGAGTTGTGTGGCATGAGACGCATTTTCAATTTGTACACAAGTTGTATATGTCCCCTTGGCAGGCCTGTTGGGTGGGAATCACTGATGTGGTGACCTGCTCAAAGTGCATAATTGAGGTGGGGACATTTGTATATTGTGTCTGGTCCGCTCATAAGAACATAAGATATGCCATACTGGGTCAGACCAAGGTCCATCAAGCGCGGTATCCTGTTTCCAACAGTGGCCAATCTAGGTCATACGTACCTAGCAGTTTCCCCAAAAGAGACAGGTTCCACAATGCTTGTACTGGGTCAAGCATTGATATCCTGGGTCCCATATTGTAATGTTTTAGACTGCTGTCTTTCGGGACCTCTGCCATGCTCCAAGCGAAATTTCAGCCAACTCCAGTTTTTTGTTTACTGGATTACTGGTATGATCTGGAGTTGGATGAGTGGGCAGAGATTCTATTTATTGGAAAGATATGTTTAGTCACAAAGTACTGTATTAAGCAGTGTTAGCTTGAATTGCATCCTTCCAGTACGGAGGCGTGCTGGGTGCAGATGCATATTCATCTGAGTATGGAACAGCAGTGATGTTGAGGCTGAAGAGATGCCGGACCTTCTTGAAGATCTGCCATCCATTTCAGATGTCCCTGTTACCCAGACAACGCAGTGAGTTCCTTAACTTGTTGCATGTTTAGTTATGGGCGGGTGGGTGGGTGGCTGGGGGACATGGGCTGCATTTTGTTAAGGGGACTGGCTACTATGCATTTTTTTGTGTAAATTGTTCTCTATATTCTTGGAATGAAAACTGCTTTCTTCCTGTTATGCTTTGTATGTTAAAACCAATAAAAATGATTTGAACTACAGTAAATACTCTGTGGGGATGTGCTAAAAGCAGATGATCGGGGGAGGCTAATTATGTGGAGAGCTCGAAAGAAAAAATAGAGGCAAATTAAGGAAAGAGAATTAATAAAGGCGATAGGACAGTTAGAGGAACAACATATAAAGGGGGGAGGGAAAAGAGTGTTGGCCCAATTGGAAAAAGCTAGGATGGAATTAAGAGACTTGTAATCGTAAAGCTCTAAATACTCCATGAGAAAGATAAAGCAGAAATACTTTGAATTTGGAAACAAGGTAAGTCAACTTTTAGCTAGGAAACTATTGCTTTGCTTTGCTGCTCCTCTCTGCTGCCACCCAGAATGTACCGCTTGGTCTTGCCTAATAGGCTGGTCCTGGCTGATCTAAGATGACTTGTCCCATGTGCTACAACTATTTTCTTAGGCCATGATGAAAATTCTCTTCTATTTTGTTGTTGGGTTTTTTTTCTTTTACTGAATATCTCCTGAATAGCTGCTTTTATAAACAATTTGTTTCCATCCTCCCCCTGCCCCCACACTATATTCACTTTTAGGAGGCAAAAAGAAATTTGGGTTAACCAAACTCTTTTAAGTTTTTTTGAATGACGTACCTTAATACAGTTCAGGGTCCACTGGCACTGTATAAATAATATACTGAACATATCAGAGCTTAGAGTATTTCTAAATGATCTCAGTCTATGTTTTAAAGTCACTTTTTCATTGCTGTTTAATGTCTCATCTTCATTTCCAGAATAATGGGGATTCTAGACTGTAGCTTAAGCAGCACATCAGCAACCTCAAAATCTGTCTGGCTTATTTTATTTTCATTGTGCTTCAAGCAAACAAGGAAACTGCTGAAACCACTGAGAGATGTTTGCTGTCTTTCAGCTGTACACACAGTACCAGCCCTTCATTTGAATATAACCTGACAGAATGTCATACATCAAGCATCTGAAATCCAGGTGAAGATACATCTTACCCTGTCAAACACCAACCACTGGTAGTAGAAAACAAAACTAAAAGGTCTTTTAGTCTATCTTTTTAGCAAAAATGTTAATGAATTACAGGGATGTAATCATATGGAAGAACTGTAAACTGGAGTTCGCAGGCTGGAGTAAACACCCATCTATTTCCATCATGATTGAATAGAACGGGGGCTATTGAGATAAAGGAGGCACTTTTTATCTTTCATTTTAACTTACTTTAAGTTTGTCGTATTGTTTTGCCTTTTTATGTCAGTGTATATTATGTGCCCTGCTTTGAGCTTTTGGTAAGAGCAGGCTAATTAAATGAAATGAAATATCCATATTTGCCCTTAAGCAAATTACTTTCTTTATAGGCTATAATAACTTTATTGGACCCTAGCATAAGAAGTATCCAAAGATGGTGACGTAGATGAGCTTCTGAGACCACATGGTTTTGTTCTTCAGAGGTGTTGCCATTCGTTTCTTCCTAATAAACACGTTCCTTCATCTTGAATGTTTGTTCCACATTCGTTCTCCTACTTTCAAATTGACTTCCTGGAATAGTTTCTGTTCCTTAGGGCTGCTGAGTCTAGGAAAGCTGTTGCGGCAACATTCATAGCCCTGAGTAGGAGGCTTTGCTAATAGTGCCTACTGGTTGGTCTTAGAGCATATTTATACACTGCTAGATTTTGACAGGAATCATGGTCTGTGCCTCTTGGTTGAGGATGATTGCTGTGATAACTAGGCTAGGCAAGGGCTTATAGTAGGACTCTCCTCCCCCCCGAAGCTACAAATGAAGGCCCCCATGGTACCCGAGCCCTAAGTGAGCCTGGCTTGGAAGTGCAGAAATCAGCATAAAAAGCTTAGATTGTAAACATGATGATAAAAATTAAGGGGGGGGGGGGGAAATAAGTAAAATGCCTACATTGGTTCAGAGTGGGTACTTTTTACCCACAGAATTTACACCAATAATTAAAGGAAAACGAAGCATCGATTTGCTTTGCTTTGATATTGACCCAGGTAAAACTGCCCACAGAGACTTGCACTTGCTCTTTCTGAGGATACTTGTTTTCTTGGAAATAAGGTATTTACATGTGAAAATGCCATTCATGCATATTATTTCCTTCTCCAGACCTAACTATGCCTTAAAGGACACCTCTAGATAATGTGGGTGTAAAATTGCATGCATTGTAGAACAATATACATTTAACTGCCGACCCTCAATGCTGGTAATCAAACAGTCCATATTTATTTGCGGAAAAATCTTTGAATATTGCCTTCCACGTACTTAATAACTAGAGCTGAACAATTTTAAAACATTTGTTTTAGTTGTTAATTACATTTTTAAGTTTCCAATCTTTTATACACAGATTATGGTACTACATACATTTATTTATTTATTTATTTAACAGTTTTATATACCGTCTTTCTTCAATTCAAGGTGGTTTACAGAGAACAAAACGTAATAGCGTAACATGGCTGTTTTACATGGAACAGAACTGTAGATAACATTGAACTTTTAGAAAATGAGAAGATATAGCACCATCAGGTAACTATTTACACATTTACAAGAGCATACTACATTAATGGCAAGATTAGCCCACACAGAATTGATTCCTGTTTGCAATACAGTCACTGTTCTGGATGGTGTACCCCGATATTTTAAATCTCATATTTATCCAATGGGTTCAATTTATAAGTGATTTGAGTGTGTAGAACAGCATATCATATGCTCAAGTGGGCGCTTATACCATTGTCCAAGCATGTATGCATATAAAAGTAGGTGGTCAGAAAACATACCCATCTTTGAGATTTATCTGCTGATTTCTACCAGCACATACACAAATGTACACACACTTCGGAACAGGTATAACTTTGTACGGGAGCTGCTAGGTAGGCTATTTTATAAAAGCACATAGATGCATATTACCTTTAGAGAATATCAAAATTATAAACATTAATGCGATTCCTGGTAAATTCACTTCTCTTATATCATGTTTCGAAGGACAAGCATCTGCATCAGGGGTTATCATTATACGGTCCTCATAAACTTAAATCATGCTCTTCATGTCAGCGGTAGCCATGCATCTAAAAGACAAAAAAATGTAGATGGCATTAATAGTAACCATCATGTGAATCTAACATCCATTCAGAGTAGTGAGATCCATTCAATATCAATATTCAAACCCTTCGGGGTAATTGTGACAAGATAATATAGCCAGTATTCTTCATGGTAATTCAGCCATTTGTCAACGATCACCTCTCCACCAATTCAATCCACAATGATCAATAACACACCATTGTTTATCTTCCACAGTATGTTGATAGGTCAACCAATGGCGTTAACATATTTTGAGTGGAGATTCTGCTTTTATGTTCATTATATTGTAATTTAATCTTGCGATGAGTACAAGCAACATAAATAAGATGATATGGACAGAAAATAATATAAATATGATTATAGTCCATACAGAATCATGCTCTCTATTCTTGACCAGTAATTGGGTGTATCCACTAGAGTTAAATCACACTAGTGACGGCTACCACAGGCAGCAGAAACTGACCCATAATCAAACTTAGATTGTGTAAAAAAACAAATTCACCCATCATCTTGCCTCTCTGGTGGGCAGTAATTGGTAAATCACTAAAGACAGAATGCAAAGTTAGAAGAGCCAGTGTAAAAAAAAAAAAATAGCACTAGTCAAAGAGCATGTATATTAGTATAAGGCTGCCAACCATCAAATGATCCATCTGTTCATGATTTTTATAGTTCAATAAGAATCCTCTATTCACATTTTTCACCCAAAGATATGCTTGATACCTTTAGAAAACAGGCATAACAGATGCATTTATGTGCCTTTCCTGCCTGGGTCCTCTCTTATAAAATTACACTCAATGGGCTTGATTATTCAACAGGCCGCTTATATAAAAAGTATATACCAATTTTATAAAGGCACCTGTCTACCTTTACAAATTATGCATGGAATTGCTCACGTAGGTGCTTAATAAATCCTAATGATAAATAAATAAAATATATTGCAATGCTGCCCTTGCTGCGGCCAAGGAAATGCCCGTGTGGTGAATGTGTATGTGATCTTGTCAGCACACATGCTTATGTGTGTACTCAGCTATGCGATTTTACAAAGACCCTATTCTGCATGTAAAACTCTTTGCATTGGGCAAAAGCTTCAACAAATTATCCTCTTTATGCATACCATTACGTTTTTCAGATCTTAAACCAATTTACACATTTCCAAATAAGGCAGTCGCCAAGTCTTCTGTAGAAGGAAGATCACCCCTATTCCCCAATTATTTTTGCCCTTTTTTGCATTGACTCAGTGTTGAAAAGATCCACTGTGCCAAAAAATATTTGTTTATTTGATATATTTGTTTATCATGTCTTCTATAATGGATTTTTAAATATTGGCATGTGTGAAATTTAAAAGCAAAATGCAAGTACATTGATATAAGTTTATTAAATCATGAGTATGGAACGGTTGTTTAACTTTTCAAACAGGATACTCGAAATCACTGACCAGCAAACTGAAAATAAATCATAAGTAGTAGGGCTCAAGAAAGGTGTAGACAAGTTCTGGGAGGAAAAGTCCATAAAAAATTATTAGCTAGATAGACTTGAGAAAGCTGTTGCTGATCCCTGGAAGAGCTATGAGAAATGTGACCTACATTTTGGGATCTGCTGAGTGCTTGTGACCAAGACAAATCTCTGGTGGAGACAGAAGGCTGGGCTCAATGGATCTTGGTCTGACTTAGCATGGTATCTCATAGTTTTAGATTTCAGTTAGACAATGGCAAACATAATCATGTGGTGTGCTAACCAAAGTTTCAGTATAGAGCTGTCTCTCTGAATCTGCACTCTTGCATTTTGGTTTTCAGCTAGTACTGTATTAGGAGACTTCCTCTTCCTATAAAGTATTCATTAGATTTTTATGGTTTTAGTCATTTGATAAACTTCTGATAATTTATGCATTTTAAACATTTTACAGGTAGAATTATCTATCACACTACTTTACACCTGCTCTTTTTTCTAAGTCTTGTTTTCATAGATATAATATACAGCATTTTATTACTGTAGCCCAAAACTGGAAATTCATAAATAGTTTAAGAAAGCAAACAAATTGCCATAATCAAATCAAAGCTGTCTTTCAGCTGGTCACTCCAAATGTCTTTATTTAAACCAAACCCAATGAAATAATAGATATTGAGTGTTTTAAACAGAATGAAAGCAACAATGGCTTGCTAAGTCAATACAATTTACCAAACCAACAAAGATGAAGTATCACTCTCTTGTTTTTGATTAAACAATATCACCTTACATAGAGATGGCTGTGGGGAGGAACAACAATTTTTCAGAGTAAAAAGACTCATTGCACTTTTTCAGAAAAATTACAGCCCTTCTTGCGGTGCTTCTCTCTATTTTCATATGCCATCCACCTCCTCATTATGAGCTCAGTTCACCCAGATTCTGTTGGCTTCTCTAGGTCAAATAAGCTGAAAATATATGGAGTCTGCTGAATAGGAACTGTCATTGAGGGAGAGACTTGCAAGCTATTCAGCACATTCTACCTAGGAACAGATTCAGCACGAAAAATGCATAAGGAATAAAGTTTTTATTTACAGAACAGGAAAGATTAGGACATAAAGCTGTAGCCTCCTCTGCCACATTCTATAGACTGAGCGAGAGATATAGTTAGCTCCTCCTCCCCTGGTTATTGACACTGATTTGTGCGGCTGGTTTGGGTTCTCTTGATCCTGTGGCCATACTATCAAATGACTTTAAAAGACGCAAAACCAGCATAAACTAGCAAATATTAAACCCAACTTAAGCAAGGGAAAGGGTTATGCTATAAACTCTTTCTGGAATACTTTCTGTTTTAAGAGCAGTGATTTTCGGCTTTCATGATTAGAATCTTTGGGATTATTTTTTGCATATGATCTTACTATGTAAAGTTACTTTGTACAGTATGTCTGGCTAAGTTGTGTGAGTTTAGATGTGATTAGACTGGAATTAGTGTTACCTTGCTTTTACCTCTTATTGTAAGCTATTTCAATGTTTTTGTGGAAGGCAGGTTATAAAACTGAACTAAACAGAAGAAAAGTCTAGATGTTGCCCCAGGATGCCAGTGCCTCCCCTAAAATCCTTTTTGTTTTTTCTGTGCCCCACCAGAACTGCTCACCAAAGAACTGCCATAGTGGGTCAGATCAAAGGTCCATCAAGCCCAGTGTCCTGTTTCCAACCGCGGTCAATCCAGGTCACAAGTACTTGGCAGGGTCCAGAAAGTAGCCAGTTCCTTGCTACCTAACCCCAGAGATAAGAACATAAGAACATAAGATATGCCATACTGGGTCAGACCAAGGTCCATCAAGCCCAGTATCCTGTTTCCAACAGTAGCCAATCTAGGTCATACGTACCTAGCAGTTTCCCCAAAAGGCACAGGTTCCACAATGCTTGTACTGGGTCAAGCATTGATATCCTGGGTCCCTTCTTAATAATGGTTTATGGACCTTTCTTCCAGGAACTTGTCCAAACCTTTTTTAAACCCAGCAACACTAACAGCCTTTACTACATCCTCCGGTAACAAATTCCAGAGTTTGATTATACGTTGAGTGAAAAAATATTTTCTTTTATTAGTCTTAAATAGTTTACCCTGTAGCTTCATTGCTTGTCCCCTAGTCTTTCTATATTCTGATAACGTAAACAATCAATCTACGTTTACCCCTTCCACTCCATTCATTAATTTATAGACTTCTATCATATCTCCCCTCAGCTGTCTCTTTTCCAGGTTAAAGAACCCTAACCTTTTTAGCCTTTCTTCATAGGAGTATCCTTCCATCCCCTTTACCATTTTGGTGGCTCTTCTCTGAACCTTTTCTAAAATTGCTATATCCTTTTTAAGATATGGCGACCAGAATTGCACACAATATTCAAGGTGCGGTCTCACCATGGAACGATATAGAGGCATTATAATATCTTTTGTTTTATTTTCCATTCCTTTCCTTATGATACCTAGCATTCTATTTGCTCTCTTGGCCACCGCTGCACACTGGGCCGAGGGTTTTAACATGGTATCCACAATGATGCCTAAATCTTTTTCCTGGGTGATGGTTCCTAATGTGGAACCTTGCATCGTGTAACCATAGTTTGGGTTGTTCTTCCCTAGGTGCATAACTTTGCATTTGTCCACATTAAATTAAATCTGCCATTTTGATGCCCAGTCTTCCAATTTATCAAGATCCTCTTGCAATTTTCCACAATCCTCTTGGGTTTTAACAGCTTTAGTTTTGTGTCATATGCAAATTTGATAACCTCACTTGTTATTCCACTTTCCAGGTCATTTATGAATATGTCAAAAAGCAGTGGACCCAGCACAGATCCCTGGGGTACACCACCATTCACCTTTCTCCATTGGGAAAATTGGCCATTTAGCCCTACTCTCTGCTTTCTATCTTTTAACCAGTTCCTGATCCACAGTAGTACACTGCCTCCTATCCCATGACTCTTTAGTTTTGCCAAAAGTCTCTGATGAGGGACCTTGTCAAAGGCTTTCTGAAAGTCCAGATACACTATATCAACCGACTCAACTTTGTCCACCTGTTTATTCACACCTTCAAAAAAACATAACAGATTAGTAAGACAAGATCTTCCTTGTCTAAAGCCATGTTGGCTGTCTCCCATTAGGCCATGACTATCTACATGCTGAGTAATTTTATTCTTTATGATGGTTTCTACCATTTTTCCCGGTACTGACGTCAGGCTCACCGGTCTGTAGTTTTCCGGATCACCCCTGGAACCCTTTTTAAAAATTGGTGTTACATTGGCGATCCTCCAGTCTTCAGGTATTAGAGATGATTTTAATGATAATTCACAGATTACTAATAGCAGGTCTGCAATCTCATATTTCAGTTCCTTCAACACCCTTGGATGTATAAGCAGTGATATTCTTTTGGACTACTTTAATGGCTGTTTCCACATTGTCCTGCTAGACCAGGCCAGACAAGTGGATTGTAGTCCCCTACCAGCAGATTGGTGGATACAAAGAACCAATGAAAAGCCCATACATCACCCCCATGCCTTTATTTGCCTCAGCTACCAGAGGTCCCTTCAGTATTTCTTTGTCTCCAGCAGATGGTGGATGACTTTTCTCTTCTCGGAAGAAAATTCTGAGGATTTGAGAGGAAAAGATTGATTTAAAATGCTCATGAGGAGATCTCACGTGACACATGAGGGAGTAAGACGTGTCTTGCTCGCTCCGGGGCTGCCTCATACTAATTAATCGATTTCAAGCAATTTCCCGAACTCCAAACTGTCTTTGAGTGGACCTGCCAATTCCGGCACGACTGCAGGACGTTCGGGAGGGACGTTTGCCGAGATGCCCCCACTACCTAAGCGAGAAAAAGAGAAGAGTGCTAAGGCTGGGCCTACTGCATCGTCGGCCTCGCATCCACGCTCACCGGGAACGGATAGCGCTGACTCTGCAACAGAGGATGTTGCGCGGGAGGTGGCCCACCTACTTGCCCCGAAATTTGACCGCATTATGCAAAAGTTGGAGGAAATGGATACTGCAATGCTGGAGGTGGGTCACCGTGTGGAGGAGTTGAGCAGCGAGTGTCTGCTTTGGAGGACACGGAAGGGCGATCGACGCGGGAGATGGAGGCACAGCAGGCGCAGATTGAGGCCCTCCTTGCAAAGGTCGATGACCTCGAGAACAGATCCTGCAGGAACAATCTGCAATTGGTGGGGATTCCGGAGGCTCATACGGACGCTATGCTGGGGCCCTTTCTGGAACAGTGGCTTCCTACCGCGTTGGGACTGTCTGAGCTGGTGGGTGAGCTTAAGGTGGAGCGTGCTCATCGATTGGGGGCCCGCATGGAGTCGCGGCAGAGGCCTAGAGTGGCTATTGCAAAA
This sequence comes from Ichthyophis bannanicus, assembly GCA_033557465.1. Classification (NCBI taxonomy): domain Eukaryota; kingdom Metazoa; phylum Chordata; class Amphibia; order Gymnophiona; family Ichthyophiidae; genus Ichthyophis; species Ichthyophis bannanicus. Next base: position 636,396,250 of record CM066035.1, read on the forward strand.
ATCTTGAACTTCCACCATAAATTTTTGATTTTGCAGGCCTTCCGCAAGAAGAGAAATTTGGTTCTGGACAATCAGCAGATTTTGCTTTTTCAGGACTACTCTGCGGTGGTGGCTGGTAAGCGCAAACAGTTCTCGGAGATCTGTGCAACTCTATTTCAGCGGCGGATACGCTTTACCTTGGCTTTCCGGGCCACATTGAGGATTCTTCATAATGGCAAGAATTATTCCTTTACTACGGTGGCGGAGGCCAAGAAATTTGTGGAGGGTGACGCGAAGGAAGCTGCCGAAGGAAGCGGAGTGACTTCCCAGAGCGTCGGCTGAAGACTGATTGATTGCCTGTGCTTTTCTCCTGGGCCACACGTGGTCTAGGCCTTTCTAATGTGCATGCGGTGGCAATGGGGCCTGGCTTTTGCTGTGTGCTTTGTGTGTCTTTTCTTCTTAGTATCTTGGTTCTAACAAGGTAACGTTTGTGGGGTATCTGTGTGCTGGGGGCAGTGTGGGGCGGCCCCGAGGTGTCTATAGGGGATCGATCCTCGGCTCGGTGGGCCTGAGGGCTTTAGGTGGTTCAGTTTGGGGGATGGGGATAGGGGGGAGACGGAGGGGGGGGAGGGTAGGGGGTGGGGGGCAGGGTGGGGGAGTGGGGGTAGAGATAGCGCCAGGGGCATTAAGGGGAGTAGAGGCTGGGGTAGCGGGCCAGATGGCAGAGTTGGGTTTGAGAACTGGTGCTATGCGTGGATCTGCGGGATGCTGGATTGAGGACTACTGGGTGGAGTCCCGGGTGGTAGGCTGCCGGGGGTTGTGGCTGGGGAACCCTGGGCGCCCTCTTTGTAAGAAGGCTCTGTATGTATGGGTACTAATTGCTGTAGGGGTGGATGTCACCTGATTTGCATATAGTGACCTGGAATGTGGGCGGGATACGGACACCAGTGAAACGGGCGAAAATTCTGCAGGCTCTGAGGCGGGAAAAGGTACACGTGGCTCTTTTACAAGAGACTCACTTAAGCGCCACAGAACATGCGAAATTGAAGCGGGAGTGGGTGGGCCATGTTTCAGCAGCTGCATCTGGGGGCAGGAAATGTGGGGTTGCGATTTTGGTGCAAAAAGGCCTGCAGGTGGAATTTCTGAGGGAGGAGGTTGATAAGCAAGGACGATATCTGTTCCTGCACCTTCGGATACAGGGAGAGGAGCTCTTCTTAGGGAATATCTATGCCCCGAATGTTTATAGCCATCAATTCTTTCAGACTGTAGCACAGAGGGTGGCTAGTGCCCCGAACGTTCCAATAATTCTGGCAGGGGACTTTAATTGCCCACATGACCCTGAGTTAGACAAGTCTCGGACCCCTGCGGGAGGTGGGTGGAGTGGGAAGGGGATAGGATACCTGTGTAGTGTGGGCGGCCTGGTGGATGGGTGGCGGATATTACATATGGGAGAGAGGGACTACACGCATCTGTCCCGAGCTCATCAGACCTGGTCCCGTCTTGATTATATTCTTATTTCACAGACTACTTTTGGCAAAGTTCGGAGTGTTGAGATCAGACCGATAGTGGTGTCTGACCATGCGATGGTGGCTCTTGACTGGCAGGGCTGCCGAGCGGGGCAGGGCAAATGGTCCTTCCCGCGACATTTGTGGAAAGATGAGGCTTTCCGGCAGTACTTAGTGAAGCACTGGGAGGAATACCTGGCTTTTAATGAGCCTCAGGCCAGTAGTGTGGCTGTGTTCTGGGAAGCGGGGAAGGCCGTGCTGCGAGGTCTCATTATTGCGTATGTGGCACGGGAACGGCGGGTCCTGAATGAGAAGATTGTACGAGCGGCTCAGGAGCTTCAGGTATATAAGAGAGTGACTTTGCGGAGGCAGGATCCCGGTAGTCTGAAGACCTATTTGGAGATGCAACGGAGCCTCAATCAGCTGCTTCAAGATAGAGTGGTCTATTCACTACAATATTACCGGCATCAGCTTTTTCGCTATGGGGACCGGACGGGGAAGCTCTTGGCACGGTTGGTGCGCGAGGGGGGTGGGAATAGGGTGATAGCGGTGATTAGGGATGCTACGGGGGCAAGGCATCGGGAATCTGGTCAAATCTTACGAGTTTTTCGGCATTTCTATGAGACCTTGTATACCCCGGAGAGGGAGGACCGGGAGGCTGCTCGCAGTTTTTTAGATAAATTGCGTCTACCGGGGCTGACGGGCCAGGATATCGAAGACCTCAACAGGCCTATGTCGGGGAAGGAGATTCAACAGGTTATCAGGAAGGGGGGTGCCGAATAAAGTTCCAGGGCCTGATGGCTACGGTGTGGAGTTCTATAAGATTTTGGAGCGGCAGGTAGTCCCTACTCTGACAGCATTGTATGGCGAAGTATTAGAGACGGGTATGTTTCCTAGAGATATACGGACTGCGACTATAACGGTCCTGCCTAAGCCTGGTAAGAATCTAGAAGAGCCGTCCTCGTATAGGCCGATTTCCCTCATTAATTACGATATGAAACTCTTGGCATCAGTGCTGGCGGCCCGAGTCCAACCTATTCTTCCGAGACTTATTGATACACATCAATCAGGTTTTGTTAAGGGGAGGGAGGCCATTTTGAATATTAGCAAAATTTTATTAAGTATGGATTGGTGCATGTCCCAGAGCGACCCCTTACTTTTGGTAAGCCTAGATGCTGAGAAGGCCTTTGATAGGGTGTCCTGGGTATATGTTTGAGGCACTGAAGGCCTTTGGTTTTACGGGACCCTATTTGCATTGGGTGCAGGCCCTCTACACTGAACCCTTGGCTACCATTTCTCTGGGCGGGTCGATTTCTCAACCGTTTATGCTACGCCGGGGGACCCGGCAGGGCTGTCCGCTTTCCCCTCTTTTATTCGTCTTGCAATTAGAACCCCTCTTGGTGTATTTGCGTGAGAGCGCCGAGATTAAGGGAGTAGAGTGGCCTGGAGGAGGTCTCAAAGTTAGTGCCTTTGCTGATGACATGCTACTGTGCCTACGGGATCCACAGTCCTCCCTGGAAATAGCGCTCCGGCGGATTGAGGAATTTGGAGAATTTTCGGGTCTTCGAGTGAATAAAACTAAATCCCAGGTGTTGGATGTTGGGGGTACCGTTCAGCCTCTCTGGAAGGGGGCCTTCCCCCTACAATGGGCGACGGGACAGATACGTTATTTAGGGATTCAGATACCGGAATGGCTGGTGAACCTTTATGGTGTGAATGTGCACCCGCTTTTGGCGGGCACGATTGAGCGGTTGCGGAAGTGGCGGGACCTGCCGATTTCTCTTATGGGTCGAATAGCCCTTTTCAAGATGGTTGAACTTCCTAAGTGGATTTATGTGTTGAGGCAGCTCCCGGTGTGGCTGCCTACAGAGGGACTTGTTGGTGCTGCAGAGCCATCTCTCAAAGTTTTTGTGGAGGGGCAGGAAGCCTCGCATTGCGTTCTCGGTACTGACGAGACCCCGTGAGGACGGAGGTCTGGGGTTAACCCCGCTCCAGATGTACAATTTGGCCTATTTGGCTCGGATGATTTGAGATCTCATTATGGGGACGGAGTGTACTATCCCTATCAGCCTGATTGAGCAGATGGGCCAGCCGTGTCATCGAGTATATTGTCTGCATCAACCGTTGTCGGCGTTGGCCCCCGGGTGGAAGAACTCGGTCTACTTACAGGGGATACAGCGGGCCTGGAGGGCTCTATGTACTTCGCGGGGGAATAGTTGGCGGCGGACCGACTGTCTTCCATTATCTGGTAATCCCGGCTTTAGCCCGGGCATGTGGGGTAGCGTGGGGCGTGTATGGGCTGTGCAGGGGGTGGAATATGTGGGGCATTTGCGTATGTCCGAAGGCTCGGGGCTCGCCTCGTTTGTGGATTTGCAGCGGAAGTTTAATCTCCCCCGATCCCATTTTTATTTTTATCTGCAGTCACGCCACTATGCTCAGCAGTTACAGAGGGACGGTTCGGGGTTTGATGCCCAAGGTGGGATGTTGGATTTGTGGCAGAATGTTACAGGGAAGATTACGGTGTCTTGGTTGATGGGGGGGTTATGGCGGTTCCAGACAGGGCGCAACAATTTGAGGCACTGGCTCGGCGGTGGCAACAAGACCAGCTGCCGGGAGTGACGGCGGAGAAGTTGCAACGAGCCTTTCAGGCTATTAAATTGGTCTCGGAGTCGGTTCGGTTACAGGAACTCCAATTTAAGTTGTTATGGCGGGCTTATGTACCTGATGTGTGGGCTGCGCGCGCTGGTCTGGCTCGGACAGATGCTTGTAGGCTCTGTAAGGTGGTGCGGGGGTCGCTGTCACATAGATTCTGGTTCTGCCCCCAGATAAGACCTTTCTGGAAGGCTGTTTGGTTGAGGTTGGGGGGTGGGAGTCAGAGCTGGGATGCCCTCTCCCCGGAATGGGGACTGTTGGGCATGGCGAGTGGGAGGGTCGCCATGAGACAGCCACAGCGGATGCTCTGTGAGAGGGGATTCATGCTCGCGAAATTATGCATTCTGCGACAGTGGTTGTCCGATGAGCCCCCCGAGATTAAGGGGTGGGAGGGCTCGATGGGGGAGTTGAGGAGCATGGAGCTCCGTACAGCGCGTCTTCTGGGGGGGAGGAGACTGGAGGGGTGTCAAGAAATGTGGTCCTTATTTGCAGATCCTTGAGGTGGGATGCTGTGGCCTGCAGTGGTGGGTTGGGTGCCTGGCTAAGTAGGTCTGGTTCTGGGGGTAGTTGGGGGGGGGGTTGGAGGGAGGGGGGGTGAGTTGGGCGGGGGGCGGGGGGGGAGGGGTGGGGAGGGTGGGGTCGGGTTGGGGATGCTGTTGAGGTGTTAGGTTGAGCCTGGGGAGGGGGATGTCTCGGCCTTCAACGGGACGGGGCTTTGGCCGCTCTCTGCAGTGTTGTTGTTGCCCATATAGCTTAGTAGCTGTTACGAATCGCTCCCCCCTTTGGCCTCAGGGAGTGTGTCGGTGTTTTTGTCTGGGGGTTGTTCTTGCAGTGCGTTGTACTGTTGTACTCAATGTGTGCTGTTTTCATTTTGTTGGTTCATGTTCCATCAATAAAAATGATTTTCCTTAAAATGCTCATGAATGACAGACTGTGGGTTGATCTCTCGTTAGAGCACAATGTGAGAGGCTCCACTAGACTGCGGTCTTTTTGGTAGCCATAGGAGGGAAAATTGGTTCAGCTCCGCGCTCTTACCCTGGATAAGATCCTGTCGAACAGCCAGAAATTGGAAGAGTTTGGAAGGATCTGGAAAAGTACAATTGTCTCACACAACATCAATGCCCCCTTCCTCTTCCTCTATTTTCCCCCTGCTCTCTCCTGAAGATTGCAGAAGGCTCTTAGAGGGATCTGCCTGCTAGCCACCTTAAATGCAGTGCTGCAAAGCCAGAGAAACCGTTCCTAGTGAGTAAAGCTGAGCCCAGCACAAGTTTTTGGCCTGGGGCTCTCGGGGGGGGTGAGTGTCAAGGCTTGGGACCATTGGTGCAGTATAGGGGTTTCCTGCTATTTTCTGCATGCGTTAGTAGTATTTTTACCTATTGTGCACCTGGCAGTCGCTCGATCCTAACATGTGTTCTACCCAAGCGTCTCCAATATGTGTTCCTTCCCTAGCGCTGTAACACGTATTGCTCTAAAATGTGCAATTAATTTGTACTGCAGTAAAAGTGCAGTTATTGTGTATCTTCAGGCTGTCGCAGCCTTAGCACAAGCTGTTGTGATACTTGCCTTAACTCTCTATGTCTTCTTCCAGGAAATGTTGTTTGACCTGTGGCAAGGAAGGCATCTCCGGATTCTGGACTCTGCTTTTCCTGTATGTGGCAGTCTCTGAGTCGTCCTTGGAGGGCTTGCTCCCCCTCTTTCAACTGGGGGATACAGATAGATAGTCCGGCTTTTCCTGTCTCAGGGCAGGAGGTGATGGATGGCACTGTAGGTAAGGATATCCAGCTGACTGGAGAGTCTGACGACAGGGCCATGAGCCACTCTGCCTCCTCTAGGAGATCTGCAGTGGCAATGCTCCTGGTGTTGGGGAGTCTTTTCTGAGAGGTGAGCTTCTGGACTCTGGAACATAAGATATGCCATACTGGGTCAGACCAAGGTCCATCAAGCCCAGTATCCTGTTTCCAACAGTGGCCAATCTAGGTCATACGTACCTAGTAGTTTCCCCAAAAGACACAGGTTCCACAATGCTTGTACTGGGTCAAGCATTGATATCCTGGATTGTCCTCCCCAGAATTCTTTTCTTTTATACTGCAGGCCTGGTCCTTCTGGCATGGAAATTCAGACCCTGCAGACTGTGGATGCCTCTGGACACAGTTTTGTGGGGGGCAGGCTGAGCATGCAAGCCCTGTTTGACTGTCTTTGGCTCAGCATCCTCTGGAAATGGGGGTCATCTTGGATTGGTTTGAGATTTGAACTGTGATTTGGCTGCAGATGTCTTAGTGTTGGTCTCTGATGTGGACAAGGAAGTGCTCTCACCTTCAGAGGACTGTGACGAGGCCGGGGTGATACACCTATTCTGGAAGGAGGAGCTGGCAGCATTGATTGTTAGGGTTTCATTCGCCTTGAACTTGGTGGACTCTCCAGGGATGGAGCAGGAGCTGAAGGTGCACCAGCTTCTGCAAGGGGCACGGAAATCCACTACTGTCTTTTCATTGCCGGAAGTGATCAAGGATGTGATCCAGTCAGATTGGGATTCTTCCGGCTCCCCGCCTCGGAGGTTAAGAGGGTTTAAGAAGATCTATGCTCTCCCAGAGAAGGAGTGCATGGTGTGGTTTGATATTCCCAAGGTTGATGCGCAGGTCCAGCGGTTACTAAGCGGATCACCATTCCTGTGGAAGGCGACTTGGCCTTAAAGGATCCTCTGGATCCTTTGGATGCCTTGTTGAGAAGCCAGTTCACCACGCAACAGCTATCCTTCAGTTGTCAGTATGTGCAAGCTTGACTTCTTGAGCTTTGCTTCAGTGGATTCTGTCTCTTCTGCCGGATGATACTACCCTTCTTTTGGAGTCGACTGCAACTTTCCTTTCTGATGCCATGTATGACCTGGTGCATTTGGTGTCCAGGACCAGTACCCTGCCTACTGTGTCACAGAGGTGCATCTGGCTCTGGCACTGTGTGGTGGACTCCTCCTCTAAAGCCCAGTTGTTCCAACTGACCTTTAAAGGGAAACTTCATTTTGGAGCCAATTTGGAGAAGATGATGTGAAGGACCTGGACGACACAGTCTTACTGCCTTCCAGAAGACAGGTCCAAGGGGCCTGTGAAGTGGTCAGGAGCCCCTTTCTCATCAGCCTCTGCCTGTCCACTGTGGGTGCACTGGCAGGACTCCCAGGGATCTCGGGACTTTCATCATTACTGACCAGGAAAGCCTTTCTATCCTCTGCTTCCAGACTTCGAGCTTGCTTTCAGTCCTTTCATCAGGCCCAGGGACTCAGTCCCCTCCAGAACTGGACCCTCCCAGACTGTGCAATGAAGTTTGGGGACAGGCTTCACCTTTTCTTTCAGCAATGGACCCGGGTCACCAAAGCTTGCTGGATTCTAGACACCATTCAGTTTGGGTATGTCCTGGAATGCAAGGAGCCGGAGCCAATTCCATATGCCTATTTTGTGCTGCCAAAAAAGGACAGTTCCTTCTGCCCATTCTGAACCTCAAGGGTATCAATGAACACTTGCGCAGACTGCTTCTGGACCGGAAACCGTGCGCCCCATAATTCAAGCAGTGCACCGAGAGGAGTTCTTGGCTTCTCTGAATCTGGCCAAGGCGTATTTTCAGATCCTGATGCAAGTGAGTCAGCAGAAGTATCTGCATTTTGCCATACTTAGCTCTCACTAGCAATTCGCTGCCCTCCCCTTTGGGCTATCCACCTCCCCAAGGACATTCTCCATAGTCATGGTGGTGGTGGCTGCAGCGCCAAGGGATCTGTGTCCATCCATATCTAGACAACAGGCTCATCTGGGGCCATTCCCTTTCAGAAGTGTCTTGGGTGGCATCCTGAGTGCTATCCTTTTTGGAAAGCCTCGGCTGGGTGATCAGTCAGGGAAAGAGCCAGCTGCTGCCATCCCAGTCCCTGGTATTTCTGGGAGCACATTTCGACACTCAAGTGGGCATAATTTTCCTGCCAAAGGAGAAAGTCAAAAGACTGTTGGATTGCCTGTTGATGTTCTGTGCGCAGCAGGCTCCCAGAGTTCTGGGATTATCTTCAGCTGCTCGGATTGATGGCAGTGACCAGAGAGATTGTGTCGTGGGTGCAAGCTCACATGCGGCCGCTCCAGCAGTTCTTGCTGGCTCGGTGGTCTCCAAGTTCTCAGGAGTTCGGGCGCAGACTCCCATTCCCGTCAATGGTGAAGTCCACCTTGCAACGGTGGCAGCAGCCCTGTCATCTGAGGAAGGGCATGCTGCTGGAAGATTTCTCATGGATCCTCCTGATGATGGATGCCAGTTTCTTGGGCTTGGGAGCCCATTGCCAAGATCAAACTGTCCAGAGTCATTGGAACTGCAGGGAAGCAGTGTGTTCCATCAACTGCCTCGATGCGAGGGCCTTCAGGTTGGCTCTTATGCATTTCTGGCCCCTAGTTTAGGGCTGGGCGCTTCAAATGTTTTTGGACAATGCAATGGCATCACCTTATGTCAATCAGCAAGGTGGCATGAGGAGTGTTGGGGTAGCTCTGCAGATAGCTGTCCTGTTTGCCTAGGTAGAGAAGACCCTCCTAGGCTTGTTGGCTCAGGGCATTTATGGGCTGGACAATGTGAAAGTGGACTTTCTCAGCTGGCACTCTCTCGGAGAGCGGGAATTAATTCAGGAAGTGTTTCAGTTGATTCTACACTATGGGGTCGCCCAGAATCGATCTGATGTTGACCTCCAATGCCAATGCTTGCTGCTTTTTCATTTGCCACATAGAGACAGGGTCCGGAGGAGCCAATGACCTGACCCAGCTTTGGCCAAGTTGGTGCCTGCTATATGCTTCCTTCATGGCCCCTGGTGGGGTCTGTGATTTGGCATATAGAGCACCTCCCGGACAGGATTGTTCTGGTGGTCCCAGATTGTACAAGGAGAATGTGGTTCAAAAAGATGATGCAACCAAAACACCAGCCCATCACCTAACACAACTGGGGATAAGGACTACACAAGGCCATGCAGAACCAAATCGTGCACACCCAAACCAAAGAACACCTGTATATAGTTAACCTGTACATCGTTACGTTTTGAAAATTGATTCAAGTCAAGTTATCTTGTAAAAAAAAAAATTTGCTCCTGTTCTATGTAACATGTTTTGGTTCTCTGTAAACCGCCCCTGATCTCTGGAAGGGGTGGTATAGAAAAATGGAATGAATAAATAAATAAGTAAACTCCTGCAGGCAAATCCTCTTTGGTTGCCTCCGTCTCGGGGCCTATTGAGACAGGGACTGATAGTCTTGGAGGACCCAGTTTCCTTCTTGCTTATGGCGTGGCTCTTGAAAGGAAACAACTAGCGCGTAAAGGTTACTCTCTGGCATTAGCCTTCACTTTAATCGGAGCCAGGAGGAGGTCTGCTAAGTTAGCATACATGCGGATCTGGTGCCTCTTTGAGCAAAGGTGTAGTGCTTGGCAGTTGACTCCTGAAGCGACCAAGATGCCATCTTTACTGGCCTTTCTACAGGATGGCCTGGAAAAGGGCCTCAGGTAACAGCTCTAGCCTGTTTCTGAGGTCTGGTGGCTGGTAAGTCTCTAGCCTCGCTCCCAAATGTCTTGTGCTTTCTCCAGGGGGTTCAGCATCTGTGTCCTTCCCGCCAGTCTGTGATCCATTCCTGGAATCTGGGTCTGGTGATCAGGGCCTTTATGGTGGTGCCCTTTGAGCCATTGAAGTGTGCTACTTTAAAAGATTTGATGCTCAAGACGGTCTTCTTAGCCACGATTTGTTCCGCAAGGTGGATTTCCAAGCTGCAGGCTCTGTCTTGCCAAGATCCTTATCTGTCTTTTTCAAAGCAGGCCATTTCTATTTGGCCTGTGCCTTCCTTCATGCCTAAGGTGCTTTCTTCCTTTCATGTGAACTAGGTGGCGGCTATGTCAACTTTGGGGCACTGAATTAAGGAGGTCATTGCCTCGGTGTATCTATTCTAGAGGGTTTGTATACCCATTCTGCCCGAGAACAAGCATGCTTGTGAGCAGAGCAGAGCTCAGTGGCCCCTGCGGATATTTATCGGACAGCGACGTGGGCATCACTTTCCACTTTTGTTGAGCATTACCGCTTGGATGTGCATGTGTGGGTGAACTTGGCCTTTGGCTCAAGGGTTTTGCGAGCTGCTGTGCCATCTTCACACCCAGTGCAGTTGTAGCTTTGGTATATCCACTTGTCTGGACTGGTCTAGCAGGACGATATGGAAGGTGACATTTTACTTACCAGTTAATGTCCTTTTCTTGAATCCTGCTGGACCAGTCCAGGCCACTGGAACTGTATTGCTCTGTTCTTCTGCTGCGGTACCCTTGGGTCCACTTTGATTTTATGCTTGGCTCTGCAGGTTCATCTTCTGCTGATAGCCTTCTGTTTATGATTTCCTGTACATAGTTCTCTACTGTTTCGTTACTTATTGTTGTCCACGTTGAGGTTAAAGCTTTTATCTTGTTGCGTTTCATTCTCCTTTACCACACTCATGCTCTGATTATTCATTACGCTGCTGCTCCTAACCTTCCAGAGGTGACTGGCATTCCTTAATCACTTCCTTTAAAGGCTTTTTCAGCTAGAACTTGAAGGTTTCACGTATTCAATAGACAAATCAATGGTTATCTTTCTCCAGCTTTAGCTAAGTTATACTGATTTTAAAGAATGACACTTTCCCCAGCTTTCCCAAGGAAATGATCTTCTGATTCATTTTCTACTAAGTTTGTGTCTCCCCCCCCCCCCCCAACAGCATACAACTTGCTGGGATGATTTGTGTGTTTGCGTTCCACTGTGGAAGATTGCTTCATGCATACGCACATTTCTGCTCATTTACCTGGATAGTGAAAATGTTGCTTTTAGTCACCTTCAGGACTGAAGATGCCCTGCAGTTGTATTTCATAGTCCCCAGGAACTCACTGCTCAGGTAATGCTGTAGGCAGTATTACATTTACCTGCTCAACTGGCTATTAAATATTAAATGCTCAAAAAATGATTTGAAAAGCATTTTTCTTTTTAAATTATTCAGTCCAAAAGCCATTGCCCTTTGTGTGCTGTTACATCTGGGAACCCTTGTGCATGTTAGAAAAAAAATGTCACAAAAACAGCAAAGCAGCAGGATTTTCATAGCTTATCTGTTAGAGGCATATAAGTAAAATATGAAGGGAAAAGACAGGTGTAACCATTGCTTAAAAATGGACAATGGCAAATAAGCCTGGCTTTCCAGTGATCGTGGTCAAAACTTTCATATTTAGAGAACCCAACTACCAAGGGTAAACCTGTCATGGAGCCAGTGAAACTACAGACCGGTGATCCTGACATCAGTACCAGGCAAAATGGTAGAAACCATTATAAAGAATAAAATTTCTGAACGTAAATAGTCATGGTTTAATGGGAGACAGCCAACATGGCTTTAGCCAAGGAAGGTCTTGTCATACTAATCTGTTATATTTTTTTGAAGGTGCGAATAAACAGGTAGACATAGGTGAACCAGTTGATATAGTGTATCTGGATTTTCAGAAAGCCTTCACAAGGTCCCTCATGAGAGACCCTTGGCGAAATTAAAATGTCATGGGATAGGAGACAATATACCAGGAACTGGTTAAAAGATAGAAAGCAGAGGGTAGTGCTAAATGACCAATTTTCCCAATGGAAAAAGGTGAATAATGGAGTTCCCCAGGCATCTGTGCTGCATCCACTGCTTTTTAACATATTCGTAAATTACCTGGAAATGGGAATAACGAGTGAGGTAATCAAATTTGCAGATGATGCTAAATTATTCAAAGTTGTTAAAACCCAAATTGGAAGACTGGACGTTCAAATGACAGGTGGACAAGTGCACAGTTATGCACCTAGAAAATAACATGGTGCAAAATTAGGAACCACCACCCAAGAAAAAAATGTAGGTGTCATTGTGGATAACACACAAAAACCCTCCGCCTAGTGTGCAGCAGTGGCCAAGAAAGCAAATAGAATGCTAGGAGTCATCATGATTACAGATTTCTTTAGACGTCAAGGATGAAATCTGGTGGAATGAAGATTTCTGGCCATTGTTTATGATAAATAGAAAAATCAAAATGTTTATCAACAATAGAAATGATAATATATAGCAAGGAGGAACTGAAGTACTGGCAAAATAAACGCATCTCACATTTATATTATTCAGTTCGTCAAAAGTGCCCTTCCACCATAATATATCATCTTTAAAGCATCACCCCAAGCTATGTGCACCTTATAGAGGCAAACTGCCAAAAATGCAAAATGATTAACAGAAACTTTCTACATTGGGAGCCATCATGGCTTCTATGGTAGTTCCATGAATTTATAGACAATAATTCCCATCAAATGAGAAAAAAATATATATTTTTCAAGGCTAATGAAGTTAACTCACACAAAAAGCAGGAGGAATTCCTTCTGGAACCTCCTGAACATCTAATGTTTCATGCAGTATCAGTATGGCACCATCTTGTGGGATGTCCATACACAAGGATTCAAAGTCCTGCAGTTAATTTTGAGGGTCCTCTTTTTTTATACCTATGCAGGAGTAAAACTGTCCTGAAAGCAGCATAATAAGATAAACACAGGATTATTCTAGCTGGTTGCCCCATTGGGATACACCCAGGAGAGGAATTAGGTGATCCCCCTTGGATGATTTAAGTCCTCACTTTTACATTACTTTTTAAAAGTGACCTAATAGTTGGCGTTGTGGGCTGGAACCAGAAAAGCCAGGATTTGCATCCCACTGCTGCTTCTTATGACTTTGGACAAGTCACGTAACCCTCCGTTGCCTCAGGTACAGACTTAGATTGTAAGCACTCCGGGGACAGGAAAATAAGTATCGTATCTGAATGTAAGAGAAGCTCATTTATTTACATTCTCTTATATACTGCGCTATTCTGCATCAGTGCGGTTTACATTGAACAAACTGAAATTACATTGAACAGGGCATTATAACTTGGAGATAACTATTTTACAGGGAACATGGGCTATGGAGGGTTAAGTGGCTTGCCCAAGACCACAAGGAGCACCTGTGGGACTAGAAACCCCAGTCCTTCCGGTCCAAGGTTGCTGTCCTCTAGTGGGATTTGAACCCCCGACCTTCCGGCCTGAAGTACCTTGCCCCAACCACTAGGCCACTTCTCCACTCCTCATGGTGCGTTATATTCAGATGTATGTTACATATTTACCTGCCCCCTGAGGGCTTACAATCTAAGTTTGTATCTGAGGCAATGGAGGGTTAAGTGACTTGCTCAATATGACAGAGCAAGTGGATGAAAACTCTGGCTTCCCTGGCTAAATCCATTTCTCTTTTCTGCCTCCCAGAAGCAGGTGTATTACCTGCCCCCAGCAGGACAAACCCTAATAGAGTTGGGCCCTGAGGGATCACCGAGATCACAGGCCAATAGAAAAGGAAGCAAGACTTGCAGAAGAGGAGAGTGTTGGCTCTCTGATTCCTGCCTCTCAAGAAGCAGATTGAGCTCCAACCGGGGAATGGAGCTTCTGATCCTGGGACAAATGGTAGCCTTGAACTATAAAGGTAAAGAAATAAGGAAGAGAGAGGAACCATCTTAAATTTTGACAGAGTGCCCAAGAGACTCCTGGAATGGATTCGCGATCCAGGAGAATTGGACCAAGGAGCATTTTCTGAGCCTCATAGTAGAAATCCACTGGAAGGTGCTAAGACTGGATGGAATGAAGATGATTATGTGATTCTATAAAAGATGGTAAATATCTTTTGAAAAATGTTCTGAGAAGGTACTATACTGAGTTAAGTTGCCCAGTTTCCAAAGTAAAATTCAAAAAAGGAATGCCCTCACCAGGGGGTTTATATGTGTAAGTGGCACCATGCACATGTACAAGTGACAGATTTTGGAAATCTGCATGTCTTCTGAAAACTGATCAAGAAGCCATTCTCCAAAATGCCAACTTTACAAAATTCGATGAAAGTTTGAAAGTTAGAATGGTAAACACTTAACACCCTGGTAGTCCCAAAATTAATAACACAATGCACCAAGGCAACAGTAGGCGGGGCCTACAATTTCTGCGCACCAAGGTACTGGAACAGCCTCCCTCACGGCATCCGATCAATCCAGGACTTATTTCAGTTCAGAAAGGCCTTAAAACTTCACCTCTTCCTCCAGTTTTACCCAGAAGCCAATGTGGACGCTGCACCACCCTCACAAGCCTCTCAGAACCCCCTTAACTGAAGTCAAAAGAGTTCCCAATTATGTCTTAAATTGTAAATAGTTACCCTATTATCCAAGTTGCATTACCTGTTCAACTGTAAACACAAAGTATCATCGGAAATGTGTATTTTATTGTTCATTGTAAACCGCACTGAAGCTGAATAGCGCGGTATAAAAGAGACTCTAATAATAATAATAATAATAATAAACATAATTTCCATTTCAAGTTATCCTCCAAACTCCAAGTCAAAACAAGAAGTTAGCCAAGAGTTACTTGCGACTTGGAGCACATTCAAGTAACGAAGGGGAATATTTTGGAATATATGTGTATCACAGTTCTAAAATACAGAATACGTGTATATTTTGAAGGTCTGCCCAGAACATGCTGCCTTGAAATCTGTACATAAATAGTGCCTTTTCTAAAATTGTTATTCATACAAGTATGCAGATTTCCCAATTTTAAATATTCATTATCCTGTGCAGATGGTGCATAACTCTTCTGAAATCACCTCCTTTACATGCAGAGCCTGCCTGTCCACTAGGCGATCTAGATGGCTGCCTAAGGCAGCGGACCCTGTTGGGCTACTCGACTTCCTTTTGAAAGTGGCGGCATAGCCACTGCTTTCAAAATGAAGTTGGGCTGCCGCTGCCCCCAAATCCATCTCTTTCATCTTGCGGTGGTGGCGACCCAACTCCATTTTGAAAGCAGTGGCGATGGCTCAGTATGGAGTAGGGCTAATGCTGCTGCAAGATGAGATGGATTTGGGGGCTGTTGTGGCAGGGGCTTTTGCCTGGGGTGGCAGAAACCCTTGGGCTGTCCCTATTTACGTTTATGAGAACACATCTCTTTGACTTCTTTACACACTAATTGATGGAAAGTAAGCAAAATAGGATCAAGTGGCCCCCAGAAGCACTAACAATTCCTCAGTAGTGTGTTGAAAAAAAAATCCATGCTAGTAACAGGAGCAAAAGGTAATCTCTTTTCTAATAAACTGATGTGATCAGTGGATAGGAGCACCTTAAAATGGTTTGCCACTAATGAATTTTTGATGTCTGTGATCAGTGGCCTAGCTTGGATGAAATAGATCATTGGTGGAAAGATGGACCCCTATAATGTCATGTTACTCAAGGTTGGCGTGGGGTCCTCCTCAGAGCTTTAGTCAGGGAGTGCAGAGGTATCTGTGGCAGAGTATATCTGGGTGGATATTGTGGGGGGGGGGGGGGAGGTAGTTCATGTGGGGTATCTAAGACAATAGGGGTATGTCGGCTGTGAGTGAAATGTCTGAGGCAGGAAAGTAGGGATTTGTGTATATAATAGATTGCAGGGGAATAAGATGTCCGGGAATGCATGTACATGGGGTTGGGGGAGTTATATGAGTTGTAGATGGGTGTCTGACCCCCCTGACAGCAAGAGATTAAGGGACATGCTTACTAAAGACAGCACCAGTAACGTGCATTAGAACTGTAAAACCTTAGGGGGTGTTGGCCTCCATATACCACTGTCATTAATGTGTTGCTAACACAAGACACCACATTAACTGATATGCGAGTGCACATAGAGGCGTGGTTGAGTTGTGAAGAGTTTGCTGTTCAATTATTGGCTATGAGCAGGTGCTTAGAGGAGGGTCAGTCACAATTACGGGAAGAGTTAGTGGCCTCTTTATTAGTGCCACTTCAGTGACAGTCTCAGTCTTGGTCTAGCTTCCAGTTGCTTACCCCTGAGGACATTCAGTTGCCTCTCTGTAAGAGGGTGTATTTCCTTGGTCTTTGAAACAGTCAGTGGTGTGCCCTCTATTTAAAAGTTCGTCTGGTGATGTCTCAAGAATTATTGTTCGGTATCCAACTTACCAATTTTTAGGGAAGGTTATTGAGAAAGTGGTTGTCTATCCATATGCCTGAAATAGTATTTAAAGGTGATATCTGAAGAATTGAAAGAAATATTGATAAACTGGGAAGATGTATTTATAAGTATTTGATAAACTGAAGAGTAGTAAACCACCTTGACCGGATGGTATACATCCAAGGGTGTTAAAAGAACTGAAAGATGAGATTGCAGACCTACTATTAGTAATCAAATGGCAGATTAAATTTAATGTGGACAAGTGCAAAGTTATGCACCTAGGAAAGAACAACCTAATCTATGGTTATATGATGCAAGGTTCCATATTAGGAACCACTGCCCAGGAAATAAATGTAGGCATCATTGTGGATTTTTCATTGAAACCCTCCACCCAGTGTGCAGCGGCGTCCAAGAAAGCAAATAGAATACTAGGAATCATAAGGAAAGGAATGGAGAATAAAACTAAGGATATTATAATGCCTCTGTATCGTTCCATGGTGCAACCACATCTTGAATATTGTGTGCAATTTTGATCGCCATATTTTAAAAAGGATATAGCAGAATTAGAAAAAGTACAGAGAAGAGCCACCAAAATGGTAAAGGGGATAGTAAAGCCTTATGAGGAAAGGCTTAAAAGATTAGGGCTCTTCAACTTGGAAAAGAGACAGCTGAGGGGAGATATGATAGAGGTCTATAAATTAATGAATGGAGTGAAATGGGTAAATGTAAATCTCATTGTTTACACCATCAAAAAGTAGAAAGACTAGGGGACACGCAATGAAGCAACAATGTATCCTGTTTAAGACTAATAAGAGAAAACATTTTTTCACTCAATGCATAATCAAACTCTGGAATTCATTACCAGAGGATGTAATAAAAGCTGTCAGTGTAGCTCGGTTTAAAAAAGGTTTGAACAAGTTCCTGGAGGAAATATCCATAAACCATTATTAAAGAGGACCTGGGAAATCCACTGCTTGCCCCTGGATAAGCGTTGTGGAACCTGTATGCCTTTTTGGTCACCTGTCAGGCAATGTTCCCTCTAATTTTCTGTGGGCTGTGTGCGCATAAAATATCAGCTGTGCAGCTTTAGAAGGAAGGTTAAATTTTTGTGCGTCACGTAACGACACTCGGAGTTATAAACTTTAAAATTTGACTACACATCAGAATACAGTATGTACACCACATTGATTTTAATCAAATTAAATGAAAATAGACGATTACTAAATGAAGCAGAAAATTTCTAGTAATTACAATCACAACTTTTAAATTTTAAGACGTCTGTGTTGTTTTCTATCAGAATCAGAGCCGTAATTTTTGTGCGCTCTGTTGTAAAGTATGTGCGCTAGCACATGCGCACAGCTTAGAGGGAACAGTGCTGTCAGGTACTTGTGACCTGGATTGGCCACAGTTGGAAACAGGATACTGGGCTTGATGGATCTTGGTCTACGCAAGTAGAACATTTCTTATGTTCAGATTCAGATGCTATCACAGTACGGAGGCTTTGTTGTTGGCTTTGAAGGATGACGCTTTCCAGATATTTCATGCTGGAGAGAGTGGGGTTTTAGTGTTGCTGGATTTAGCACCAGCTTTTGACGCTCTCCATCATGGAGCGCTTCTGCGATGAATCTCTGTGGTAGGGATGGCTAGGGAGGTATTGATGTGATTCCACTCATATTTACAAGATAGGGTTCAGAAGATTCCCATTGAGGAGGAGTATTCGAGTTTTAGGACATTGAAGCAAGGGATGCCTCAAGGCTCTATATTGTCCCCTGTGTTATTTAATATTTATTTGGCCACAATTTGTATGGTATCTAGTGGTCAGGGATGGCAATTTTTTGTTTATGTAGATGGCATTCAAATTTTGGTTCCATTGGCAGATCAGGGGAGCAATGTTCAGGTTGAAATTGGGAGGTGATTGACCCTGTTATTTGAGTGGGTTTGTGCTTTCTCTTAAATTGAATGTGGCCGAAACACAATTTATTTGGCTTGTGGAGGAACTGCTACCTCAGATTGTGACCCTGCTGGATCAGACTCTTTTTATTATGCAGTGGAGGAGTAGCCTAATGGTTAGAGCACTGGCTTGGGAACCAAGAGACTAGGGATCAATTCCCACTTGCACTCCTTGTGGCCTTGGGCAAGTCACTTAATCCTCCATTGTCTCAGAAAATTCTAAGTTGTCAATGTCCCTGTTTAATGTACATTACCAAGTTGCAGTTACAATGTAAACCACTTTGACTGAAATTATAAAGTGGTATTAAAAAAAACCCTGTTAAATGGGTAATTTCTAGAAGTTTGGGAATACGAGTAGACTCTCAATTAAGATGGAAAGCTCAAGTTGCAAAGATAGTACAGTGTGCGAGACAGTTACATCCACTTTTGTCAGAATCTGATTTGCTTACGGTAACAATTGTTTTGGTATTTTTGTGGCTGGATTACTATAAAGTGTTATTGTTGGGGTTGGCCAAAAGGGAGCTCTCTCTGTTGCAGGTAGCAAAGAATACTGCGGTGCAAGTGGTATTCAAAGGTCTGTCCCTCCTCTCCTCTAGGGTTATACATATTTAGGTCTTCAAATCTCTTCTCATACATCTTTTGGCACAAGCTCCAAATCATTTTGGTTGCCTTTCTCTTAACCGTTTCAAGTCTTTTTATATCCTTTGTGAGATATCGTCTCCAAAACTGAACACAATACTCCAAGTGAGGCCTCACCAACAACTGTTTCAGGGGCATTAATACCTCCTCCTTTCTGCTGATTATTCCTGTCTGTATGCAGCTCAGCATCCTTCTGGCTTTGGCTGCCGCCTTGTCGCATTGTTTTGTCACCTTGAGATCCTCAGACACTAGCACTCCAAGGTCCCTCTCTTGGTCTATGCACACCAAACTCTCTCCCCCTATCGCATACAATTATTTCAGACTTCTGAATCCCAAATGCATGACTCTGCACTTTTTCACATTAAATCTTAACTGCCAAGCATTAGATCATTCTTCTAGTGTTTTTAGATCTTTCCTTATGTTGTCCACTCTGTTGCAAATTTTTGTGTCATCTGCAAAACGGCAGACTTTTCCATTCAGTCCTTCCGCAGTATCACTCACAAATATGTTAAACAGTACTCCGATCCCTGAGGCACACCACTATGCACTTTCCTTTCTTCTGAGTGAGCTCTGTTTACCACTTCCTTCTGTCGTCTGTCAGTCAGCCAACTGCGGATCCAGTTCACCACCTATCCCCAGCTTGCTCAGTTTATTGATAAGTCTCCTATGAGGAACAGTATCAAAGGCTTTGCTGAAATCCAGGTAGATCACATCCATCGCATGCTCTTGACCTAGTTCTCTGGTCACCCAGTCAAAGAACTCAATCAAACTTGTTTGGCATGATCTTTCTCTGGTAAAACCATGTTGCCTTGGATTCTGCAATCTGTTTGTTTCCAGAAAGTTTGTTTATTATTGGTTGAAGGCATGGGGGGAGATGTTAATGTTTTCCTGTAGGTGTACCTGATGGGTTGTAAAATGTGTTAATTTTTGTACAGCGGTTAAAAAATGTGAATGAATGAAGAAATAAATCATGCTGTCCACCGAGGTGGCATTAAATGCACCTGTGCTAATAGCCATATTCATGGCTAGCATCCGCCCAAAATGCCTGCATTAACCGCAAAACACTGTCAACGCCCATGTTCCATCCTTAGCCCGCTCATTCCCACCCAATTACATGCTGACCGGTTAGCATGGGATGTTTAGCGTCGAGCACTAGCTATGTGTTAAACCTCGCAATAACGGTTAGTGCACTTCAATTAATATGCTCTGTTTAAGTGCTTCTGCTGCTTCCCATTTGCATCAGGGCATGGAAAAATGGACTTGGGAAGCAACATAGCAACACTATTAGAGCTAAGTGTAGTGTGCGCTGTTCTTATCTCCTCCCAGTTATTATAACTATTCCCTAATATTTTTTCAAGAGCTACTGTAGTACAGTTGGTCCTTTGCTCTTTGCTGGGCTTGTTCAGTGATAGCTACGCTGCTGTCTGTGATCATGTGATTGACCATTCAGTGAATTGCATTGAATGGTTTCTGCCATGTCTGTTTTCCCTCTGTCTGTGATATCTTTAAAAAAAAAATGCAGTGAAAAATGTACGTCACCCTGCACATATATTGAATTTTAAAC
The DNA here is from genome assembly GCA_033557465.1 of Ichthyophis bannanicus. Lineage (NCBI taxonomy): Eukaryota > Metazoa > Chordata > Amphibia > Gymnophiona > Ichthyophiidae > Ichthyophis > Ichthyophis bannanicus. The sequence continues at coordinate 636,416,535 of CM066035.1, forward strand.
AAAATCAGTTGCTAAGCCAAGACAAAAATTACCAGAGAAACAACGTGGAATGGATTTAAAATTCTCTTGGGAGGAGGGAGGGGGGTTAATGTTTTGAGTTGGCACTTTCCTCCTAGTCTGGCCTTTCACTTCACTTGGATCCAGCTCGCACCTAAGAATACAGCACCATGAATCTTCATTGGTTTTCATCTACTTTTTATACCTCGCCATCCTCATTTTGTAAAGTGATATTCCTCAGTGGGAGGCCGCAGATCATGGTTCTCCCCTTTGTGTCAGTATTACATCATGACTTTGACCTTTCGTGACTCCCCTGTCAGACGGGCAAATTGGACTCACAGTCATGATGCAACAGTGACACAGTTTTCACCCCTTCTGACAAGGAAGCTATGAAAGCCTGCTTCACAACATCCCCAGCCTCTGCTGAGCTGGGCCTGAGTATCACTCCAGGTTTTCTATGCTGCTGCAGCCATCAAACTGGCCCCTCTCATGCGTTCAACTTTCCTGTCTTTATAACTGGAAGCACTGGCTTTGGGGGCAAGTCCATCCTTCATTAATGAACGGATACTATTTCATGCAGAACTACTTTGATAGCAGAGGAAAAAGAATCTTTTTGCTGAAAAATAGTTTTTAATTATAGTATATTGAGGTGTTTACTTACTGAAGTAACACAAACACATTTTAAGCAATTACAAAGATGGTTATACAGTAATTATGATGTACTACTTTGGGCTGCCAAGGTGTCTGGACGCACACAAGATTGATCTTTTGTTAGCAGCTCCATGTATAATAATTACTTTTTGTATCATACAAAAGATTCACTTTGTATCTACTGTTCAGTTTGCTTAAAGCATGAATTATTATTTTAGTGGGACTTTAGAAAATGTCATCTTTTGGAAAGAGAGCCAAGAGCAAATTGATGAGCACTATTATTCTCTATCCATTAATATGTATATTGCTTTGAAATGCTCTTTAATTGCAAAATAAGGTCTAACTTGATTTATCTTTACATTTCGTAAAATAAGGCGGCTATCTTGTCTACATACTATACAAAAGAATACAGAAAACAGTAATATTTCTCCTCTCTTGGTTTAATATTCCACTGCACTAGGAGGCCTGTTTACTAAAGAATGGTAAAGCATTGTACTTACCGTGGTATAATTTATTCCTTTTAACATGCAGTAAATATGAAGGCTGTATGCAAACTGTAGGGGACAGTCCCAGCATGGTCCCATGCAGTTACTGTACAGAAAAGTTCTTTATTGTACTTGCATTAACTGTATTTGCAATTATCGTGGGTGTACATACAACCTCCTAAAGAGAAGGCACCATTTAGGAGGCCATATTTGTGGAGTAATTGTAGAACCGTCAATGTATGCCTACGTCTCAGCCAGAGACCTCTGTACAGTACTTCTTTTTAAAAGACCTCTCAGGGACATTTCTCAGCAGTTTTCTTAACCCATGGCCAGTGGCGTAAGTCACAGTGATGGATCCCCAAGCAAAATTTTGCTGACGGTCCCCCCATGCAGCAGTGGTGGCAAGTGTGCATCGAACTTACTTTATCATTTTTGCTGCAATACTCCGCTCTTGTAAGTTTACTGTGGGCCTGGCAGCTGTTCCCTGCTGGGTCGAAGTCTCAGGGTGTGGATGTTATTGTGAGACTTTGGCCTGGCAAGGAACAGCCACAGGGTCTACGGCAGACTTACAAGAATGGAGCAACGCAGCAAACATGATAAAGTAAGTTTGCTGTGCTGCTACTGCCATCACTGCTGGGCCCCCCTGCATTGTGGAGGCTACTCAGGCAGAATTTACACCATTGCCCATGGCTACTGACTTTGGAGGGACAGCACGATCAAGGAATTATTTTGTTGATAACAAACTGTTTCCACATACAATGATGGACCAGAGGATGCCTAAAGGAATATTCAAACATACTGCAATTTTCTTAGAGCCTTCCTCCAAATCTGTACCTTTGACTAACTTTATCTGGAATTCTTTCAGTAGCTCCATGTTTGGCATATTTAGACCTTTATTTTAAATTCACTTCATACAAATCAAGCAGCTTGTTTCTTCCTCTAGGAGTATTTGAATGAGCTCAGTTACTGTGACAGGATACAAGTGGGCTGTATGTAACGTATTATGGATGTTAAGATAATTTGGGGCCATAGGGGCTAATCTGGGTTTGCTATGACAAAACACTTGAATTCTTATGCAATTGAGGTATTTTTGTTTTCTTATTCTTAGTTACTTTTGGACTCTTCGATAATTGTTCTTACACATTGAAAGTGTGGCCTATTCTGTGTAGATCTGTGAACAAACTCCTACTTCAATTCATTTTGAAGTGTGAAGACTTTACCACGTGTCACCATTAACTGAGAACATAACATCAGTGTATCCCTTGCCTTAAGAACTCAGATTTTACTTGAAACTCGCATAGCTTCTGGATTTGGGCACCTTGAGTACTCTTTGTTAGTTTTAAATGCACGTTGAAGATGTTGTGTATTAAATTGAGCTACCGTGTTTTAGAAACATAATAAAGAGATCAAAGCTTAGAACATCATTATTTTTCAGGATTGACTTTCATTCATTCAAACAAAGATGTCTTAAGATATATAACAATGTTAACCTTTTTTTTGCTGTGGGGCTGAAAAAGAAGGAACTTGCAGGCCAATATTCAAAAATGCAGGGTAATGGGCCCTTTAGGCAGAGGACCCCCAAGTCTCCGGCCCCTGCTCCCACTCAGCAGGGTGGGGGTTTTTGACTCCTTGAGCGTAGCCTTTCAGTCCCTGCTCTCCCAACCCTGCACAGGAGGTCGCCTCGCCCTCTTTGCCCACCAGTGGCCCCACATCACTGGAGACAGTTGGGTGTTAAACATAGTCCACAAGGGCTATGCCCTACACTTTCACCAACTGCCTCCACCATACTTTCCAGGGGAACCTCCAAGGCCTCCCCTGCACACAGACCTTCTCCTTCAAGAGCTTCACGGTCTGTTGGTGGACAGGGCGGTGGAGCCTGTGCCTCCCCACTTGCAAGGTCACGGATTCTACTCCAGGTATTTCCTGGTGCCCAAAAGAACCGGTGGCCTTCGACCCATTCTGGACCTCAGGAACCTCAACAAGTTCCTCGAGAAAGAAAGGTTCAAGATGCTTAGTCTTGGAACACTTCTGCCCTACCTCCAGCAGGGAGATTGGCTATGCTCCCTAGATCTAAAGGATGCATACACTCACATCCTCATTCATCCAGACCACAGAAAGTACCTCAGGTTCCTTGTGGGAGGAAACCATTATCAGTACAGAGTACTGCCTTTCGGCCTCACCTCCGCTCCCAGGGTATTTACCAAATGCCTGGCAGTGGTGGCGGCCTACCTGAGAAATCAGGGAATCTTTGTCTTCCCCTATCTGGACGACTGGCTCATTAGGGGTCAGACATGCCAGGAGGCCAGACAAGCCACCCTCAGAACTATTGCTCTTCTTCAAAGTCTAGGGTTTGTAATAAACTTCGCAAAGTCCACTTTGCTCCCCTCCCAGAACTTGGAGTTCATAGGAGCAAGGCTCGACTCTCTACTGGCAAAAGCTTTCTTGCCAGAAGACAGAGCACAAAAATTAATAGCCTTGGCAAACCAGTTTCTCAGCAGGTCACTAGTCTCCGCCAGACTCTGCCTGAGGCTTCTAGGCCACATGGCTTCGACAGTACATGTGACCCCCAATGCCAGGCTCCATATGAGGCCTGCACAGTGGTGCCTTCGGACTCAGTGGTCACAGGCCACAGGCAGCCTCAGGGACAGGATAAGGGTGTCCAGACAATTTCTGAACTTCCTCAGCTGGTGGCTGCACCCACCCAATCTACTAAAAGGGGGGTGCCCTTTCAGATTCCTGGGTACACGGTGGTACTGACCACAGACGCCTCCCTGCAGGGCTGGGGAGCTCATTGTCTGAACAAGTGCACCCAGGGCCTGTGGTCTCCCTGGGAGGCTACACAGCAGATCAATCTCCTAGAACTCAGGGCTATTCGATTAGCACTCAAAGCTTTCTCTCCTACCCTGGCTCATCAATCTGTCCTGGTTCAGACAGACAATCAAGTAGCCATGTTTCATGTGAACAAACAGGGCAGGACTGAGTCCAGACTCCTCTGTCGGGAGGCTCAGGACCTTTGTTCTTTTGCCCTCAAGCACAACATGCTCCTCAAGGCTGTGTACCTTCCCGGCCAGGACAACTACCTGGCCGACAAGTTGAGCAGGATTCTACAGCCCCACGAGTGGCAGCTGCATCCTTTGGTAGTTCAGAAGATCTTCCTAAAATGGGGCCTCCCCTTGATAGATCTCTTTGCCAGTCCACTGAACAAGCATCTGCCGAAGTTCTGCTCCAGGCAACCGCATCGTCTGCGGATAGCAGCAGATGCTTTTCTGATTCCCTGGTCTCAGGGCCTCCTGTATGCGTTTCCTCCCACGCCCTTTGTGGCCCGAACTCTCTTCAAGATCCTTCAGGACAATGCTTCGGTCCTGCTGGTGGCTCCCAGGTGGCTGAGACAGCCTTGGTTTCCACTTCTGCTTCAACTGGCGGTGGATCCCCCACTGCCTCTGGGCTAGCAACCCGACCTTCTCTCACAGGATCAGGGTTCCCTTCTGCACCCCAATCTCAAAGCTCTCGATTTGATGGCCTGGAGGCTGCAAGGGTAGTTTTGGCTCCCTGGGACCTACCTCAGGAAGTTGAGGAGGTTGTCCTAGCCTCCTAGGAAACAGTCCACTAGGAAAACCTATGCTCTCAAATGGAAAAGGTTTTCTGTGTGGTGTCATCTAAGTACAGAAGATCCTTTCTCCTGTACTGTGCCAGTAGTGCTTCAGTACTTACTGCACTTGTCCAATCAGGGACTTAAGTCCAATTCTGTTTGGGTCCACCTCTCAGCTCTAGCAGCTCACCACTCACTGGTGGAAGGACATTCTCCGTCGGTTCACCCCTTGGTGTCCCGCTTTCTCAGGGGCTTGCTTTTGCTCAAGCCTCCAATCCGTCCTCCTGCTCCTGAGTGGGAGTTGAATGTGGTCTTGCAGCAGCTGACTCGCCCACCCTTTGAGCCGATGGCTACTTGCCCTCTACGCTTCCTGTCCTGGAAGACACTCTTCTTGGTAGCCCTTACCTCGGCTAGGCGAGTGAGTGAGCTTCAGGCCCTGGTCTGTGATAGGCCTTACACTCGCTTCTATAGGAACAGGGTAGTCCTTAGGACTCATCCAAAGTTCCTCCCCAAAGTTGTCTCCTCCTTCCACCTTAACCAAGAGGTGGTTCTTCCAACATTCTTCCCTAGGCCTCATGCAAGCCAGGCTGAAGCAGTTCTGCATACCCTGGACTGTAGGAGGGCCTTATCCTTCTACCTTGACCGTACGCAGGGGCATAGAAGGGCTACTCAGCTCTTCGTATCTTTTGACCCTAATAAGTTGGGGTTGGCTGTGTCCAAGCGTACCTTGTCCATCTGGGTTGCTGACTGTATCACCTGGGCTTATAGGGCGGCTGACCTTCCTTTGCAGGGTCGGGTCACGGCCCACCGTGTCAGGGCAATGGCTGCCTCAGTGGCTCATCTCCGCTCTGTGCCCTTGGTAGACATCTGCAGGGCTGCAACTTGGTCTTCATGCCAGACTTTTGTGGCCCATTACTGTCTGGAGAGGGAGTCCCGTAGGGACAGTGCTTTTGGCCAAGCAGTACTCCGGAATCTCTTTGAGGTTTAGGCAACTCCTGCCCTCTGTTGGGCTACCGGTGGAGGTTGTGTCAGTGAAAAGCCTTTCTTTGGAGCTGGGACTAGAGGGAGTCCTCTTGTTCAGCCTGGGTTCCTTGGTAGCCCAGAGCTAGGGAGTCACCCATATGTGAGGACTGACTTCCTGCTTGGTCCTGGAGAAAGAGTAGTTACTCACCTGTAACAGGTGTTCTCCAAGAGCAGCAGGAATCAGTCCTCACAACCCTCCCTCCTCCCCTTGGAGTTGCAGTTGTACATAGTTTATTTTTCATTTTTGTGTGCTGTTTTTAGCTATGTCATTTGACTGAGGTATGATGGCACCTTTAGGCGGGAAGGGAACCGCGCATGTGTGCCTGCATTCCCAAAGACTTTCATAGAAAGCTGGGGAAATGCTCCGCTGGGGCTTCATCGGCGCCGATGACACCCATATGTGAGGGCTGATTCCTGCTGCTCCTGGAGAACACCTGTTACAGGTGAGTAACTACTCTTTTCTTGGCAATGTATCACTGGAAGTAGATTGCCAGCCTTTTCTTCCGAGGCAATGGAGGGTAAAGTGACTTGCCCAAAGTCACAAGGAGTGCCAGTGGGAGTCGAACCCTTGATGTTCTGGGTACTAGGCAGTTGCTCTAACCAGTAGGCTACTCTTCCACTCCAGCTATGCAGATAAGGGCTTTTAATTAGTTCTCAGGTAATGACTAAAATTATTACTTTCAAAATCAAGTTCTGAATTTTCAACTGCATGATGGCAGAAGGAAGTAAAGCTTTATAAAGGCATTCAGAAAAAAAAAGCAGGACTGTTCTCCTTTAACATGTGGGTGAGGACAGCAAAGGACAGTAGGAGGCAGTTTCCATGGGAACGAAGAGTTCTGGGTTTGGAGAGTACCAGCAGGGGAGGATGAAATGTAAGGCACTAGTCTGAACAGGTTTTGTGCTTGAACAGTTGGGGAGTCGAAGGAATAGACTGACCTGCAATGTTTATTATACAAACAGGTTGTTTTAATAAAGTTTAATCAGCTTCTTTTATCTTCCTGCATCTGTGCCAGTCCATGTGCTGTGGAGCTGTCAATTGAAGATCTTCAGGACTACACCGAAAAACAAGGTGACAATGCCATTGCTACACATGGCATTATGCAAATGACTCTTTTTTACAAAGAGCTAGGCAAAAGACATTTGTGACATACCCAAACCAAGTTGTTTTGGCTTATGGTACTTCTTACCTGAAAACATAAAGCCAACTGCATTTTTGTTTCTGTATAGTCATTACATTACTGTACAGTGAGATCTTATATGTCCTCCTTCCACAAAAGGGAACCATTCAGGTTTTGCTAACTAACAACTGTTGTATATAAGATGAAATGTCAACAGATATTTGATGATGTGTCACAAAATGTAAAAAGATCTGGATGCAAATGTTCTTCTCTGATGCTTTTATGGTGCATCATTTGTAATGTGTGAACATTGTAAAAATCCTAAGTTGTCTGACTTTATTTCATTTATTTTGCCAATTTGTATCCTGCTTGATCTACAAAGTGAAATCAAATAACATTGCTACACATACAGTTATGCAAATGACTGGACAGAGTAGATGGACCATACTGGTCTTTATCTGCCGTCATCTACTACACAATATATCAAGCAGTGACAAAACTGGGACTGCAAAAGAAACCATCAAATAACTGGACCTATCAACATGAGACTGTTAAAGATTACCAGTTATTCATAATTTCCTTGGCAAGGTAGAAGGTCAATGCAAAACAGGAAGGTCAGCAATGAGATGGATCAATACAATAACAGCAGCTATGGATGCCACTCTGTCATCAATAGAAACATGGTGGCAGAAAAAGACCACATGGCCTATCTAGTCTGCCCTTCCATATTGACTACTACAATAGTCCCCTCTTTTCCCTTAGAGATCCTCTGTGTTTCTCCCATGCTTTTTTGAATTCAGATACTGTCCTCATCTCTACTAGAAGACTATTCCACGCATCTATCACTTTCCATAAAGAAATATTTCCGCATATTACTCCTGAGTCACCTGACTGAAGACCAAATAGGTCTTTAATTTCCTTTGAAAACTGGTAATGTCAATAATAGTCCTTAGCCTTTCCGGAAGGGCATTCCAAAGCATAAGTGCATAAAGTGAAAATACCTGGGCACATGCTGTTTGGCTACTGTTTGCCCTTAGTGATGGAATACTTTAAGTATTCTGCATACAAGACCTCCTACTCCTAATAGCTGGAGTCCCTTGTAATGTCTGCAGGAGGTGCGCTGCAAAGAAGTCATGTGCCGTCTTGAACATTTGTACCAGAATTGACTGGTAATGGGGAGACAATTCAACTGGCATAATAACAGTGTAATAACCGTAAGACTCAATACCCTAAAAGAATATGTGTAGCAGTGTTAGGTACCAACCATAAGGCATGGATTGCCTATTTTGGTAGTCCCTGGTAAATAATGTTACAAAAATCCAAATGTGGTAGCACTAAGGCCCGAATAACAGTATAAAAGCTGCTATCATTAAACAACATAAAGAGACATTGCACTACCCTCAGTTTGTCATATATGCGCTTGATAACACTGTTAAAGCGAGCATAGAAATTGAGCTGCTGGCTTAATAGTATATACAAGTTTAGCAACTATCTGAGCATTGTGAACTTTAAGTGTCACTGGCGGATGAAAAAAAACAGGGTCTCCAGCAGGGCCGGATTTACCTTGAGTGAGGCCCTACGCCAACAAAAATTGTGGGCCCCCAGAAAAGATAAAAACGAGCACGCCGGATCAGCTGCGTGCTGTTGGCCCTGACGTCATAATTAAACTGGAAATCCCAAAAGCCAAACTTGGAATGTACAACACTGTAGTAATAAAACTATACATTAATTTGCTCTTGTACTAAACAAAGCGCAGACATTAATGATGCACATTTACCAGAGCTGACATATTCCAATTAATTTCCCATCTGCCCCTGCAGGCTTAACAGAGACGCGAGAGAGACACTCTCCCTTTGCGCCTCTCAAAGCCGGCATGGAGGGGCTCAGCCGTCGTGGAGGGAGGGAGGAAGGGAGGGATTCAGAGGGGGCCCCGCTGGACAGTCCATGCTGCCGCGGCAGCAGCCAGCGTTTTTTTAAAACTTCAATTTACCTATACACCAGTATTCAATTTTTGTGGGCCCTTGCCAGCTGTGGGCCCTACGCCACGGCGTAACTGGCGTATAGGTAAATCCGGCCCTGGTCTCCAGTTATAAAAAGTACCTCTGTTATTTTGCAGTTCACTACTAATCTGTTAGCAGACAGTCAACTTGTAACTACATTAAAACAAAATACTAAGGCAGTGTAGCCAGGATTAATAGTGAAAAAGGATGTATATAGAAACGTCGGAACATAATGGCAGAAAAAGACCATAAGACCTATCCAGTCTACCCTTCCATACCAACTACTACTATAGTCTCTCCTTTTCCTTTGGAGAACTTCTTTGTTCATCCCATACTTTCTTGAATTCAGATACTGACCTGATCTCTAATACCTCCACTGGGAGACTGTTCCATGCATCCACCACTCTTTCCATAAGGAAATATTTTCGCATATTACTCCTGAGTCTATCCCCTTTCACCTTCATCCTATGCCCTCTCGATGCAGAGCTTTCTTTCAATTGAAAGAGGCTCTCCTCCTGTGCATTTATGCCATGGAGGTATTTAAACATCTCTATCAAATCTCCTCTCTCCTGCCTTTCCTCCAAAGCATACATATTGAGATCTTTAAGTCTGTCCCCATATGCCTTATGACAAAGTCCACTGACCATTTTGATAGCGACTCTCTGCACAGACTCCATCCTCTTTATATATTTTTGAATGTGCGGTCTCCAGAATTGCACACAATACTCCAAATGAGGCACTATCACCACCTTCTTCCTGCTGGCCATTCCTCTCTCTATGCATCCAAAACCTTCTGGTTTTTGATGTTGCCTTTTCTACATGTTTAGCAACCTTAAAATCATCAGAAGTAATCATGCTCAGGTCCCGCCCTTCTTTTGTGGACAGAAGTACTTCACTCCCTACACTGTACCACTCCCTTGGATTTTTGCAGCCCAAATGCATGATCCTGCATTTTTTAGCATTAAATCTCAGCTGCCAAATTCTTGACCACCTTTAGTTAGATCCCTCCTCATGTTATCTACTCCTTCCTGGGTGTCTACTCTATTGCAGATTTTGGTATCATCCACAGCCAGGGAAACCTTACCCGACAGCCCTTCTGCAATATCACAAACAAAAGTTTTTAAAAGAATCAGACCAAGGTCAGATCCTTGCAGCACACATCTGGTATCCTCCTCCTCCTCAGAGTGAGTTCCATTTACCTGTCCCCTTTGTCACCTCCCACTCAACCAATTTCTAACCCAGCCACTTTAGGATCTATTCCTAGGATGCTCAATTTATTTATAAGTCCTTTGTGTGCAATAGTGTCAAAGGTTTTACTGAAATCTAAGTACACCACATCTAGGGCTGTACCTCAGTCCAACTCTCTGGCTGCCCATTCAAAGAAATTAATTTGAGTTGTCTGACAAGACCTGCCCCTAGTAAAACTATGCCGCCTCGGATCCTGCAATCCATTGGACTCCAGAAACCTCACTATCCTCTGTTTTAGCAGCATTTCCATTAATTTAGTCACCACAGAGGTCAGACTAACCATTCTGTAGTTCACAGCTTCATTCTCATTTCTGTTTTTGTGTAAAGGGACCACATGCACCTTTCTCCAATCCTCTAGGACCACTCCTGACTCTAAATAAGCATTGAAAAGGACAGACAGTGGAGCTTCTAGAACATCCCCAAATTCCTTCAATCCTCGGGGATGTATCTCATCCTGCTGCATCGTTTTGTCTACTTTTAGTTTAGCTAATTCCTCACAAATATAGATTTCTGAAAATTGTTCAAGGTCCCCTTCACTACTTTCCCTATTCGTGGATGTTTTCTGAAGTCCTACTCCTGGCCCTTCATCTGTGAACACCAAACAAAAATATTTATTAAGCAATTCTGCTTTATCCTCATCAGCTTCTACATATTCCTCCCCTTTACCTTTGAGTCTGACAACACCACTTTTACACTTCCTCCTCTCACTGTTCAGTTTTGAAGACCATATCTCGCAAAGGATATAAAAAGACTGGAAATGGTTCAGAGGAAGGTGACCAAAATGATTTGGAGCTTACGCCAGAAGACATATGAGAAGAGACTTGAAGACCTAAATATGTATACACTAGAGGAGAGGAGGGACAGGGGAGATATGATACAGACCTTTAAATACTTATTGAGTATTAATGTATAAACAAACCTTTTTCAAGGACAGGAAAGCTGTTAAACTAGAGGGCATTACATGAAACTGTAAGGGGTAAACTGAAAGGCAATGTCAGGAAATACTTTTTCACTGAAAGGATGGTGGATGTTTGGAATGCCCTGCTGATGGAAGTGACAGGGGCAAATACAGTGACAGAATTCAAAATGGCATAGGACAGACACAGAGGTTCCCATTATAGCAACAAGATAAAATCAAAATAAACTTAACTATCTCTTATATCTCAACAAATAGGGGTGACCTGCATGGAGCAGTGGGTACACCCCTAAACAAAGGCATGGGGAGGGGTGACCTGCACGGAGCAACAGGTGCACATTCTCCTTGCTGAGCAGACTAGATGGACCATACTGATCTTTATCTGCCATCATACACTGATACTTTGTTACTAACATATCTGAAAAATGTCTTGTCTTCTCCCCCCCCCCCCTTTTACTACATTGGCTATCTCTTTTTCTTTTTGTATCTTTGCTTTCCTGACTACTTTCCAAATATTGATGCTTGTCTTTCTCTTTCTGTGATCTCTTGTATTTTATGAAGGCCACCCCATTTTTCTTCATTTTTTTAGCTATTTCTTTTGAGAACCATAGGGGCCTCCTTTTCCTTTTACATTTATTTACTTTACTAACAAAAAGGTTTGCTGCCCTTAAATTTTCCCCTTTCAGTTTTCTCTATGTGTAATTCTGTAGCTTTAATACGATTTTTTTACATATAGTGCCACTCCTCCTCCCCTTCTTCCTACTCTGTCCTTCCTGAATAAAGTATAGCCTGGTATAATCTTTATCTTTATTATAAAACTTTTTATACCGCTATGACCAAAAAGGCATACAGCGGTGCACAATAAAAACAGGCTACTGAGAGAACAGAAAAGAACGCCAATTATTCATAAAAGAGACAGCAAGGATAGAAAAGGAAGAACAGAGAAACAAATCAGTCAACTGTGGGCAGGGGGGAAGGAACATCAAAAGCAACACAGAAGAGGTGAGTTTTGAGGGAGGCCTTAAAAGTATTAAAAGATGACTCCATGTGTAAAGTTAAGGGAAGAGAGTTCCAAAGGCGGGGGCCGAGGAAGAAAAAAGCAGAAGAGCGTGTTGATTCGAGGTGAGCCCGAGAAGGAGGTGGGAGGAAAAAGGCGGTTAGCGTGAATCGACCGAAGCGTTCTAGAGGGACAGTGAAAACGCACCAGATCAGAGAGGTAAAGGGGAACACCAGTGTGCAGAGCTTTGTGAACAAAGATCAGAACTTTATATTGAATACGGAAAGGGATAGGCAGCCAGTGTAAACGAATAAGAAGCGGAGTGATATGAGCCGAACGTGAAGAATTAGTCAGAAGACGAGCAGCAGTATGGTGAACCAGTTGAAGACGACGGAGCTGAGAAAGAGGAAGGCCGGCCAAAGAAGCATTACAGTAGTCTAAACGAGAAACCACAAGAGAAAGAAGAAGTGTAGTCAGAGAAGAAAAGGAAAGAAAAGGCCGGATAGCACGGAGTTGACGCAGGGTGTAGAAGGAACGTTGAACAATAGAAGAAACGTGCTCTTTGAAGGTTAAAGCTGAATCCAAAGTAACCCCAAGATAACGCATAGAAGAGACAAGAGGAATAGGCCCAGCAGACAGAGAAGGAGCAAGAGTGGGAAGAGAAGCACCAGCAGTGAACCAGATGGCTGAAGTTTTGGACAGGTTGACATGCAAAAAGTTGTCAGAAAACCAAGAAGAAACAGTGGCAAGACAGGCATTAAGGGGACCGATATCAGGGGAAAGAGGGCAAGTGTGATAGAGGAGAATGATATCGTCTGCGTAATAGTACGCAGAGATACCGTGCTGTTGGATAAGTAGAGCAAGAGGGGCCAGAAAAATATTAAACAGTAAGGGGGCTAATACAGAACCCTGTGGGACACCACACGGCAAAGGTGAAGGAGAAGATGAAGTAGTGCCAGACAGAACTGAGAAAGATCGATTGAAAAGAAAAGAGTGAAACCAGCGAAGAACCGAACCAGAAAGTCCAATAGAACGAAGCCTTAGAAGAAGAGTGCGGTGATCAACAATGTCAAAAGCAGCAGAAAGATCAAGTGAAACAGCCAAAGAAATAGAACCACGATCATGAGCAACGTGCAACTCGTTAAGAAAAGAAATGAGAATAGCTTCGGTACTGTGCCCAGGACGAAAACCAGATTGACGGGGGTGAAGAACCAAAGAATCCTCCAAGTGTGAAGATAATTGAGTAAAGACCAGCCGCTCAAGAAGCTTAGAGAGAAAAGAGAGATTAGAGATGGGACGCCAGTTAGAAAGAGAGGCGGGATCCAGAGAGGGTTTCTTCAGAAGGGGACGAATAAGAGCGTGTTTCCAGAGAGCAGGGAAGGAACCGGAAGAGAGACTGGTGTTAAAGATAGAGAGAACAAAGGGGAGGAGAGCAAGAGAGGGTTCAGAAAGCCAGTGGGAGGGTATAGGGTCGGACGGACAAGTGGTTTTTCGAGTGGAGGAGAGAACAGTGGAGAGTTCAGAGAGCGTGATAGGCCGGAATTCAGACCAGCAGTGTGAAAGGGGAGGAACAGTAGAGGAAACTGATGCGGAGGAAGGAACTGGGGAAAGAGAAGGGGGAGGAGAAAGAGGAGGGGGGCAAGAAGGGAAAAGCTGCCGGATGGAAAGGACCTTGTCAGCAAAGAAGGAAGCCAGAGCATCTGGTGCGGGGTTATTAGAAGATGCTATAGCAGGAAGAGAAGCGGCAGGGGATGAAGAAGAAGCAGAGAGGGAGTGGAGGATACGATATAATTGACGAGTGGAGTTTGCCGAAGAAGAATAAGCCTAGAAAAATAGTCCCGCTTAGCAGAGTGCAGAAGGGAGCGGTAGTGAGAGTGACAGTAACGGAAATGTGAGAGAGTGACAGGTGAAGGGAACTTACGCCAACGGCGGAGAGCTCGCCGTAGGTAAGAGCGGTGGAGACGAAAGCCAAGCAGATACCAGGGGGAGGTGGGGCGATAGCGGGCTGCAGAAGGGGGGCGCAAAGGAGCAATTTGATCTAGTGCAGTGGAGAGCGAAGAGTCCCAACACTGGACCTGAAGGTCAACAGAAAGTGAAGAAAAATCCTCAGGAAAGAGAGTGTCCGAGGGTGGGAAAAGCTGGAGGGAATCAGGAGCGAGACGACGAACTGAGCGGGGAGGAGGCAGTGGAGGGGAAGGAGGGGGGAAAAGAGAAAGAGGACAGGGAAGGACAAAATATAAGCAATAGTGGTCTGACCAGGGAAGGGGGCTGGGAGGAGAAAGAGGAAGGAACAAAGGGAGAGGAATGACGGGAAATAACTAAGTCCAAGGTATGGCCAGCAGCATGGGTAGGGAGCTGGACATACTGGGAAAAGGAAAGATCGGAAAGAAGAGAAAGAAAGGAGAGGTCACGCTGGGAAGAAGGGAGATCTACATGAACATTAAAATCACCAAGGAGCAGAACGTGATGGTATCTAAGAGAAACCTCCGATAGGGTTAAAAGAACAGAGTCCCAAAGAGCAGGAGAGAGAGAAGGAGGAACGTAGAACAAAAGAATATACAGAGGGGGGGAAACCTCTAAAGAGAGGAGAAGGACTTCTGGATAGGAAAAAGGGGAAGGGAGTACTTCACGCAGGGGGAGGGAGGAGCGGTGGATCACAGCAACCCCTCCTCCAGGTTCAGGAGGGGCTCCTCCCCATCCTTAAGCCAAGTCTCTGTCAGAAATAAAATGTCCAGAGAGTGCTGAGGAATAAGGTCGTGAATAAGCACTGTCTTGGACCGGAGAGACCGACAATTTAGCAAGGCCATTTGAAGTAAAAGAAGTTGTGGAGGAGAGGGAAAGGCAGAGGAGGGGGGGGGGGGGGGTTAAGCAAGGGACGAGGTAAGCAGAGCGACAGGCCGCAACATTAGACACAATAGAGGGAAGGTGGGAGGGAGAAGGCCTCCAACCTACTAAAGTGGAGATGGCAGACATTGAGCTAAGCACAGAGATTAGCAGAAGCAGAAAAGGCAAACAGGCCCAGGCAGAGGCAGAGGCAGCAGGGGGAGTCCAGCGTCGAGTTGTCACAGGAACGGCAGGGACCAAGCTGGGATTCCGATGATTTGGCGGCACAGGACAAGGGTCTGCAGATGAAATGTCACCGGACTTGCCACCGGACTCGCCCCAAGGAGCTCGTCCAAGGAGCAGGACCTGCTCCTTGGGCGTGCTCCTTCGGCACGCGCCAACGGCGCGCGATGCCGCGCTCAAAGCTTTTAAATATAAAATAGCCACTTCCGGGACTCGGAGGAGCAGCCAATGGGAAGGTACCTGGGAGGAGCAAAGAGTACACGTCAGTGCAGCAGGAGGAGCAAACAGCAACACGAGCAGCAAAAGCAGGCAGCAGGCAGGTAACTATGCAGCACGGGCAATACAACAGCAAGCAGAGAAGCACACAGCAATAGCAGTAGCACAGTCAGGACGCCGCGCTCAAAGCGTTTAAATATAAAATAGCCACTTCCGGGACTCGGAGGAGCAGCCAATGTGAAGGTACCTGGGAGGAGCAAAGAGTACACGTCAGTGCAGCAGGAGGAGCAAACAGCAACACGAGCAGCAAAAGCAGGCAGCAGGCAGGTAACTATGCAGCACGGGCAATACAACAGGAAGCAGAGAAGCACACAGCAATAGCAACATTCCAGTCATAGTTCGTGAACCATGTCTCTGTAACCACCACAAAATCCAAGTCTGCCTCTTCCATTAAAACCTCAACATCAGGGATCTTATTTCCCATACTATGAGCATTAATGCACACTGCTTTCTAGATATTGTCCCTTTTACCCATTTCTACAGAGTTATTAAATGTTTCACCTACTTGAGGGCTTTTATTTACCTGGGGGATTTCCTCTCCCATCCCCAATAAATCTAGTTTAAAGTCCTCTTCAGTAGGTTAGCCAGTCTGCTGCGGAAGATACTTTGACCCTTCTTGGATAGGTTGGCACCATCTCTGCTCAGCAGCCATTGGAAAATCATCCCATGACACAGGAAACCAAAATGCTCTCGATGACACCATTCATGCAGCCATAAATTCCTCTCCAGGATGTGAGCTTCTCTGCCTTCGCCGTTACCCTCAACAGGGAGAATTGAAGAGAGCATCACCTGCACACCTATCTGCTGCACCCTCTCTCCCAGAGCTATGAAGCATGCTTGATATGCATGGAGAGATACAAAGCAGTATCATTTGTGCCAACATGGATGAGCATCATTGGATAATAGTCAGTAGGCTTGATGAGTCTCGACAAATTCTCTGTAACATCTTGGATTTTGGCACCTAGCATTCAACAAACCACACTGGATGCCTCAGTACCACTCAGTGGTCACTAATTCTGTACTTTGGAGTGCTTGAGCTCTGGTTCTTCCCATTCCTGGAATGTTTTCAACTCCTCCACTTCCAGGGCTGCACACTGGTTCTTCAATTTGAGGGCTGGAGGAGCTGGATTGTCGATTCTGCAGGCTCTGGTGACTCTCATCCAACTTTCTTAATTCTGTAGCATACCATCTTCACCTCTGTCATAGAGCTTGGGTGCTTCAAGAAACATCTCATCTATGTATTTCTTATTGTCACACATGCTTCTCAGCCTTGCCATCACTTCTCTGATCTCCTCCATTTGTTTCAAGTGGGCTTCAGCTTGCAGGCATTGTGCACATGGAACTCGTCCCTCGACTGGGATTAGACTATCCATATGGACAGAAGCAGAAGCTGTAATGGGGGCAACAGCTTTAGCAATGCATTTTTTCCCAGCCATAGTTCAGTTGTTGGATCTGTGGTACCTGTTGAAGGAAATGAGAAAGGCTTTCCAAAGACCCTAACTTTTCCTCAGAGAAAGCAACTAGCTTCCTAAACAGCTAGCGGAACTACACATAGATAACCCTGGGGACTCCACAATGGAAGGTATACCAAACTGATTTCTCAGATCCAATCTGCACTTGCTGTTGCCGCCCATACAAGCACAGCCTGTTATTGTCATTTGTATCATAGTATGATAACAAACAACCTAGTCCAGGAGTCCCCCTTCCCTTGCTCCCCAAAAGCAAAGATGCTCCCCCTGAACATACCTCTCAAAAGCTACTTTTATGGCAGCGTGACTCTTAGGGCAGTGGTTCTCAACCTATTCCTCAGGACACACCTAGCCAGTTAGTTGTTCAGAATAATCACAATGGATATGCATGAGGTAGATTTGCATGCACTTCCTCCATTGTATACAAATCTCTCATATGTATATTCAGACTGGGGGAGGGAGGTTTGTCATTAGGCCAGCCCCTTTAATAAAGGCTTCCCAGGAGCACTGGGCAAGGTATGAGTAGCCTGATGCTCCAGGAGAGCAGTATAATGCAGCTTGCCATCACAGGCCATGTTCATTTACTGTGGAACTTACTAACCTGTGGGTACTGAGTTACTACAGGTTAGTTACCACCACAATATGTTAAGCTATGGTAAAATGCAATATTTTACCGCAGCTTAGTAACTTTCCCCCTATATCTGGTTTTAGTTTTGATTTATTTGGTAATGCATTCCATAGCTACAGAGTCATAACTGAAAAGGCTCACCTTCAAGTAATAGAGAGCTTGCTTGAGATACAGTGGAGACTTGACACAGGTCCTCTTGTGAAGGCCATAAGGTGTGCCTCAGGATATTTAACCTTAAAAGATCAGACAAGTAGTAGGGACACAAGTCATTTTTTTATTTTATAGATGAATAACAATTATTTACACTGAAAACAACTCTCTATAGATAATCAATGAAGGGGCTAGAGGACCAGAGAAGTATGATCCTTAGCACTATTGTTGGTAAGAAAGCTGCCTTTGTAGTAACCCAATATATAAAGCCTAGTTACTCACTTGTAACAGGTGATATCCAGGAACAGCAGAAATGTAGTCTTCACAAATGGATGACGTCGGTACCGACGGAGCTCGTGTGGGAACACTCCCAGCTTCCAATAGGAAAGCCTTTGGGAGTACTCCACTGCGCCTGCTTGTCTGCCTTCCCAACTCCCTCTCTTCAGTTAAATTTGCAGCTGAGAAAAGAGTAAATGAAACCCTATAACTCCTAGGGGAGGAGGACAGGTTGTGAGTGTAGTCTTCTCATATGGGACTCCCTAGCTCCTGATGCCAGATGAAGTGACCTCAGAACCGGTTGAGTTTTGCCTCGGAGTAGGCATGATGAAGTCATGGATTCCACATGGATCTCTGGTATCTTCAAAGTCCAGACAGAGGGTAAGAGTTGCATCTAAGTCTGAAAGAGGTGCTGGAGTACAGCCTGACCAAACATGGCATCCTGACGGGAGTTCTTGTCCAGACAATAATGGGAAGCAAAGGTATAGACAGAAGACCAAGTTGCTGCTTTGCAAATTTCATTAATAGCTACTGAGCATAGGTTTCTCATCGAGCTGGCCATGGCACGAACATTGTGAGCAGTGGCATGCCCTTCCAGGGAGAGTTCTGCTTTGTCATAGGCAAATGAAATACACTATCCATCTGGAGAAAGTACGTTTAGAGACAGGTAATCCCAGGTGACTGTGCTCAAATGAGATAAACAACTGCAAGGCTTTACGATGATCCTGAGTCCTTTGGAGGTAAAAAGCCAACGCACGATAGCAGTCAAGAGTGTGCAGAGTTGCTTCTGCTCTAGACGCATGCGGCTTAGGAAAGAAAACTTGAAGGTAAATTGACTGGTTTAGAAGGAAGAGAGATACCACCTTTGGCATAAAGTGTGAGTGAGTCCGAAGGACTACTTTGTCATGGTGGAAGTGGGTATAGGGAGGATCTGCCACCAAAGCCTGAAGCTCACTAATACATCTAGCTGAAGTGAGGGCAATTAGTAATATCACCTAACACGAGAGGAACTTAAGTGAGGTCGTGGCTAATGGTTCAAAGAGCAGCTTGAGGAGCTGTGCTAGAACATCATTGAGGTCCCAAGCTACTGGAGGTGGCTTAATGGGAGGTTTGGACAGCAGGAGACCTCTCATGAAATGCGCCACTAGCAGTTGTGAGGAGATGGGCTGTCCATCAAGCAGATGATGAGAGGCTGAAATGGCACTAAAGTGGACTCTCTCTGAATTTGTCTTTAGACCTGTTGAAGACAGGTGAAGGAGATGCTAAAGGAGTGACTCCATTGGAGCAGAAAAAGGATTAAGATCTTTCTGGGAATACTAGACCAAGAATCTACGCCACTTAAAAGTATATGAACATCTGGTGGAGGGCTTTCTAGAAGTTAAGAGGATCCCCTTAACCTTTTGAGCAAGGTCAAAGCTATTCTCTCAGCAGCCAAGCTGTGAGGCAGAGTGACTGTGGGTTGGGATGGAATAGTAAGCCATTTTAGTGGAGATCCGGCACATACTCCAATTGGAGAGAATGAGTCTGAGTCAGACGTAGTAGCAGCAGAAACCACAGTTGCCATGCCCAGTGAGGGGCTATGAGAATCATGGAGTCCCCTTGAAAAGCATTTTGGGAATAAGGGGAATGGGAGGGAACGTATAAAGCAGACCCTGACCCCAGTCCAGATGGAAGGTATCCCCCTGTTGGTTGGTGGATGTCGGAGTCCTTGTGCAGAAACGAGGAAGCTTGTTATTCTGTGGAGTTGCAAACAGATCTATGTCTGGAGTTCTCCAGGTCTGGAAGATGTAGGACACTGTAACTGGATGGAGAGACCATTCATGGGGAAGAAGGATGCGACTCAGTCTGCCTGCCAAGACATTGGATTCTCCCAGTAGGTACACTGCTTAGAGGTGTATCTGATGCATAATGGCAAAGGACCAGAGGTGTATCGCCTCCTTGCAGAGGGTCCAAGAGCCTGTTCCCTGCTTATTCACATAGAACATGGCAACCTGATTGTCTGGCCTGATGAGGACCTGTTGCGCTGTGAGGTGGTGTTGGAACACCTGAAGGGCATTGAAGATAGCTCAGAGCTCCAGGAGATTGATCTGGAGTTGTGACTCCTGCACTGTCCAGAGTCCTTGTGCAGCCAGGTTTCCCAGATGAGCTCCCCAACCCTGCTTGGAGGCATATGGCATCAGGATGCATTGAAGTGGAGGCATCTGAAAAGGTGATCCTACGAGTAGATTTTCTGAAGAGCACCACCACTGAAGGGATGTGGTTAGATGGGCAGTGACTGGGATCCTGTTCCTGAGACAGCCTGAGGCCTGCTTCCACTGAGAGGCCAGAGTCCACTGGGCTATCCGCATATGTAGTCTGGTATGTGGGGCGAAATGTACTGTAGGAGCTGCAGCATCTCTCGGGCTGTCAGATGGTCTCTTAGGAGCATCTGGGATGCTAGTTCTACTAGACAAGTACAATGAAGCAGGGGCAGAAATGCCATGGATTGTTGGGTGTCTAGTAGGGCTCCAATGCACTTTAGTCTTTGAGTTGGAGTGAGATGGGATTTTGAGACGTTTATGGCACATCCCAAGTGCTGTAGTACCACTAAGTTACGATGCAAGGACAGCAACATCTCTTAGGAGGTGTCTGCCTTTATTAGCCAGTCATATAAGTAGGGGAAGACAAATATCCCCAGAGTTCTTAGATATGTGGCCACGACCGCCATACACTTTGTGAAGGCTCTTGGGGCAGAGGCGAGTCTGAAAGGAAGGACCCTGTATTCATAATGTTTTCCCTGAAAGGTGAAGCGTAGATACCTCCTGTCTCTTGGATGGATGAGGATATGTGTGTATGCTTCTTTTAGATCTAGAGAACAGAGCCAGTCCTGAGTCTGCATATAGGGAAGAAGAGTTCAGAAAGAGATCATCTTGAACTTTTCATGGACTAGAAAGTTGTTGAGGTTTCTGAGGTCCAGAATGGGCCTGTACCCTCTGGTTTTCTCTGGAATGAGAAAGTAGGGAGAGTAGAAGAAGCCCACTCCCTTCTGGGATGTTGGGACCTCTTCTATGGCGCCCTGAGACAGAAGAGAGGACACCTTGTCTTGCAGGAGAGCAGTGAGAGGTAGTTGTGTTTGATACTCCCCCTTGAATGTTGAGGGGGGGCAGAACTTGTAGGTGAAGTCTGTACCCTCCTGAACTATGGGAGTCCACTGCTCTGAGGTGATGAGGTGCCATCTGTGGGCATAGTGACACAGTCTGCCTGCTATGTAGAGAGGTTAAGGATCCTCCAGAGGCAAGATGGCAATGTTCTCTAGAAAAGAGTAAAAAAACAGGTGCAGTCTGTGGCTGCGAGGCTGGTTGAGATTTAGCCACCTGTGGCTTCTTCTGCTGCTTTTCGGAGGCTGTTGCCTCTTCTGTGGGGCCTGGCCTGATACTGAGAAGCAGGGGGATAGGAAGAGAAGAATTTCTTATTATTATTATAGAAAGACTTCTTTGCAGAAGTCTTTTTCCTAGCAGGTCAGCTGTTACTCTGGTCAGTCTCTTTAGAGTAATATTTTCTGACTCTAATTGAGAGGCTTTATCTTGCCAGTCTTTGCCAAAGAGATTTTCCCCTGTGCAAGGTATGTTGCCCAACTTACTTTGAACCCACTGTTCAAGATCTGAGGCCTGAAGCCATGCAATGCGACATGCACCGATGCAAATTGCTGAAGCCCTACTCATGCACTCAAAAGCATCAAGGGTAGCTCTATTAATGAACTTTGATACATTTTGGCTATGTTTTACTAGGACAAGATAGTCTGCCTGTTTGTCATCTGGGAGGAGAGGAGCAAATGCCTTGAGATCCCTGGAGACCTCCTTTAGGAACATTCCCATATAAAGTATATAGGAATTGATCCTAGCTGAGAACATGGAGGCCTGGAAGCATCGACAGCCAAAGGCGTTGAGTGTTCTTGATTCCCTACTGGGTGGGTTAGAAGAGTAAGCCTTTGTGCTTTTAATTTGGTGCATAGCCGATTCAGCCACCATGGAGTGGTGGGGAAGCCGTGACTTTTGAAAGCCAGGACACTCAGGTACCCGGTACATGATATCGAGATGTCTACTTTGGGGTGAGACCATGAGAGGCATCTCCCACATATGGAGCATAAGATCATGACGGATGCGGTACACTGGTAAGGTGGCTGCTTCCTTAGGTGCAGTTGGGTATTGGAGGATCTCCAGTTCCTCTGCCCTCAACTCCTTCTCCGATGTCATCATGATGGAGAGACCTTTGGCTAGGTCTCAAATAAATTCATGAAAGACATATCCTCTGGCTGCAACATGCGCCACTATTGACATGGGGAAGGATCCGAAGGAAGGTCCTGGGCCCCCTCATGAATCAGAATCAGAGGACTCAAAGTATTAATGGGTACAGTGCGCACCAGAAGATAGATGCTGGTTCTGATGTATTGGCTTCAGTGAGCCGTTTGGGCCTTGCACCGGTATCAGTAATGGTTTCCAGGGAGGGCATGGTTGGGAGCAATGTCGCACCTGGAACCGGTATCGATATTGGTACCGGAACCAGTACCAATTGCCTGGTACCTGTAGCCAAGGGTTTTATGGGTACTGAGGCTGCAAGTAGGACTGCCAAACTATGTTGGATAGCCAGTATGCGCTGGTCTATCGAGGTTGGTTTTGGTGACGGGTATTTGCACCACCATCCCAGAGCATGGACCAGTAGCTCCCTGGAAGCCGAGGCCTCGGGAGCATCCTGGAATCCCACGATGACTTTGGAGGGCAAGGCCTCCCACCAGGGCTGTTTGGCAGGCCGATCCTCCTCCGAGGCAAGCTCCGAGGGATCTTGATGTTTAGAGTGAGATCTTCACCTGGAGATGCCCACAGATTGTGTTGTGGCCTTGAGCTTGGACTTCGAGGATACCAGAGATCCAGGATAGGATGAAGAGTCTTTCGACGAAGTGGGCGCCAACGATACTGCATCCGAGGTGAAGAGTGTACCTTATTTAGAAGCTCGGTTCTGTAGGCCTCTCCGGGTCATTTTTGACAAAGGGAACGATCCTTTGGTTGGTGGTCTGGGCCAAGGCATTTTAGACACCAGTCATGTGTGTCAGTCGCCAAAATGGTGCTGGCACCTTTAGTGCATTTCTTGAAACCACTAGTTGGTTTCTCCATACTCAAGGATGGAAGAGTATGGAAGGCTTAAGACCTAAAAGGGCATTGACACCCAAGTAGATTTTTTTTTTTTTTTTTTTTAGGAAAATAAATAAAGAAAAAAGAATAAGGGAACCAGTGATGTCTTAGACGGTGCCAGTGTTGATCGGAAGGCAGACGCTATCCACAAAAACGTTTTTTCTGTGGTGACAGGATTTTATTCCTACTGACTCTGTGGATAACAAAGAACTGAAGAGGGGGTGTTGGGAAGGCAGGAAGGCAGCCACACAGGCGCAGTGGAGTGCTCCCAAAGCCTTTCCAAATGGACGCTGGGGAGCATTCCCATGCGGGCTTCATATGTGAAGACTACATTCCTGCTTGTTCCTGGAGATAGGTCTTTCCATGCAAGATTGGGAATATACGTGCAATTTTTTTCAGTCATCCAAACCATGTCCAGAACATATTCCCTTTAAACCTATGAATCCTGCGGCAATTACACACATAAATAGCGGCATTGTAAAATGCCACTTAGATGTGAAAATGCCACTACGTATCCATGCGATTGCTATGCAAGGTTTCTAAAATGATCCTCTAAATCTGTCAGTTTAGGGTTATTATACAGTTAAATTATTTATGAACAGACAATGCCCACAATTGTTCTTTGATAACTGTAGCCAGAGACAAGGCCATAAAACAGAGGGTAGATGTAATTACCTTCTCTCAGTAGAATCCACTGCAAAGGGACAGTTTAATGAAAACATGACATCAATGAAAACGTATTTTTCACAGCTCACAGAGAGTAGAGCCATGAAACAACAGCAGCGGAAGAAGCAGCAAATGCTGGCTGCAGGAAATGAAGCACTAGCAATCAGCAAAATAGCTTGGTGTACTTGTACATCTAAATCCTTTCAAAAATTTCTAGAATCTTGGGGCTGGAACTGCTCCAAAGATCTAGTACTATGCTCCAAATCCGGTTTTGTAAGTAGTGGTTTTAGACAAATTCCTGAAGGAAATTAAAAAAGGTTTTAGACAAATTCCTGAAGGAAAAGTCCATAAACTGTTTTAAGGTAGTCCAAGAGAAAATCACTGCTTATTCCTGGGGATATGTAGCATGGAACTGGCTTCTTTTAGGTTATGCCAGGTTGTGACCTAGATTGGCCATTGTTGGAAACAGGACGTTTGGCTTGATGGACCTTTGGTCTGATCCAGTATGGCAGTTTTTATATTCTTATAAAACACAAAAAATATGCAACTTTTATCATCCACTAATGTAAAACACTATTACTTCATTGTGAAATTTCTTTTATCATCACTGCTATAGTCTTTACTACTACTACTTATCATTTGTATAGCACAAGGTATGTGCAGCGCTGTACAGAGACATGTTAGAGACTGTCCCTGCTCATAAGAGCTTATAGTCTAGTCAAGACAGACAACACAACAAATAAGAACTAGGATAGCTAGAGGAATTATATCCTAGCATCCCGAATTATATTACAATCACTGGTAAAGAGGAATTTGCATAGCTGCCAACAGAACATGGCAGAACTTAGTGAATTATTTAAAACACCGTGTTCTAGATAAAAATCCATTAAAATCATAACCATTAGAAAACCAGCGCATATGACTCTTTTATATGGAGAAGTAGCCTAGTGGTTACCACAGAACATTGGGAACCAGGGAAGTGATGATTCAAATCGCGTGGGTGCTCCTTATAGCCTTGGGCAAATCACTTCACTCTCCATTACCTCAAGTACAAATTTGGGGCATGTTTACTAAACATTAGTGCTCAGCACTCATGTTTTTCCTATAGGCACGGTGGTAGATAGTGTGTGTTAAAATTTAAGAAAGATGGGAGTGGAGGAGTAGCCTTGTGGTTAGAGCATTGGCTTGGTAACCAAGAAACAAGGGTTTCATTCTCACTAACACTCCTTGTGACCTTGGGAAAGGCACTTAATTCTCCACTGC
The DNA here is from genome assembly GCA_033557465.1 of Ichthyophis bannanicus. Lineage (NCBI taxonomy): Eukaryota > Metazoa > Chordata > Amphibia > Gymnophiona > Ichthyophiidae > Ichthyophis > Ichthyophis bannanicus. Next base: position 636,441,518 of record CM066035.1, read on the forward strand.
CTCAGAAGAAAGGCCTGACAATCTACTTCCAGTTGCACTACCAAGAAAACCCAAGAGCTGCTGGGTCACAAGGAGTCAGCATTGACTTAAAGACACACTTTGCATTTGCAGTGCAAAATGTATGTTTGAGTCTTGAAGGACTTCAAACGGGGACTGCTACTTCTGGAGAGAGATCTGCAATTGTAAGTATTTACTTCTGGGAATTTTTCTAAATCTTGGGGAAAAAGGAATTCTTTGGTTTAAAGCTGATTAATCTGTGATTTGTTAAATCACACAGGGCCTAGTAGCAGCAAAGAACTTTCAGTTTAAATTTAAAGCACAAGAGAGCTTTCTGGTTAAATTTTGAACCCAAGACTCCCTGTATCCAAGCAAGGGCTGTGGGACTCCCCCTGGAGATTGGTCACAGCTTACCTTAGAAGCACAGCACAGGACAGGGTACTGTGTAGCAGACAGCTTTTAATAAGTCTTCTTTCCCTCCCTCCTTCCCCGACACCCACCCACTCCTGGGATAATCATAGCTTTATAGGTGCTTAACCCTTTCCAGGCCGAGCCCAAAACTCTCTGGATCCAAAATTCTGACTAAATATTCCTATCAAATGGTATATAATACATGACCATAGCAGAAGGAAAATCACTATTAGAACATATTGAATAAGACGGGTACAATTTTCCTGAAATATGCAAAAATTAACCCGGCTGCAGAATGTGGATTACAATTTTAAAGTATGCCTTCAAAGGGTTAAACCTCTTAAGGGATAGGAGGTGCCATATTCACAATCAGGTGCAGCTGTTTATTCTCATTAGCATACATTAAGGACATGAGGTTAATTAAACTTCAGGTGAACAAAGTACATTCAACGTATTAGGTATAGTTTTATTAGCATAAGTATCCCCAGCAACCCTTAGTAAGTAAAGAACTTAAAGATCTAAACACAACCTTAAAACTAAGATGCAGACAGCAGTCCAGCAGCGAGATGGGGGCTTTCCAGTCTTTTGCATTAAGTGTCACATGTATGATTTTCTCCCAGCTCTTGAGGGGTCTTACATGTGCACAAAGTGCAAGGAGCTCTTTGCTCTCAGGGAACAAGTCTGATCTCTGGAGGCAAGAGTAGCAGACTTGGAAGACATAAGGAAGACAGAGTGGTACATAGATGAGACCTACAGGGATATAGTCCTGAGGTCCCACCTCCAGTCTGGCAGCATCCCTGTTGCTATGGAGGAGAGAGGTCACGTGACAGGAGAGCATCACCCTGGTGTGGCAGGAAGTGATCCTATAGCTAGCACCTGTGCTCCAGGTGATGTAAAACCCACTCGCACCGAGGAGGTTTCTCCAGGGCAATGTGCCCATGAGGGAAGGGTTAGGACAGTCATTATAGTTGGTGATTCAATCATTAGGCATGTAGATAGCTGGGTGGCTGGTGGACGTGAGGATCGCCTGGTAACATGACTGCCTGGAATGAAGGTAGTGGACCTCTCCGCAATGCTTCCCGTCTACGCGCAGGACCCAAAAGGCAGGCAGAGCTACGGAGTCTCAATGCGTGGATGAGACAATGGTGCAAGGATGAGGGGTTTAGATTTGCTAGGAACTGGGGAACATTCTGGGGAAAGGAGGGGCTCTTCTGAAGGGGTGGGCTTCACCTTAACAGGGATGGAACCTTTAAAAAGGAGATAGAGCACTTTTATATATATTATTTATTTTATTATAATTTTCAATACAATCCAGAGAATAAACATCTGAATAAGAATCGGCAATACAAAAGAAAATATACAGTAAACCCATATACAGGAAAAAAAAAGGGGGGGAAGAAAATCAACTGTAATAGACCACAATACATTGCCCCCCAATATGGATCCAAGAAACAAGAAATATCAACAGTTGGAAAAAAAAAACCAATACCACAATAAGTAGATATCATAGGAGCAACGATATCTTTACATGGCAGCCGATATGGGAGTTACCCCAGCCCCAGCCTCTTCCCTACTAACAATAAACTGCAACAGTTGTTTGGACTCAAAAAAAATATACTGTTTATCTTGAAAATTCACCATACACTTGCAAGGATATCTTAACTTAAACTGCGCTCCCAAGGCGACCGCTCTCTGACGCAAAGCCAGAAAAGCCTTCTGCCTTTTTTTGCGTATCCCTAGCTAGATCAGGGAAAATTAATATTTTTGAACCCATAAACTGAGACATAGTAATCCTTCAAAAAAACATACGAAGTACAGCATTTCTATCAGACTCAAAGGCAAAGTTTACCAATAATGTCGCCCTGCTGGTCACCACCTCTAAAGGACTATCCAAAAACTCAGTTAAATCTAACTGTGGTGTTCACTGGATCCCAATCCCTGTAGGAAAAGATACATATTGAACTCTCACCACCGGTGGTAACGATTCAGCTGGGAGTTGAAGAACTTCAACAAAGTACTTGCGAACCAGGTCCATAGGAGCTATCAATGGAGAACGAGGAAAGTTCAAAAACCGAAGATTATTCCTGCGTAGTTGGTTATCCAGAAACTCTATCTTTCTAGCTTGAATTGAACGATCCTGCTCATAGACAGTCCTGTGGGCCTCCTGGCCCTCCACCTTAGCCTCCAACAAAGAAGTCTTGCAGAGTGAGCATTTACCTCCGATTCTGTAGAAAAACACTGACCTTTAACATCCTGCAACTCCTGTGAAAAAAACCCAACAAATGGAAGTAGGGACTGCTGTAGGTCGGAGATAGCTTCCCACAAGCTATCCAACGTTACCCGCGCCGGTTTCTCTACTTTACCCGGAAGCCTGGGGGCTGAGGAGTCAGACACTGCAAGAGTGAGATGTTTCTTGCCGCTTGGGGGGGGGGGAGCCTCCACTTGACCCCCCCGAACCTCACTAGCGGCAAACGCCATCGCTCCACTTCTTACAGAAGGACCCCCGGTAGCTGAGAACACCTCCTGGAATAGAGGTGAATCACCAAGCTGCCCCTCCCGTAATCGGGCACCCGGCTGAACCGGCGGTGCTTGTGCGGGGCTCAAATCAACCCCTTCTATGCTCAGATCCTCTGACCCATTCAGAGGATCTGCCGAAGCCATGCTCGCCGAGGGAGTGCAAAACACAGCAATTAAAGACCACTAGTTTCTCCGACGGAGTCGAAGCCTCAGGGGTTTTTTGAGAACGCTGTTTCCTCTTCTTCCCCATTGGGAGGCCAACGCAGGAGCTGGTCATACACTCCACTTCGGTGACTTACTCCTCCGCCATCTTGGATCCGCCATGAAAATATATAGAGCAGCTTTTAAACTAGATAACAGGGGAAAGCCGACAGTCGCACAAGAGTGAATGGTTCAGAACAATGTATCCATGAAGGATACTACTAAAAAAAATGAAGGTAGGGAACAAAGGTAGCCCAAATGCCTTTGAGTACAGAGCAGACAGAGCTTAAAGATTCCAAATTACCCCTGCCTACCGATAACCAGATTAATATGAATAAAATAAGTCTCTATAATGCTTGTATGCAGATGCTAGAAGTCTAAAAAATAAGATGGGAGAGTTAGAATATACAGCACTAAATGAGAAGTTAGATATGATTGGTATCTCAGAGATATGGTGCAAGGAGGACAACCAGTGGGACACTGTGATACCTGGGTACAAATTATATCATAATGTTAGAGCTGATCAAATTGGTGGAGAGGTTGCGCTCTATGTTAGAGAGGACATTGAGTCACAAAGGATTCATGTTTTGCAGGAAACAAAATTCGCTGTAGAATCTCTATGGATTGGAATTCCATGTAAAAAAGGGGAAGGCGATGGCAGTGGGGTTCTACTATCGACCGCCTGGCCAGAATGAACAAATGGATGATGACATACTCAAAGAAATCAGGGAAGCTAACAAAAGTTACAGAACAGTAATAATAATGGGTGATTTCAATTATCCTGGTATTGTCTGGGTCAGTGTCACAGCATGACATGCTAGGGAGATAAAGGGGTATGTTTACTAAACTGCGTTAGTGTGATTCGTGTTAGGAGCCGCGTTAGTGGAAGAAATGCCAAAAAAGGACATGGGCGGTACATCGTTAGTGATAACGCGCGCTATAACGTGCCGCGCAGCAACGATCGTTACAGGGCGCGTTACTGCGCGTTAAGCGTAAGAAGGCATGCAGACACCCAAATACAGAAATATAGCTGTAGCACAATGGTTACTACACAGACTGATGGTACAAGGGTCATCGGTTCGATTCCCCAGTGTGCCTAATGAATAAGGCTGGCTGAGGCGTCATGTGTAACCCTTTGAAAGCCTACTATAATATTTTAATCCACAGTCTGCAGCCGGGTTAATGTTTGCATATGTCAGGAAAATTGTACCCGTATTATTCAATATGTTCCAATAGTGACGTTCCCTCTGCCATGGTCACGTATTATATACCATTTGATAGGAATATTTAGGCAGATGTTTGGATCCCGAAAGTTTTGGGCTTGGCCTAGAAAGGGTTAAGTATTGGGCTGTGAGGAAGTTGAGTTGTACGTTAATAGTGCTGCCAGCAAATACACCCTCACAGTGGCGTAATCTAAGGTGCCACATAAGGCACTCCATAGGGCACATTATAAAGTGCGCTGTCTGCCAAGGCACCCTATAATATCCCCTATAGGACACCATATAAGGCACCTTATAAGACGCTTTATAGGGCGCCTTATGAGCCACCCTAAGGTGACAGTACCCTGAGGGTGGTTGTGCTGGCAGCACTAATATACAATAAAAATAGACAATGCCTAAGACAGCCCTATCGATGAACCCCACTGTGGGTTGTGAACCCATGACCTCTGGCTCCATGGGCAGTGAAGTAACCAGTGGGCTAGAGCTGCTAATAAACACCCGGCTGGCTACAGGAGGACTGCACGGCACCACACCCACATTCTGCTGTGGTTACCAGGGAGATTACATACCACCACCCAACCCACCCTCTGGGGCTCAGGGTGGGGGACAGGATCTCCCGCCAACAGATCCACTTTCTACCCCCCTGCAATGGTGGCAGTAGAGGGGACCATCACCCCAGTCCTGCTAGGGATCAAACACCCTACATGGCAGGCAATGCAGAGCAGTACACATCCATAACACAATAGCAGACAGACGGCAGGTCTGGAAATGCTCAGCTGCCCCCCACCATTATCTGACATTCTACAGCAGCAAGCCTCCAGCCGCTGCACCCTGCACAGTGTTCCAGCAAGACACATACTAGCTGCAGACAGTCCGCCAGCTAGTCCATCGTGCATGGTCCTGGAGGAGATGCATGTACCCAGAACGGGGATATCAGCATACACACCAAGCAGATAAGTCAGTGATTGGGCCCCAAAATGAAACCCATAAATATTACATAAAAGAAATACTATATAGCACTATGGGGGAACCTAGCCATGCCATGGTCACTGCTCAGTCAGAGTGAGAGTGACCTCCCAGCAGGACATGCTATGGCCACCCTGTCCGTGCAGGTGGTACCAGACACTGCAATGTCTGGCCATTGCTCTATGCCCTGTGCAGATGCGGCCAGGCCAGGCCACCCTATCCAGGCTATTCCCACAGTACCTTGCTCCTCATTATGCACATTGGCAGGCCAATACTGGCAACAGTGCTAGCAGTGTGGGCTGTGGAGGGTGTTGGCAGCCACCACACACTGGATAGACAGACACCCACTCCCCACACCTATGCCAGCATTGTGCAACTATAGAGGTGTTGGGCAGCCCAGGCCACCACACCAGTCCTGGGCACAGTGCAGGCATGGCTATGGTACGCAATACTGTAGGAGTCACTCCCCAGATTGGTAAACACTGTCAGACACAAGACCTGTAGCACACTCCACAGACATCAGAAAGGTTGCTATGATGCAGCTCACTCCGAAAATTGTAATTAACCTAGGAATTGCTATCTGCCAGTAATCATAGCAACCTTTTGATAGATGTGTACCATATTCCCAGGTTTAGGGTGGCATTACTAAGGTATCCAAGTGCTAGTATTGGGAGATGCATGCAGAGTCCAAAATCCTGCCTCTCCAGGAGGCTTTGGATAATGGGGTCTGTGGGTGCGGGTGTGTCTGCCCCTGTTGGCTGCTGCTTTACGGCAGAGGTTCCCAACTCCATTCCTGCGGTGCAAAACACTGTTCGGGTTTTCATGCTGTCCCTCATGAATATGCATGAGATACATCTGCATACCATGGGGGTGGCGCATAGAAATGCAGCACAGGCATCTTTATCAGAGGCAGCATGGAACCTGAATGGTGTTTGGCCCTCCAGGACTGCATTTGGGAGGCTCTGCTCTAGGTAATGTGCATGTTTATGGTGTCTGTGCCCTGTAGGGTAAAATGTAGGTGTTTGGGCATGTTTACGTCATCTGCACGAAAGGTTCTGTCTGTATTAGCACGTTATAGTAGTGGGTAAAATATGAGGACTGGGTTGGCGGAAACCACAGCTGGGACTTGAACCTGTGACCTTCTGTTTCTGAATACAGTGGTTTTGTGCACTGCACCACCATGTTATCACAGAGATGGTGCATTCCCTGGTGATACCATGACTGTTGGTCAGACAGGGCCTGTCTGTTGCAGTGCACGGCACCCACCTACACAGGGCTAGGCCACGGTCTGCTCTGGGCAGCTGCCACTGCCCCCTCCACCACCAGTATCCCTCAGCCACCATGCTGACATGCCCTTCTGCTGGTGGAGCTGGTGGTGCGCAGTCTCAGGCCATTCAGTGTGCAGGTAGGCGGCTGCCTATGGTGCGGGTTCTGGGGTAGGGGTGCCTGCATAGACGTCCACGCTCCCCCCAGCCCCGCCCTTGGGGGTAGTTGTTGGGTACTATCCCCTGTGACACTTTGGGAAACCCACTCGTGCCCATGTTGGACCTTCAGCAGTTGCTGTCTGGCTGCTCTGCTGTTTCAGCATTCATATGGGCCACCTAGGCATCACCCTAGTCCGCACTGTGGCCCAGCTCCACCACAGCATGTGCCGCCTGCGGCCCTCTGTATCCCCTTCTCCGGCATCTGTCCAGTTGCCGTTCCGACATGCCAGTAGAGTTCTACCAATGAAAATGCAGGGCCAGAAGTAAAAGAGAATACAAGGGGAAATAGAATCATTGCGTGCAGAAGTGTCTCTGATACTCATAGATCCTTAACTAAAAGGATTAAGATCAAAGATAATGAGGAAGCTCCATAACATCAAATTGAAAAATACTGCATTAACAGGAGAAAGCTTTAAATTCATACTGATGTTGCGGGACATGTGCACCTGTCCGATGGTGGGGAAAACCCTGAGCAGCGCTATGTCACTGTGGGCTCATTCACCTTGTATGGGGACAGCGTATAGACCCTTCCACGATTTATATCTGTTCTATGGGGCTTACTCGGGGGGGGGGAGGGGTTGATGTTTCTCATTGATACCACTATTGCCCAGCTTGGTTATTGTTTTTTTCCAGTTTGTTGGGGTCATTTTCAGTGTTTCTGTGCCCTTTTGTTCTGTGCACATGTATCACACTTATCACTGTTTTTTGGTTTCCCTGCCTGGGCTGTACATTGCTGACACTGAAATGGTTTCTCTACCCTGTAATGTGCCTTTAACGGTAGGTTTTCATTCGCGTTGGAATTCAGCCCTGAAATTCAGCGCGTTAGTGTGAGGGGAGCCTCTCCCCGCCTACTCTCCGCCCATTGATCCCTTCTCTCCGCCCTATCTCCACCTTCTGCGGTGTTTTACCGCGCCACGGAGCATTACGCTCGTTAGCGCGTCATAACGCGCGTTGTATAACGTTAATGCTCGTTAGCGCATCATAACACGCATTATGATGCACTAACAAGCGTTAACGTTATACAACGCGCGTTATTCACAATTACCGCAGTTTAGTAAACATACCCCAAAGTTTCTAGATGAAATAAATGACCTCTTCTTGGAGCAGCTGGTTCATGAGCCGACCAGAGGGGAAGCCATTTTGGACCTAGTCCTTAGAGGAACACCAGATCTGGTGCAAGAGATAAGGATGTTGGGGCCACTTGGCAATAGTGATCCTAGCATGATCGTGTTTGATTTAATTAATGGAGGAGGAATGGTAAGGAAATCCACAGTACTACCTTTTAACTTTCAAAAGGGAGACTATAATAAAATGAGGAAAATAGTTAAGAAAAAATTAAAAGGAGCAGTTGCAAAGGTTAAAGACTTACATCAAGCTTGGGTGTTGTTTAAAAATACTATCTTGGAAGCCCAGACCAGCTGTATTCCACACTTTAAGAAAAGTGGAAGGAAGTCCAAAAAACTGCCAGCATGGTTTAAAGGTGAGGCAAGAGAGGCTGTTGTTGCCAGAAAGCATCTTTCAGGAAATGGAAAAAAGAGCCAAATGATGAAAATGGGAAACAACACAACCACTGGGAAGTTAAATGCAAGGCATTGATAAGGCAGGCAAAGAGAGAATTTGAGAAGAAACTTGCGGTGGAAGCAAAAACACGCAATAAAGACTTTTTCAAGTACATTCATAGCAAAAAACCTGTGAGAGAGTCAGTTGACCATTAGATGATAGAGGGGTAAAAGGGGCAGTAAGTGGGGACAAGACTATAGCGGAGAGACTGAATGAACTCTTTGCTTTGGTCTTTACTGAGGAAGATATAGGGATATTACCCATGACTGAAGTGGTATTTAAAGGTGATACTGTTGAAGAATTGAAAGAAATATTGATACACCGGGAAGATGTATTACAACTATTTGATAAACCGAAGAATAGCAAATCACCTGGACCAGATGGTATACATCCAAGGTTGTTGAAAGAACTAAAATATGAGATTGCAGACCTGTTATTAGTAATTTGTGTACTATCATTAAAATCATCTGTAATACCTGAAGATTGGAGGATCGCCAATGTAATGCCAATTTTTAAAGCGTTCCAGGGATGATCCGGGAAACTACAGACCGATGAGCCTGACATCAGTACCAGGAAAAATGGTAGAAACCATCAAAAAGAACAAAATTAGTGAGCATGTAGATAGTCATGACTTAATTTGAGACAGCCAACATGGCTTTAGACAAGGAAGATCTTGTCTGACTAATCCGTTATGTTTTTTTGAAGGTGTGAATAAACAGGAAGACAAAGGTGAGTCAATTGATATAGTGTATCTAGACTTTCAGAAAGCCTTTGACAAGGTCCCTCATCAGAGACTTTTGGCAAAACTAAAAAGTCATGGGATAGGAGGCTGTGTACTATTGTGAATCAGGAACTGGTTAAAAGATAGAAAGCAGAGGGTAGGGCTAAATGACCAATTTTCCAAATGCAAAAAGGTGAATAGTGCAGTACCCCAGGGATCTGTGCTGGGTCTGCTGCTTTTTGACATATTCATAAATGACCTGGAAAAGGGAATAACGAGTGAGGTTATCAAATTTGCAGATGATACGAAACTATTTAAAGTTGTTAAAACCCATGAGGTTTGTGGAAAATTGCAAGAGGATCTTGATAAATTGGAAGACTGGGCATCCAAATGGCAGATAAAATTTAACGTGGACAAGTGCAAAGTTATGCACCTAGGAAAGAAAAACCCAAACTATGGTTACACGTTGCAGGGTTACACATTAGGAATCACCACCCAGGAAAACATTTTAGTTGTCATTGTGGATAACATGTTAAAACCCTCCACCCAGTGTGCAGTGGCGGCCAAGAGAGCAAATAGAATGCTAGGTATCAAAAGGAAAGGAATAGAAAATAAATCAAAGGATATTATAATGCCTCTGTATCGTTCCATGGTGCAACCACACTTTGAATATTGTGTACAATTCTGGTCGCCGTATCTTAAAAAGGATTGGAGTGGAGGAGTGGCCTAGTGGTTTGGGCAAGGTACTTCAGGCCGGAAGGTCAGGGGTTCAAATCCCACTAGAGGACAGTAACCTTGGGCCGGAAGGACTGGGGTTTCTAGTCCCACAGGTGCTCCTTGTGGTCTTGGGCAAGCCACTTAACCCTCCATAGCCCATGTTCCCTGTAAAATAGTTATCTCCAAGTTATAATGCCCTGTTCAATGTAATTTCAGTTTGTTCAATGTAAACTGCACTGATGCAGAATAGCGCGGTATATAAGAAAATGTAAATAAATAAATATAGCGTTATTAGAAAAGGTTCAGAGAAGAGCCACCAAAATGGTAAAGGGGATGGAAGGATATCCCTATGAAGAGAGGCTAAAAAGGTTAGGGCTCTTCAACCTGGAAAAGAGATGGCTGAGGGGAGATATGATGGCGGTCTATAAATTAATGAATGGAGTGGAACGAGTAAATTTAGATCGATTGTTTACATCTTCAGAATATGGAAAGACTAGGGGACATGCAATGAAGCTACAGGGTAAACTATTTAAGACTAATAAGAGAAAATATTTTTTCACTCGTAATCAAACTCTGGAATTTGTAGTGTAGCTGGATTTAAAAAAAGGTTTGAACAAGTTCCTAGAGGAAAGGTCCATAAACCATTATTAAAAGGGACCTGGGATATCACTGCTTAACCCAATACAAGCATTGAGGAAACTATGTCTTTTGGGGAAACTGCTAGGTACTTTTGACCTAGATGGGCCACTGTTGGAAACAGGATACTGGGCTTGATGGATCTTGGTCTGACCCAGTATGGCATATCTTATGTTCTTATGACTCTTAGATTGTAAGCCCTCTGGGGACAGGGAAATACCTATTTTACTTGAATGTAACTTGCCTTGAACAACTACTGGAAAGACATGAGCCAAATACAAAAAAATCAATAATCAAAATATCAGATTACTCATGCCTACACTAAGGTTGCTAATCATTAGATGGAAGAGGTGCTATAGTTGTGTTAATATCTCTAATTGCCCAAACGTCCTCCCAAAATTCTAGTGCAAGGTCATGAACCTTCAGTGTGGTGGTCAACAGAGCCCTTCTATTTACAGCATAAGTAATGAGATCTGTTTTGGTTTTTCCTTACCCAGAGGACTTGAGCTCTCTAAGGAGAACTGCTTCTTCCAGCTCTGATGTTACTGTGGGTGCTGCTCTGGAGTGATTAAGCCAGAAGGGGGCCAGCTCACATTCTAAACTAAGAGGCATAGGGGCACAGATAGAGAAGCTGTTCAACCGTCATGATTGATACTCTTAGGCAGGTGTTCACCACTCTTGAACTAGTTGCCAGGCTCATAGTCTCTGGGGTCCTTTCCATTTAAGCGACTCTACCTGCTAGGACCTCTCCTCTTCAACTCCTTACAGTCCTTTCCGATATTTCCTTCATTCCGATATTCCCTTCTTTGCATCCTTTCTGATATTCTCTTCTTTGCATCCCTAGATCTTCCTCCCTTCTATGTTTGCTAATAAAAGGATTTGCGCCACCCTTTGTCACACCTACATATGTACACTCTGGAGGAGAGGAGGGATAGGGGAGATATGACTCAGACTTTTAAATACTTAAAGTGTATTAATGAACAAGCAAACCTCTTCCCAAGACGGGGAAGTTGTAAAACTAGAGGGCATAACATGAAGCTGCAAGGGGTAAATTGAAAGGCAATGTCAGGAAATACTTTTTCACTGAAAGGGCGGTGGATGCTTGGAATGCCCTCCTGTTGGAAGTGGGGGGGGGGGGGGGGGGCAGGTACAGTGACAGAATTCAAAATGGCATGGGACAGACACAGCGGCTCCCTTTATAGCAACAGGATAAAATCAAAATAAACGTAACTATCTCTTATATCTGAACAAATAGGGGTGACCTACACAGAGCGGTGGATTTGCCCCTAAACAAAGACATGGTGAAGAGTGACCTGCATAGAGCAGCGGGTGCACCTACTCTTGCCACCTTGCTGGGCAGACTAGATGAACCATACTGGTCTTTATCTGCCGTCATTTACTATGTTACTATGATTGGTCTGTTCCATAAAGGTTTCCCAATGGCATTTGCCACTGTAGCTTTTAGATGTCAAAATTACAGAAATGGCCAAATGGATTTGGGGAAGGGTAACAAAAATAATTTCTCTAACTTGGATTGTAATAGTGCCTGATGTTACCCTGGAGATTGAGGTAAGGAAAAGCTGTGTGCAAAATGGAAGTAGAACCTGGTTTTATCATTAGTTAAATGTATTTAAGAACATTTTTTATTCTTTTAACTTAATTTAAACAAAATTAACCAAAATGGAAATCAGTGTTACAGTGTAAAATGGTCTCTACTTTCTGTGATTTATTTCTTGTTTTAGATATTGTCACTCATGAACTTTTTTTAGTCTATTTAATCCTATTAACCAACTCTTGTTAAGTAAGCCTTCAGTCTGGGGGTGGTTAATGACTCTCATCTGAAGGGTACAGAAGCATTCACCTGCCAACCAGATATGTACCAAGAGGTATGCTGTCTGCTGGGCATCTGACTACTATTCAATGCTGCTTATCTATGTTGGCACAAATGATACATTCACTAAACATATAAAAAACACTTTGTGGCTCTGGGAGAGAGAGTTAAACAGAGATATGCAGGTGGTGTTCTCCTCATCCTCATGGTGAAGAGTAAAAGTTGAAGCAGAGAAGCTTGTATTCTGGAGATGAATGCATGGCTTATAAGATGGCTTTCAAGGGCTACTAAACAAAGTTGCATTCCATCTATCAGAGAAGGGGCAAAGTGTCTTCTGGAATAGAATGACTCACCTAGTGAAGTGGACTTCAAATCAGGTTCAGTGGGGCTGGGTAGACAAAGCCCTTAGGTACAGTAAATAAAAAGGGAAGATGAGTGGCGCTATATATCATAAATAATGTTAGCAACAGAACTGCAGGGTTTGTGAGGTATGGAAGAGATACTGTGGGTTAATATGGAAAGAGGAAAGAGGCAGAAGAAATACGACTTAATTGAAGTCATTCACAAAATTGCTATGACAGAGAAGTACTATCATTATGTGCCTTCAAACTGACGGATGTTGATTGGGCTATACAGGCTGAAATTTCATCTATATGTAAGGAGATCCTAGATTCTCTGGAAGAGTTCTACCAATGAAAATGCAGGGCCAGAAGTAAAAGAGAATACAAGGGGAAATAGAATCATTGCGTGCAGAAGTGTCTCTGATACTCATAGATCCTTAACTAAAAGGATTAAGATCAAAGATAATGAGGAAGCTCCATAACATCAAATTGCAAAATACTGCATTAACAGGAGAAAGCTTTAAATTCATACTTAACCGTCCATTGCCTCAGATGCAAACTTAGATTGTAAGCCCCCTGGGGACAGGGAAATACCTACATACCTGAATGCAACTCATCGAGCTACTACTGGAAAGGCGTGAGCGAAATACTAATAATTAAATAAATACTCCAATAATAAATTGAAAATAACAGGAGAGGCACAAAATTATGGTAATATGAAGAAAACAGAATAGTGAGATATCAAAATAAACTGGAGAGAACCCAAAACAGTTCTATAGGAAACTGGGGAAGAGTGTTAGTATGGTGAAAATATCATCAACAAAAGCTGAAACAGAAATATTCTGGAGAAATGTATACAAGAACCCTGTAGAGCAAAATCAAGAAGCAGAATGGCTACCCTGTATATGCGAGAATATGGAGGAGGCAAACATAAAACCAATGGAATGCCCTGAAGTAACAACTAAAGAGTTGGAAAGAAAGTTAAAGAGTTCCAAAATGGAAAAAGCCTGGTCCAGATTGAGTGCCCAATTTTTGGCTCAAACAATTACCGTCATGCCCCCAAAACCTGGTAAACTGCAAAAACCAGTTGGTCAAGCAGCCAGATTTAACATCGCAATGGCTAATAACAGAAAGAACACGTCTCCATCCAGGGGGAGCTTGAAGTAATAGAAACATAGAAACATGACGGCAGATAAAGACCATATGGCTTATCCAGTCTGCCCTTCCATACAAAAGCTAAACTCTATAGTCCCTTTCTCCCTTTAGAGATCCTCTGTCCCATGCTTTCTTGAATTAAGAAACTGTTTTTGTCTCTACTACCTTGTTGCTCTTTATGCCTGGAACAAACTGTATGTCAGGCTTCAACTCTGGCCCTTTTCAAATCCAGGCTAAAACCTTACCTCTTTGAGGCTGCTTTTGGATCCTGATCTGCTTAGTCTCCTATGTGTTTCCTTACCATTCCTCTAGATTATCTCGTCCACAGCTGTTGTGTTGTCTGTCTTGACTAGATTGTAAGCTCTGATGAGCAAAGACTTTCTTTTACATATGTCTATACAGTGCTGCGTATACCTTGTAGCACTACAGAAATGATCAGTAGTAGTAGTACCTCCACTGGAAGACTCTTCCACGCATCTACCACTCCTCTCCATAAAGAAATATTTCTGCAAATTACTCCTGAGTCTATCTCCTTTCACCTTCATCCTATGTCCCCTCGTTGCAGAGCTTTCTTTCAGTTGAAAGAGGCTTTCCTCTTGTGCATTTGTACACTTTAACCAGGACACATCTAATGCATTCCCACAAACACAAGGAATACCCCAAGGATCAGCGTTATCCTCACTCCTATTCAACCTATACTTAAGGCCTATTTGCGCAATATTCCAAAAGCACAAACTCAATTACCATTTATACGCAGATGATAAAATGCTGTATACTCAACTGGACATAGACAACCCAATATATGATTCCATAGAAGCCTACCTTAAAGAAACTCAAACTTGGCCTCAAAGAAATAACATGAAGATCAACCATAAGAAAACGGAAGTAATGTTCATTTCTAAAAACCCAGAATTCAAGCCTCCCTCCACAATTTTTCTAAATAATAACTCATATAACATCAAAGAAGAAATAAAATACCTAGGAGTTACCCTTGACAAGACTCTTAACATGGAAACACATCTAAGATCTCTAAACAGAACAATATTCCACAAGCTAAGAATCTTACAGCCACTACGTAATATCATAGAGCAATCCAATTTCAGAACAGTAGTCCAGGCACTCATAGCCCCCCACCTGGACTACTGCAATGGCATACTCCAAGGACTACCTAAAAAAACGCTCAACATACTTCAAATGGCACAGAACGTCACAGCACAAATATTAATGAAAGTGCGGATCACGGATCACATCACACCTATTCTAATGGAACTTCACTGGCTTCCCATTCAAGCTCACATAAGATATAAAATAATAATGACAACATTCAAATTAATCCAAAACATAGCCCAATCATACCTCTCCAAACTCATTAAAATACAACCCCCTAACAGGAACAGAAGAACGCCCAACCTAAACACGCTACACATTCCACACACCATACGCAATGTCAAAACAACCACGAGCAACAGAACATTCACATATATAGCCCGCACACAATGGAATAAGCTTCCAGACACACTAAGGTCTAACAAGGACCTCCAATCCTTCCGAAAAAACCTAAAAACATATTCCAAGAATGCTACAATACGACCTAGCCCAATGCCACCCTCCTCACATTCCCACACACACCTTAGTCTAATACCGAATTACTAATCAAATAGATAAGTTCTATACACCATGAACCTCAATGGAAATATTCTGTATTATAGCGAAATTAATATGATCCGTATCACATTGTAAATAGTTTGAAGGGTTTCCTTCTACCACCTCATGTTTTGTATATAGTTATAAACCTGTTATATGTAACTGTTATGGTTGAGTTAAATGTTTAATGTAAACCGCTCCTTATCACTAGAAGGAGCGGTATAAAAATGTAACCCAATAAAATAAATAAATTTAAATGTCTCTATCATATCTCCCCTCTCCTGTCTTTCTTCCAAAGTATACATATTGAGATCTTCAAGTCTATCCCCATATGCCTTATGGCGAAGCCCACTAATCACTTTAGTAGCCACCCTCTGCATCGACTCTATTCCATTTATATCCTTTTGAAGGTGAGGTTTCCAGAATTGCACACAATACTCTAAATTAGGTCTCAGCAAAGACTTACACAGAGGCACTATAATCTCATTTTTCCTGCTGGCCATTCCTCTCCCTGTGCACCCAAGCATGCTTCTGGCTTTTGCTGTTGCCTTTTCTACCTGTTTAGTCACCTTGAGATCATCAAAAAGAATCATCCCTACAGTAGGTCCTGCTCTTCTTTTGTGGACAGAAGAACTTTGCCTCTTATACTATAATACTCCCTTGGATGTTTGCAGCCCAAATGCATGATCCTGCATTTTTTAGCATTAAATCTCAGCTGCCAAATTCTCAACCATTCTTGAAGCTTTGTTAAGTCCCTCCTCATGTTATTTACACCTTCTTGGGTGTCTACTGTATTTCAGATTTTGGTATTATCCACAAAGAGATGAACCGTACCCAATAGCCCTTCTGTAATATCACTTACAAAAATGTTAAAAAGAATCGGGCCAAAGACAGATCTCTATGTATCTAATTTGATATATTCAGTCCTGTGGAATGTAACGCGAATTTAGAAAGGATGAACCTTACCCAACAGCCATTCTGCAATATCACTTACAAAAATGTTAAAAAGAATCGGACCAAGGACAGATCTCTATGTATCTAATTTGATATATTCAGTCCTGTGGAATGAAACGCGAATTTAGGAAGGAACCTTTCTATTCACCTGCGCTGTTATTCGGATAATGTTGCATATTCAAGTTTTATTCTTCTCTTGTGTGGTAGCCAGGTTAACTGTTAACTGTTACTTTAAATTAAATATCTCTCCCTGCTCTGTCCCCAGAACCTGCTGCATTTTAAACTTTTTTTCCTGCTCTAGCCTACCTAAGGGACTACTCCCCTCCACCCCTGCTGAGGTATTGTGTAGCCCTTCTTCCTGTCTCCACCCACGTGTGCATAGTTTGTTCTGTTTGCCTCTCTCTGCTCTGGGAAGAGCAGTGCCCTCACAGTGCTCTGCTAGCGAGGTGGATATTTAACTCCTGTGACAAGTTTGCTGTGAGTTCTAGCTGTCTAATTATTTATTTGTTGTCTTTATTGGTGTGCTACTTCACCTCCCTGTTCCCTTTAGTTTTGTACTTCAGCTTTCTCAGCTGTATAAATTACCTTGCCTCTCTCAACTAACTGGCCTTTGTGTGGTAGCCAGGTTAACTGTTACTTTAAATTAAATATCTCTCCCTGCTCTGTCCCCAGAACCTGCTGCGTTTTAACCTTTTTTTCCTGCTCTAGCCTACCTGAGGGACTAACCCCCTCCCCCCCCCTGCTGAGGGTACAGGACAGGGTACCTTGTAACAGCCCTCTTTTAATAGGTCTTATTTCCCTTCCTCCCTCCCCAACACCCACCCGCCCCTGGGGTAATTGTAGCTTTATAGGTACTTACACGTCTTAGAGGAAAGGGGCTGCTCTCAGGTGCAGCTCTTTATCCAAATCAGTCATACATTGAAGACCTGAGATTAATTAAGCTTCAGGTGAACACGGTATATTAGAGGTATTAGATACACTTTTATTAGTATAAGCATCTACACCAACCCTTAGTAAATACAGAATTTAAAGACCTAAACACAAGCTTTAAACTAAGATGCAGACAACAGTCCAGCAGCGAGATGGGGGCCTTCCAGTCGTTTGCATTGAGTGTCATATGTATGATTTTCTCCCATTTGGTGAGAGGTCTTACGTATGCACTAAGTGCAAGGAGCTCTTTGCTCTCAGGGAACAAGTCCGTTCTCTAGAGGCTAGAGTAGCAGACCTGGAAGACATAAGAAAGACAGAGAAGTACATGGACGAGACCTACAGGGATATAGTCCTGAAGTCCCACCTCCAGTCTGGCAGCATCCCTGTTGCCATGGAGGAGAGAGGTCACGTGACAGGAGAGCATCACCCTGGTGTGGCAGGACATGATCCTGTAACTAGGACCTGTCCTCCAGGTGATGTAAAACCCTCTCGCACCGAGAACGTTTCTCCAGGGCCATGTGCCCATGAGGGGAGGGTTAGGACCGCTGTTATAGTTGGTGATTCAATCATTAGGCATGTAGATAGCTGGGTGGCTGGTGGACGTGAGGATCGCCTGGTAACATGTCTGCCTAGTGCGAAGGTAGCGGACCTCACGCACCGCCTAGATAGGATCTTAGATAGTGCTGGGGAGGAATCTGCTGTCTTGGTACATGTCGGTACCAATGACATAGGAAAATGTGGTAGGGAAGTTCTGGAGGCTAAATTTAGGCTTTTAGGTAGGAAGTTGAAATCCAGAACTTCCAGGGTAGGGTTCTCCGAAATGCTTCCTGTTCCACGTGCAGGACCCAAACGGCAGGCAGAGCTCCGGAGTCTCAATGCGTGGATGAGACGATGGTGCAAGGATGAGGGTTTTGCTAGGAACTGGGGAACATTCTGGGGAAAGGAGGGGCTCTTCCAAAGGGATGGGCTTCACCTTAACCAGGATGGAACCAGACTGCTGGCATTAACCTTTAAAAAGGAGATAGAGAAGCTTTTAAACTAGAAAATAGGGGAAAGCTGACAGTCTCCCAAGAGCGCATGGTTCGGAAGAAGGTATCCTTGAAGGATAATACCAAAAGCAGTGAAGTTCCAAAAAAGAGTAAAGTAGCCCAAATGCCCTTGAGTATGGTGCAGACAGAGTGTAAAGATTGCAAATTACCCATGCCTACCAATAGCCAGATTAATATGAATAAAATACAGTCTCTAAAATGCTTGTATGCAAATGCTAGAAGTCTAAACAATAAGATGGGAGAGTTAGAATATATAGCACTAAATGAGGGGTTAGATATGATTGCAACCTCAAAGACATGGTGGAAGGAGGATAACCAGTGGGACACTGTGATACCTGGATACAAACTATATCGTAATGATAGAACTGATCAAATTGGTGGAGGGGTTGCGCTCTATGTTAGAGAGGGCATTGAGTCAGAAAGGATTAAAGTTTTGCAGGAAACAAAATTTGCTGTAGAATCTATGGATTGAAATTCCATGTATGAAGGGGAAGGTGATGGCAGTGGGGGTGTACTATCGACCGCCTGGCCAGAATGAACAAATGGATGATGAAAAGCTCAAAGAAATCAAGGAAGCTAACAAAAGTCACAGCAGAGTAGTAATAATGGGTGATTTCAATTACCCCGGTATCGACTGGGTCAGTGTCACGGCAGGACATGCTAGGGAGATAAAGTTTCTAGATGAAATAAATGACTGCTTCTTGGAGCAGCTGGTTCATGAACCGACCAGAGGGGAAGCCATACTGGACCTAGTCCTTAGTGGAACACCAGATCTGGTGCAAGAAATAAGGGTGTTGGGACCACTTGGCAATAGTGATCATAGCATGATCGTGTTTGATTTAATTAGTGGAGGAGGGATAGTAAAGAAATCCAAAGTACTACCTTTTAACTTTCGAAAGGGAGACTATGATAAAATGAGGAATATAGTTAAGAAAAAACTAAAAGGAGCAGTTGCAAAGGTTAAAGACTTACATCAAGCTTGGGTGTTGTTTAAAAATACTATCCTGGAAGCCCAGACCAGCTGTATTCCACGCATTAAGAAAAGTGGAAGAAAGTCCAAAAAAACTGCCAGCATGGTTTAAAGGTGAGGTCAGAGAGGCTGTTGCTGCCAAAAAAGCATCTTTCAGGAAATGGAAAAAAGAGCCAAATGACAAAAACTGGAAACAGCACAAGCACTGGCAAGTTAAATGCAAAGCACTGATAAGGCAGGCAAAGCGAGAATTTGAGAAGGAACTTGCTACGGAAGCAAAAACATGAAATAAAGACTTTTTCAAGTACATTCGTAGCAAAAGGCCTGTGAGAGAGTCAATTGGACCATTAGATGATAGAGGGGTAGAAGGGGCAGTAAAAGGAGACAAGGCTATAGCGGAGAGACTGAATGAATTCTTTGGTTCGGTCTTTACTGAGGAAGATGTAGGGATGTTACCCAAGACTGAAGTGGTATTTAAAGGTGATACTGCAGAGGAATTGAGAGAAATATCGCTACACCGGGAAGATATATTACAACTATTTGATAAACTGAATAGTAGCAAATCACCTGGACCAGATGGTATACATCCAAGAGTGTTGAAAGAACTGAAATATGAAATTGCAGACCTGCTATTAGTAATCTGTTAACTTTCAATAAAATCATCTGTAATACCTGAAGACTGGAGGGTCGCCAATGTAATGCCAATTTTTAAAAAGGGTTCCAGGGGTGATCCAGGAAATTACAGACCAGAAAGCCTGACGTCAGTACCAGGGAAAATGGTAGAAACCATCATAAAGAACAAAATTACACAGCATGTAGATAGTCATGGCCTAATGGGAGACAGCCAACATGGCTTTAGACAAGGAAGATCTTGTCTTACTAATCTGATATATTTTTTTGAAGTTGTGAATAAACAGGTAGACAAAGGTGAGTCTGTTAATATAGTGTATCTGGACTTTCAGAAAGCCTTTGACAAGGTCCTTCATCAGAGACTTTTGGCAAAACTAAAAAGTCATGGGATAGGAGGCAGTGTACTATTGTGGATCGGGAACTGGTTAAAAGATAAAAAGCAGAGGGTAGGGCTAAATGGCCAATTTTCCCAATGGAAAAAAGTGAATAGTGGAGTACCCCAGGGATCTGTACTGGGTCCACTACTTTTTGACATATTCATAAATGACCTGGAAAAGGGAATAACTAGTGAGGTTATCAAATTTGCAGACAACACAAAACTGTTTAATGTTGTTAAATCCCAAGAGGACTGTGGAAAACTGCAGGAGGATCTGGGTAAATTGGAAGACTGGGCATCCAAATGGCAGATGAAATTTAATGTGGACAAGTGCAAAGTTATGCACCTAGGAAAGAACAACCCACACTACAGTTACATGATGCAAGGTTCCACATTGGGAATCACCACCCAGGAAAAAGATTTAGGAGTCATCGTGGATAACATGCTAAAAACCCTCCACCCAGTGTGCAGCAGTGGCCAAGAAAGCAAATAGAATGCTAGGTATCATAAGGAAAGGAATGGAAAATAAAACAAAGGATATTATAATGCCTCTGTATCGTTCCATGGTACGACCGCACCTTGAATATTGTGTGCAATTCTGGTCGCCGTATCTTAAAAAGGATATAGCGTTATTAGAAAAGGTTCAGAGAAGAGCCACCAAAATGGTAAAGGGGATGGAAGGATACTCCTATGAAGAGAGGCTACAAAGGTTAGGGCTCTTCAAACTGGAAAAGAGACAGCTGAGGGGAGATATGATAGAGGTTTATAATTTAATGAATGGAGTAGAACGGGTAAACGTAGATCGATTGTTTATGCTATCAGAACATAGAAAGACTAGGGGATAGGTAATGAAGCTACTGGGTAAATTATTTAAGACAAATAAGAGAAAATATTTTTCCACTTAACGTGTAATCAAACTCTGGAATTTGTTACCGGAGGATGTAGTAAGAGCTGTTAGTGTAGCTGGGTTTAAAAAAGGTTTGGACAAGTTCCTGGAGGAAAGGTCCATAAACCATTATTAAAAAGGGACCCAGGATATCAATGCTTGATCCAATACAAGCATTGTGGAACCTGTGTCTTTTGGGGATACTGCTAGGTACGTATGACCTAGATTGGCCACTGTTGGAAACAGGATACTGGGCTTGATAGACCTTGGTCTGACCCAGTATGGCATATCTTATGTTCTTATGTTCTTCTCTCAAGTTTGGTCAATGAAAGACTTTAATAAATGATTTATATTGTGGTTTTGAAGTCTTCATTTTGAAAAGAATATCCATTTACTATTTGAGCCACTTTTACACTATTTTCTTTTTAAAGGTTTTTCAAAGTGTTTATCAAAAATTTGAAACAATGATAATGTATATTCTTCATAGACTGTAACTACAGCCCAGCCCTTAGGACATTTAGTTGTTCAGAAGCACTCCTGATGCAGCTTGCTTGCGAAACCCGGTCACATCAAGTGTAAAAACATTGGTTGAAATATGCTCTCAAATAAGTTGAAGATGTATATGAATCATTAAGAAGCGCTTTAAATAATAAAATTATGAATTATAAAGGGATTTTTATGACCTATGAGGAAGAATGCCTATTATGGTAAATCTCTGAGGTCGATTCCCCTTTCTTCATAAATGATTGGGATATACAACTACATTTTTTAAGAAAACATTGAAGAGATTAAATATATTTTTGGGGTGATTTATTTGGATATATAGTTGAATTATCACCAGGCTTTACCCTAATTGTGGTGGATGTACAAAACTAACCCATTTGGAGAAATTGCCCCTAGGAAACCTCTTCCAATGACTGGCAATGGAATGTGTTCAGTATTAAATGAAATAAAAAACAGATGGTTAAGCCTCTCTTTCAAACCTGCCATCTTCTACAGTGGTGTGCAAAAGTCTGGAATCACTTGTAAATTTGACGTTTTTTCAACTTCGTGACCTTATATCTTAATTTCTTTTTCCTCCCAGTGGCCTTTTCTGTGTATCTCATGATAAGTGATAGATTTGGCTATTAGGACCAACTTTTAGTATTGGTTTGGCCCTTATTTTCTGAGTTTGTTCCCCATAGTTGTCCTGTTGATAGATTTTCTGTGAAAATCGCATAATGTACATCGTTGGCCAATGATATATTATTGTAAGTATGCTTTAAAATATTATGGACGCATGCCAGGATTCCTTCAAATTAATGTATGTGGCCTTGAAAAATGCTGTTTTTATGTGTCAGTGATGGCTCAGTATTTGATGGGCCACCCTTTGTTCTTGATCACCTAACTGCACCTTGTCGGCATTGAATGAACCAGTCTGACAAGGTAATCATTGGTGACAACGCGGTTCTAAGCTGCAATGAGTGACTCAATCAGCTCACGCTTTGATGTCGGATACCTCTTGGATATTTCCAAGGCCATCTTGTGCCACAGGTTCTCGATTGGATTCAGATCTGGAGACTGGGCAGGCCAGTCCATTGATTTGATGTTGTTGTTCTGCTTCCAGCTGATCACCTGTCTGGAGTAATGGCAGGGTGCATTGTCATCTTGGAACAGGAACTGGCCAGGAAACAGCTGGTGTGCTGATGGCACCATGCACTTTTGCAGTATGGTGATGTACTTGGCCCTGTTGACCATTCCATCGACGATGTGAAGACGTCCAACGCCACTGGCAGCCATGCAGCCCTAGACCATGACTTTCAAAGGATGCTTCACAGTGAGGTTGAGACACTCAGGCTTGAATTCCTCTCCAAGAAATCTCCTCACATAGGTGTGGGCCTGGTGACCAAACAGGCAGAAGCTGCTTTCATCGCTGAATAACACCTTTTCCCACATTTCAGTGACCAAGTTGAGTGCTTTCTCGCCCACACGATCCGGTTGCGCCTTTGTATGTCAGTCATCAGTGGCTTATTCCGTGCTTTTCAGCCTCAGAGACCAAACTGCAGGCACCAGCGACGAACTGTTGATGAGCTGACACTGACCTCACTCTTGTCTGACCACACTCGAAGTAGCTGAGGAGAGATCAACTTGCGATTAGTCAGTGAAATGCGTCGTAGTGCGCGGTCCTGGCATGATGTTGATGTACGTGGATGAACTGAACGAGGCTTGTCCACCACTGAACCCATTTCTTTCTTCTTCTGTACAATCTTAACAACAGCGCTCTGACTGCAGCCAACTTTCCTGGCTATCTGACGGCTTGAAAATCCTTCCTCGCTCATAAAGGACACACGAACACGCTCCTCCAATGTCAGGGTCTGAGTCATCTTCATGATCGATCCAGAAAGCATATGAAATTCAAAAATCCTGCGCGTTTTTATAGCTGCACTGTTGGCTAGATATCTGCATTGTGATTGGTTAGTGAAACCAGCCTCCTGACTGGTCAGAAATAACATGAACATATTGGATAATCTCGATCCAGTTTTGACGCAGGATCCACAAAAATCGCAGTAGCTATCTCCCAGTGTCTGTAAAGTATTTAAATTGGAAGCAAGGAATCCAAAGAAGTCAACTCTAATAGCCAAATGTATCCCTTTTAACGTGGTAGAAAGATGAATATGCTGGGCTAATGCAAAATTTAAAAAAAAAAAAGTTAGAAAGTACGAAAAACGCAAACCTCACAAGTGATTCCAGACTTTTGTACACCACTGTATTTTGCTGGCACCCCAGCAAGTCAAAATCAGACTTGTAGAATGCCTCAGTCATATATGCAAAACACAGACAAATCCTCACCAAATACAGAATAACTGGCCATACAATAGAAATAGACACGTCCAGACAAAAGTTAAACCGGACATCTCAAAATGTCAGACTCTGCATTCAGTGCAAGGTTGGAGAACAGGGGCGGCCTGAGGGTAATACGGGGCCATGTGTGTAGACTCATTGCAGGGCCTCATTTGCTTAAATGTTTACATATCCATTGGGCCTCATTGGCATAAATTTAATTTGCTTTATTTTAACATTTATATGCCACCCATCTAAAATCCTAGGTGGCTTCCAAACACAAATACACAATTTATTAAAATAGACATTACAATTAAATAAACATACCAATCATGAATAAAATTAACTTAAAACTACTTTCACACACTGACAAAAAACCCCCAAATCATTATAAATGTCTGCATGCTGGATTTATTTGGGCAATGCCTCAACCAATTTACTGATGAGGAGAGAAGGTGTAAAATGAGAAATTAATCCTGGTAGCCATGAATTCAAGATCATAGTGCCCAAGCTGGATTGAACTATGCTAGAGCTGGAAAAGCCTAGAAGTCAGCAGCAGTGGAGCTATCAGGCTACTAAACAAAACTAAACGGAGACATTCTCTTAAAATTTGAGATTTCCTAGAATGTGAACTGACAAAATGTTTTAAATTTCACACTGGCTACATCAAGAATACAAAACTGTAAATCTCAAAGCAATCCGTATTGCACTACCAACCACCAAAACCCTAGTGTTGACTATACACCAAGAACCTACAGATAGAACTCATAGAGTAAATCGACCATTCCATCACAGTACTAACTTCCAAAACTCACACAAGACACGCACCAGAAAAGGGTGGTACCAAAAATATTGCCATGGAATCTAGAACATCCATATACCTACTGGCAAGACTGAGCAAGTCAGATTCCTACATGGAAACTCTATACTAAGAGAAAACATGGCCTTAATCGCATACTTAGAATGTAGATAGACCTTCACTAAGTACAGATTTTTGTTTTTAAGTGCCATCATGTCAATGCTGACTCCTGTTGATCCTGAAGCCCCTGGGTTTTCTTGGCAAGATAAGACCCGAAGTAGATTGCCAGGCCTTTTCTTCTGAGGCAATGGAGAGTAAAGTAACTTGCCCGAGGTCACAAGGAGTGCCAATGTGCACTGAACCTTGATCGCTAACCACAAGGCTATTCCTCTACTCCAAAAGTACAGAATAAGTGACTACCTGTTCAATGTAATTTCAGTTTGTTCAATGTAAACCGCTTTGATATCATGAAAGGCGGTATATAAGAAATGTTAAATAAAATAAATAAATAAATAAAAAATAGAAATTTGTTGACAAAAATTAAACAAATCTGAGGAAGTCCCACTCTGCATGCAGAACACCAGAGAAATGGAAAGATGCATATAAAGCATATGTAAATTACAAAAACTGGTATATTGCAATCATTAGATTGAAAATAAAATACCCTTTGTACCTTTGGCCATTTTATTTTTCTTTTGGTTGCAGTTTCTGCTTTCCTGCATATTCTCTTAACTCTTGTAGGGTCTCAAATCCATCTGCTACTTTTGTCTTTTTCTTTTCCGTTTTTTTTTTCTATATATTTTTTCTCTCTCTATGGACTCAAATCTCTCTCCTCCTTATCATCTTGTCCTCAATCTAATGCTTTTCAGTCTTAAACTCCTATTTCCCCATCTCTCTCTCTTTCCCCAGACACTTATTCCCCAGTCTATCACTAATTTGCCTCTTTTTCTCTTCCCTACTGTGTTCATTGTCTCTCCCCTCCCTCTATTCCCACTCTCCAGCATCTCCCCATCCAATATCTGCCCCCCTCTCTCTATCCCCATCCAGCATCTCCACTTCTCTTTTTTCTAATATCCCCCCAATGTATCCAAAATTTCTCCTCTCTATCTCCCGTGTCCTGGTGTCCAGCATTCCTGTCCTTCTCCTTATTTCTTCGCATGTCTCTAGGCCTTATGCCCATAGCACTGAAGCAAACCTCAACTCAATCTATTCTCAAAAGCACAAAACTTGACCCAACCTCCCCTAAATCCTACAGACCAATATCTAGCATCCCGCTAGTCAGAAAAATAACAGAGAAAATTGTCCTAAGACAGTTTCAAGATCATCTTGACAAACATGCACCCCTAGACTCCCACCAACATGGCTTCAGACAGTTCCATGAGGTTAAAACACTCATCATCTCCCTCCTAAACATTCTTACAACCTGCTGCAATATACCAAGAATGGATTTGTCTTAATTTTCCTCAACATCTCTGCTGCCTTCAACTCCCTCTCTTACAATCAAGTACTGCAACGATTCTTTGAAATCGGCTTCCACGACACCACTCTCAAGTGGTTCTGCTCTTACCTGGATTCCCAAAAGCAGCAAGTATAAATTGGCAAGAAAACTTCAAACCCATTCTTGCAGAATACAGGTGTACCCCAAGGATCTAGTCTATCAGCCCTACTTTTCAATATCTACATATAACTATTATGTCAGATCTTCAAGCACACAATATCCTATATCAAATCAATGCAGATAACATAATGTTTTTCACACCCATTAATCTCCTCTTTCCAGATCTTGATAGCTTACATAAGTGTTTCATATATGTAAAAGGATGGCTTAGTAGACACAACCTCCTCATCAATCAAGAGAAGTCCGAGGCACTTTACATAACCACTAACCCAACCTTTTCCTACCATCAACAATAGAATTTGGAGACATAAAAATCAATTCTGAGACAAAATACTTGGGTATAATAATAGATCAGCAACTGACCTTCCAACCTCACATTAAAAGAACAACCATCTCTGTCTACTACAAACTAAGAATCCTGAAGCACCTCCGCCCACTGCTCACCCAGACCTCTTCCAAACCGTGTGCCAAGCAATGATTACACCTGTACTAGATTATTGTAATATCATTTTTCAGGGCCTACCTAAACAAACTCTTTACCCACTACAAATGCCTCAAAATAATTGCTGGTGCCCCATATTGATCACACATCACCCCCATACTGATGTTCCTCCGAGACCTCATCAAGGAGCTTGGAGGATTTGCAGCCGGCCTCGATTGGGACCACTTCCGACATTTCCAGGCACTCTCAAAGTCAGTCTCTGAATGCTCCAAATACCTTTCTCAAGCCGCCTACGACGGCTTCCAGTCCTCCGCATGAGTGGCGACGGCTGGCATCAGTGCCCGCTGGCAGGCTTGGTTCCAGTCCTCCAACTTGGAACAATGAGTCCAGGAGAAGCTCCTCGACATCCCTTGCCTCAGGGAGCAGTTCTTTGGTAAGCCTATGGAGGACAAAGTGGCCAAAATTAAGACCAAGTACAGTATGTCACTCATACTAGGCTCTCCAGGAAGACCTCTAGCCTTCCTAGGAAAAAGCCGCAAGGGAAGAAACCCTTCTTCCTCAGGAAGGGCCAGCCCTACAGGGGATACCCCCTGTACCTGACCATGCAGACCCCGCTGCAGGGCAGCCAGAGTAAGGGCTCCGGCCAGGGCCATCCTCAACCTGAGGAACCTAAACAGATTCCTGGTGCGGGAGAAGTTCAAAATGCTCTCCTTTGGAACGCTGCTGCCCTACTTCCAACAGGGCGATTGGCTGTGCTCCTTGGACTTAAAGGATGCTTACACCCACATCCTCATCCACCCCAACCACAGACAGTATCTGCAGTTTGTGGTTGGAGGAAATCACTACCAGTACAGGGTGCTTCCCTTTGGCCTCGCCTCTGCACCGTGGGTCTTCACCAAGTGTCTCGCAGTGCTGGCAGCCCACTTCTGTCTCCAAGAGGCCTTCATCTACCCTTATCTGGATGACTGGCTCATAAAGGGAGACATGGCCTCGGAGGCCCTGCAGGCCACAGGCCACACCATCTGGCTTCTACAGCAACTGGAATTCATGGTCAACCACCCAAAATACCACCTTACTCCAGTGCAATCCCTGGAGTTCATAGGGGCTCACCTGGATACTCTCCAGGCCAAGGCCTTCCTTCCCCAGGACAGGGGGCAACACCTTCTTTCCCTGGAGTCCGATATGCGGAGTTGCTGCATAGTCTCGGCACGGTCGATGCTTCGCCTCCTAGGCCACATGGCCCCCATGGTCCAGGTTGTGCTCAACGTCCGCCTCAACATGTAGACAGTGCAGTGGTGCTTCCACACACAGTGGCCCAGGCTATGGGCCGACTCCTGGACCGCATCTCGGTCTCACCTCAGATGGCGGAGTCCTTCGTTTGGTGACAGGACACATAACACTTGCTCTGGGGCATGCCCCTCCAGACCCTGGCCCCAGAAAGTCCTGACGACGGACACCTCCCTCTCGAGTTGGGGGGCCCATTGCGAGGAACTGCGCACCCAGGGGGCCTGGTTCCTTGAGGAGGGTCGGCAGCAGATCAACCTGCTGGAGCTCTGAGCTGTCTTCCTTGCACTGAAGGCATTCCGCCATTGGCTGCAGCACCAGGTGGAGCTTGTGCAGATGGACAATCAAGTCACTATATTCTATCTGAACAAACAAGGGGTACCAGCTCCTATAGCCTCTACCAGGAGGCAGTGGCCCTGTGCTCATATGCGGTGAGCCAGGACATCCCCCTCAGAGCCATCTCTCTCCTGGGCTAAGACAATATCTTGGCGGATCGTCTGAGCAGAGTCCTCCAGCCACACGAGTGGAACCTGAGCCCTGTGACAGCACAGCAGCTGTTCCAGCTCTGGGGCACCCCAGACCTGGACCTCTTCGCCAGTCCAGCCAATGCTCAGCTTCCCCGTTTTTTCAGTCCCTAGCCGCACTCAGGCCGGGTGGCTCCGGACGCCTTCCTCCTTTTGTGGATGACAAGCCTGCTATAAGTCTTCCATCCCATGCCACTGATATCACGGACCCTACTTAAGGTCCAGCAGGACAAGGCCTCAATGATCCTCGTGGCCCCGAGGTGGCCCAAGCAGCCATGGTTCTCCCTGCTGCTTCGTCTCTCGACACAACCCTTGGTCCCTCTCAGGAGGTCATCCGGACTTCTAATGCAGGAGGCAGACTTGCTCCTTCACCCCAATCTGGGGTCCCCCTCTCGGGGAAGCCCCTCATCTCTCATTTTAAGTGGGACTTTCTCTTCCCCAAGCCTTCTATCTGCCTGCCCCCAGCAGAATGGGACCACAGTGTGGTCCTCACGCAACTGATCAAGCTGCCTTTTGAGCCCCTGGCTACTTGATCTCTGCAGCACTTATCCTGGAAGGTTACCTTCCTGGTGGTGCTCACCTCCGCCTGTAGAGTCAGTGAGCTCCAAGCCCTGATGGCCGAGGCACCATACACCAGGTTCTACAAGAACAGGGTGGTTCTTCGCACCCACCTCAAGTTCCTCCTGAAGGTCAACCAGGAGGTGGTGTTGCCCACTTTCTTCCTGAGGGCCCATGCCAACCCAGCATCGGCCATTCTCCATACCCTGGACTGCAAGAGGGCTCTGTCCTGGAATCAGGGCCACTGCAAGGCTGGGCAGCTCTTTGTCTCCTACGATCCCAGCCATCTGGGACAGGCAGTCACCAAGCGGACCTTGTCCGTGGACTGTATCACCTTTGCCCAGGCCCAGGCTGAGCTACCACTGGACCACCGTGTCACAGTGCACAATGTCCGAGCGATGGCGACATTGGTCATGAGCCTCTGCTCGGTGCCCCTGGCAGACATCTGAGTGGCCGCCACCTGGTTCTCCGCTCAGACCTTCATGACCCATTACTGCCTGGAGAGGGAGTCCCGTCAGGACAGCGCCTTCAGACAGGCAGTACTCTGTAATCTGCTTGGGATTTAAGCAACTCCTGCCTTCCAACCCTTCTTTTTCAGCCTACCGGAGACGTGGCTCTCCATGGACTCAGGTCATCGGGTCTGTCTTCAGATTCACGAGTCTGCTCACGGCTCTGCCATGCCTTTCCTACCTGTCCTCAGTAGCCTGTAGCTAGGGAGTCCTATATGTGAGGACTGACTTCCTGCTTATTCCTGGAGAAAGCGTAGTTACTCACCTGTAATAGGTGTTCTCCAGGGACAGCAGGAATCAGTCCTCACAGCCCTCCCTCCTCCCCTTGGAGTTGCTGTCCATTTTTTGCCATCTTCTTGGTGGGTCTCTAGTTATGGCACTTGACTGAGCAAGATGGCACTCTTGGGTGGGAAGGGGACCACGCATGCGTGCTGGCATTCCAAAAGGCTTGCTTTGAAAGCTGGGGAAATGCTCCATGCAGGCTTCATTGGCGCCAATGTCACCCATATGTGAGGACTAATTCCTGCTGTCCCTGGACAACACCTGTTATAAGTGAGTAGCTACGCTTTTTCTGATTTCATCCATAAGGAGGATTGTTCCTATTATTATTTGTCATAAATATAATGTACACCTAATGCAGATGACTAGCCAAAACATGACCATGCCAGGTCTTTTACGAAAGGATTTAAAAAAAAAATGAAAACACTCTAGCTGTCGGTTTTATAGCTCAGTTACATTCAGGCACAACAGGTATTTTACTGTCCCTTGAGGGCTTACAATCTAAGGAGCACTGTTACTAAAGTGCCTTAAGATCAAAAACCTAACAAACGTTAATGTGTATTTAGCATTAAAACTAAGTACAAAGTCTCCAGGATAACTGTCAGGAGCATGGCTAGCATGTTCCCAGCAGTTAACAGATGATGCTTACCCTAAAGTACGGCACAATTACCTCCTTACCCACCTATTGAGGTGGAGTTAGTAGCACACATGCTGACTGCAACATTGACAGCACCCAATAGGTCCCCCTGTGCTAATTGTAGCGTGCTCTCCTCGCCCACTCTCTGCCAGTAACTTGCTCATTCCCCACTCCAATGTGTCATCGGCAGTTAGCACATGAATCAGTGCATGGCAAATCTGATGCCCCCATGGTAACAATTATTGCGGGTCTTCACACACAATTACTACATGCAAAAGCACAAGTTAACTGCTCAGCACACTTTAGTAAAAGGGCCCCTAAGTTAGTACCTGAGGTAATGGAGAGTTAAGTGACTTGCCCCAAATCACAAGGGGCAGCAGTGGAATTTATACCTGGCTTCCTTCATTCCTTCATGAATAGTGGTGTACCCCAGGGATCTGTGCTGGGTCCGCTGCTTTTTGACATATTCATAAATGACCTGGAAAGTGGAATAACGAGTGAGGTTATCAAATTTGCAGATGACACAAAACTATTTAAAGTTGTTAAAACCCAAGAGGATTGTGGAAAATTGCAAGAGGATCTTGATAAATTGGAAGACTGGGCATCAAAATGGCAGATGAAATTTAATGTGG
The DNA here is from genome assembly GCA_033557465.1 of Ichthyophis bannanicus. Classification (NCBI taxonomy): domain Eukaryota; kingdom Metazoa; phylum Chordata; class Amphibia; order Gymnophiona; family Ichthyophiidae; genus Ichthyophis; species Ichthyophis bannanicus. The sequence continues at coordinate 636,472,816 of CM066035.1, forward strand.
ACAAGTGCAAGGTTATGCACCTAGGGAAGAACAACCCAAACTATGGTTACATGATGCAAGGTTCCACATTAGGAACCACCACCCAGGAAAAAGATTTAGGCGTCATTGTGGATACCATGTTAAAACCCTCGGCCCAGTGTGCAGCGGCGGCCAAGAGAGCAAATAAAATGCTAGGTATGATAAGGAAAGGAATGGAAAATAAAACAAAAGATATTATAATGCCTCTATATTGTTCCATGGTGAGACCGCACCTTGAATATTGTGTGCAATTCTGGTCGTCGTATCTTAAAAAGGATATAGCGATTTTAGAAAAGGTTCAGAGAAGAGGCACCAAAATGGTAAAGGGGATGGAAGGATACTCCTATGAAGAAAGGCTAAAAAGGTTAGGGCTCTTTAACCTGGAAAAGAGACGGCTGAGGGGAGATATGATAGAAGTCTATAAATTAATGAACGGAGTGGAGCGGGTAAACGTAGATCGATTGTTTACCCTATCAGAATATAGAAAGACTAGGGGACATGCAATGAAGCTACAGGGTAAACTATTTAAGACTAATAAAAGAAAATATTCTTTCACTCAACGTGTAATCAAACTCTGGAAATTGTTACCAGAGGATGTAGTAAAGACTGTTAATGTAGCTGGGTTTAAAAAAGGTTTGGACAAGTTCCTGGAGGAAAGGTCCATAAACCATTATTAAGAAGGGACCCAGGATATCAATGCTTGAACCAATACAAGCATTGTGGAACCTGTGTCCCTTGGGGAAACTGCTAGGTACTGTCAGACGGGTGCCTGGGTGAGAATGTTCACAGTCTTGGCAAAGGCATATATCAATATGATTTGCAAGGGATTGTGGGAAATGCAGTCCATTCACACCAGACACAGCCGCTCACCATAATTAGTTGTGCTTGAGTGTAAAGCCAATAAGATATTTATTTATGGGGTTATTTCTCCCAACACAGATATGCTTGGTAGCACATAAAACAGGATACTGGCTTTCAGTGTTAAACTTAGAAAAACAAAATCAGGAAAACAACAGCTGAACTTGTCAGGCAATCAAATCAAAAGAATAAAGACCAGGATGGTAACAGAATGGTCTTTTCTGTAGACTTTAGCTAATATTTCCTTAGCAATGCTTCAAACAACAAACAAAACCCACAAAGAAGGGAAAAACTGTTCTTTTCAGGTTAACTTCTTATATCTTCACACATAGATTCAGAAGTGATTCCCTCAGAGCTCACAAGCAATTAGGTAAGGCTCAATTGCTAGCAGTTATCCAGCTGAAACCCCTTAGCTGGCTTACTTTCTACTGCCTGGCTCAAATCCTACTCAGGAGCTTTTCTGAGTAGATTTAAAGAACAAGTTTGTATTTCTTTGTGATGGTTGTTGTACTTTGTAACAGTAAATTACCAAAGGAGTTTAGACAGAGAGAAATCCATGTATTCACAGCCTGTATCTATAACCGCTCCCCCTTCTTCAACAATCATGGGTTCAATATCATGGATTGGCACAGAGGAATTTCTCAATGGAGCACTCTCAGGAGAATACTTGTTTCCCTGCTGTCTTTCAAGGGTATAGTTAGGGCATAGATCAGTGTTCATACCTGAGCTTCCATTGCTGTTAGTGTTCCTCTCGAAATAGCCTGGCCAGTATGTAGTCCAGTTCTTATGTCCAGCCTTCCAATCCATATCCCTGGACACTGGATCTCTCTTCACATACCTTCTGGCACGGGTCCTAGGGTCCCTTCCAAGTGCAGCCGTCTCCCTCACAGGTACGGTCTGGAGATTCCTAGCTCTGCAGCACCACTCCTCTGGTTTTCCCCAGTCCAATGGTGTATGCTGGCCTTTTGAATGTCTCCCAGTATACGTACTGCTCTGGACTCCTGTAGACCTCCCAAATGCTTTTCTCTTCTTTCTTCCAAAGGGTTTCTTGCCCTCTCTGTCCGTCCGCTCTGGCTTCTGCTTCGGATGATCCTCCAGATGATGGAGATGTCCAAGCTGAGGATCTCCAAGATGATCAAGATGAGGATGATGTCCAAGATGAATCTGAGGATCTCCCAGATGAAACTGAGGATAATTCTCTGTAGAATAAACTCTACCTTTATTCTGCTTAGATGAGTGCTCCACCCTAGCAGAGCGCAGCTGTGCTGAATCAGGCCCTGCCCTTTGAGATGAGTGCTTGGGGATTACCTCATAGCCCTCCTGATTGAACACACGTTTCCCCACTTCAGCTCCTGTAATGGCTGTTGGAAACCTGGTGCATTCTGGGACTGGTAGTCTTTTATGGAAAAATTCTGTTTTCTTATTTCTACCAGAACTGACAGGTTGCTTGTTCAGAGTCACTTCACCTTTACTATAGCTCCTTCCTGAGCTATGATAAGCTTCCTTATCACAGTACATATGACCTAGATTGGCCACTGTTGGAAACAGAATACTGGGCTTGATGGACCTTGGTCTGACCCAGTATGGCATATCTTATGTTCTTATGTTCTTATCTTGCTGCACTAACTATTAGGCTATTGAGCTTCTATCTAAGAGGTTTTTGACATTAGGCACCATGCCATAGAACCTGGTCATTTTCACCCTTGAGTTTCCTGGCTTCTTTTTGGTAGTTGGTTGTTTGTGAGGGGCCATCCTCTCTTTGCTTTTTAGGTTTTAGACATAGAACATCATGCATGCAGAATTATTTTAATGTATATCGTACAATGATAATGCTTTATGAAATCCTGGGCTTTCAGTCTCTTTGCTACTGATCCAAAGAAAATCACATGACCCAACTTAGGGATAACTTTTAAACTTGGATTTGTAACAGTGGTCAAAAGTCTTTGAACTAAATGATTCGACAGTGACTGTCTCCTTCTCCAAGCCTACACCATTCTAATTCTTGAAATATTTGTGAATATATTTTCTTTTAGTAAAGGAAAGTGATTTTTTTTATTCTTGTCTTGCCTATTGCAGAAACCAAGAACAATTACAGCCTTAGAAAACAGAAAAGCAACAGAGCTTGCATTTACAATTTAGCTCTTAATTAAGCTGATAGAAGAGGAGAAACACAAGCTGGAAAAGGAGGCCATTGTTTGTCACAGACGAGCTAAAGAGTGCAGAGTGATGAGCAATTTTTGGTTTAGTTCATCCTGGGTTTAACTAAAATTGTGCAGAGTGAAATTGTTCAGTGAACTAATCAAGTTTTCCCTTTTCTCTTCTCTACTTCAGCTAAAATACCCATTCAATGGTTTTTAAGATGAGAGTTTTCTTCTCTTTCTCAACTTTTAAAACGGAATATTTTCCTTTGTAGATTAATTTGAATCTTCAGATTTTTTTTTTATTGCTTTTAGGGAACTCTTACTTCTTGTCTTTAATGTCCTTTCATTTAGGGGCATGTTTACTAAACTGTGGTAAGTTTTTGCATGTGCTGTGTATTAGGAGCAAAAAATAACACATGATAAGTGTAAAGTCTGTACAGTAAATGTTAGTGGCGTGGCCAGTATCTGCACTGCATTTACCACATGGGCCCTTCTGACGTGTATGGACAGTGCAGATGCACCCACATTGATGCATGAAACTTGTGCCACGATTGTTGCCTCAAGCAAAGTTTAAAAACACCATCCGCATCAAGCCTATCCTGTCCCACCCTATTGCAATCTGGGACCCTGATTACAATCACCCCAATCAAATTCTCCCCCAGATACAACCCCCCTGAACACAACCACAAACCACCCTCTGAACAGATACTCCCCCCCCAAATAAGTGCAATATCTGACCTCCCAACCACTTACCCAAATCTTTGCCTGGTAGTCTAATGGGCAAGGCAGGAGAAGTCTCCCTCCATTCCTGCCTTACTGCCACACAGATTCCAAAATGGTGATTCTGACTCCTACTATAGTCTTGTGGTACTACGGATAGGAATCAATCTGCTCAATAAGGGCAATTGCTCCTTATTTGCTAGACTGACCTCTAGTTGTAGTACTGTGAAACTACTGCTAGGGGTCAGAGCCCCATTGGGCAGCAATGGTGTGGGAGTGGAGGGGGATCGCTCCTGTCCTGTCCACTAGGCTATCAGGGAAAGCTTTGGGTAAGTAGCAGAACAAGTCAGGGGAGGGTCAAGTATTACACTGAGGGGTATGTTTATGTTTGGTGGGAGTATTTGTGTCTGGGGGGTTGTAATCAGGATGTGGTTTTGCATCAAAGGAGGGTTAGTATATGCTTGACTACCAGTCTTTTAAACTTTGCTTGCAGCAACATCCACCTTACCAGACTGTCACATCCTCTCTCCACCCAAAACCTAACCTGATCCTGCCCCAATTTGCACTAAGTATTTAGTGGGGGATTTGTATAGCATGGCTGTGCTTAGCAGTAACCATTAGCATGTGCTAAAACCCATGCTAACTACTTAGCGTGACTTAGTAAACACCCTTGTGGAAGCCCATTCTGACATGTGCGTCTCCAAGCTGTCCGGACATTCAGACATCCGGACGGCCTAGAGATGCACCCCTTTCCGCTCTTGCGGAGGCTAGACATCCCTGCGGGAGCAGAATCGTATCACAGTAGCTGGACATCTGTGTTGTCCTGGTATCCCGGATGTCCACCCACTTCCCCGGCTAGCTCAGGCAGACTCCTTCATGGAGCTGCAGTGCCACGGCAATCGAAAGAGACTCTCCTCCTCTGCATTTATGCCACAGAGGTATTTAAACATCTCTATCATATCTCCTCTATCCCGCCTTTCCTCTAAAGCAGACATGTCCAACAGGTAGATCGCGATCTACCTGTAGATTGTGGAGGGGTCAGAGGTAGATCGCCAGCCCCACTTGGCTCCATCTCTCTAGCAGCTCGCCCCATCGCTAGGAGAGAGAGCTCGTGCCGGCAGGTTGTCTGCCGAGGGCTTGCTGCCGCCGCCGCTGATCCTTTGCCTGTCTTTTTTCCCTGACTGTGGGAATCTTGCCTGCGGGTGTATTGGGGGCGCTTGTTGTTTTCGTGCCAATAGTTTGTGGGTATCCCAGGGGGCCACTGCCCATGCCCCGCGACTAGACGCCACAGGCCCTTCGTCATACCTGGTCTCCTGCCTCTCAGAATCACCCATTCCTGCCCCCGCCCCAGCACCCCTTAGAAGTGTGTTATATACCGGGCGATATCCATTCGCCCGGGCTTTACCTGAATACACTTACCATATTAGTTGTGTCGTGTGCTGGTCGTTGGTTGCTTTATAGTTCGCTTTCATTAAACGTTTTCGGGCAGACACAATAAAGTGTCAAGAATTTGATGATTTTGGCAGGCTTTTCCAATTTTGTTCTAACTTGCCTATGCCTTGCCTTCGAATTGGTTCAAACCACTGTGACTTTTGCTTGCCTCTGTAATTTTATTTTGCCTAGCCTTTGCATTGATTCTACACTGCAATTTTATTTCGCCTTGCCTTTGCGTTGATTCTACACTGTGTGCAGAATTTATTAAATTGCGTTTGGTGGTATTTGAACTTGTTTGGCGGTATTTGATTTTATCTGGTTTGCTGGACAGGTGTTTGAGTTTTTTTGATGATTGTTTGGTGGTATTTGATTATTGGTGCCAGTATGATGAATTCTTATTTTTACTTTTAGAACTGCATGTGTGGTTTTGGCATCTCCAGTCCTCGTATTGCACATCATCCAGAGGTCTTCAGTTCCTGTTGATCTTTAATACTTTGGGACAGTGACAGTTTTGGACCAGATTCAGCCAGTGTTTATACTAACTTAGCAGATTTGGCTTTCTTACATTCGGCCATCCCAGTATAACGAAGATGAGTGTTCCAAAGAAGAGCAAAACCTACCACAGTCATGATGAATGGGAAATGGACTACTTCTTCATCATGGTGAAAGACAAGTGTTGTTGTCTAATTTGTAACACCCCAGTATCCTTGCCCAAAAAGGGTAATCTGGAACATCATTATAAGGCTCTGCATAGCAATACGTTTGATGCTGATTTTCCACCAAAAGTGAAATTCGTAAACTGAAGCTCAAAGAATTAAATCGAAATTGGCTACTCAGCAACAGTTGATGGTAAAGCCAAGGTCACATTCGGTCAATGCAACCATAGCATCCTTCAAGGTCAGCAACCTGATTGCAAAGAAATGCAAACCTTTCACTGAAGGGGAATTTGTAAAAGATTGTTTTCTTGAAGCAGCTGACAATCTTTTTGAAGGATTTAAAAATAAGAAAGAGATCATAGCTGCTATTCAAGATGTACAATTGTCAAGAAACACCGTTGTGCAGCGAATAGAAAAGATGTGTGGAGACACAACTGAACAATTGTTGGAAGATGTTTCAAATTGTGTTGCTTTCTCACTCCAAGTGGATGAATCTACAGACATAAGAGACATAGCTCAGTTACTAGTCTTTATCCGCATGGTTTTTGAAGACTTCAGTGTTAAAGAAGAGCTACTTGGAATGATTTCTTTAAAAGGGAGAACTACTGGGCAGGAAATATTCAGTTCTTTCCATTCTTTTGTGACAAAGTGTAATCTTCCATTGCATAGATTTGTTTCCATCACTACTTATGGAGCAAGAGCAATGACAGATGAGGTTAACGGTTTCATAGCCCTCTGTAGACAGCATGACGACTTCCCAGATTTCCTTTCTTACCGCTGCATCATTCACCAGCAAGTATTGGCAAGCAAGAGAGTCAATACAAAGACTGTCATGGACATCACTTTCAAAATTGTAAATTCAGTTCATGAAAGATCACTTCAAAGACGGCTTTTCAATCTTACTCTTGATGAAGGGGCAGCGGAAATCATTTTGCAGACAGATGTAAGGTGGCTAAGTAGGCACAAATTTCTGCAAAGATTTTGTGATTTGCTCAATGAAATAAGAAGTTTTTTGAAAGAGAGGGGAGATGACCAAGCAGAGTTGGAAGATGAGGAGTGGTGATGTGATCTGGCATTTCTCGCTGACTTTACAGGCGAACTAAGTGATATGAACCTTGAACTACAAGGTAAAAACAAATGCATTGGCTAGATGATGAGTACAGTTTCATCCTACAAGAGCAAATTTGAGCTAATGATGACTGACCTTGCAAACAACACTTTTGATCATTTTCCTAATACGCAGGACCATCTGGGAGAATATCCAAATTTTGTTTTTCAGAACGAGAAGTATGTGACAGAAATCTGTTCTGTTATCCAGGAATTTGAAAATAGATTCTGTGACTTCCAAAAAATTGGAAAAAGTTGTGGAGTACTTGTCATCATACCCATTCAAAGTAGATGTGGACATTAAAGAAACTGCAGCTGCTATCAGTAAAAATTATTCATTTTGAACAAGCCATCTCCTGAAAATGAAAGATTAACCCTTAAAAATGACATTTTTCTCAAGACCCGTGCTGAGCAAGAATCGTTTTGGAAACTAGTGCCTAGAGACAAATTTCCCAACTTGAATCAGTGAATCTGTACACTCCTGTTTCGGTTCAACTTATTTCAGTGAATCTGCGTTTTCCCATCTGAAAATGACAAAGAGTACACAACGTTCCAACATGACAGATGAACATCTCCAGGATTCCCTGAGACTGGCTCCCATGCAATTTTCACCCAACTTCAAAAAGCTGGTGGATGAAATGCAGGCTCAAACGTCTCACTAATGAGCACGAGCGAAATATTAAAGATTGTGCTAGATTAGCCTGGATCAATACGCGACCTAAATTTAACACAAATTACTCAATAAAAGTTAAAGAAAGTTATTAAGACAGTTAAAGAAAGTTATTACTCAATAAAACTTTAAGAAAAAATGTACTTTCCATTTCCCCTCGCAGTTCTTACTGGATCTTCGTCTCTCTGTTTTGTTTTTGCTTAATTTGCTTAACAGCAGATCACATCCAAGTAAATGACAGAAGGTTCATTAAAAATGGGGGGGGGGGGGGGATCCACCAACTTTATTGGGTTAAAATTTAATTTGAAACTAATTTGAAACTTAATTTTCATGGTTGTAGATCACCGGCACTTTTGGCCGGAAAAAGTAGATCACGACCTGTTCGAAGTTGGACATGCCTGCTCTAAAGTATGCGCATTAAGATCTTTAAGTCTCTCCTCATATGCCTTATAATGAAGACCACTAACCATTTTAGTAGCCACCCTCTGCACAGACTCCAACCTGTTTATATCCTTTTGAAGGTGTGGCCTCTAGAATTGCACACAATATTCCAAATGAGGTCACACCAAAGACTTATACAGAGGCACTATCACCTTCTTTTTTCTGCTGGCCATTCTTTCCTCTATGCACACAAGCATCCTTCTTGCTTTTGCTGTTGCCTTTTCTACCTGTTTAGCTACTTTAAGATCATCAGACACAATCAAGCCCAGATCCTGCTTTTCTTTTGTAGATAGAAGTACTTCACCCCCTAAATTGTACCGCTCCCTTGGATTTTTGGCATTTCAAAACAAAATATTAAAAAGATACAAATAATTCAGAACATAGCTGCCAGGATGATTATGAATATAAGCCCACTTGAACATGTTACACCAATTTTGGCTGAACTTCATTGGCTACCTATTTACTCCCGAATCAAATATAAAATTCTTGTCACTACATTTAAACTTATAAATAATCTTGCACCATCGGCACTCAATACACTGATTAATATAGACATCGATAAACGATCCCAAAGAAGCAGAAACTTAAATACCTTAACAATACCAAAAGATTTCACAAAAGCCAGAAAACAAACAAATAAGAGAGCTTTCTCACACTCTGCTCCAATTCTTTGGAACAATCTACCTGACAACATTCGCCTGCTATCTGATATAAAGGAATTTAGAAAAAAATTAAAAACTCACTTATTCATATTACACTACAATACACCCTCAGAACAGAATACTCAAATAGATACAGGCTAACATTTATACATTATTATTACATACTCTATTTTCAAAATAAATATCACTAATACACTATTAACCATACCACACTCTCATTCACATGATGATTATAGATTTAAACTAACAATGCATATATGTTCTAATATGTTATACCTTTAATGTTACAACATTCCTTGTAAATTATAATTATCTGTTCTATGTAAACTGACTTGTTATATTACATACCAATTAACCTACTGTTCCATGTAAACCGCACTTGATACTAGGGAAAGAGCGGTATATAAATAACTGTTAAATAAATAAATAAATAAATAAAATGCATGATCCTGCATTTTTTAGCATTAAATCTCAGCTGCCAAATTCTGGACCATTCTTCAAGCTTAGCTAGATCCCTCCTCATGTTATCTACTCCTTCCTGGGTGTCTACTCTATTGCAGATTTTGGTATCATCCGCAAAGAGGCAAACCTTGTCCGACAGCCTTCCATAATATCACTAACAAAGATGTTAAAAAGAATCGGACCAGGACAGATTCCTATGGCACACCACTGGTAACCTCCTTCTACTCAGAGTGAGCTCCTTTTACCTATACCCTTTGCCGCCTCCCACTCAACCAATATCTAGCCCAATCAGCAACTTTAGGGTTCATCCCTAGGGTGCTCAGTTTCTTTATAAGTCACCTGTGTGGAATGGTATCAAGGCTTTACTAAAATCTCAATACACCACATCTAGGGCTCTCCCTCGGGCCAACTCCCTGGTCACCTAGTCAAAGAAATTAATCAGGTTTGTCTGACAAGACCTGCCTCTGGTAAATCCATGCTGATTTGGATTCTGCAATCCATTGGACTACAGAAACCTCACTATTCTCTCTTTTAGCAGCATTTCCAATAATATACCCACTAGAGGTTAGACTAGCTGACCTGTAGTTTTCATCCTCATCCTTACTTCTGCTTTTGTGTAAAGGGATCATATGTGCCCTTTTCCAGTCCTCTGTGACTCAAAAGAAACATTGAAAAATTCAGTCAGTGGAGCCGCTAGAATGTCCCCAAGTTCCTTCAGTATTCTTGGATGTATCCCATCCGGTCCTATCACTTTATCTATTTTATTTTTATTTATTTAACAAACATTTCTATACCGCGCTTTCCACATGATCAAGCGCGGTTTACGTGGAACAGAAATACTGAATAGAACAATGAATGTATTGTTATTCATTTACATAGAACTATATTAACTATTTACATTACAAGTTATACACCTTATGAACACAGTCTTCTGAAAATTGTTTGATCTCCCCGTCACTTCTGTTCCTATTTGTCAGTATTTTCTGAGGTCCTGTTCCAGGTCCTTCATCTGTGAACACAGAACAGAAATATTTTTTAAGTAATTCTGCTTTATCCTCATCAGCTTCTACATATTCCTCCCCTTCATCCTTGAAGCTGACAATACCACTTTAGCCCTTTCTCTTCTCACTAACATATCTGAAAAAGGTCTTATTCCCCCCCCCCCCCCATTTTATTGCATTGGTTATTTATTCTTCTTTTTGTATCTTTGCTTTCCTGACTACTTTGCTATCTTCTCTATGTTTTTCCAAATATAGATGCCTGTCCTTGTCTCTGTGATCTCTTGTATTTCCTGAAGGCCATCCTCTTTTTATTCACCTTTTCAACTACTTTTTTTGAGAACCATAGCGGCCTCCTTCTTCTTTTACATTTCTTTACCTTTCTAACAAAAAAGATTTGTTGCCCTTAAAATATCTCCTTTCAGATTTGCCCACTTTTCCTACATACCCCAACTGTTTCCCATCTTGGCAAAGCTAGTTTTCCAAAAGTCTAAGACCCTCGCTTCCGAACAGATGCAAGATGATCTCCCACTATGACATCAGAAACACTTTCCCCATTGGTAAGCACCAAGTCCAGTCTGGCCCTTTCATATGTGGGTTCTGTTACAAGTTGCCTGAATAGTTCTCCCTGTAGAGAATCCAGGATCTTCTTAATTCTAGATGACACTGTAGCAGAGATGTGCCAATCAACATCCTCCATATTGAAATCACCTATCAGTAGCACTTCTCCTTTCATGGCAATGCTGCGCATGTCTTCTATTAAATTTCCATCCACTTCTTCTCCCTGTGAGGGGGATCTGTATATCACTCCAATGCAAATGGATTTCCCTTTCCCTCTTTCTAGTTTAACCAGAGTGCCTCCTCTCTCCCTTTTAAGCCCTGTAATTCTATAGCTTTAATATTATCTTTTACATATAGTGCCATTCCTCTTCCCCTTTTTCCTACCTTGTCCTTTCTGAATAAAGTATAGCCCGGTATAATTACATCCCAGTCATGGTTGTCTGTGAACCATGTCTCCGTAACCATCACCAAATCCAAGTCAGCCTCTTCCATTTGAGCCTCAACATTTGGAATCTTATTTCCCATGCTATGGGCATTTATACACACTGTTTTCCAGACTTTGCCTCTTTACCCATTTCTACAAAGGTTTTTAATGTTTCACTTACCAGGGGGCTTTCTTCAGCCATCCCCAATGAATCTAGTTTAAAGCCCTCTTCAGTAGGTTAGTCAGTCTGCTGCTGAAGACACTTTGACCCTTCTTGGACAGTGGATGCCATCTCTGCTCTGCAGCCCTTAGAACATCATCCCATGGTCCAGGAAACCAAAATGCTCTTGATGGCACCATCCACGCAGCCATGCATTCATCTCTAGGATGCGAGCTTCTCTGCCTCGGCCTTTACCCACTACAGGGAGGATTGAAGAGAACACCACCTGCACACCTATCTGCTTCACCCTCTGTCCAAGAGCCATGAAGTCTCTTTTGATATGTTTAGAGGGATACCTAGCAGTATCAGTTTTGCCAACATGGATGAGCAACATTGGATAATAGTCAGTCTCGGCAAACTCTCCCTTACATCTCAGATTTTGGCATCTAACAGACAGCACACCTCTCTGGACATCAAGTCTGGTCGGCAGGTGGATGTCTTGGTCTCTGACAGAACCCACTTCTTTATGGTCCCTGATTCTGCAAATTTGGGGTGCTTGAACTCTGGTTCTTCCCTTTCCTGTGATGCTTTCACCTCCTCCATTTCCAGGGGTGCATACTAGTTCTTTAATTTAAAGGCTGGAAGAGTTGGAATGTTGATTCTGCAGCTATGGTGACTCGTGTCCAACTTTCATCATTTTGTAACCTCCCTTCTTCACCTCTTTTGGAGAGCTTGGATGTTTGAAGAAGCATCTCATCAATGAACTTCTCACTGTCTCGAATGCTTTTCAGCCTTGCCACCTCTTCTTTGAGCTCCTCCACTTGTCTCCTGAGAGCTTCAGCACACAGGCAACTTGCACATGGAACAAGTCCTTCAACTGACATTGGGATCTCTGTCTGGACAGGGGCAACAGCTTTGGCAATACAATATTTCCCAGCCATTGTTCAGTTGGTGGAGCTTTGGAACCTGTTGAAGTAAAAAGAGAGAGACCTACCAAAGTCCATACCTGTTCTGTCCTTTAAGAGAAAAAGCAGCTAACCTATTTTAAGAGTGTTTTAACAGTACTGTTTTATATCCCTGGGTGTAGCTAATTGGGGACTTGCCCTATAAAGCAAGAATGCTCACATGGGGTGGTTATATAGGGAGGGATCTAACACCTGATGAGGTCAATGGCTTTAAAGAGTTAGCTGTAAATGGGTAGCTGGAGCAAAAAACACTGAACTCAAACTGATAGAGCTTTGCCCAATGCCACAGTATAGAAAAAGAATTAGCTTTTAAAAAAAAATTATTAACTTTTCAGATACGTTTCATAAGTGAAGAGAAACAACAACTTCTTACAGGAGAACAACTCCCTGAAAAAATTACAAACCAATCATTAATTTTATTTAGACAGTTTTGTATTAAAGAAATACTAAACAATTAGCCCACCGATAAGGAAATAGAGGATCCAAAAAACAGGAAAAAATAATTCTTCAACAAGCAGTAAGACCAGGGAGCCCCCACAAGACTTGTTACTTCAAGGGCCATTACAGCAGTGCCTGTGAGAGGGATGTCAAAGCGTTACCCCCTTCGCTCGCAGATATAAATTCTACAAGTGATAGACTCAAAAAAAGCATAAGATTTACCTTCATGCATTATAATACAAATACAGGGAAATCGTAACACAAGATTTAACCCCAAGGCCAAAACTCTGGGGCACAGAGCCAAAACTCCTTGCGGCCGCTTTTGAATAGTTCTTGAAAAATCAGGGAAAACACATATTACCGAGCCAAAAAAGAACTTGTGCATAGACCGAAAATATAGTTTAAATAGCGCATTGCGGTCAAATTTCAAAGTGAATGTTACAACTAGAGTACATCTCTGGGTTACAACCTCCAGGGAGGATTCCAAAAACTCCGTTAGGTTATCCCCAACCTATCCTCCATGCCCTAAAGGAGAGTTATCCCCACTGAGGGAAAGATCTTGTGCCCTCACCATAAGGGGGAAATTACCAGAGTCCATCCCCAGAGTCTCAATCGCAGAGATTAGGGGAGATTTGGGAAAGTTCAGCATACACAAATTATTGCATCGGACTTGGTTTTCAAGGTACTCCATTCGACGACATGTGATATTGCTGTCTTTCACCACCACTTCTCCTCTAGTCTGCAGCACATTCACTTTTGCTTCAATAACTTCCATTCTCCCAGATAAGGAATCCAATGCTTTGGCTTGATCAACCACAACTTAGGAAACAAAAGTCAAATCACTCACCATCTGACTGGATAAGGATTGGAGAGAAGAATTAAATCCCTGAATAACCTCCCACAGCGACTTTATAGTCACAGCCTGTGGTTTCTGCACCTCAAAAAACACACAATCCCTGAAGGCATGTCACACCTCTTCGCAATGTCCTCCACCCAGGGGCAGCCCAAGGGGGATGCGGCGCCAAGTGCGGAGACTCATTGCGGGGCCTCATTTGCATTAATACTTGCATAATGTTAACGTGCGCGAACTTTTAGTAAACATGCCTCTTAATGTCTGGATAAAGAAAGACTACCAGATTTCTACATTACTATACTCCAGTGCACATTAGGAAATACTATAAATACTGCCCATTTAGAACCCATAGCAAACCCGCCGTATCATAACAGCACTGCCAGGATTCACAAAGAACCAAACCCTACCTATCAAAAAGGCAACAATGCAAATATTAAAACAATACATCTCAGAGAATACCAATACATCTTCTACTGGGGAAAGAGAACAAGTGGCACTGTCAAATAGAAACTACATGAACAGAATACCTCAGCTCGGTTACACATGCAGAACATAGACCGTCACCAAACAAAGAACAAAGGATCACAATTTAGAAATAGAAAGACAATCATTAAACTGGGAATCCCAAAAGCCAAACTTGGAATGTACAACAACACTGGAGAAATAAAACTATAAATTAATTTCCTCTTGTATTAAACAAAAACACAAAGATGTTAGCAATGCATATTTCCCAGAGCTGTCATATTCCAGTTAATAAATTCAAAATAAAAAAGTATTTTTCTACCTTTGTTGTCTGGGCATTTTATTTTTCAGTTGCAATTGCTCCAGTCACTTTCTTCTGGTTTCTTCGTGTCTTCAGCTAACTTTCTATTGTCTGCTGTCCATTCGTCCTTTCTTCTCTCTTCTAGTTCTTTTCCATTCTCTCTCTATATCTGCTTTAACATACTGATCTTTCTCTTTTCCTCTTTCATCCATTTCTTTCCTTAATCCTTTCATCCACTCAAATTTCACCCTTCCATCCTCAATCCCCACTTACTCTCCCAATATCCGGCCAATCGTAGATTTTTCTTCCCTCCCATACAGAATATCTTTTCTCCTCTCCATCCTCACTCCCCAGCCCCATCCCCTTCTAGTACTCCAACATCATCTCCCTTCTAGTTCCAGCCCCACCATGCATCTGCTCCCTTCTAGTCCCTTTCTTCCATCCCCCCCATTTCAGCCCATTTCCAGTCCTAGCAGCCCCCATCAGCCCATTTCCATTCCCAGCCCTACCATCAACCATTTCCAGTCCTATCCTAGTTCCCCATCAGCCCATTTCCAGTCCAAGCTCCCCCATCATCCCCTTTCCAATCCTAGCCTCCCCTTCAGTCATTTCCAGTCCTATCTCAGTTCCCCCATTAGCCCATTTCCAGTCTAAACCCCCATCAACCATTTCCAGTCTTATCCCAGAACCCCATCAGCCCATTTCCATTCCTAGCCCCTCATCTGCCATTTCCAGTCCTATCCTAGCCCCCCATCAGCCCATTTTCAGTCCTAGCCTCCCCCATAAGCCATTTGCAGTACTATCCCAGCCCCCCATCAGCCCATTTCCAGTCCTAGCCCCCTATCAACCATTTCCAGTCTTATCCCAGCACCCATCAACCCATTTCCAATCCAATTCCCCCATCAGCCATTGTCAGTCCTATCCCAGCTTCCCATCAATCCATTTACAGTCTAAGCCTCTCATCAACCCATTTCCAGTCCTATCCTTGCCCCCCATCAGCCCATTTCCATTCCTATCCCCATCATACATTTTCAGTCCTATCCTAGCTCCCCCTATCAGCCCATTTCCATTCCGAGCCCCCATCAGCCATTTTCTGTCAAATCCCAGCTTTCCATCAGCCCATTTCCATTCCTAGTCCCACCATAAGCCATTTCCAGTCCTATCCTAGCCCATTTCCAGTCTAAGCTCCCCCATCAGCCCATTTCCAACCCTAGTCCCACCATCAGCTATTTCCAGTCCTTTCCCAGCCCCCCATCAGTCCATTTCCATTCCTAGCCATTCATCAGCCATTTGCAATCCCATCCCAGCCCCCTATCAGCCCATTTACAGTCCAAGCCCCTCCAGCCCATTTGCAAGTCCTAGCCCTCCATCAATCATTTTCAGTCCTATCCTAGCTCCCCATCAGCCCATTTCCATTCCTAGCCCCCCATCAGCCCATTTCCAATCCTATTCTTGCCCCCCATCAGCCCATTTCCATCCCTAGCCCCCCATCAGCCATTTTCTGTCTGATCCCAGCTTCCCATCAGCCATTTCCATTCCTATCCTAGCCCCACCCCATCCTGAAAAGCTCCACACCTGTCTGAGCAGCTTATGAGAGGGAGCTGAGGATGCCAGACGTCCTGGCTCACCTCTGCACAGCGCTGGAGTGAAAAGCAGTGTACTCCTTCGCTCACGCTGTGTTCTCGTGAAGCTTGCTGAGTGCTGGGAAAGATTAAAGGTCATTCCTGCTTCCTGGCATTCAGCGGGCTTCACATGAACATAGCACAAGTGAAGGAGCATGCTGCTCTTCACTCCAGTGCTGTGCATGGGCGAGCCGGGACATCTGGCATCCCCAGCTCCCTCTGACCCCAGTCCTGCAAACCCTGCAGAATGAAATTCACGTGGGCCCCCCTGAAGCCCCGGGTCTTGTGTGAACAATATTCTCGCTCAATGGAGCGCCGGGCCGGCCCTGCCTCCACTGCTCTCAGTTGCGGAGCTGGCCCAGCATCCGTTGTTCCTGCCAGCATGGGGGATGAGGTAGGCACTGGTGTTCCTCATGACAAGGGCTCCATGCCAAACACTTTGGTCTGTTGAAGCCCCATAGCAACGACAGCGAAAGCACTTCCGGTGTTAGGAAGCAGCATCCGCAACAAGCACTTCCTTTGCTGCTGTTGAGGTGATTCCCCCACAGTAGTCCTGGAGAAGACTGAGCTGGTGAGACTGGGGGCATACTAAAATTCACCATTGTTGTCTGGTGCAAAGGGCCGAAAGAGGAGCTCTTCAGGAGGGTAAGCTTTCCCCTTCCTTTCCTCTTGCCCATTGCTGTGGCTATCCTGCCACAGCTCAACAGAGTCGGAGAATAAAAATGGCATGTCCTCCAGCGTGCATGTCTACAGCGCCATCTTGGATCAAGAATTAGCTTTTAAAAATGAAAACCAAAACCCCTTTAAGAGCTTTCAGGCAGAGAGCTTGTATTTAAAAGCCACACAAAATTATCTTGCTTGCAATGGAGTCCCCATTAGGAATTTTGTAAGTCACTTCATACTCTTAGGGGATAGAAGTGGGATATAAATGTTATATGTATGTAAAGAAATAAATACACAGAGTAAGGATATCAGAAAAAGCAATCCATATCCAAATAAAAAGGGGTGAACCATTGGGGGAAATCCAAGATGGAGATTTAACGAGTGTTGTGTGCGCATCGTTTTTTTCTTATGGGCAAATGGAAGGCTAAAGGGGTTAAGAAACCCTCTCTTACCCCAGCCGCTTCTTCCCCATTGCCTTCGTGAGTGGTTGGTCCACTTGACACCTTCGTTTCTACGACGCAGCGGCAGTCTGGTGAGCCGGTGGAAAAGTGCCTCATTAGTGTCCCACCAGAGCTGGGCAGCTCGACGGGAGTTTTGGGGCCAGACTTCTCTCCTCCAGTGCAGTGGAGTCCGCCGAAAGAGCCGTCCCTGGAGCAGAGCTTGGTGCAGTTATCGCTCTTGCAGCCCTCCCATGCAGTGGAGTCTCGCAAGAATGGAGGGCTGACTGCACGGCTGGGTAGTGGAGAGGTTTCCTTACCTCTCCCTCACTGCTCGGGGGTTTCACCATCATGGAGGTGGTCTGAGGGGTCTAAATTGATCCCTTCTATTTCTGGGAGTCCTATAATGGAGCGGCAGTCTTCTGAGGTCGGTACTGGAGTGCCTGAAAACCTGGTAACTTTTTCCTTTGAGCGTCCAGCTGTATTCACATTGGAGACAATTTGGTCAGCTATTGTGAAGCTTGGGGAACTGTTGGCTCCACAGGTCTCAACTTTGGCAGCCCAATCTCAGTCTCACACTAACTTATTGCAACAGCATACATTGGAAATTTCTGCTCTACAATCTTCAGTGACTGAAATACAACAAAAAATAGTTTCCTATGATGATGGAGTTTCATCTTTTCAGAAGGATGCACTGGCATTAAAAACAAGGACTGAGATGTTGGAAAATTTATCTAGATATTAAAATCTCTGTTTGATTAATTTTCCAACGTCTACTTTAATTAGTGCTAAGGATATGTTTAAAAAGTATTTGATAGAGGTTTTGGGTGTTCCAAATGAGTCCCATCCCCCGATGGTTAAAGTGTATTATCTTCCTCTTGGTAAAAAGGGTGTTGGTGTTGGGGTGATTTCTGGGATTGACCAAGCTGATTCTTTAGATGTCTCGGGTATTTTAGATACCTCTTTGGGTGATTCTGTTTCTCCATCTACCCTAATTGCAACCTTTGCTCTCTCCTCTGATTGGGATTGGTTTTTGAGAATGTTTTTTCGCAAGCGTACTCTGTTTTTTCAAGGGCTATCTGCATGTGTGTTTCCAGACCTGTCTAGAGAGACCCAGAGGAGAAGGAAGGAATTCTTGTTGCTCCGTCCTGGAGTTTTGCTTATGGGTGCTCAATTTTTCTTGAAATTTTCTTGTAAATGTATGGTTAAATTGCGGTCTGTTTCATATATGTTTTTTGAGCCCTCACAGTTGCTGGCTTTTCTGAATTCTCACGCTCCGTTGAGGTGGTCTAGTTTTTAGCTACTGCAAAAGTTTGGCTTGACTGTTAGACACTTGTTATATTTTCTTCACAATGTGTATTAATTAATTCATTTTTGTTTTTTCCCCATGTGATGGGCTGGGGTAGGGACAGACTGGTTTTATTGTCTTTTGTTATTTCCGCTTAAGCTCATTGTAAATATACAATGTTATTTCTGTTTGTACCCTAATTTCTATGCAGGCGTATTATGCTTGGAGTTATTGTAAAATGATAAAGATTAAATAAAAAAGGGATAAGCTGCTAGGCTGCAGTAAAATCTTGCAGCTAAATTTACTGTTACCCTGTAAATTGTGCTATTCTTCGCCCTGAGAACATCGAGCCTTTAACACTTAGAGGAGTTGAGGTGGGCTTATGAACTAGTAGAAGGTGACAGGAAGCTGTAAAGACAAAAAAGACAGATCAAGAAAGGGTACAGATCTTTGAAGGGATGTGACAAGGTAAAAATGCAGCAAGTGAAAGGGAAAATGGGAGGCTGGATAGGAGGTAAGAGGCAGAAGAAATGAGCTAAAGGCAGGGGATGGGATGAATGAAATGGACAAATTTAGGGCTGAGGAGATGAGAGCTGGGGAGAGGGTGAGTACAATGCGTGTAAATGGGGGACTTAAAGAGGGGTGGAAAATGGGAGAACTGAAGCCTGGAGAAGTAGTGAAAGATTAGAAGGGAAAAAGGAAGAACTTGAGTTGAAGATGGTAAGCTGCTGAGTAAGTGAGAATTAAAATGAGGGAGACTGCAGAGTAAAGAGAAGTGGGGATGGATACACCGACTGAAAAAATAGATACAAAAGATGAAATATAATTTTCAAAGAGAAATAAAGGTGAGGAAAGAAAGACAGATACAGGGAAACAAAACAGAAAATGGAAAAGATCCTGGAAATGGACTTAGGAAAACATCAACAAGGAAAAAATGGAAAAAGAGACCAGGACTATTAGAAAAATAAAAGCATCAGGCAACAGTAGAAAAAAAGCATTTTATTTCAAGTTTTCAGTGACTGGACTATATCAGCTTTGGGAATATGGATCTCTTATACCTTTGTGCTTTGTTCAGTGCAGGACAGTACACATTTCTTTCTTTCCTTCCACCGCTGAAAGTCTGGTTTCTTGGGTTTTCCATTTCAGTTTTGGTATATGTGCTTCTTTTTCTAATTTGTAGTACTTATTCTGTCTGTGTTGTGTATGTGACATATTCTGCTAGCATATAGGGACATATTTATTAACCTTGGCTAATGGTTAGCACACACTATATGTAACTAGGTCCCATGTTGTTCAATAGCACCTAGTTAGAAATAGCGGGTGCTAACCATTAGCCCAGCTTAGTAAACATATCTCATAGTTTTTGTGTGTGTGGAGTGTGTATTTATTTATTTACAGGTTTTATATACCGCTTTATCATTTCAATCAAAGCGGTTTACCTTGAAACTTGGTAATTTACATTAAACAGGGACATTAATAACTTGGATATTTTTTTTTTCTGAGGCAATGGAGGGTTAAGTTATTTGCCCAAGGCCACAAGAAGTGCTAGTGGGAATCAAACCCTGGTCTCTGGGTTCCCAAGCCAGTGTTCTTAACCATTAGGCTATAGCAGATCAGCTTTTTCTATTTTTTTTTTCATTTTTTTTTTCCAGTTAGGTTTGTCCTGATCTCTCTTTACCACTTACTCTTGTTGGTTTTCTCCTAAGTCTTTTGCCAGGATCCCAGTTCCATTTTCTGTTTCTTTACTCTCACTGTCATCTTCCCTTAGTCCCTTATATCCGTCTCTGGCATTGATTCTGCTGTTTTTTTTCTCTCTATTTCTCTCATCTGCCTACAGCTAGATTTCATTCCTCTTTCTCCAGTCTTTGGCCTCCCTCTTTATACCTTTTTGCCAACTTATCAATTTCAGTTTCCTATACTTCCTTCCTTAGTTCTCCCATTTTCTACCTCTGTCTCATTCCTTTTGCAGCTTCCTATTCCTTCCTCCCTGTTTTTCACCCATTTTCTAGTCTCTCATTTTATCTCTCTGTATTCGTCCCCTCCCCAGCCTCATCTCTTTACCAGTCCCAACGTCTTCCCTATCAGTCATCTCCTTGCCACCTGCAGTCCCTTTTTTATATGTCTTGACCCCTATCCAGGCATCTATTCTCCCTTTTACCTCCTCCATTCCCACCCTCTTTCACCTGATATAAAGACTTGTCCCTTCTCTTTGTCTCTCACTCTCTCCATAACCCTCTGTCCATTTCTACTGCCTCTAAATCCTCCAAACTATCTGCCTTTCCACTCTTTAGTGCTCAGGCTGCATGCCCTGCTCATACCCCTCACACAATCACCTAATTCCTATTGTCCTCTTTAGCATCATCACCCTTCCAGAACTCCCAGCATCACCCCCCTTCCAGCTTCAGTATCCCCCGGCAGTTCCTTAGCAATATCCCCCTTCCAGCCCCAGACTCCCAAACATCAGTCTCAGTATCCCCAGCATCTGCATCATCCACCTTCCAGCTCCAGCATCATTCCACTTCCAGAACCAGAGGATGCTAAGCCTGCCTCACTGGCTCTACCCTCCACAAACAGCAGGAGCACCCTCCATTGCTCCCGCAGCTTTGATCTTATTCAGCTTGTCTTTGTATCTGGCCACTGACACCACTGCAGGTTTTAAATATAAGAAACAAGCACTTCCTGAATTCTTGCAAGAAACAGGAAGTGCCCATTTTTCACGTTTAAAACCTGCATTGGTGCCAGTGGCCAGATACAAGAACAAATTGAAGAAGAGCACAGCGGTGAGAGCAAAGGAGGGAACTCATGTTGTTATGAGCGTGCCGCCAATGAGGCAGACTTTTGGTGTCCTTAAGCTTTGGCGCCCTGAGCCAGTGCCTCACTAACTCATCCCTTAAGCCACCTCTGGGCTAGTGCCTCACTGGCTTGCCCCTTAACTACCAGCCAGGGCCAGGTTATGTGAGAAATGGAGGACCTCAAGATTTGCAGCAGTGGAATGAGATGATGGAAACTGGATAAGCAGTGGCATGAAATTATCAGAAGGAAAGAACGAAACAAAGAGTGAGGGTAGCAGCATGAGATGGAGAAGAACTGCGAGTGGAATGAGACAGGAACAGCAGTGGGTATCTGGTGCAAGCAGAGTGAGTTGAAGAGGAAAAGAGGCTGCTGGAGAGGCACCCAAAGAATGGCGAGGGTGGCAGTGTGAAGTAATGGTTGGGAAGCTGAGGAATGGTAGATGAAGGTGAGCTGAAAAGAAAGGTAGGGGAGGTCTGGAAAATGGTTGCAGTGGCAACTGTATGGGGGAGAGTCTGTAGGCAAATGACAGCAAATTTTGCAGATGATACCAAAGTATTCAACGTTATTAAATCGCATGTGGATTGTGTAAAATTGCTGGAGGACCTTGTGAGACTAGAAAACTGGGCATCCAAAGTGATGCACATTGGGAAGTTCAACTAAGTTCCACATTAAGGGACATGTTTACTAAAGGTTAACGTGCATTAAGTGTCACTGTGCACATAGAAATAAAAGGGCTGTGGACACTTAATGCACATTAAAACCTTTAGTAAACATGCCCTTAAGAGTCACCATCCAAGAAAAAGATCTAAGCATCATCATGGATAATACACTGAAATCACTTTCTCAGTGTGCAATGGTGATAAAATTTAGGAATTATTAAGAAAGGAATGGAGAATAAAACTGAGAATACCTCTGTATTGCTCCATTACATGATTGCACCTTGACTATTGTGAACAAAAAACAAAAATAAAAGGGACACCCACAGAAAACAGAAACAAAACAAAAAGTGGGGGAATAAAATTGACAGCAACAAATTTTATTAAGCCTGCCACAGCCGTGTTTCGGCATTAAGTGCCTGTGTCAGGGGCAACTTATTAATAAAATCAAACATATATAATCATGCAATAACGTACAATATAAAAACACTGAGTTAAGTGTACAATATATACATAAAAATAAATCATTAAGTAACAAATGCACCCAATTTGAAAATCAGGAAGCCATTAAAATAAAAAAATCAAAATATATTAAATAAATATATAAACATAAAAAACATCAGTATAGTAAGTGAATGGTGCAAGAGTGAACAGTGAACTGGTGAAAGGGTGGGTATCAAAAATTGTTGCTTACAAGTATGTGCTGCTTTGTCACAGTGCATACTTTTATGAACATACCTTATGAGAGAATTTTATAAAAGCTAATGTGTAAAATGTTTATAAAATTACCCCCATATGGCCTATTTGAAAACTGCTAACTCTTCCTTCAAGTTAAAGCACATACTGATGATTCTTGGAGTTAGTGGGGCTGTAGGGACCTACTTTTTGCCTTGATAGCAACTGTTCTTTGCCACCCCCCGAAGATGATGCCCTAGATAACCACCCGGTCTGCCTAAAGTTTAAGCTGGCCATGGTACAGGCTGCACTTCTTTGTTAACAGAGCAATTTTGAATTTGGCCGCTGGACTTGAAGGCCTGTGAGAACAACATCCTTGTTGGCTTGCAAGCCCATTTCAAAGGGAAATTCCACATGGGATTCACTTTTAAAAACATGACCATCTGCAGGAACTGGTCTTCTGTTTGGCCACATACATCTACCCTTGTTTTCAAGCAGGTGTAAATATATGCATGGGGCTTTCAAGACAAATGCTTCGCTTGTGCCTGGTGTCCTGCCTCCCCTCAATTCTTCCCCTTTTTGTTAGTGGGTAAATGTACCCTCGCTGTGACCAACGGCAGTATTTTTACCCACAGAGAGGGCTGAACAATTTTCAAGGGCGTTTTTACAGAGATAAATAATTGCTTACCCATGTAAAAAGCTTTGAAAATTTCCTTCCCTAAAACTCAATTTGCAGTATCAGAAAATCCAGTTGTACACTCAATTCAGCATGATGATATGTTTGTAGTGGCTCAAATCCTGCTTAAAGTGACCTATAATTACGGTGATTAAGGATGCTTTTCACATTTCTAAATGAAAGACCATTGCAACCATGATCTGTCACTACCACATTTTTATTGTAATGTTTTGGCTTCCACTTCCCCTGGGCCTTTTGGGAAACAAGCCTGCTCTTGGACATGATCCTATCATGTAACTCAGCCAGCAAAGTTTATTTATGGTACAGATTTTGGGCCAACTGTATCAGCGTTCAGTGGCCTATGTGTACTGAGCTAATTAAATATCCCAGTAATGCTGACATTAACACACAGCAAGGAAATATGAAAAATAGGAAATCATATTAATCCTTTCACGGAATGACCACAGTCAAACAATTTGAACACTAATCAGTGGCAAACACTTTCTAACTTTTCCCTTTATAATTTCTTATATTTTATTATTTATTTTATTTATCTAACAGTTTTTTATACCGCTTTATCATTTCAATCAAAGTGGTTTACATTGTAACTTAAACTTGGTAAACGTACATTAAACAGGGACATTGATAACTTGGATTTTTCTGAGCAATGGGGCCCTTATATGTGTATAAGGGCCCCATGATATATTAAAGGGTGAATTTTGTGTGTATATAAAATTCATTTTCATAATTCATCCGTCTGGGAGGAGTTTTCTGGAGTCTATGAGAATGAAGCTACCAGTAGAGTAGGAATAGTTTTCTAGAGCAGTCTTCGGAGAACAAATTGTTCTGTAATGTTGAAGGAGTTTTTGGTAGAGGCAGTGAGTATGCTGGCCTGTTGCTGGAGAGCTTCAACTTCTTACTTTTTTCAGGTGGAGAAGCACTTATATTTCCACACGGATGTGGAGGCTAAATTCAGATAGGATGCAGAGGGGGAAATGAAGTCAGGACTTGGAAAATTTCCACTGTATTTTACAAAGGGTCTGTCAACTGCAGAGCCTCTTGTAAAGTAAGTGTAAGGATGTGCAGGACTGCACGTGGAGGTCTCGCCACATCCAGTTATTGTTGTTGTTAAATGCCATCTGGATAGCTGTCCTAAACTGTATTCGGTCTTCAGTCATGTGGCTCATTGTTGATACAGTGGCATCCATAGCTGCTGTTGTTGTATTGATCCATTTCATTGCCAGCCTTCCTCTTTTAGGAGCAGTTATTTTAAAACGTTGCATGTGGTGGGAAAAAGTGCACAGTTTTCTTCAAAATATGTGAGAGAGTAGCGCTTTTAAAATCAGCCTGACACCCCACCAATTTATTTTATTTAGCTGCATTTATATCCCGCTTTTCACCAACATCCTTCATTCCTCTCTGATATCAGCACCCTCCGATCCCCCTCCAGAAAGAGCCCCTGGACATCCAACACCCCTGCCCCAGATACCCTCCAGGGCACAGGTCCCCGAATGATCTCCCCCTCCCTGAGATAAACCCCCAAAACCGATCCCACCCTTGGCTCTTACTGGGGGTCTCTGGTATCTAGCGGGTAGTAGAAATCCTAATTTAGCAGCCTGACATCTAGTGATCGTATTACAAGACTACTGCTAGGTGTCATGGGTGCTATTATGAACCCAGAGCTCCAATGGAACAGAAGTGACTTGGGATCACTTTTAATCCCCACGAGACATCAGGGCCCCCTTGGTAAGAGCTAGGGGTGGGATTAAGGTTTGTCTTGGGGGGAGCTGATAGGGAGAATTTGGCTAGGTGAGTTGTTGGATGTCTGGGGTGGGGGGAATGTTGATGTCTTAGGGGGTTTTTGATGTTTTTTGGTGGGTGAGGGGTGCTGACCTTTTCAAACATGCACTTATATGTGCCTTGGGGGCAGGTGTAAATACCAAGGTCTAGATCTTTTTACATCCATGTACTGTATATTTTCCTCATAAAATGGGAAATGCACATCGATATTTTAAGCCCACCCTGCTTCCTTGCATTATCTATGTGGTGTGGATCACCACGTGTAAATAGTGGCTTATTAAAATCACTATTTACACAAGTAGATGATCCACAAGTCTAAAAGCAGCTAATTACATATGGGGATTCTTCTTTTCTTTTCTTTTTCTACTATTTTTGGGAGTAGGAGAATTTCCCATTTTCTCACAAAGGGAAGAAAGCCCAGTCCCCTGCAAAATGTTATCGTGACACGTGATCACTAGTAAATGGATTAAAAATCCACAGCTGTGAGGCTCTAATCTGTGTCTGCAACCTATGGAGAGCATCCATCTGGAGGGGAAGCAAAGGGGTCCATTTTGGAGGGGTAACAGCGTTTACAGATAACAGGGGAGAATCTATAATAACAAAGAAGGGACCATGTTGATTATGTTTATGCAATTTCTTGATATACTGCCCAGGCTGAGGGCATCAGAGTGGTTTACAATCACTATAAGCAGGTACTAGATACATTCCCTTGTCCCCAAGGGGCTCACAATCTATGTGTACCTGAGGCAATGGAGGGTTAAGTGGCTTGCCCAAGGCCACAGGGAGTGCCTATAGGACTAGAAACCCCAGTCCCTCTGGCCTGAGATTGCTGTCCCCAGGTGGGAATTGAACCCCTGGCCCTCTGGCCTGAGGTACCTTGTCCTAACCACTAGGCCACTCCTCCCCCCCATTCTGGGAGATGTCTTGGATGTAATAGAAACCAAAGGAATGCTTGGAATTTGCAGTACTGGTCTGTAATTTTTTTTTTTTTTGCTGGATTATGTTTTGAGAGACTGTATTTCTGGAAGAGGATTTTATTTTCTACCACTTTATATTTTTGCTTCAGCAAACACATTTCTTTATTGATTTGAACAGCAGAACATTATTTAAGTTACAGTGAATTATATCCTTGTAGGCTTAGAAGTAATTTTAAGCCCCATTTGAATAACGGCTGAGACTGCATCAAAATTTCCAGACTTCTACAGAGCCCAAAGGTGTGCCACTTAAAATTAGCAAATTTCCCTTTAAAATATTTTTGGATTATTGAATTAGCTATATAAGCTCCAAATTTCTAATTTCTTAATGAATTCAAGACTTTTTTTCAGATTTTGTATTAAATCTTCAGAAATTTGGAAAATCTAAAGTGGATTGATTAGATTGTTCTAAATCTATTTCTGAAATACGCTAGGTTCGAGTTCAACCAGAAATTGTTTGCACATCTTTTGTCTGACAAGGACGCTCCAGTCCTATTCTAGAGTGGTGACTGATTAAGGTTTAGTTTTTCTTGTTGTGAATGACTGAATATAAAGTAAGGTGCTACACAACGTTAATGCAATGGTAACATAGTTATATTGGTCAGCACGTTAGAAGGAGCATGCACTGGGGGAGAGGAAATTTGATTCGATGTATTCATTTTAAATACCGCCTTTGGCAACATGGTTTTTATTTATTTAACAGGTTTTTTTATATCACGTTATCATAAATTACAAGCGGTTTACAGTAAACACAACTACATAAGCAGGGAGGTCAAACGTGGAATCTTAAACAGACATTGCATTAAAGTGATCACAGCCTAGTAGTCAGAGCAATGCTGAGAACCATAGAAGCCAGAGTTCAAATCCCACTTCTACCACTAATCCTTTTTGTGACCTTGGGCTTTATGTCCTATTGTCTCAGGTACTCACTTATATTATAAGTTCTTTGGGGTGGGAACATGTAACTGAATATTTATCACCACTGTATAATACTGAATATGTTCAGTAGCATTATAAAAATGATAAGTATCAATATGTATTTATGTAAATATACTGGTATGCATATATAAATATGTGTATGTAAATTTAATCTCCATCTTGCTCTGTAGACATGGATATATAACTATAGATATACTACCAGACTGGAAATGATGACCAGTCTCCTACTGCCAAGTGATTGCCCTATTTTCTTCCTCTTGGGAATTATTGCATAGGATATGGAGCTTCAACTAGTATTATGTATAGCAGAAAGAAGATACAGCCACAAAAGTCAGGGTGCTAGTAGCAAAAACCTACAGGATATGGCAACCTTCCTGGGAACGGGAATGAAACAAATTTCCTTTTCCACATCTATCCTCTCTGTTAGTCTCTGAAAACAGTTGCGGCGGCATGAACCTACCCTGATACTTAGGACTGCAAAAATCACATACTGAAATGTAATTTCCATGCACGGATATCTATCTAGATAAAATCTGCAAGACATTTATCTGGGCACTCCGAGTTGGAGGAAAAAATGTCTAAACAAATTCCAAGCTTCTCTCCGAGATTGCACTTTTAAACATTTGCATATGATTAGTTTTGTTATTTTCCTTTGAATTTTTCACTCTGTGTTAAGTGTTCAATAAGAAAGTAGTTTTAGATATGCAAGCTTAAAATGCTCATTTCCAACTCCCACTTGCTGTCTGATCTATGCAAATGAGCGCTCTATGCACACTGAGACTTGTACACATAATTATCAGTTGTAGCACATTATGCAGGTACAATATGTTACTATGCAAAATTGCTCCACTGTTAATTTTTTGGCCAGGGTTCAAGGTGGGCAGGAACTCACAGGAGCGGATCGCTTGTACTTATTCTACTGTAGAATATGATTAGTGGTAGCAGGAGCTCAGCTACAGAATTTATTTCTAAATAATGTTTAGGGCCAATACAATAGGGATAGAAAAGCAAAGGGTGAAAGGAACGCAATCCAAGTCTAACTTCCTGTATGGAGAGCCTGGGGGTCCTTTCTGTCATCTGTTTGAATCTTAGGCGTGCATGGGAGCTGCCAACTGTCAAACTGCAATACAGCAAACGTGAAAGGTAATGATTTAAAAAGAATTCAAAAAAGTTAAACCCACGCTTTAGAAAGCAATATCTTTAACAATTTTTAAGCCTTAGGTTAAATAGGCTCCAGGACTGTCATTTCCAAATCTGCCCACAGCCAATTGGGTCCACAATGACTATAAATGAGAAATTTGCATATAATAGACTTTCATCATATGCAAACATTTCTCATGCATTTACCCCCTACCACACATACCCTGGCCAATAAGCTTTGATTCTTCCCCAATCCCTTCTTCAGTGAATATGGAACAAAATATTTGTTTACAAATTTTGTTCTTTCCCTATCTGCTTTAACAAATTTCTTTTTGTCTCCTCTCGCCCTTAAAGTCCAACTTTTGACCATCCTCCTTTCACTGTCATACATGAGAAAATCTTCTCACCTCACTTTATCATTTTAGCTTATCTTTCTCTGTCTTTTTGCCATCCTCTTTCCCATGCAGAACCCCCTTGCATGCCTTGAATCACTCTTTTTCCTTTTTCTTCTATTTTTTAAAACTTATTTGCTGCTCTTTCTATAGCTCTTTTTAGTTTAGTGGGTAACCATTGTTCCTCCACTTCACTTCCATCCTCCCTTCACCTCCTTATAATACTCCCCCATTTTCCCAAAGTTGGTGTTTTTGAAATCTAGGACTTTTGAGCTTTGTGCAACTTCCCTCTGCCTTGGCTGTATAATCAAACCACACCATGTGCTGATAACTGGTGCTCAGACAGATGCATGTTTAGACAATAAAAACATTTTTTTCCTTCGTAAGTGCCCACTTCAGGATTGCACCTTTCATTTTGGGTTCCATTGCTGTTTATCTGAGGAGAGGTTCTTGAACCTGGGCTCTGTTCTCTCTCTTCTCATCGAGTCCATCAATGAGATTTTCTAATTTCCATCCAGCAGGTTAAAATCTCCCAAGATCTCCTGCCTCTTTCCTACTTTTTAGATTTCATTGACTAGATATATATCCAGTTCCTCCACCCTAGTTGGACATCTGTAGATCATGCCAGCACAGATGCAAGGCCGGTTCAATCATCAGGCAAGACCAGGCAATCGCTTAGGGCAGAAGCTTCTGATGGGCAACAAAGAGCATCAGCAGTCGAAGCAAAAGAATAGATCCTGACGGACACACAAACTCAAAGAGCCGTCAGCACATTATTTTACCTGCAGGGAAAGTGGGCACATTCATGCACACAATGCAAAGTTTAATATTTAAAAGGATGGAACCCACTATTTAAAGGGATTAACATGGTTAGAAGACCTGCTAACTGTGTTAATCCCCTTGGTCAGGACATTCAACGGCACTAACATGGTTAATGCCACTGAATATCCACGGGTGCTGCTGGTGCAAGCCCCAATGCTAGCCAGCTAGGATCGGGTCATTCCGGGGCAGAGTGAAGGTGACACTTGGCAATAACTTGATAGTGGCGATATTCGATTGCTGCCTGGTTATTGCAGCATGGCAAACATTAAGCACTTTAAAGGCTGGCCTAACGTTAGCCACAGAAGCTAACCGGGCAGCAGCTGAATATCACTGGTGCCCAGTTAGCTTCATCGCAATTCAGGCAATCTGGATACTCAATGCCAGAGCCTCAATATGGCCCTGCTTTGACTGGATATGGCCCTGCTTTGACTGTCTGCTTTAATGGCCTCTTGAGCGCCAGTCCATTCATAGCATAGATGCAGTATTGAAGTGTCTTTGTTTATTTGTTTTGTAAGGGGAAGGTGGGGAGGTTGAGTGTTGCTTCAATTCCCTGATGTCAACATAGAACTCCCATTACAGGTAAGCAACTTTGCATTCTCCATAGCCAAGCAGGACCAGGACCAATGCAGCTACACTCTATGGTAAATCCAGAGCTTCAGGTCATGTTCATATGGACTGCCCTTCATGGCCTAGAGGTTGTACAGGTAGGGTGTTCTATCTTGAAATAGGAATTTAAGTAGCAAAGAGGGATTCTGAGGAGCACTTGGCCAAAAGTTGCATATTGATGGGAAGCTTGGTCAAGACAGTAATGTTTTGCAAAGGTATGGAGAGATGCCCAAGTCACAGCTTTGAATAATTGTCCTGTAAAAGTACAGCTTGTACGTTTGTTCCAGAAATAGCCTTTGCTCTGAGCTAATATGGGCCCACTCTTCCTGGAGGTTATATATTTGCTTTTATATAACAGAAGTTGATACAATGATATACCCATATACAGTAGGCAAAGTTCTTTTGAAGGCTAGTTTGCCAGGATTATTTGGGGATCGTAGGTAGCAAAAAGTTAAGATGTCTCCCTAATCTTCCTTTCTCACCTGGAGTTAGTAAATTAGTGCATACCTGCAGTCTAATGTATGTAAGGAAGATTCTGATTTCTTTGTTTTAGTACTAGGGAAGAACATTGGTAAGACTATGGACTTGTTCATTTGAAAGAAACAACTTTTGGAAGGAATTTAGGAAGTGTCTGAAGAACGTTGCAATTTTGGAAAAACAGTATAAGCATGATATTGCATTAGTGCTTGGAGTTCACGGATTCTCCTTACAGAAGTGATGGCTACCAAGAAAACTGTTTTCCAAGTGAGATGTTTCAGCAAGATCCAAGTGTTCAAAAGGGCTATCCATGAGTTTAGAAAGAACAACATTGAGATCCCAAATGGGATGGAAGTTTCGTGGGGAACCTTGGCTTTATGAGGCCTCTTATGAATCTGGAAACCAAGGCACCAGTGGGCAGGGCTTTCTCCTGAACTTGGTCATGGTAGGTTGTTGTTTTGAGATCCGACTCAGAGGTGAAAAGGTAAGAGAGGATTTGACTTATCGGACAGAGAAAGGATTTTGATTATGGGTAGCAGCCCACTGAATAAACTATTTCCATTTGCTCTGATAGGATCTGAGTGTCAAAGGCCACCTAGAAGTATTTATTTATTTAAAAGATGGTGTTTATTTTTTATACCATCTTAACATAAATACAAAGCGGTTTACATTAAACACAACTGCTAGTTTACATAGAACAGGGAGGTCAAACTTCTTAAACAGTTTTACAGAGACTATGTGGGTTACATTGGGAGTTTAACCAATGAGCATTAGTAATAATCACAGTAACAATTGTAGGGGAGCAAAATGGGTCATAGGGTATTCCTAGTAACTTGGACTGGGGGAGAGGGGCAGAAGGGAAGGAAGTGGTTTAGGCATGGCAGGGGGATGTATCTTATGGGGGTTAGAGGATAGTGCTGATTGCACAATAGGGGGCTGTCAAGAAGACGTGTGTCAGTGGTTGGGGCCATAGTGTTTGGTAAAGAGGAATGTCTTTATGATTTTCCTGAAGTCCGATAAGTCTTCAATGTCTCTTATGGGCTGAGGGAGCGCATTCCAAAGTGATGGTGCTTACAGTGAGAACGTTCTATTACAAGTTACTTGTTTGGCTTTTATTTTGGCGTTTGGGATAAGTAGTAGGTTTTTATTATGGGTACATCTGGCTCTGCTTTCTGGGACCTTACTGATGAGTGGTTGAAGAATGCTGGTGAATAACTGGTGTAGGATTTTAAAGATGATGAGCAATGATTTGTATTAATCATGATGTCTTCGACATCCTGAGTTACAGAAAAATGGTTTATGAGCTGCCAATCAGTCTCCATGCTGGCAGAGACAGACTGTTCAGATTCAGGTGGATAGGTCCCTCTTTTTGTCTAAGTAGAGTGGGATTGTTCCCCAGGGGTAGAGATGGCTTTGAATTGAGGGTCAGAAGTCTGGGAAATGAGATCTGTCTGGGCCAATGAAGGGCAATTGGAATAATTTGTGCCATGAACTTGTGAACCTTCTGTAATACTTTCTGGATTAGCGGAAATGGAGGAAAAGCATAAAAAAGGTCTATTTCAAAAAATTGCAAAAGCATTTTGTTCCATCTGCTGTGGACTTGCACGAATGGAGCAAAACTGAGCACATTTGGTATTGTCTGCCTCTGCAAACAGAACTATCTTTTGGGTTCCCCATAACTGAAAGAGGCAGTTTGCAACCCTCTGGTCGAGGGATCACTCATTACTGCTACTACTACTATTGAACATTTGTATAATACTACAAGATGTACACAGCACTGCATGATAAATGCAAAACTGTCATTGCTTCAAGGCATAAAGGAAAGGATCTCAAGCCATCCGGTCTGTTGATATCAAACATTGCTACTTGGTTGTATGTTCTGACAATAACAATCTTCCCTTGCAATCATGCTTTGAAAGCATTTATGACATTGATAATGGCTCTTCATTCCAGCATATTGATGTGTTATGTACATTCGAAACGGGTCCACTGGTCTTGAGTACTTACACGAAATAGATTCACCCTCAACCAATTATGGAGGCTTCTGCGGTCAGGGCAAGAGCTGATGTTGGAGCTGTGAATGGTTGCCTGATAAGGAGACTGCTGGGATCCATCCACCAACTTGCGGAGTTTTTGACTTACTGTAAAATGTAAACTTTTTTCCTGAGAGATTGTCATCACTGATCCCAGTGTAGTTTCAGGTGCCATTGCAATGGTCTCATGTGAAGTCTAGTTAGACTGCTGTTGACATATGTTCCAGAAGTTTGAGGATAAGGTGAGCTGTGATGCAAGAATTCTGGCTGAGTTACAAGCTCAGTCGAGCATAGCTGTCCTTTCCTTGGGAAGGTTTGCTTTTTTGTGTATTGTGTTGATGTGCGTCCCCAGTAAATGTAATTCATTTGAAATGGTATGAGAACTGATTTCAATCCTGTTTTAATCCCCAAAATGAGTGGTCTTAGTGTAGTAAGCACCAGAGCTGGCATAATCATTAGGCAAAGTAGGCGGTTGCCAGGAGCGTCAATGGTCTGATGGCGCACATTGCCACCACAGCACCAGAGTTACCTTCATCTCTGGCACAGTGGTGCTGTCCATGCTTCTGTCCACCTCCTGTTCTACTCCTTCTGCATGGGGGTGCCCCATGCAAACAGAAAGTGGAATCGGAGTGGGCAGAAGCATGAAAGATGCTGTAGCGTATGAGGTGACGGTAACTCTGGGGCAGAGGTGGCATTTTAAAAATATTGCTGCCCCTACACGTCCCAGAGAGGGTCAGGAGCTGGAGCAGGGGGAGTGGGGTGCTAGGAATAAGGTTCACCTAGGATGCCTCATATCCTTGCACTGGCCCTGGTATGCACTTTGGCATCTATTATACGTACCAACAGCTAAACGCTGTTAAGAAGGAAAATGCTCTTTGGCTTACAGACATTTTTTCATGCAGGTGACCTGTTAGTTATCTAAAGTGGCTATTCCTTCAAAAGAGAGAGAGCGAGTGAGCTGAAGGATTCAGAAATAGGCAGCTAAATATATCTTTGAGTTACTTGTACTAAAGGATTTTTCATCACTGTCAACTTACCCAGTTCCAGTAGGGATATTTCAGGCCAATCCTACTTTTCAGCTTACATCCCAATGCAGTGTGGTCTGATTCAACCCATTGAAATCAGTGTGCCTTTTCCATAATGCACCAAGATAGGGTTGTCAGAAATCCAGGACTGGCCTAAAACATTCCCATAGCTGGAGCTGCAGCTATGTTGGGTCTTGTTTTGAGTCTGGGAAAAATGCTTACTGCATCTGGGTCTTTCTGTGGTATGTTTTGTTGTATCTAAAATAGGAAAGAGCTACAGGAAAGCTTGCTGGTCAGGAAGGAAAATGTACTTTAGAGAGAAATACATACACACTGGAGATAAGTTTTGTTCTAGGATCCTAGTATAGCTAGAGAAAGAAAATTACATGCTAATTCCCATGACTCATGGTAAAAAGGCAAATGTCACTGTGAAAATTTCATGCCATGTCTCAAAAAGGTCTAATTTCATGTTATTTTCTGCATTTGCAACTGCCACGACACCGACTTAGGCTGGCTTATTATTATTGCTACATTTATATAGCATTCATCTGCCTCCAGTCACTCTGTAGAAATGTAAAATAAATCCTTATGATTCCTGGGGAAACGTCCCGCACGTCTTTCTTTATCTTCTTTATCTTTATTAAAACTTATTATACCGCCTGAACCTAGAGGCATACAGCGGTGTACAATAAAAAAATATAGGAGACTACTGTCAGAAATAGAAAGGAACGCCAGTTCATTTACAGGAAAGGATAGCAAGGAAAAGGGAAAAAGAAGAGTTAGAAGAAAA
Organism: Ichthyophis bannanicus; assembly: GCA_033557465.1. Taxonomy (NCBI): domain Eukaryota; kingdom Metazoa; phylum Chordata; class Amphibia; order Gymnophiona; family Ichthyophiidae; genus Ichthyophis; species Ichthyophis bannanicus. The sequence goes on from CM066035.1 coordinate 636,506,955, forward strand.
ATATAAACAGGACGGGGAGGAGCAGTCAGCTGCCAGCAGCAGAGGAGAGGGGGAAAGGAAGGTCAAAAGCTGTGCAAAAGAGGTGAGTTTTAAGTGAGACTTTACAGGAACGGAAAGAGGAATCTAGACGTAGAGCTGAGGGAAGAGAATTCCAAAGGCGGGGGCCAAGAAAAAAGAAGGCAGAAGAACGTGTGGATTCAAGATGGGCCCTAGAAGGGGGTGGGAGAAAAAGACGATTAGCGTGGATTGACCGAAGAACTCTAGAAGGACAGTGAAAATGAACCAAATCCGAAAGATAGAGAGGGACACCGGTGTGCAAAGCCTTGTGAACAAAGATCAAGATCTTATATTGAATACGAAAAGGGATAGGCAACCAGTGTAATTGAATAAGAAGAGGAGTGATGTGAGCCGAGCGGGAAGAATTAGTGAGAAGACGAGCAGCGGTGTGATGAACTAATTGAAGACGGTGAAGCTGAGAAAGAGGGAGACCGGCCAAGGAAGCATTGCAATAGTCTAGACGAGAAACTACGAGGGAAAGAAGAAGCGTGGTCATAGCAGGGAGGGAAAGAAAAGGCCGAATAGCACGAAGTTGCCGAAGTGTGTGGAAAGAGCGCTGAACGACGGAAGAAACATGATCCTTGAAAGTTAAAGCCGAATCTAGGGTGACACCAAGATAGCGCATAGATGTGACAAGAGGGATAGGCCCAGCAGAGAGAGACGGAGTGAGGGTAGGAATAGGAGCACCAGCAGTAAACCAAATAGCAGAAGTCTTAGATAGATTAACATGCAAAAAGTTCTCAGAAAACCAGGAAGAAACCGCGGAAAGACAGACGTTAAGGGGACCAATATCAGGCGTGAGGGGACAGGTGTGATAAAGGAGGAGGATATCATCTGCATAATAATATGCAGAGATACCGTGCTGCTGGATGAGTAAAGCAAGAGGGGCTAAGAAGATATTAAACAACAAAGGGGCTAGTACAGAACCCTGAGGGACACCGCAGGGAAGGGGTGATGAAACAGATGAATCAGAACCTGATGAGACTGAGAAAGACCGGTTAAAAAGAAATGAGTGAAACCAATGAAGAACCAGACCAGAGAGACCAATAGAACGGAGCCGTAGAAGAAGAGTGCGGTGATCAACGATATCGAAAGCAGCAGAAAGATCAAGGGAAACAGCAACAGAGATAGAACCGTGATCGTGGGCAACATGCAAGTCATTAAGAAAGGAGATGAGAATAGATTCAGTGCTGTGCCCAGGACGGAAACCAGATTGACGGGGGTGGAGAACCAAAGAATCCTCTAGGTGTGAAGACAGCTGAGAAAAGACCAACCTTTCAAGGAGCTTAGAAAGAAAAGGAAGATTAGAGATAGGACGCCAATTAGAAGGTGAGGAGGGATCCAAAGAAGGTTTTTTCAAAAGAGGTCGTATAATAGCGTGTTTCCAGTGGGAGGGAAAAATACCGGAGGAGAGACTGGTGTTAAAGATAGATAGAATCCGAGGAAGCAGAGCAAGAGATGATTCAGTGAGCCACTGAGAGGGAATAGGGTCAGATGGGCAAGTTGTTTTCCTGGTCGAGGAGAGAATACTGGACAACTGAGGGAGGGTGATAGGTTGGAAAACAGACCAACAGTGCGAGAGCGGAGGAACACAGGGGGGGGGACACTGACGAGGAGGGGACTGGGGAGAGAGGGGGGGGGGAGGCAAAAGAGGAGGAGGACAAGAGGGGAAAAGCTGTCGAATGGAAAGGACCTTGCTGACAAAATGAGAAGCCAGAGCATCAGAGGTGGGGTTATTAATGGAAACAGAAGGTGCCAAATTTGGGGACGAGGAAGAGGCAGAAAGGGAGTGAAGAACACGATAGAGTTGGTGGGTGGAATTCATTGAGGAAGAGATAAGGTTTGAAAAGTAATCCCGCTTAGCGGAATTTAAGAGGGTACGATAGGAGGAATGACAGTAACGAAACTGTGAAAGCGTGACCGGGGAAGGGAACTTATGCCAACGACGGAGAGCCCGACGAAGGTAGGAGCTGTGAAGGCGGAGACCAGGGTGATACCAAGGGGAGTGAGGGTGACGGTGGACAGCAGGAGGGGGACGCAAAGGAGCAATCACATCTAAAGCAGCAGTAAGAGTGGAATCCCAGCACCGGGCTTGAAGATCCGCAGAGAGCAGGTGAAAGTCGGAGGGGAACAGTTCGTCTGATGACGGGAACTGTTGAAGCGACATGGGGGTAAAACGACGAACCAGGCGAGCTGGGAGTGGAGAAGAAGAGGGAGGGGAGGAAGTAGAGGGACAAGGGATAGCAAAAAGTAGACAATAGTGATCAGACCAGGGAAGGGGCTGAGCAGAAAAGGAGGAGGGAGCAAAAGGAGAAGAGGAACGGGAGATTACCAGGTCTAAGGTATGACCAGCTACATGAGTGGGGAGCTGGACATGCTGGGAGAGAGAAAGATTGGAGAGTAAGGAAAGAAAGGAAAGGTCACGGTGAGTGGAAGGAGAATCAGCATGAATATTAAAATCACCAAGGAGCAAAAGGTGATTACACCTGAGAGAAACTTCTGAGAGAGTGAGAAGAACAGAGTCCCAGAGAGAGGCGGAAATGGCAGGAGGGACATAGAGGAGAAGAATATGTAATGGAGGAGAGGTCTCTAAATGGAAGAGGAGAGCTTCCGGATAAGGAAAGGGAGAAGGGAGAACCTCACGCAGGGGGAGGGAGGAGCGGTGGATCGCCGCAACCCCCCCGCCAGACCGGCCCCGGCGGGAGACCGCGGAAAAGGAATAGCCCGGGGGGGAGACAGCGATTCAGAAGAGGCTCCTCCCCGTCCCTAAGCCAGGTCTCAGTTAAGAACAAGACATCCAAAGAGTGCTGTGAGATAAGGTCATGGATAAGCTCAGTTTTGGAACGAATGGAGCGGCAGTTTACCAGAGACATCTGAAGAAGAAGCAACTGCGGGGGGGAAGGGAAGGCAGGTGAGGGCACCGTGGGAAGACATGAGGAGGGCAGACAAGGGATAAGATTAGAGGAGCGGCATACAACAATGTTAGCCATAGTAGAGGGAGGGCAGGAGGGGGAAGGCCTCCAATCCCAGAGGACAGGGATAGCAGACATCAGGCAGATCAAAGAAAATAGCAGGGACAGAACAAACGAAGGAACCCGATTGCAGATAGCAGACGAGTTCGGATGCCAAGGAATCTTCAAGCGGGGAACAGCAGGAACCAAGGCAGAGACTTGTGGAGAGAAGCGGAGATCCGGGATCGAAGAACCACAATGCTCGCCCCCAAGCTCGCCCCAAGGAGCTCGTCCAAGGAGCAGGACCTGCTCCTTGGGCGCGCTACTTCGGCGCGCGCCGCTGCACTTAGTGCGTTTAAGTAAAAGGGAGCCACTTCCGGGACGCCGAACAGCAGCCAATGGGAGGATACCTGGGGTGGAGCAAAAGACAGCGTCAGCACAGCGGCGATAAGGCAGGCAAGCAGGTATCAGCACAAGCAGGTATCAGCACAAGCAGGCAGCAGCAATAGCAGGGGTAATAGCAGCAGGCAGACAAACAGTAGCACAACCAGGACGCCGCACTTAATGCGTTTAAGTAAAAGGGAGCCACTTCCGGGACTCCGAACAGCAGCCAATGGGAGGATACCTGGGGTGGAGCAAAAGACAGCGTCTGCAAAGCGACGATAAGGCAGGCAAGCAGGTATCAGCACAAGCAGGTATCAGCACAAGCAGGCAGCAGCGATAGCAGGGGTAATAGCAGCAGGCAGACAAACAGTAGCACAACCAGGACGCCGCACTTAGTGCGTTTAAGTAAAAGGGAGCCACTTCCGGGACGCCGAACAGCAGCCAATGGGAGGATACCTGGGGTGGAGCAAAAGACAGCGTCAGCACAGTGACGATAAGGCAGGCAAGCAGGTATCAGCACAAGCAGGTATCAGCACAAGCAGGCAGCAGCGATAGCAGGGGTAATAGCAGCAGGCAGACAAACAGTAGCACAACCAGGACGCCGCACTTAGTGCGTTTAAGTAAAAGGGAGCCACTTCCGGGACGCCGAACAGCAGCCAATGGGAGGATACCTGGGGTGGAGCAAAAGACAGCGTCCCACCCAACAAGCCATTTTGCTGCCGCTAGGGGGAGGTGCTGCGATATTCTCCTACCTCGGCAGCAGGTGGGCGGAGGACTCCTGCGCAGCTTGGCAGGAACATTACTTCTCAAGGTTACAGAGTGGGCAGCCAAGCACTAACAAAAACAGAAAGAGAAATGGAAAAGAAATGAAGGCCGAAGTACGGCAACTGTGCCTTTGGCCTTCCTGGAAAGGATACCAAACAAAACCATAAACCAAAGTAATGGGACTTTTCATGATCTTAGCATAAGTTCACATGAGGTAGGGAAAAAAAGTTTTCTTTCTGGAAAGACCAAAAATAGACCATAAGACTTCTACAGTTGTGGTCAACAATATTGGCACCTTTGCAGTTTAACCCCTTAATGTCCAATATCTCCTAAAATAAAAGTGGCCAGTGAAATGGCTTTGGGCTATATATGCACACAGATTTCACACATAAAATAATCACATATAACAAGACCAATTAAAAAAGGAAATAGTAGGAAGTAGTATAAAAACTGGGACATTGTAAGGACATAAATATTGTTCTATTTAATAAGACCGCTGTTCATCTCACAGAAGATACTCCCAATAGAAAGAAAGACAAACCCTCTATATTCTTAGTGTCCCAGTCCTACTATCTCACTTTTTTTGTCGGATAATTTACCGTGAACGGGAAAATCCTCTCTCGTGGTAAATCTTTCTTTTTATTCTATTTTAAAAGGGAAACTTCCCTCCACTCAATAATCCAAGGGATAATACCATAATTATCCTTGAAATGTTCTTAACTAACATAAGCGTTCCGTGTTCACCACCTGGCAGTCAGGCTCCTATAATGCTGGTTATCCACCATATGCAAACGCTGTCTTCACAGCCTCAACTTGGCTCCTGGAGGATCAAGGCCTGAAACATGACATTGTGTACACAAATGTTCCATGTCATTGGAGATTGAGTAGCATATGGGTGATGGCAGTGCCTGGTGAATATGCAAGTAAGAAGTTGAGGCTGTGAAGACGGCGTTTGCATATGGTGGATAACCAGCGTTATAGGATCCTGACTGCCAGGTGGTGAACACGGAACGCTTATGCTAGTTAAGTACATTTCAAGGATAATTATGGTATTATCCCTTGGATTATTGAGTGGAGGGAGGTTTCCCTTTTAAAATAGAATAAAAAGGAAGATTTACCATGAGAGAGGGTTTTCTCGCTCACGGTAATTTATGTGACAAAAAAATTGGGATAGTAGGACTGGGACACTAAGGGGTATGTTTACTAAACTGCGGTAACGTTACATAACGCGTGTTAAGTAACGTTATCGCGCGTTATTGTTACTTAACGATCGTTCACGTTCCGCGGCACAGTAAACACAGCAGAAGGTGGAGAGAGGGCGGAGAGAAGGGGTCAATGGGTGGAGTGTGGGCGGGGAGAGGCTCCATTCACACTAACGCGCTGATCTGAAGAGCTGAATCCTAACGCGATTGAAAACCTGCCGTTAGATGCACATATACAGGAGAGAGAAACCATTTTCGTGTCAGCAATGTACAGCCCAGGCAGGGAGCCCAAAAACTGTGATAGTAGTGCTCCATGTACAGCAATACCATAGTGCCAAAGTATGAATGTCCACTATGGCGATGGTGCAAATGGGGCATAGGGGACCGCAGGCGGGACATGTAGCATGGGCATCTGGGGCACAGGGTGGACCAGGCGGACGCCTAGGTGGCACATAGGAACATAGACACCGGAGATCAACAAGACAGCAGTTAACCAAGGCCAAACACAATCCACCAATATCTACCTGGTCCACCCTAGCCAATAGTCGCTAGGGCACAGACCTGACATCCCCCAAGCCATCCCGCCCCCATGTGTAGGGGACATAATAGTGGTAGGCAGTGATGGAGGGATGTGAGGATGTCCATGTATGCCCCCCCACCCCGGAACCCGCTCTCTAGGCGGGCGCCTACCTACACAGTGGATGGCCTGGGACTGCGCACTACCAGCACTGACAGCAAATGGCCACTTCAGCTTGGCAGGAGGGCGTGTGCCCGTACTGGAGGGGGCAGTGCCACCTCCCTGCAGTGGACCTAGGCCATGCTCTGCAGCAGTACGTGGTGTGCAGTGCAACATAAAAGGTCTGGCTGAGGAAAAGTGCAGGTAGCCCCAGGGACTACCATGCATCTATGGCATCAGTGTGGTGCAGTACACCCAGCCAGTGTGTCCAGGAACAGAGGATTGCAGGTTCAAGTCCCAGCTGTGGTTCCAGCAGAGCATGTCCCTATATTTTACCCTACAATGCAGATACAACAGCAACATGTGCAAAGTGCAAAGCCCAAAGCAGCGGCGAACAGGGGTGCAAACACCCACTCACACAGGCTCCACAATCCAATGATGCATGGAGCGGCAGGCTGTTGGCCCCAGCAGTGGGATGATGTTATCACCAGAGCACTACTACTACCCCCTGCACAGTTTAGCAATGTTGGCATTGTGCTCAGGACTAGTGTGGCGGGCAGGGCTGCCAACCACCCCTATCTTTGTATAATGCTGCAAAAGGAGTGAGCATGTTTGTATGTCTATCCATTGTTCTGTGGCTGGCCACACTTCACTGGGCCCAAAATGTCCCACTGTTACCAGCGTTAGCCTGATTAGATGCATAATGAGGAGCAGCGTATTCTGGGTATGGCCCGGACAGGACAGATTGGCCAGGATGCATCCTCACAGGGTGTGGGGCAAAGGCTAGGACACTGTAGTGCCTGACCACCACCTGCATGGACAGGGTGGCCACAGCATGGCATGCTGGGAGGGCACTCACTCTGAACGAGCAGTGACCATGGCAGGTCTAGGTTCCCACATAGCGCTCTACACTATTTGTCTCTAGTGATATATTTGTGTTCCCCAGTGCTGGGGTCCCAATCACTGAGATACCTGCTTGCTGCACATAGTTCCTGGTGGACTGTCTGCAGTTAGACTGTGCATGGTCAGAACACCTTTAAGGTACAATCTGACTGTGCTGTCTGCTGTTGACTGGCAGACAGTGGTGGGAGGCACTTGGGGTTTCCAGACCTAACCCCAGCATTGCTGCTGGTCTGCCACTGTCCCAGTCATAGGCATGGCTCTGACCCACCAACCCTGGAGGGCTGTCTCATACAAACAAGATGGAGGTTGCTTCCCTGGGGCGGGGGCACTGTTCTTTACTTACAAAAGGGTGATGTGGGCCCTTTGGGGTATGTAGTGTATACCACTGTGACCTATACAGCCACTGCTACACACACCTCATGCAATTCTAGGAACCCTTCTGCCCTGATAACAGCTGCCCATGTCAGCCAGACCCTCACACAGGGTACACACTAATCTGGCTGGTGTCTGGTCCCACAGGGCCACATGTGACTGCAGGATACAGATGGACACCAAATTACCTTTGGCTGCACTGCACGGAACACCTGTCACACACTGATAGTGATGGGGATGTACAGCAGGACCTATCTCTAGTAGCACATGTACTGCGGACCTAGTGCTGGGCACCCATTCTATCGCTCAGGGTGAACACAGAACCTGCACAATGGCATGGTTTGTAGCTACTCCATGCCAGTATCACGCACTGTCAGTTCGTCTTTCCAAGCTGGGGGACCGGAGAGGTGCAGACCCCATTTGGTGATCAGCTGTAGACAGCTATTCAGCATGTGCATTGCATCATGGGTACTGGTGGGGTTACCCTATCCTGGCATTCAGAGCAGACAATTTGTGCGGTGACCTGCAGTCCTTCTGTACCCAGACATTGCTGTGACATACACCATGGGGGTATAGCCTACTGGTTAATACAATGCCATTCTTGGCAGTGTTCATAGGTTCAGTTCCTCATTGTTCCCCCCTCTCATGCCTGTCCTACTCATATAGTGTGCATGCCTGTAGAGGTCATATTTTTGCAGATCTGTGCTTCCAGCCCATAATACCCTCGCCACAATTGCCAACATTCCCTCGGTCCATCTATCTGCGTCTGTCAGCTGTGTAGAGTCCTGTCTGCCAGTGCAGGCTGCCACCCCATTGCACCTTTCCTGAATTGCGCCTACCCTTTCCTGCATTGCGCCTCTTCATGCTTGCCTCGCCTGTGCCTGATCTGCATGGCACCACCACTCCTCTGTCCACCCATCATTGTAACTATCCTGCCACCTCTGCCTCCACTGGGGGACATGTATTCCCATTGTCTGCCACCAACTGTTTTTCTGGCACTTTACATTGCCAACACCCTGTGCTGTGGTACAGCTGCCCCACCATGTTTGTCATCGGTACTGGCAGGCACATGGGATGCCCGCCGATATGGCAGGTCCAGCGGCTCCCACTTCTCCCTCCTTCACTCACCTGTTCATTGCCTTTCCTGAGTGCTCTATCTAGTGTTAGGGCTACATCTGTCTCTGTTCCGCACAGGTCATGCATGTCATCCTGAGGCACCTTGCAGTCCCTAGGGCACACTAACCTAGGACACCATAACCTTGTTAGGCCACCTTAACCTATGGTTCCATAGCCCAGGGTGCCTTCTGCGGTGCCTTGTCCAAGGGTGCCTAATATGGCGTTTAGCCTAAGAAGCCCTATAGGGTGCCTTATGAGGCACCTTACAGGGCACCTTACAAGGCACCTTACAGGGCACCTTACATGGCACCTTATAAGGCACCTTACTAGGCACCTTACAAGGCACCTTACAAGGCACCTTACTAGGCACCTTACAGGGTGCCTTATAAGGCGCCTAACAAGGTGCTTTACAAGACGCCTTATAACGCTTGTTAGTCTAAGGTGTCTTTTAACGCGCGTTAGTTGTCAGCTTGCTGTAACGATGCAACGCCCATGCCTTTATATGGGCATCTTTACCACGGAACCTACCGCGAATGACATTACCGCAGTTTAGTAAACATACCCCTAAGAATATAGAGGGTTTGTCTTTCTTTCTATTGGGAGGACATAAATATTGGCACCCTTATAAACAATTCAAATCAGTTTGAACAGAAGAACTACATTCCCATTGCAGTAAAATTAGACTTACTTGTGATCAATTATCAGTACACACATGACTTGAATCAATCAATGAATGATGGCTCTAATGTTTAAAATAGCCACATTCACTCCCTGTTCCATTTTCACAATAGTGAGAACAAGAGAGCTATCTGAGACCGTGAGAACAAGAGAGCTATCTGAGACCGTCAGAAAAGCCATTATCACCAAAAATCAAACTTCAAAGGGGTACAAGGCCATCTCCAAAGATCTTGGGATTCCTGTGTCTATGTCTGCAATGTTATTAAGTTTTTTGCTCTTGGAGCTGTCAAGAACCTCCCAGTACATGGTGGTAAGAGTAAAATGAATCCAAGAAGTCTTCAAAGGTTAGTGCAAACTGTTGGAAGAACACCATATACAACATCCAAGAAGCTTAAGGCTGACCTGGAGCAATCTGGAGTGGTGGTTTCAACACGCACGATATACCACACACTAAACAAAGAAGGACTTCATGGGCAAAGGCCAAGGAGGACCCCACTGCGCAAAGACACACATAAAAAGGCATGCCTGATCTTTATCCAAACCCACCATGAGAAACCACAATTCTTCTGGGAAAATGTTCTGTAGACAGATGAAACCAAACTTGAGCTCTATGGTAATGCAGACCAGTGATGCATTTATAAGCGAAGAAATGAAGCTTATAAGGGAAACAAACACCCTTCCTACAGTTAATATGATGGAGGTTCCATAATGTGGGACTGTTTTGCTGCCTCAGGAACTGGAAGCCTGGAACATATTAAAGGAATCATGAAGTCAGAGGACTACCAAGGTATTTTGGAGTGAAACGTGCTACCTAGTGTCAGAAAACTAGGTCTGGGTCAAAGGTCATGGGTCTCCAGCAGGACAATGACCCAAAACATACAAAAGAATGGTTATAAAGGGAAGAATGGACTGTTTTAAACTGGCCAGCAATGAGTCCTGATCTCAGTCCAAATGAGAACCTTTGGAAAGAGCTGAAAGCTGCCACTGGTAAAAGAAATCCTGGAAACATTCATGAGCTGGAACAAATTACAGTTGAAGACTGGGAGAAACTACCAGCAGACAGATGTACGAAACTTATAGATGGCTACAAGAAATGTTTAGAGACTGTCATCATGGCCAAGGGTTGTGCAATCAAATATTAGTGAAGAGTGCCATTAATCCTGTCCAGGTCATATTTTGTTTTTTTTTCTCAGAAATTACTACGTCTAAGTTGCACAGACTCTTTTTTGTTGTATACCTGTAAACATACTATTAAAATATTATGATGACATACAGTTGGACTATTTCCAATTATTTCTCAAGTTATTGTACACAGCATACCTAAAATGCAACGGTGCCAATAATGTTGACCACAACTGTATTTTACAGGGTCCAAAGAGAAATATACAAATATATCATTTTCGTCAGAAGACGTTGCCCTATGTATTTTATGGAGAAAACGTGAAGAATACTATTAGCACTGTTAGGTAACCATATAATACAAGTAAAGATGATTTTAACCCATTCCAAAAGTCTTATTCAAGAAAAACTTTTCACCATTTTGTGCATATTAAAAATATCTTTGCTGAATGAAGCCTTTAACGTTTCCACTCGTCTGGATGTACACACAGTCATTGTATCACCACTATCATACAGGAGTCTTTTAACACAGGAAATCAATCTCCTTTTCTCCCATGTTCCATCTGTGGTCAGGAAAATCCCACAAGGGCAAGCGTTCTGGTTTACATGGCTGTATTGAGAAGATGAATACATTTCCTGGTGCAAGGGAGAAGAAAAGCATACATAGCTGTTGAAGGAAAGAAGAAACGTGGGGATCGTCTGTAACAAGAAAGGGAGAGACACATAGCCAGGTCACGAGAGCAGCCCTATGTAGTCAGCATTGCTTTTTCTGAAAACCAAGTAATTTCCACTGGGAGACATTCTTAAGATTTAGCGAAGATAGACTTGTTTTTCTGAGTTCCATTGAATATTTGTATTTTTTCTCTACCCTTGGTGACCTTTGTTGAAGTTAATTGGGTTTCTAAAAGAGAGCTTATAACAGATAATGGAGCCCTCTTAGAGCCTATTTTGTTGAAGTTATGCTGAGCAATCTACCCAAATCACTGACTGTAACAAAGATGTTGTGTTTGCTTATCGCACAGTCCTCTACCCACGCTTATTTAATGCTCTAATGCAATCAGTGATACCGCCCCCCCCTAATACGGCATGTTAATTTAGCTCCCCCCTACATAGAGCACGTTAATTTACCCCACTGACCTACATGGAAAAACTCAGAACCAACTATTTGCCTATCGTTTCTCTTAGTACAGCTAAAGGTATCCAGTACTTCTCAGGGGAGCCTACAATGTAGTCAGGACACAGACAAAACAAGTAAGAGCTAATCAGGAGATATGTTTATGGTTAAAATTGCAAGGCTGTGATCAGTAAAAACCAGGCATTAAGTTTTACAAAATCTTAAAAAGATAAGGGCAGATATTCAGCAGGTTTAATACGTTTAAAGACAACTGGATGACTTATCTGGTTATCTTCCAACACATTTTAGACTGATTTATCTGCTTAATTCAGACCACTGAATAGGGCAGTCCTATACTAAACAGGTAAGTTATATGATTACCTTAGGGCTATGCTGGTTAACTAGAAGGTTATACTGAAACTTTTTTACAGGTACAAAAGAGATAACAGAAGGCAATCTGGAGCCAGCTACAAGAGGGGTTTCTGCCTTTAGCAAACATAGTGCCCTGCAGATTCTTGGTTTCAGGTGACTGCCACAGCTTTGGTGATCCAAGGCTTGTAGTCAAAACAGGAACAGGAGCAGGATACATAGGAACAAGAGCTGACAGGATTCTGGAGCTAGGCTAGAGCAAGAAGCAAAAAGCCTTGAGAAAACACCAGCCAACAGAGGAACTGACTGGGAATATATAACCAGGGCACTTCATATGAGGAACCAAATAGCCTCATTAGTGAGAAAAGCTGGGAATCCTTAGACACATTAAGCAACCCCCATGCAAGATACTTAACACTCAGGCATAGTAACATAGTAAATGACGGCAGATAAAGACCAGTATGGTCCATCTAGTCTGCCCAGCAAGGTGGCAAGAGTAGGTGCACCTGCCGCTCTGTGCAGGTCACCCCTCCCCATGTCTTTGTTTAGGGGTGAACCCACCGCTCTGTATAGGACACCCCTGTTTGTTGAGAAATTAGATAGTTTATTTTGATTTTATCCTGTTGCTATAGAGGGATCCACTGTGTTTGTCCCATGCCATTTTGAATTCTGTCACAGTATTTGCCCCCACCACTTTCATCAGGAGGGCATTCCAAGCATCCACCACCCTTTCAGTGAAAAGTATTTCCTGACATTGCCTTTTAATTTACCCCCTTGCAGCTTCATGTTATGCCCTTTAGTTTTACAGCTTCCATGTCTTTGGAAGAGGTTTGTTTGTTCATTAATTCTCTTTAAGTATTTAAAGGTCTGAAGATATGCATTTAAACTAGGAAAAGGGGGTGACGGATGTGGAAGGTCAACATCTGCATGCTACCCCCAGCAAAAGCAGAACAACATCAGACACAGCCACACTTTTAAACCACACATCAAAAACATGTGGGAAGAAGTGGGCAGAACAAAATCAATGCAAAATACACACAAGCCAGGAAAATGCTGGAAAGCAATGAGCACAAATGCTCGAAGCTTAGCCAACAAAATTCCAGACCTGGAAGCTCTAATGGTGGAAACGGATTTGGACATTGTGGCCATTACAAAAACATGGTTTAATGAATCACATGATTGGGATATAGCCATAGCTGGCTATAATCTATTCAGAAGAGACAGAGAAAATGGAAAAGGAGGAGGAGTAGCCTTGTATGTCAAAAGCAATATTAAAGCTACTGAAATGCAGGGGACATTGGGAAAAGAAGAAGCGCTCTGGATTGCGTTGGAAAGAGGAGATGGCACTGTAATCCATATTGCTGTAGTCTACAGACCTCCGACTCAAATTGAAGAGAGAGATAATGAATTGATTATAGATATTGCCAAGATAGCAACAAAGGGGGAAGCGATCATATTGGGTGACTTTAATCTACCTGATGTGGATTGGATTACTCCTTCTGCACATCTGGAAAGAAGCAAAAAAATTGTGGATGCTCTCCAAGATGCATTATTTAGACAAAAGGTGATGGAACCAACCAGGGAAAACTCAACACTGGATGTAGTGCTCACAAACGGTGATAGTGTGTCGAATGTCTGCGTGAGTGCCCCTGTGAGCAACAGCGACCATCACACGGTGTGGTTTGAGATAAAAGCCATGGTACAGGCCAATCATAGCAAGCTCAAAGTCCTAAACTTCAAATACACTGACTTCAATAAAATGGCAGAGTACTTAAAGTAGGAGATGATGGGGTGGAAGGAGATAAAAGAAGTGGAATTGCAATGTGCTAAACTAAAGGAGGCAATAAAAGGGGCAACCGATAAATATGTAAGAAAAGTAAATAAAAACAAGAGGAGAAAGGAGACCTATTTGGTTTTCCAAAGAGGTGGCTGCTCAAATAAAGCACAGTTACTTACCTGTAACAGGTGATCTCTGGGAACAGCAGGAATAAGTCTTCACATATGGGTATCGTCGTTACCGACGGAGCCTGCGCGGGAACGCACCCCAGCGTCCAATAAGAAAGCTTTTGGGAGCATCCCACAGTGTCTGCGTGCTGCCTTCCCGCCTTTCCCAACCGCCTCTTTCCAGTTCGAGTTTTAAAGCTGAGACAAAGAGAGAGAGAGAGAGGGAAGGAAAGATAGATAGAGAGATACAACTCCTAGGGGAGGTGGGTGGGTTGTGAAGACTTATTCCTGCTGTTCCCAGAGATCACCTGTTACAGGTAAGTAACTGTGCTATCTCCAGGAACAAGCAGGAATGAGTCTTCACATATGGGGACTCCCTAGCTGCAGATGCCAGGGAGAGACCCCAGAGTTGTGTGTCCTTGAAAAGGGCTCCACCTCCCCCCATGGATCTCTGGCATCCAACCAGGGTAGGTGGGTAGGAGTTGATTAGGAATGGAACAGGTGTTTGAGAACACCCTGACCAAACGAGGCATCCTGGCGGGAGTCCTTGTCCAAACAGTAATGGGCTGTGAAGTTATGAACCGAGGCCCAGGTGGCCGCTCGACAGATTTGGTCGATGGACACAGAGTTTAGATGAGCCATTGAGGCTGCCATGGCTCTCACATTGTGAGCTGTGACATGGCCTTCCAGAGAAAGGTTCCTACTTTGGTAGGTGAAAGAAATACACTGAGCAATCCAGTTGGACAGTGTTCTCTTAGAAACTGGAAGTCCTAAATGAGAAGGATCAAAAGCAACAAAGAGTTGAGAAGACTTTCTATGTTGCTGTGTTCTTTGTAAGTAAAAGGCGAGAGCTCTTTTACAATCCAAAGTATGAAGATTCCTCTCTGCACTTGATGCATGAGGTCCTGGAAAAAAGACAAGTAAGTATACCTCTTGGTTCAGATGAAAAGGCGAGACCACTTTGGGCATAAAGTGTGGATTGGTCCTGAGGACTACCTTATCATGATGGAACCTTGTATAAGGAGGATTAGCCACCAAGGCTTGCAACTCATTGATGCGACGTGCTGAGGTGACTGCAATGAGAAAGATGACCTTCCAAGAAAGAAATTTCAAGCAGGTGGTGGCTAAAGGTTCAAAGGGTGGCTTCATAAGCTGGTCAAGAACCAGATTTAAGTCCCATGCCACTGGAGGTGGTCTAATGGGAGGTTTAGTTAAAAGAAGGCCTCTCATGAATCTTGCTATAAGAGGATGAGAGGAAACAGGCTGTCCATTGACAGGCTTGAGGGACGCTGCAATAGCACTCAAATGGACTCTTACCGAATTCGTTTTGAGCCCTGCATGGGAAAGATGCAGAAGATACTCTAGTAAAGAATTCAAAGGTATTGCAAGAGGGTTAAGACCCTTCTCTGAACACCAAATGGTAAATCTTTTCCATTTGAAAGCATAGGAACGTCTAGTGGAAGGCTTTCTAGAAGCATGAATAATATCTCTGACTTGCTGAGAGAGATGGAAAACTTGAAGGTCTAGGCCTTCAGCAACCAGGCCCTGAGATGGAGAGACTGGGGGTTTGGGTGCCACAACGTTCCGTCTTCCTGGGAAAGAAGATCTGGAGCAGAGCCCAACTCCAGGGACGGAGCTTGAGAGAGATGCAGAAGTAGAGGGTACCACACTTGGCGTGGCCAATGTGGTGCTATGAGGATCATAGAACCTCGGTCTCTCTGAAGCTTGAACAGTGTTTTGGGAATTAGGGGAATGGGTGGAAAGGCATAAAGGAAGTCTTGACCCCAGTGAAGGAGGAAGGCATCCTTGGCCTGAACTCCCTGACACGGAATCCTGGAACAGAACCGGGGAAGTTTGGCATTCCACGGACTTGCAAATAGGTCTATGTCCAGGGTTCCCCAAATTCGAAAAATCCTGGCTACCTGGTCCCTGTGGAGGGACCATTCGTGTGGAAGCAGAACTCGACTGAGTCTGTCTGCCCAAGAGTTTTGAACGCCTGGGAGATATACTGCCATAAGATGAAACTGATGCTCTCTGGCGAAGGCCCACAGTCGCAAAGCTTCGTTGCAAAGCGACAGAGCCAGTCCCTCCCTGCTTGTTTACATAGAACATGGCTACTTGATTGTCCGTGTGGATGAGGACTGTCCTGTAGCTGAGCAGGGAGTGGAACACTCTGAGAGCTAAGAAAATTGCTCTGAATTCCAAGAGATTTATGTGTAGTGAAGTCTCCTGTGGAGACCAGATGCCCTGGGTGGCAATCTCCTGACCTAGAAGGTTGAGGAGAGATGTTGGAGAATTGAACTGTTTCACAATGGGGTGAGGGGGAAGGCTTAAGAAATGAAGCTTGTACCCTTCCCTTATGATGGAGAGTGTCCATTGCTCTGCTGTGATTTGCTCCCATCTGGGAGCAAAATAAGTCAACCTTCCTGGGATGGTAAGGGGCTCTGGCCCTTCCGGATCTAGAAAGGCTAAATTCTCTAGTTGCAAGTCAAAGGCCCTGAGGAGGCTGAGGCTGCTGGGCCGTGGAAGGTCTAGCTGCCTTTGACTTGGCCTGTTTAGGTGGTTGCTGACGCTTGGCAGCAAAACGACCTGCAGAAGATGCCTGCTGACCATAAGCAGGATAGTATCTTCCCTTTTTGGAAAAAGATGTCTTTTTAAACAATCTTTTCTTAACAGGATCAGAGGTAGACTTTGAAAGTCGATCCAAAGCAGAGTTTTCAGCATCCATCTGCGTGGCCTTTGCTTGCCAATCCTTACCAAAAAGGTTTTCACCTGTACAAGGGAGATTTCCCAATTGATCTTGGACCCAGAGCTCCAAATCAGAAGCTTGTAGCCAAGCAATTCTGCGTGCCCCTATGGCAATAGCCGAAGCTCTGCTTACACACTCAAAAGAGTCAAAGGCTGCACGGTTGGAAAATTTGGAGACATCTTGGGCATGTTTGAGCCAAGTGAGAAACTCCTGTCTTTTATCCTCTGGAATGAAAGGGGTTAAAGTCTGCAGATGATCTGTGACTTCTTTTAGAAACATTCCTATAGAGACTATAGGAATTGATCCTAGCAGCTAGCATAGCAGCTTGGAAAACCCTTCGGCCAAAAGCATCCAGGGTCCTGCATTCACGCCCTGGAGGATTAGATGAGTGTCTTTTTACACTCTTTATCTTCTTCATTGCAGACTCTACCACAATAGAGTGGTGAGGAAGCTGAGTCTTGTGGAAGCCAGGACAAGGAGGGACACGATACATGGTGTCTAACCTGCGAGAATGAGGAGAGGTGGTGAGAGGTGTCTCCCACATCCTCAACATGAGATCATACAGAATCTCATGAACAGGTAAAGTAGCTGCCTCCTTAGGAGCTTTAGGATATTGTAAAATATCCAACTCCTTGGCTCTGGGTTCTGACTCAGGGGCCACTGTGATAGAGAGGCCCCTAGCCACTTCCCTAACAAAGTCTTGAAAAGACAAGTCTTCTGGAGGAGACATTCTTCGTTTAGGTGAAGAAGACTCCTGAGGAAGAAGTATCGATGCTTCTACAGAACCCTCAGACTCATCAGAGTCCTCAGAGGAATCGAAGTATCGCCTGTCTGGATGCTCCTGTAAAGCCCGATAACCGTATCGAGTGGGATCGACATCGGGAGTAATTGGTACCGGTTCGGTGCCGATGGGCATCATAGGACAGGGTACCGTTGCAGTCGACACCGAAGCCGATGTCTATGCAATCGGTACCGGTACCGGGAGCGATGCCGGTACCGGAGCCGGTACCAGCAACAGGGATTGTTGCGGTATCGGAGGCGTCGCAGCCTGTATGAAAGCCGTTAAGGTGCGCTGCATGGTCAGAATCTTCTGATCCATCGACGCCACCAGAGTCTGGATGTCGGTACCAGTGGGAGCCACCGGTACCCCAGAACACGGCAACAGGTGATCTGTCGAGGCCGAGCCATCGATGTCAACCTGTGACCCCATAGATAATGCTTTGGAAGCTGGAGCTTCCCGCCGGGGTAATTTTGCTGGTGCGGAATCCTCGAGGGCAAGCCCAGAGGCATCTCGATGCTTGGAGGGAGATCTACCCTTTGAGGACCGGCCAGATTTATGCTTGGTTACCTGAGATCCATGGGAGGAAGAAGAGGCCCTGGAAGACATCGATGCTACCGAAGCTGCATCAGAGGGAAACAGGGTACTGAGCTTGGCTGCTCGGTTCTGCTGACCTCTCTTAGACATTATGGTACAGGACATACAATCCGTGATGGAATGGTCAGGTCCCAAACACTTTAGACACCAGTCATGGGTGTCGGTGACAGAAATAGTACCGCCACGCCACATTTTGTGCATTTTTTAAACCCAGAAGCGGGCTTCTCCATGAGGAAAATATTTTTAGGCCTAGGGCCCAAAAACTGAAAATGCACAGTAAAGATAAAGCATTTTTTTGGGGGGGGGGTTTTGAAAGAAAGAAAAGAAAGACCGGCGGTACCGGTCCGACGTCGAAGAAGGCAGACGTGACACAAAAGAATAAAGAAAAAATAAAGAATTTCTTCTGCGGTGACAGGAACATGACCTGCTGGCTCCGCGGAAAAGAAGAACTGGAGAGAGGTGGTTGGGAAAGGCGGGAAGGCAACACGCAGGCGCTGTGGGATGCTCCCAAAAGCTTTCTTATTGGATGCTGGGGAGCGTTCCCGCGCAGGCTCCGTCGGTACCGACGATACCCATATGTGAAGACTCATTCCTGCTTGTTCCTGGAGATAGGCAAAAAACACAACTTTCGCAAAATTCAAAAGCTTGCAAACAGAAGAACACAGAAATGAATACAGGATCCAACTCAAAGAGTCTAAAAAAGTAATAAGGATGGCAAAATCAAAGGCAAAGGAAAAGATGGCTAAAGATGTTAAAGGTGGCAGCAAAACTTTCTTCAGGTATATTCAGGAAAGGAAGAAGATCAGAGTTGGAATTGCAGGACTCAAAAGTGCTGGGAAAGGACTCGTGGAAAGTGACACTGAAAAAGCAAAATTGCTAAAGAAATTCTTCTGCTCTGTTTTTACTAAAGAAGATCCTGGAGATGGACCAGCTGTGACTCCCAAATATAAAAATGGGAATGAAGTAGATACCACACCATTCACAGAAGACGAGGTGTTAGAACAACTTGCTAAACTGAAAGTGGACAAAGCCATGGGACTGGATGGGATACATCCCAGGATACTGAAAGAGCTCAGAGAGGTTCTTGCAGGACCGTTAAAGGATGTCTTCAACAGATCCTTGGAAACGGGAGAGATTCCTCAGAACTGGAGAATGGCTGATGTTGTACCTCTACACAAAAGTGGTGACAGGGAAGAAGTGTCAAACTACAGGCCCGTGAGCCTTACCTCAGTGGCGGGAAAAGTAATGGAGGCACTCCTGAAAGAGCGAATAGTGAACTTTCTCAAAACCAACAGGATGCAAGATCTGAGGCAACATGGTTTTACTGAAGGACGGTCTTGCCAAACAAATCTGATTGAGTTCTTTGACTGAGTGACCAAGGAACTAGATCAGGGGCATGCAATGGATATCATCTACCTGGATTTCAGCAAAGCCTTTGATACTGTTCCTCATAGGAGGCTTGTCAACAAACTCAGTAGCTTGGGGATGGGTGCCAAGATGGTAAACTGGATTAGAAATTGGTTGACTGACACAGAAGGTGATTGTACATGGAGCTCACTCGGATGAGAGGAAGGTGATTAGCGGGGTGCCACAGGGTTCGGTCCTGGGCCCGGCACTGTTCAATGTATTTGTGAGTGATATTGCTGAAGGACTGAATGGAAAAGTCTGTCTTTTTGCAGACGACACAAAAATTTGCAACAGAGTGGACTCCCCCGAGGGAGTGGCTAACATGAGGAAAGATCTACAAAAGCTGGAAGAATGGTCTAATGCTTGGCAACTACGATTTAATGCGAAAAAGTGCAGTGTCATGCACTTGGGAAGCAGAAATCCAAGGGAAATGTACGCGATAGGGGGCGAAAGGTTGGTATGCACTGTTCAGGAGAAAGACCTTGGTGTGATTATCTCTGATGATCTCAAGGTGGCAAAACAGTGCGACAAGGCGGTGGCAAAAGCCAGGAGGATGTTGGGCTGCATACAAAGAGGGATTACCAGCAGAAAGGAAGAGGTACTTATGCCACTGTATAAGTCACTGGTGAGGCCTCACTTGGAATACTGTGTTCAGTTTTGGAGACCGTATCTTGCAAAAGATGTAAAAAGACTGGAAACGGTTCAGAGGAAAGCGACCAAAATGATTTGGAGCCTGCGTCAGAAGCCTTATGAGAAGAGACTTGAAGACCTAAATATGTACACTTTGGAGAAGAGGAGGGACAGGGGAGATATGATTCAGACCTTTAAATACTTAAAGAGAAATGATGAACAAACAAACCTCTTCCAAAGACGTGGAAACTGTGAAATTAGAGGGCATAACATGAAGCTGCAAGGTGGTAAATTGAAGGGCAATGTCAGGAAATATTTTTTCACTGAAAGGGTGGTGGATGCTTGGAATGCCCTCCCGTTGGAAGTGATGGGAGCAAACACGGTGACGGAATTCAAAAGGGCATGGGACAAACACAGTGGATCCCTTTACAGCAATAGGATAAAAACAAAATAAACGGTACCATCTAACTTCTGATCCATATAACGTCTCAACAAATATATAACGTCTCAACAAATAGGGGTGCCCTACCTGGAGTGGTGGGTTTACCCCTAAACAAAGACATGGGGAGGAGTGGCCTGCACAGAGCGACAGGTGCACCTACTCTTGCCATCTTGCTGGGCAGACTAGATGGACCATGTTGGTCTTTATCTGCCACCATTTACTATGTTACTATGAATCATATCTCTCCTATCCCTCCTCTCCTCCAGAGTGTACATATTTAGGTCTTCAAGTCTCTTCTCATAAAGCTTCTAACGCAGGCTTCAAATCATTTTGGTCACTTTCCTTTGAACCGTTTCCAGTCTTTTTACATCCTTTGCAAGTTATGATCTCCAAAATTGAACATAGTATTCCAAGTGATGCCTCACCAGTGACTTATACAGTGGCATTAGTACCTCTTCCTTTCTGCTGGTAATTCCTCTTTGTATGCAACCCAACATCCTCCTGGCTTTTGCCACTGCCTTGTCACACTGTTTTGTCACCTTAAGATCCGCAGAAATAATCACACCAAGGTCCTTCTCTTGGTCCGTGCACACCAACCTCTCACCCCCCTATCGCGTACATTGCCCTTGGATTTCTGCTTCCCAAGTGCATGACATTGCACTTCTTCGCATTGAATTTTAACTGCCAAGCATTAGACCATTCTTCCAGCTTTTGTAGATCTTTCCTCATGCTATCCACTCTGTTGCAAATTTTCGTGTCATCTGCAAAAAGAAAGACTTTCCATTCAGTCCTTCAGCAATATCAAATACATTGAACAGTGCCGATCCCAGGACTGAACCCTGGGGCACCCAGCTAATCACCCTCCTTTCATCTGAGTGAGCTCCATTTGCCATCACCTTCTGATGTCTGTCGGTCATCCAATTTCTGATCCAGTTCACCACCTTGGGATCCATCCCCAAACTATTGAGTTTATTGATGTCTCCTATGAGGAACTGTATCAAAGGCTTTGCTGAAATCCAGGTAGATGACATCCATTGCATGCCCCTACTCTGGTCACCCAGTCAAAGAACTCAATCAGATTTGTTTGGCAAGATTGTCCTTTGGTAAAACCATGTTTCCTCAGAACATGCAACCAGGAGCACCTCCATTACTTTTCCCGCCACCGAGGTAAGGCTCATAGGCCACAACAGTCTATTGCTAGAGGATTTGGTTAAGGTAGTCAACATAGCGGTTAGTTTGGACAAGAGATTTAGACAAGTCCGATAAAAAATTATTAGTCAGGTAGACATTGGAGAGCCATTACTCATCTTCTGAAATGAGCTGTTTGTAATAGGTCTACTTGGGATCTGCCAAATACTTGTGACCTGGGCTGGCCACTGCCGGAGACAGGGTGCTGGGCTTGATGGATCTTGGTCTGACTCAAAGTCTTCTTTTGTCCTTAAACTATGCAGACGACATAATCACACTAATCCTTCGGCATCTGATCTTTCTGTGTTGAATTTCTGCCTGACCTAAGTCCATTCATGATTGCTCTCTAATTATCTGCACCTGAACCTGGCCAAATCATCTGCCATTTGGATAAATTTTGGGATCTCACCCCAACCGCTAGCTCCCACTCTTGTGTCCTCTGCCGCCCCACTGGTGTCATCTTTTCATTACCTTGGGTGTTATCCTGGACCCTGCCCTCTTTTCACAGAACACATTTCCTCCTTCACTCGCCGTTCTTTCTACCATCTCCGCCAGATCCGTGCTATCTGCCCCATCTTTCCTTAGATGCTCTGTCCACTCATTCTGTCCCTTATTATCTCCAGAGTTGACTGTTGCAATATTGTCCTAGCCAGTGTCCCTCAATATCAGCTTCACAGATTACAATTGCTACAGAATACAGCTGCCTGTATCCTCACCCATTCTTCTTACTTTGGCTCGCCTGCACTGGCTGCCTGCCCACTTCTGGATTCAATACAAAATTCTAATTTTTGCTTACAAGGTTATTCACACCTTCACTCCCCGCTACCTGGCTGACCTACTCCATTTTCATCTCCTCCACCTTCTCCTCTGTTCAGTCCATACTCACCACCTAGCCCTCCCCTCCCCTCCCCTCCATCTCCTAGGCTCACCTTGAGCGCACACGAGGTGCTTCATTCTTCTTCTTGGGTCTTGCGCTGTGGAACTCTCTTCCTCCCTCCCTCCGTTCTGAGCTCTCCTTCCCTAGGTTTAAAGCTGCCCTAAAAATACACCTCTTCCAGCTAGCATTCAATGTTCCTCCCCACCCAACCTAGTTGACTGGTCACCCTGAGTAATCATCAGACTAAGTGTTTGTCTGTTTGTCCCCCTCGCCCTATTGTTTCCTCTCTTTCTCTTCTCCCTAGCCTTTGCTTTTCTGTCCTGTCAGTAGATTGGTGTTCCTTTCTTTTCTTATTTATTTATTTACATTCTCTTATATACCGCGCTATTCTGCATCAGTGTGGTTTACATTGAACAAACTGAAATTACATTGAAAAGGGCATTATAACTTGGAGATAACTATTTTACAGGGAACATGGGCTATTGAGGGTTAAGTGGCTTGCCCAAGACCACAAGGAGCACCTGTGGGACTAGAAACCCCAGTCCTTCCAGCCCAAGGTTGCTGTCCTCTAGTGGGATTTGAACCCCCGACCTTCCGGCCCGAAGTACCTTGCCCCAACCACTAGGCCACTCCTCCACTCCACTTATCATTAGCAGTCCTTATATTGTAAACCACTTTTATGATCCGACACTAGTGGTACATCCAGATCCTGCAAAAATTAATAAATAAAATAAACTTTGGGTAAGTCCAGCATCCTACAACCAGGGGGAACACAGCTTACTCAGCAACTCCTGAGAAGGGAAGCTATTAATGTAGTCCTGTTTAAGTACATAAAGATAATTCCATATCATCCTGCTAGATCAGTCCAGACAAGTGGGCTGTATCTGCCTACCAGCAGATGTGGAGACAAAGCTTCCAGAGACTTCTTATGATATCATCATACCATATCAGCCAGAGCCCCTGAAGGGAGCCTTCAATAATTGTCTGTCTCCAGCAGGTTGTGGATGCAAGCTTTTCAATTCTGCGAAAATCTGTGAGAATACAAGATGATTTGAGAGAAAAATATTTATTTTGTTTGTGAGCAATAATCCTTTCTGGTGGATTTCTCACTGGAGTGCAATGTGGGAGGCACAACTAGGGTCACCCTTAAAACAGATGCTCTTTTCAGATGCCATAGAGTAGGGAAATTGGTGCAGCTCCCTGCTCTTATCTTGTTAAGGACACGTTAAGCAACTGAAAGACTGGAAAGATTTTTGGAAGGATTCTTCAAGCCTCACACAACCTCAGTGCCTCCTTCTTCCCCCTGCTTTCCCCTGAAGATTTGAAGAGACTCTTCAGAGGTATGGTGACAGGGGAGTAGCACTGAGCCCGGCATGGATTTTACCTGCCTTGGACTCCCTGGGGGTGAGTACCAAAAGATTAAACCTGTCCGTCTTGTTTGTGGGCACTCCTGACTTTGTCTGCGGCTGGAGTGTTAAGTTGTGTTTGGGCCATTCAGGGCATCCATTAGTGTGGGATCAGTGTTTTCTCGACTAACTGTCATTGTGCGCTATTTGCACTTTCCGTGCTTTGCTGCTCCCTTTCTGTGCAGTTCCCAGTGCCCATCGGTGGCACACAGTGACTGTTTACATGGACCTACTATGTGCAGCTTTGTCCACATTGTTCCTACATGTGTGGTTCTTGTCCACATAGTATTGTCTGCATAGACTTGGCACGATGCGTCAACTTAGCACACTTTCAGCTTGCGTTGCCTGACTGCTTGTGGCTGTGGAAATTCTTAAGCCACTTTCGACGAAGTACCACCTGGTTTGTGTGAAAGCGAAGAGTCTCATCACTGGATTCTGGTATCTACTCTTCTTGCATGGAGGCTTCAGATGCACCCTTAGAAGGCCTGTCTTTCCTTTCGCAACCGGGAGATGCGAGTGCTCTGGCCTTATCTTCTTTACTGTCATTGTCAGCGTATATTGCTCTGAAGAAAGATGATCATTAGGCCCTTAGCACTCTCTCTTCTGGTTGCTCCCCTTTGCATAAGGGGAAATTGCCTGCTGCTCCCCCCTGGTGATGGGTGCCATTTGGCCAGTGGGGAGCTTCCAGGTTCTGGATTGTCCTTCTCAGAGTTTTTTTCCTTTCTGTAACAAGCTTGGTCTTTCTGATGTGGGATCTCTCAATCTGTCTGCCTGCTCGGAGGATGGACAGTGGATGAGTCAGAACCAGCTTGGACACCGTCTTCTAAGCACTCTCGGTGATAGTTAGAGTCTGGAGATTCAGATGGACTGTCCTTTAGCTGAGACACAGAGTCCAGTTCCGATGCTTTGGGCACAGATTCCGTCCTGGAGGACGAATTGTCTTCTCACTCTGAAGATCACAATGAGTCTGGCATTATTTCCTGTTCAGGAAGGACGAATTGGTGATCCTAATTGCTCAGGTATCATCTCCCTTACATTTGAATGATCCTCCAGCGACTGAACAAGGGCTGCAGATTCACCCTCTCTTGTAGGATGTTCGGAAATCCAAGACAGTCTTTCCCTTTCCAGAGGTAAAAAACTACCTGTATCTTTACCTCAGGTTTCGTCTCTCCCCCTTTTCAAATACATGCTAAAGGCTCACCTCTCTCAGGCTGCTTTTGGATCTTAATCCTTTGTTCTCCTTCTGTCTTCTTACTCTTCCCTATTGTACCCTCATTCTCATCTATTGTACTATCTGTCTTGATTAGATTATAAGCTCTGATGAGCAGGGACTGTCTTATTATATGTATCCATATAGTGCCGGGTATGCCTTGTAGCACTATATAAATAATCAATAGTAATAGGTTATCGAGGGCATGATATGCTCAGAGTGGGACTTGTCTGACTCATAAGAACATAAGAAATGCCATATTGGGCCAGACCAAGGTCCATCAAGCCCAGTATCCTGTTTCCAACAGTGGCCAATCCAGGTCACATGTACCTTGCAGGTTCTCAAAAAGAATCCACAATGCTTGTCCCTGGGTAAGCAGTGGATTTCCCAGGTCCTCTTTAACCCTTTCCAGGCCAAGCCCAAAACTCTCAGGATCCAAAATTCTGACTAAATATTCCTATCAAATGGTATATAATACATGACCATAGCAGAAGGAAAATCACTATTAGAACATATTGAATAAGATGGGTACAATTTTCCTGAAATATGCAAAACTTAACCCAGCTGCAGAATGTGGATTAAAATTCTAAAGTAGGCCTTCAAAGGGTTAATAATGATTTATGGATTTTTCCTCCAAGAACTTATCCAAACCTTTTTAAAGCCAGCTACACTAACAGCTTCTACTATATCCTTCAGTAAAGAATTCCAGAGTTTGATTACGTATTGAGTGAAAAAATATTTTCTCTTATTAATCATTGCGTGTCCCCTAGTCTTTCTACTATTTGATGTATTATCCACGATGATGCCTAAATCTTTTTTCTGGGTGGTGGTTCCTAATGTGAAACCTTGCATAGTGTAACCATAGTTTGAGTTGTTCTTTCCTAGGTGAATAACTTTGCACTTGTCCACATTAAATTTCATCTGTCATTTGGAAGTCCAGTCTTCCAGTTTATCAAGGTCCTCTTGCAATTTTTCACAATCTTCTTGTGTTTTAAACAGTTCCTGATCCACAATAATACACTGTCTCCAATTTCATGACTTTTTAATTTCGGCAAGAGTCTCCACGAGGGACCTTGTCAAAGGCTATATGAAAATCCAGATACACTATATCTACTGCCTTACCTTTGTCTACCTGTTTGTTCACACCTTCAAAAAATATAACAGATTAGTAAGACAAGACTTCTCTTGGCTAAATCTATGTTGTCTTTCTCCCATTAAACCATGACTATCTACATGTTCAGTAATGTTATTCAATATAATGATTTCTACCATTTTGCCCAATACTGATGTTAGGCTCACACTTGGTTGTACGCCATTTGGTCCAGGTGATTTGCTACTCTTCAGTTTATCAAATAGTTGTAATACATCTTCCTGGTTTATTGATATTTCTTTCAATTTTTCAGATACAGCATCTTTAAATACCATTTCAGGCATGGGTAACTTCCCTACATCTTCTTCAGTAAAGACTGAAGCAAAGAATTCATTCAGTCTTTCCACTATGGCCTTGTCCTTCCTTAATACCCCTTTTACACCTCTATCATCTACTGATCCAACTGATTCTGACAGGATTTTCACTATGAATTTACTTGAAAAAGATTTTATTGTGCCTGGATCTTAAGGTGGACACTCTTTTAAAGAATCAGTTTGCAGCCTCCACTGATCTTCATTTGGCGGTGTGTGTGGGTCTGATGGATTAAGTCTCTTATGCCAGAGGATATTAATCCCCTTTTAAAGTCAGTAATAGTCTTTTTGTTGGATGCTATGTATGACCCCATCTGCTTGGTAGCTAAAGACATTGCTTGGTCAACTGTGGTGCGATGTTGGATATGGCTCTGCCATTGGGCAATGGATTTTTCCTCCAAGTCCCAATTAACTCAGTCTTTAAAGGGAAGGTCTTGTTTAGCGAGGACTTGGAGAAGCTGGTTAAGGACTTGGCAAGTCCAAATCTCATTGCCTCCCGGAAGAAAGGCCAAAGGGCCTGGGAGGCATATAGGCACATTGTTCTCTTCAGCATATGCTCGTATTCCTTGCACTTGCTACTTGGACTCCCATGGCTCCCAGGTCCTCTGTAGATACATCCCTGGAAAAACCCACTCTTCCTTCTCCTCCTCTTCTGGGTTCCAGTCTTGGTCTCGGGCTCAGCCTTTTCAGGCACCTCAAGTATCCTGTGACTCCAACACCTCCAGAGGTGCTTCTTCCCATCCAGCACAATGACGGATTGGGGGCACATTCAAGGATGCCTCCAATGTGTGGCAGGATCCATCTTTTCTCCCAGGAGTGGACCCAGGTATCCAAAGATCACTGGGTGCTAGATGCCTTTTAGCATGACTGTATTCTGGAATGCAGAGTACCTATTCTGGATGCCTCCATTGTCTCTCCTTGTGGCTCTGTGGCCAGGACAGCTGCAGTTCAGTGTGCCCTGGACAGACTATGCCATCTGCATGCAATAGTCCCAGGTCCCCCAGCTGATAGGGGCCAGGGTCGATACTCCATCTACTTTGTGGTGCCAAAGAAAGACAGTTCCTTTTGGCCAATCCTTGACCTCAAGGGAGTCAATGCTCACCTGTGCACCTTTCACTTTCCTATGGAGACCCTATGGTCAGTGATTCAGACGGTATGCCGGTGAGAGTTCCCTGCATCTCTGGACTTTGCCAAGGCTTACTTCTACATCCCTGTCCAAGAGGATCAACAGCTCTTTCTTTATTTCGCCATTCTTGGCTCTCATTTTCAGTTCACCGCTGTCCCCCTTTGGCCTCTCCATCATCCCAAGGATGTTCTCAAAAGTGATGGTGGTGTGGCTGCTATGCTGAGGCACTAGGGGATCTGTGTTCACCTGTATCTGGATGACTAGCTCATTTGGGCCAGGTTGCAGTCTGAAGTATTTCATGTTTTGGCCCAGGTAGTGCAGTTCCTGGAGAGTCACTGGGTATCTTCCCAATCACTGGAATACCTGGGAGCGTGTTTTGACACTCGAGTAGGCAGAGTCTTCCTGTTCAAGGAGAGAGTGAAAAAGTTGTTGGCCCCTATTGACAGCCTTCTGATCTCAGCAAGCTCCCAGAATTTGGGATTATCTACCACTTCTTGGATTGATGGTGGCGGCAATTGACTTGGTGCCTTGGGCGTGAGCTAATATGAGGCTGCTTCAGAGGTCCTTGCTTTCTTGGTGGGCTCCCAGTTCTCGGGAGTTAGAGGTCAGACTGCCCCTCCTGTTGGAGGTGGTGTTTAGCCTGCAATGTTAGCAGCAGCAGCTGCAGCACCTGAGGAAGGGTATGTCACTGGGTAATCACTTGTGGCTTCTCCTGTTGAAGGGTGCCAGCCCATTTGGCTAGGGAGCTTATTGCAAGAACTGAACAGCTCAGGGTCATTTGGAACAGCTGCAAGTTAGCATGGTACATCAACTATCTCAAGGCAAGGACCATTCAGATTGACCTTTTGCACTTCTGGACCTTGGTCAAGGGCAAAGTGTCTCTATCAGTGCAATGCATTGCTCAGTCATCACTCTCTTGCTCCTGGAAAGTGGGAACTGAGTAAATGGCCTATTGGTGGATCCTGCACCACTGGGGTCATCCCAAGATGGATCTGATTGTGACTTGGCTCAATGCCAAAGTGAAACGATATTTCATTTACCACAGAGAAACAGGTTCTGAGGACGTCGATGCCCTAGTTCAGACCTGGCTGAAGTGCGACCTGCTGTATGTGTTTCCTCTGTGGCCGCTAGTGGGTCATATGCTCCAACACAGAGCAGCATCCAGGCTTGGTGATCCTGGTGGTGCTGGATTGACAACAGAGGCCATGGTTCAGGACCTGATGTGGTTTCTATAAGACCCTCATCTGCGATTGCCCCAGCCCGTGGGCTATTGCATCAAGGACTGGTTCTCCTGGACATCCCTGCTCACTTATTGCTTATGGATTGGCTCAAGAGTGCACATAAGAGTTACACTCCCACTGTGGTTTCCACACTCCTTGAGGCTAGGAGAGGATCTACCAGCCTGGCCTATGTATGTCTCTGGTGTCTTTTAGAGCATCTGTGCTGTCAATATCAGGCTAGATCTGATACGGCGGATTTGCTTTCTTTCTTTTGGAGGGTCTGGGCAAATATCTTTCTCTTAGTTATCTGAAGGTTGAGGTGGCAGCCCTTCTTGCTTCAGAGGACTGTTGGTGGGGTAGTCCATTGCCTCACATCCTGATGTTTCCAGTTTTCTCCAGAGCATACTACATCTGCATCCCCCCCCGTTCAATGGGATCTCTGCCTTGTGCTCTGCGCCTTGATGTTGGAGCTCTTCGAGTCCCTGAGGTGGGCTGCACTTAAAGATCTGACTCTCAAGACTGTCTTTCTGATTGCAATCTGTTTGGTGAGATGTATCTCCGAGCTGTAAGCCTTGTCATGCAGGGATTCTTAGTTATCATTCTCAAAAGAGGCCTTGTGCATTCAGTCTGTTCTTTCATTCTTGCCCAAGGTGGTATCTGCCTTCCATTTGAATCAGTCTGTTTGCTCTCCTTTTCTAAGGAGCAGTGCTGGTGGATGTCCAGAGAGTGCTTCTCCAGTACTTGAAGATTACTAACTCTTTTCGTAAGTCAGACTATCTATTTGCTATCTGCAAATCTACTTTGGTGTGCTGGATCAAGGAGACTTGCTTCTGCATATTTGTTTCAGAACCATCTGGTTCCAGAGGGTTTGCGTATGCATTCCACTCAGGTACAAGCATCCCCATGGGCACAGTGTTGCTCGGTTGTCCTCTCAGACATTTGCCGGACGGCAACATGAGCATCGCTTTTTCTACTTCTATAAAGCACTATTGCTTAGATGTCACACTTGGGTGGATATGGATTTTGGCTCAGAGGTCTTAAAAGCTGCCTTGTCTTCCTCCCACCCGGTGGAGGTGTAAGCTTTGGTACATCCCGCTTGTCTGGACTGGTCTAGCAGGATGTTATGGAAGGTGACATTTTACTTATCAGATAATGTTCTTTCTTTGAGTCCTGCTAGACCAGTCCATGACCTGCCCCTGCAACCTGAATTGGTCTTCTGTACTCTAAGTGGTTGGCCCTGTGGGCTCATAAACGTCTGACAAGCCTACTGTTGAAGCTGATTCTCTACATAGTTATGATTATTGTTCTGTTGAACCTGGCTGCCTTCACTGAGGTGTGAGGTATGAGGTATGCTTTGATACGAATAGTAAAAGCTTCCTTTGGGAATTTTGGCTGATATGATGTCATAAGAAGCCTTTGGAAGCTTTTTCTGTCTCCACAACTTCTGATAGGGGGACACAACC
This sequence comes from Ichthyophis bannanicus, assembly GCA_033557465.1. Taxonomy (NCBI): domain Eukaryota; kingdom Metazoa; phylum Chordata; class Amphibia; order Gymnophiona; family Ichthyophiidae; genus Ichthyophis; species Ichthyophis bannanicus. The sequence goes on from CM066035.1 coordinate 636,537,159, forward strand.
CACTTGTCTGGACTGGTCTAGCAGGACTCAATAAAAGGGCTTTATCTGGTAAGTAAAATGTACCTTCCTTATCATCCTGTTAGACAGGTCTTGATAAATTTTGTCTCAAATTAGGAGCCAGGCCAAAATTTTAAGAGCCAGTGACTGTGACCTCCTTGCCCCCCCCCCGCCCAACCCCCAGGTGACTCAATTTTCCACTGACATTCCTCCATTTGCAAACTCATACATGTTTAGGGAGGGTAAAATAGTTTGAAGGCATCTATAAATAGAAATATATAGATAGCAAGTGTTTGTGTGGGGTACGCTCTCTGTTCCCCTTCCAGACTCTCTGTCCTTCTCCCTCCCCCTAGCACTCCCACCTGCTGCCTCCATGCCCTTCCTTTTTTTTTAAGCTACTGGCTATTTACATTTTTGCTGCTTAATCCCTCCCCCCATCTAAACATTTTTTTTGCAGGGCCTGATCTGGCCGTCCTCTTCTGCTCACAGGTGATGGGGTCCCTGCAGGTATCTGGACCACAATCATGGCCTTCCCTTTTTTTCTGCCTGTGGGGATCCGATCTCACGTGGGCAGACAGAAGGGGTCTTTGCTGCGATTGTGGCTGTCTTCTCATCTGCTCTGGAGATGGGATCCCTACAGGTGATTGTTGTTAAGTGCCATCGAGTCAATGTCGACTCCTGGCAACCCTCTGGATAGTTGACCTAATCTTGGGTCTTCAGCTAAGTGGCTCATTGTTGATAGAGTGGTATCCATAGCTGCTGTTATTGTATCAGTCTATCTCATTGCTGGCCTTTTTTTTTTACGGTGACCTTCTACCTTGCCAAGCATTATGTCTTTCTCCAATGATCTCTCTCTTCTCACGATGTGTCCAAAGTTTGAAAGCCATAAGAACATAAGATATGCCATACTGGGTCAGACCAAGGTCCATCAAGCCCAGTATTCTGTTTCCAACAGTGGCCAATCTAGGTCATATGTACCTAGCAGTTTCCCCAAGAGACACAAGTTCAACAATGCTTGTACTGGGTCAAGCATTGATATCTTCGGTCACTTCTTAATAATGGTTTATGGACCTTTCCTCCAGGAACTTGTCCAAACCTTTTTTAAACCCAGCTACACTAACAGCCTTTACTACATCCTCCGGTAACAAATTCCAGAGTTTGATTTACACGTTGAGTGAAAAAATATTTTCTTTTATTAGTCTTAAATAGTTTACCCTGTAGCTTCATTGCATGTCCCCTAGTCTTTCTATATTCTGATAAGGTAAGCAATCGATCTACGTTTACCCGTTCCACTCCGTTCATTAATTTATAGACTTCTATCATATCTCCCCTCAGCCGTCTCTTTTCCAGGTTAAAGAGCCCTAACCTTTTTAGCCTTTCTTCATAGGAGTATCCTTCCATCCCCTTTACCATTTTGGTGGCTCTTCTCTGTACCTTTTCTAAAATCGCTATATCCTTTTTAAGATACGGTGACCAGAATTGCACACAATATTCAAGGTGCGGTCTCACCAAAGTCTTGTCATCTGAGCTTCCAAGAAAAGCTTAGGTTTGATCTCTTCTAATACTGACTGGTTTGTTCTTCAGGCAGTCCATGATATACACAGTATTCATTGCCAGCACCATAATTCAAAGGCATCAATTTTCTTCTTATCTTTTTCACTGTCCAGCTTTTGCATCCATATGATGTTATTGAAAATATCATGGCCTGAACAAGTTGAATCTTTGTATGGAGAGAGAACATAAGAACATAAGAAAAGCCATATTGGATCCATCAAACCCAATATCCTGTTTCCATCAGTGGCCAATCCAGGTCACAAGTATCTGGCAGATACCCAAAGTCCATAGTTTCCACAATGCTTGTCCTGGGCAAGCAGTGGATTTCCCGGGTCCTCTTTAATAATGGTTTATGGGCCTTTCCTCCAGGAACTTTCCAAACCTTTTTTAAACCCAGCTACACTAACAGCTTTTACTACATCCTCTGGTAACGAATTCCAGAGTTTGATTACGCGTTGAGTGAAAAAATATTTTCTCTTATTAGTCTTAAATGGGTTACATTATAGCTTTATTGTGTGTCCTCTAGTCTTTCTACTATTTGATGGCATAAACAACTGATCTATGTTAACCCATTTCACTCCATTCATTAATTTATAGACTTCTATCATATCTCCCCTCAGCCTTCTCTTTTGCAAGTTGAAGAGCCCTAATCTTTTAAGCCTTTCCTCATAGGGATATCCTTCCATCCCCTTTACCATTTTGGTGGCTCTTCTCTGTACTTTTTTAAATTCCACTATATTTTTAAGATACGGTGACCAGAACTGCACACAATATTCAAGGAACCATGGAACGATACAGAAGCATTATAATATCCTTGGTTTATTCTCCATTCTTTTCCTTATGATTCCTTTGTAGCGCTCTGCAGGTGTAGAGCACTTTGTCCCATTCTGGATAAACCAGCTCTAACTACCTCCTTCAGAGCACTGTTATTTCGTGAATTGACTGTTGTAATATCTGTTTTGCCAGGTTCCCTCAGACTCAGTTAAAAAGGCTCCAATTTATTCAAAATACTGCTGTCCGCATTCTTTCTCAGGCAAAGAAGTATGATCATATTACCCTACTTTTGATCGAACACCACTGGCTTCCTGTTAGAGCATTCAATTCAAGGTTCTCGTGCTTGAACATAAGGCCCTTCATGATTCTGCCCCTCTTTACTTATCTTCCCTCATTGTCCCATATGCTCCTAGATGTGTTCTTGGATCATTCCAAGATAATCGACGTGTTCTACCTTCCCCAGCCAGAGTAAAATTGGAATCTACACACCATATCGCTTTTTTTTACCTAGCTCCCCAGCCTTGTGGAATTGCCTTCCCACACATTTAAGACTTGAATCTTCCTTTGCGCTTTTTAAGCACTCCCTAAAGGCTAATCTCTTCACCCAGGCCTTTCAGATCACTCCCCCATCTTGAACTGTGAAACTGGTGGTACCTAAAAGATACTATAATCTTCTTTATTTGCCTTTGTTTTGTTATTATTTTACCTTTCCTTTGCTTTCCTATTTTTAATGGACCATCCCAAGAGAACCTAGTTCCTTCCCAGCTCTTGGAGTATCTGGGTGCCCACTTCGACATCCACTTGGAGAGGGTGTTTCTCATCCTGGACAGGTTGAGCAAGCTGTAGCTGCAGCTCAGACAGTTTGCTTTAAAGCCGCTCCAAGAGTGTGGGACCTCTGTGTGGGCATCCGGGGTCTCCCTAACAGAGTTTCGCTAGCCTCGGGAATCCCTTTTCAGGACTCTTATTTGTCGTAGCTCCAGGTAACTTTTTTTGGCACAATTTTTTTCACATGTTTTTTGTCTTTTGCCACTGTGATTTTTCTCGACCTGATGCCACCATGGCCCCTAATGTTTTTTCACCACAGCTGCAGTTTCTTGCCCCAAGTTGCACTCCAATGCCCAGGGCACCTTCTGGCCAGCATCCTGACACCCCCTGCAGGGTGGCCCCTACTGCTCCTTTTTTTTTTCTGTGCTGGTGAGCTCTGCACCCACTTTTGTGGATTGCGTGGGCCCAGAGCAAGCAGAGCATGGCAGGATGGCACTAGCCGTGTGCTAGGGGGACCCATGACCCTACTTGAGGGGCTGGCTTCTGCTGCAGTCCCTGAACAGCTTTTGGTCTGTATTCAGTTGGCTAGCTGCTTTTCAGACCTCTGTGGGGGTATTTGGGGCCCAGGTTTACCCTTCGGGGACCCGGAGTCCCTGAGCACTCTTGTCATATCCCTTGCTTCACCCTTGTGCTCTTCCATTCCTCTTTGGGCTCAGCCTCCCTTGTGAGGGTTGTCTGAAGGTCTTGAGTATTGTTCTGGCTGCCACAAAGTAAGGCTGAGGAAGATGGAGTGGTGGTTCCTCCATGGTCCAGGTGGGATCTCTGCAAGATCCATCTTTTCTTGACCATGCCCTACTTAGGCTTTAAGGGACATTATGATTGTGCCATAGGTTTTGAAGCTGACTTTCGAGCAAGGGTAGCAGATGGATTCCTAGTGGACCTCTTGGCTCTGCGATGTTCTGCTTTCTCCAGGTCCTATGTGAGCTTTTAGGGGGGTGGGGGGGGGAAAAGACCCCTAGCATAGCCCCTCAGGTCCTGTCTCTGCAGTTCGCGGCCAATGATGAGCTGGACCAGCCTGGTAGGTCCATGAGTGCAAGTGCAGTTCTCAACTGTGGCGAAGTACATGATCATCCCTGGAGTGGGGATTGCTGCATGTAGGGGATCCTTAGTTGGAAGGCTTGGGGTCATTCATGAGGTCTTGATAATAGTCACCTCTGACTTTCAGGAGATATGGTGGGCATGCCTGGAGCATAGTCCTCAGAGGAGTACTCTGCTCTGCTGGTAGACGGATGGCTGTGGCCATAAGAGGTATAGTCCATTGCTCCCATGGTTGTAGGTTGTGCTTGAGAATGCCTGACTTGGGGTGGAATAAGTGGTCAGTGAGCCCGGTCTCCTTCTGGAGACTTGAAGGCTCGCGCTGGACTGCTGAAGTGGTCACTGATGATTGATGCTGGTTCAGAGTTTTCCTAGCTCAATGGCAGTGGTAGTGGCCAGTTAGTAATTCTGGCATTCTTCCATGGATGGTTCCAGTCCGTGGCAGAGCACTTCCCCTTACAGATTGCTTTCTCTCTAAGGAAGAAACTTATCCATAACCATTCTGGGAGGATAGGCTTAGAAGGGTCAGGGGACCTTCTAGGGCTGTGAGAATAGGCTAGAGGTGCCATCTGATGAAGAGGAGCCATTAGTGACCTCCGTTACAATATAGGCAATCCTGGCAGAGCTCCTGGTTGCCTCCAGATGCCCATGGCAGCCTGTAATCCCACTCACTGGATGCTAGCAGGCCATCCCAAGATACAGCTGATTGGGGCTCAGTCTATTTCTTCTGACTACACCCATACCATGTTAAGCTAGTGTGTTTGAGGTCCTTAGGCAAGACTAGAGTTTGTCAGCGCTGTTGACAAGCCACCTATCTTCATTTAGTCAAGTTGATGTCCCAGAACAGCTTGGGACTTCTGAAGTGCTCTATTTGCCAAAACTTCCCAGGAGAGTCTCCTCGAGGCTCTCCATTTGAGTGGGGGACTATTGTGATTGTCCCTTACCACCTCTGATAATAACAGCTATCCTGGCTATCTGCAGATTCTGGTAGAGAGTTTTCTTCTGGCATGTTCTGGTCCTAGAGCTGGTTGTCTTCAGACTCAAGAATATCTAATTTTCATATTGAGCCATATGGGTCTGTTGTCTCATTGGTCCAGTGTGGGGAGGGGGGGGGGTGGTCCTGCCTCCAGGACTTCGCATTGCGGTTCCTTGTACCTTTCTCAAGGTAAAAGAAGTATATTTCTGCAGACAGAGGGCCCGGTTACTCATGCCTGGATGCTGAGCTGGTCTGGTTTAGTGTCCTTTGCGAAGGGTGCTAATGGCACAAGACTGCGGAGCCTGGAATCGAGGGACAGCTGTCCTAAGAGCAGCTTAATTATTTCAGGAGGTGAGGTTCTGGGGGTTAATTACTATTTTCCTGTGTGGAATTTTCTGTCAGCGGATGGTTTAAGATGCTGCTGACTCAGAGTGCATAGTCCTCAATCAGCTCTAGGAGTCTGATTTCCTCTGGTCCTCAGCTGTGTAGAGTCAGTTTGTGGGCAGATTCTGGTATTAGTGGGCACAGGCACTCGATTGAGATGCACTGCCTAGTCCGCCTAGTCATTCGACCAGATTCTTCCTCTTCCCCAAGAAATCTCAGAGTAGAGGAAGTAACAGATGTAGTTCCACCTCCTGACTGGTAGGCTGGAGGAAGAACCTGTGGAGAGGCTTGTCAGCCTGGCTTTCAGACAGAAAGGTTGGAGATGTGAGACTCGATCCAGTTGGCCCAGGGACTGTCCTGCCACACAGCTCCAAGGAGGATCTTCCATGTGGAGGCCGCAGTGGTGACATTGGCCCTAGGGCAGCTCGCAGCTCGCACCTCCTTTTTGGGAACAGTGGCTGAATATTCTCGAACATGACCCTGATGTAGTGTATGCTATCTACTACGGCAGAGCTCGCGGGTCTGAGCAGTTCTGTATGGTTTGACAGAGGAGCATCTGATTGCTCTTGCTGCAGCGCATTTCACAAACTTCATTAGCATGCAGTCGGTCTGTGTCACAACTCCATGAGTCTGGGTGAAGAGAGAATTCAGCCTTTCCACACAGGATATCTTAATGCAGAAATATGGCCTTCCAGTACCCCATGTGTCCGTCTCTCTGGCAGGTAACCATGTTCCAGGGCGGAATGCAGGCAGCACCTATCATTAACCAGGCAGCAGGGATATTGTGCGGTTGCTTGGTTAGTGACAAGCGGGTAAAGTAAGGTGCGGCAAATGCTGGGCTAGTTTTACCCATAGAAGCTAACCAGGCAGCGGCTCAATATCGCAGCTTGCTGGTTAGCTCCCGGGTTCTGTGATGTCCCGAATATTCAATGCCGATGGCCGATGGCATTGAATATCCGGTGTAATTTACAGGTGGTATAATTTACATGTGTTTTTTTATATGCATCTTTCTATTTTTTTTGGTGTTGCACTACATGCAGAGTGTGGCTTCTTGAGATTTTGGTTTAATTTTTGTCAACATATTTTAATTTTTAGTTTGTGGCCCCTTATTTTGTAATTGTTGAGGGCCTATCTATACTCTGTGTGTGACTGAAGCCAAATATTCGGTTAGTATGGAGTTTCTGTGTAGGAATCTGGCTTGGTCAGTTTTCCCAGTAGGTGTGTGGATGTTCTAAGTTCCATTTCAATATCTATGGTGCTGTCCTTTCTGGGCACGGCCCTTGATGTGAGAGTTTTGGATTTAGTACTGTTATGGAATGGTAGATTTGTTCTATGGGTCCTGTCCTGGTATGTAGTCACCCAGTCAATAACACGTGGTGGTTTGTATGGAAGGATACTTTTATTCAATAATATAAAAACCTTCCATACAAACCACCTCGTGTTATTGACTGGGTGTCTCTTGAGCAACGTGGTGTGGTGCTCTTCTTGGTGGACCTGGTATGTAGTCAGCCATAGTTGGTAGTGCCATCTGAAATTTAAAATACTTTGTTAGTTCAGATTCAAGGAAATCTCAAATTTTAAGGGAACATGTGAGTTTAATTTTGCTGAGTAGCCTGATATCTTTACTGTTGCTGATTTCTGGACTTTTCCACTAATACAGTCTAATCTAGCCCGCACACTGTGAGCTTCAATTCCTGGTTACCAGGATTAGTTTTTCTTATTTTATATCTTCCCTCCTCACCAATAAGCTGGTCATAGCACTGACCAAATATGGGTCAAGGTGGTGAAACAGTGTGACAAGGTGGTGGCAATAGACAGAAGGATGCTGGGTTCCATACAGAGAGGAATTAGCAGCAGAAAGGAAGAGATACTAATGTCACTGTACAAGTTGCTGGTGAGGCCTCACTTGGAATATTGTGTTCAGTTTTGGAGACCGTATCTCGCAAAAGATATAAAAAAGGCTGGAAGCAGTTCAGAGGAAGGCGATCAAAATGATTTGGAGCCTGCGTCATAAGACTTATGAGAAGAGACTTGAAGACTTAAATATGTACAGTCTGGAGGACAGGAGGGACAGGGGAGATATGATTCAGACCTTTAAATACTTAAAGAGTATTAATGAACAAACAAACCTCTTCCAAAGACGGGGAAGCTGTAAAACTAGAGGGCATAACATGAAGCTGCAAGGGGGTAAACTGAAAGTCTATGTCAGGAAATACTTTTTCACTGAAAGGGCGGTGGATGCTTGAAATGCCCTCCCTATGGAAGTGGTGGGGGCAAATACTGTGACAGAATTCAAAATGGCATGGGACAGACATAGTGGATCCCTTTATAGCAACAGGATAAAATCAGAATAAGCATAACAATCTCTTATATCTGAACAAATAGGGGTGACGCGGTGGGTATAACCCTAAACAAAGGCATGGGGAGGGGTGACTTGTACGGAGTGGCAGGTGCACCTACTCTTGCCACCTTGCTGGGCAGACTAGATGGACCATACTGATCTTTATCTGCCGTCATATACTATGTTACTATGTAAATATGGTATGCAGATATTTGTAATGGTTTGCTTTATTATGGGTCTGTGAAAGTTGTTTTAAGCTAATTTTGATTCATAATTATAATTATGTTTTATTGCAATGTCTGTTTTAATATATTGTGCATGTATGTTTGGAATGCAAATGAGACCCAATGGATATGTAAATATTTATGCAAATGAGGCCCTATATCACCCTTGGGCCTGTTCATAATTACATTTGGTGAAGCTTATTGGAGCACACGGCTAGTATCATTGTTGTAGTAATTGTTGTAGTAGTAGCTGTATATTTAGGTTATGGAGATTATGGGGCATGTTTACTAAAATGCAGCAGTTTACTGTGTATTAAGCTCCAAAGGTTAGTGTAGGAGGAAGTGTTTACCTGTGTTAACTGTTGGGGATGGGGACATGCCTTGCATGTCCCTCTGCACTTACCAGGGGGAGATGCACCTCAACACACTAAACGGCAAGCACATCTAATATGGGTGCATTTACCTTCACCTATGACCACCCTCCTCATCTCCCTCGTTGTCTCACGCCTCGATTATTGTAACGTCTCTTTAGCTGGTCTCCCCCAATCCCAACTTCAACGTCTGCAACGAGTCCACAACACTGCTGCCCGTATCCTCACTTGCTCTTCCCGTATCGACCATATCACCCCTCTTCTCATTCGCCTGCACTGGCTTCCGATTCCCTTCCGTATTCAGTACAAATGTCTTCTTTTTGTTCACAGGTCTATTCACACTGGCACTCCCCTTTATCTTGCCGATCTGATCCACCTCCACACTCCCTACCGTTCCCTCCGCACCATCCACATGAACTGCATAACCTTACCCTCCCCATCCCAGGCCCACCTAGAAACCACCCGTTCCTCTGCCTTTTACTTCCTTGGTCCCCGCCTATGGAACTCGCTCCCCCCAGACCTTCGCTTGGAACCCTCATTTAAAACATTTAAGGCAAATCTAAAAACCCATCTTTTCTGTCTAGCTTTTGGCCTCTCTCCCCCCCCCCGTGCCCCTTTTCACCACCCCCATGACGTTGTTTTCCCTTGTTTCTGTTACCATAATCTAGCCTCGACCTTTTACTTTTCTCTCTTCTTTCCTATCACACTATGGCATTCCTTTCCTAATTATCTAAGCAGCCTTTTGTATATTGTAAACCGCTCAGACGCTATTGTGATGGGCGGTCTATTAAGTTCCCAATAAACAATAAACAATAAACCCACTCAGGAGTTGGTAAGTGCACTTTTGCTAATGGCAGCATTTGCGATTAGCATGCACCAATGATGACCACATCATCCACAATGTGCCATCAATGCCAACTCTCTACCCCTAACCAACGCTAAGTGGTTAACACAGGACTTTTACCATGCTGCCATTTGCTAAATATACAGTGTGCTTAGCATGCGGTAAATACCATACTAACCATTAATGTATTTTAGTAAACATGCCTCTATTTGACTTCATAAATGAAATAACAAAAATAGTAAAAATCACAGTTTATAGCAGTTTAAAGTGGCATTTTATTTACCAGGTAATGTCCTTTCCTTGGGTCCTGCAAGACTAGTCCAGATGAGTGAGTCGTGTCCCCCTACCAGCAAATATGGAGACAAACATTCCAGAGGCTTCTTCTGACATCATCTTGCCATTAATATCCAGTACCCCTAGGGGTATACCTCAGTATTCGTACCCAAGCACATGGTCAACAATCACTGACCGCACAGAATCTCAGTGAAGATAATAAAGCTCAACAGAACAAGAATCATAACTATGTACAGAATCAGCTTCAAACAGAAGGCTTGTCAGAAGAGTATGAGCCCAAAGGGCCAACCACAGAGAGTAGAGGAGACCAAAACAGATTTCAGGAGTGGGTTCTGGAATCCCATTGGGGAAAGACTGGCTATTGGCCCCTTAAGAGAAAGGGAGTGGTCAGTAAAATGAATGCTCGCGTCCAAGGCCTGGAGATCATCCTTTTTCACCATCCTGTCTGCTGCTTCCATTTTGCCACAGCTCTGTGACTTTTTGCAGTGTGTTTTTATTTTCTTTTAGATGCTGCAGTTCTCAGCTATGTGCCCGATGCAGCCTGCATCCTCTAGTGATTTTTGCCACAGCTACTGTTTTTTGCCCCCATTAGGCCTGCGATGCCCAGGGAACATTTTTGGCTAGCATCCTGAGATCCCCACCCCTCCATCAGAGACCTGGGGCCCAATGCCATGCCTGCAGCTTCTTTCTTTTTTTCCTTCCTGCCAATGCACTCTGCAGCCACTTTGGTCAGTGGCCTGGGCCCAACAAGTGCAGAACATGGTGGGGTGACACTGGCCATGTATCTGGGGGCCCTATTTGTTGGTCAGCTTGTACTGCAGATCCTGAAACAGCCCTTACACTGTATTTGGTTGGCCAACTGCTTGACAGCCCGCCTTTGTCCGAGTGCTCCTCTCATAGGAATCTAGGTCATGGCCTCTCTTTTGTCCTTGTGCTCCTCCATTCTTCTGCGGGCCCAGCCTTCCATTACAGTGGTTGTCTGAAGGACTTGAGGGACTTCAGCTGCAGCTCCTGAGACAGCTCACAGGCTGTTTTCAGTCACTTCTAGTTGCCTGATAGCTCCATTAGCAGGGGTCTGAGGCACAGGCCTTCTCTATAGGGGTACCTGGGGCCCTCAAGTGCCTCTGTCACAGATGGTAAGGGGATTAAGTGCTCCTCCTTTGACGTTTTGCTCCTCTGTTCCTCAGGGAGCCCCAATTTATCCCCATAGGGAGTTGGTTGGGATAGTGTAGAGAAATTTCTTTTTCTTTTTCCAGAAAGTAAGTCTGAGGAGGACAGGATGATTCCACTAGTGGAAGGTTAGGATCTCTGTGACCTTCCTATGCCCTTTCAAGATGCTACTACTACTGAGCACTTGTACAGCGCTACAAGTTGTACGCAGCTCTGCACAGACATGCAAGAGATAGTCCCTGCTCATCAGAGCTTACAATCTAGTCAAGATAGACAACACAGAAGGTGTAGACAGGGATAAAACAAGGGGGAAAGGTAAAGAAACAAGAAGATCAGGTGAGTCAGGATCCAAAAGCAGCAGCAAAGAGGTGAGTTTTCAGCCTGGATTTGAAAAGAGTCAGAGAAGGTGCCTGGCGTACAGACACAGGTAGTTTGTTCCAGGTGAAAGGTGCAGCAAGCAGGGGCGGCCCAAGGGGGGCGTGGGGCCATGTGTGGAGACTCGGTTTTGGGCCTCAATTGCATACATATTTGCATAATGTTAACATGCGCTAACTTTTAGTAAACATGCCTCTTAATGAGTATCTAGATAAAGAAAGATTACCAAATTTCTACATTGCTATACTCCAGTGCCAACTGCCAGGCACATTAGGAACTACTACAAACACTGCCCATTTACAACCCATAGCAACCCACCATATCATAACAGTACTACCAGGACTCATAAAGCACCATACTCTACCTATCAAAAGGCAACACTGCAAATATTAAACAAATACATCTCAGAGAATACCAATACATCTCCTACTGGGGAAAGAGAACAAGTGGCAATGTCAAATAGGAATTACGTAAACAGAATAGCTCAGCTCGATTACACATGCAGAACATAGGCCATCACCAAACAAAGAACAAGGGATCACAATTTAGAAATAGGAAGACAGTAATTAAACTGGGAACACCAAAAGCCAAACTTGGAATGTACAACACTGCAGAAATAAAACTATAAATTAATTTCCACTTGTACTAAACAAAATGCAGACGTTAAAGATGCACATTTCATAGAGCTGACATATTTCAGTTAAGAAATTCAAAAGAAAAAAGTATTTTTCTGTCTTTTGTTGTTTGTGCATTTTATTTTTCAGTTGCAATTGCTCCAGTCACTTTCTTTTGGAGAAGGAGAGAGAGGAGTCAAAGACAACCCCAAGACTGCGAGCCGAGAAAACAGGAAGGAGTAGTAGAGATTTATTCACACAGACTGAGAAAGGAGGAAGAGGAGAGAAGGTTTTAGGGGGAAAGAAGATGTAAATCCTGCTCTCTAGTTAGTTGGCAGGCCCTCTCTTGAAGAGTATCTGGTCTTCTGCTGCATTCATTCCTCTACCTGATTTTATGCAGCAGCTCCTAGTCTCTCAGGGAGAAAACTCCCGAGCCTTGCCCTAGCGGCCCTGTAGTCTTGTCTCAACTATACCCTTGGCCCACAGCAGTAACAAAGGACAAACCATTCCAGTGGAAGGGAGTTTCATGATAGGTGGGCAGAAGCCCTCCTTAAGAATGCCTAAAAGCCTTTTGCCTTAAGCCCTCAGGCAGCCTTGTGTGCAGGCCTGGTGGCCAGAGCCTTCTTGTGCTAGGTCCAGCAGCTGCCAAATAGCCCAGAGACAGTGAGACTAGAGTCTGGAGCTGTGTATGTAGCTGATGCCCTGTATGACTTTGATCAGCATCTCCGCTAAGTCCAGGGCAGTGGTAGTAGTGGCTAGACGGTGATTTTAGTTCCACGGTTGTTTGACTGATGCTGCCTCTAAGCTATGACTGAGCAAGCTCCCTTTTTAGGGGCAAGTTGCTCATTGGGGCTCCTGGAAGATAAGCCCAAGGGTGCTCAAAGTTCCTCATATGTGGCCTTGCATTTAGCATGGCGATGCCCTCGGACTACTACTCAAGTGGGCAGCAATAGAAGACGTTCTACAGTTACTCCTATAGTTTCAGGGTATTCTACTTATGCTCTGTTCAGAGCAGGGCCAGGGGCACTAGTCCATCTATTTCTTGTGCCCAAGAACGGAGTATTTTATCCAGTCTTGTTGGCCTGAAGGGGGCAAAGACAAGCTCAGAATCGCATATTTCCAGATGGAGACCATCAGGTTTGTCATTGCACCAATCTGGCAGGGGATATTGCTTACTTCCCTGGATCTCATCAAAGCATACTACCCTATTCCCATCCAGGAGCAACACCAGCAATTTCCTTACTTCTGTGTCCTGGGTCACCATTTTCAGATTCAGACTCTGCCCTTTGGCTTGGCTCATTGCTCCTCATACCATCTCAAAAATCATGGTAGTGATGGTGACTTTTCTGCACTGGCAGGGGATTTGTGTTATCCTGTACCTGGATGGCTGGCTGATTTGGTGGGAATTCCTGAAGAAGTCCAGGGATATAATAGCTCTAGTGATTTGCTGCCTGAAAGGGGTGGCATTTGTGATCCACTTTCACAAGAGCAGCCTGATCCCCTCACAAGACTTAGAGTACCTCTGTGCTAGGTTCAGCACTTTCCTGGATCAAGTTTTCCTCTTGCCAGAGCCCACTCTAGGCATTTTGTGTTGTCAGCTTCCTGGGCTAGGGACTACCTTCAATTCCTAGGGTCCAGCATGTCAATCTAGGAATTGGACCCTTGGTCCCCCTTCAGAGTCACCTGCTGTCTCTGTAGTCTCCCTGTTCCCTGCAGTGCAACTAGACCCTTCCTCTCTCCAGGGAGATCGATGATCAGTTAATGTGGTGGTTGCAGTCTTGCCATCTGTTGTTCAGAGTGCCTCTGGATGCACTGGATTGTGTGATAGTTGTCACAGATGCCAGCCTAAAAGTCTGGGAAGCCCACTGTTTGGGTCAGCTTGCTCATGGACTCTGGTCCCATCAGGATGCCTCCTGATTAATTGACTGAATTCAGTCACTCCTGGTGGTGAAGCAGTCTGTCTTCTTGGACACTGTCACAGTATGTCCAATGGGCTTCCAGTATGCCCATTAGACCCTCAAGGTGGCTTCCTGGTAGCTATTGTGTCTGCCAGGTGGGTGTCAAATCTGCAGGCCTTGTCCTGCATGGAATCATTTGGGTCATATCGATGGCTTTGTCTCCTTGTGGACTGCCATTCTTCCTCCCAAATGTGCTACTTCTTGTCACCTTAACCATACTATCATCTTCCCCTCTTCTCTGAGGAAGATCTTTGGTTGGACCCCTCTCTACATCTGGTAGATGGGAGGAGGGTGTTGCTCAAATAGCCATAGGTTACTAACCCCTTCATTCACTCAGACCATCTTTTTGTCCTCTTCAGTGGTCTGAGGAAAGGAAAGGCATAGGAGAGGCTGCACCAAGCCCTCTATTTCCCAATGGATTGAGGAGCCTATTGGTTCAGCATAACTTTTGGCTGGATAATGTGTACCAGAGGGAGTCGGAGCTCACTTCACTAGGGCACAGACCCTCTTCTCAGGCGGAGTCCATTTCTGTGTCTCTGGAGGATTTCTGCAAGGCATCTCTGAACTCCTTTTGTGAAGCACTACCATATGCATGTGGGAGTCGGTGCAGATGGCATTTTTGGCAGGGCAGTTCTGTCTAGAGTGTCATCTTACTCCCATCCTTAGTCCTGATTGCTTGAATACATCCCACTCATCTGGACTGGTCTAGCAAGATAAGGAATGAAAAATTTTACATACCTGATAATTTTCTTTCCTTGCTTCATGCTATAGAAGTCCAGAACTTGCCATGGAAGACTTCTACTACTGGGAGCCCTGTTGTCTCTTGATTGCCTTATCAATCTGTCTGATGCAAAATTATTTATGATAAGAGAGCCAAATACTTGTTCCAAAATTTTGTTGCACTTTATGGTTCAGCTTTTTCTGAGTCTTTTCTGAGCTTTTCAGTTTTCTTTACTACTTGAGAAGTTTCACACTGGCTTCCCTCAGTGCTGCACCAATAGATATACCAAGTGATGACATCACTGAAAATTGCTCAAGTCTGCCTCTACCTGCTGGCAAAGCAGCATAACACACTCTTCTGAAGTAGAGTAGCAGGATTCCAGGATAGGAAATTATCAGATATGTAAACATTTCCATATCTACCCTCAAAAATTTTAATGTAGCAGAACTAAACAACTTATTTTTTAGTGAAAAAGATGATCTAGAACATGAAATTATTATCAAGGGAACTGATTTAGGAGGAGTATCAGAAAATAATTTGGCAAACAGGGCAGTGGACACATGAAATGGCCTCCTAGTGGACAGAAAATAATAACAAAATTTAAGAAAGTTCTGGCTAGGCAATTGTAAAGAAATGAGGAGGACATCTTTTTATTTTATTTTATTTTTATGTTTTTATATACCGCCCCTTCCAGAGATCAAGTGTAGTTTACAATTAACAAGCCAATTACATTAAACTTATAACTTGAACTTAGAATAGCGATGTTACACTGAAATGATTTGTGGAGTTTATACAGGTAGAATCGTGCTTTGTTTACATAAAACAAATATAACAATCAACATATTTACAAGAGTTGGATATACAAGATCTTAGAACCAAATAGTTAGTTTAGGTAGTGGGATATTAGTAAATAATGTTGATTGGGTGGGTTCAGGGGAGAGCTTCTTAAATGCGTATTGTTATGTTGGGAATATTTTGTTCCCATCGGCCGAGTTACCAAAATATTCTATGAATAGATATGTTTTAATTTCCTTTCGGAAATCTTTAAGATCATTGATGGCTCTTAGCTTATATGGCAGGGTATTTCAGAGTATAGATGAGAAATAAGTGAATGCTCTGTTGCTCGTCGAGCGGTTTGTTTTGCGGTAATTAGAAGGAACTGCCAAGGTATTTTTATTACATGCTCTTTTAGCTCTCTAATTAGATGGTATGCTAATCAGTGAGGATAGAAATGAGGGGGCTATTTCCATAATAAGTTTAAATGTAATCATGAGTATTTTATATTTTATACAACTCAATATAGGTAACCAGTGTAGGTTATAAAGCATTGGTGTGATGTGTTCTGTGCTATTTATCTTAAAAATAATACGAGCCGTGACATTTTGGGCAATTTGGAGGTGATCAAGGGTCTGCTTAGGTAGACCTTGTAAAATACTATTTGAGAAGTCAAAATGAGGAATGATCATAGCCTGGAGTACAGAACGTAAATCATGGTTGGCCAGAAATGGTCTGAGATGTTGAAGCATTCGCAATTTATAGAAGATGGTTCTAGTAATTAGCTTTATATGAGTAGTCATAGTAAGAGTCTGATCCAAGGTAACCCCTAGGTATTTCACTTCATTTTTTAAATTCTAGCTCAACATCCTTAAGTTGTAGTTTTGATGGAGGGGTAAAGTTTTGGTTCCTTGTTATGAATAGGACCTCAGCTTTTTTTTATAATTTATGTCAAGGTTATGTAGCTTTAGCCAATTTATTACATCAATGAAATACTTTGTGAGTTGATGATAACTGGGATTCATAATGTCTATTGATAGATAGAACATTATATCATCAGCATAGATGTGATAGCCTATTTTAAACTTTTTGAAGTTGTTACAAATAGGTTGTAAGAATACATTAAATAGTAATGCTGAAAGGGCAGATCCTTGAGAGATACCCTTCTCTTGTTTATATGATTGGGATGTCTGCTGACTTATCCGTACTTGTTGTATACGATCAGAGAGATAGGATTGGAACCACTTAAATACATTGCCGTTTATACCTATCTGGTGGAGTCTTGTCAGGAGAATGCTGTGGCTGATATTATCAAAAGCAGAGGCAATATCTAGAAATACAAGTACTGAGTCTTGAACCCTCGAATAAGGTTATCAAAGAGAGCCAATAGAAGAGTTTCTACACCATGGTATGTTCTAAAACCATATTGTTGTTCATCTAAAGGGGAATTTTGGTCAATAAATTCTTGGAATTGGATCTGAATGATTTTTTCAATAACTTTAGCCATGAACGGGAGACTGGATATCGGCCTATATGAATTAGGCCAATATCCAGTCTCCAGTTCATGTATCAACTGCAGTCTGAGGCACTTCATCAGGAATAAAATGGAACATTGTATGGTCCAATGGTGCTTATGTATGTTTCCACATTACAAAGAAGCAGGATAAAACCTTACAATTGAGTTTCCCATTTTATCTTAGAAAAACAATTTTTTCCACTTTCTATTGTATGTACAGTATGTTCTGTTAATTCAGTTCCACATTGCTTTGAATAAATGAACATGCATCAGATATATTAACATCCTTTGGTCTAATTGTTGGGTTAAGTGCATACAGTATGTCATTCATCCTGGAACCCCAATCTGATTGTGACTGAATAACCCTGAAATAGAGTCAGGAAACAAGTGAATGGATATTTAAGGAAATCCTTCTGACTTTGTTACTTAAAATGGATTGCTCTTTAATCAGCTTGCGCTGGAAAATGGAACCCTACAACCACCTAGTTAATTTTGTTGGTGCTACTCATTACCTCATATTGAATGTTCCTTAAAATATCCAGGTCTATTGCCTTTGTGGGCTCCTCTGAGACAATAAAAAAAATGTTTTATAGTTCTTTCAGTATGTCTATTTTCTAATAGAGGTGGGTGACTGAGTTGACTTGCTAGCCTGATAAGTTTTCTTGTCTATTTTTCAATACCTCATTTTTAATGCCCAGTGTTCGAGGACTGGATTATTATATGCAGATATGCTAGGCAAATATGCCATGGCTGCCATTGCCCATTCACTAATTGAATGCTTATTATGGATACTTGAAATGATAGGATATTTCTGCAGATTATCAGGTTCATAATGCTCTTCTTTTGCAGGCTCTATGAAATTTTCATATATGCAGAGGTAATGATTACAAAGTTGAATTGAACTAAAAATCAGTTTAGTTCAATTATCAAAACAAACCTCCAGACCCATAATTTAGTGAAATGTGCATAATCAGCTGTTTTAAAACAGACATTTATGTTTTCTAAATGAAAAGAATTAAAGGAATACAGTTTGAGAAGTATACAAACAGTGGTTAATATGCTGTTACTCCAAAAGACATATTACAACTTATTATCTTTCTTTATGGCTTATGTTGTTAGTGTTTAATCAGGCATGTGAAAGTATTCAGGTGTTAAAAAACCCCATTATATTAGCTGGGAAAATTGCACTGTTATTTATTGAGCTGTTTGTGACTTACTGTTCTGGATTCTTTGAGCTTCTCTCTTTCTTCGAGCCTCTCCATACTCTGTATAATTTTCCTTTTCTTCTCTTTTGTCTTTTAAGTGGAACAGAAAAGAATATCTGTGCCAACATAAGATGAAGTTCTGATATTCGTGTATGTTCATTCACTGGAGAGAGGCTTCCAGTGAAGAGTAAATAGATTTGAAATGCATTACAGCAAAGACTGAAATAAAATTGGCAAGGAAACTATAATAACTAAAGAACCAGAATAGTTTAAATTGGAAGTTTTTATTCAGAAATCAACTTGATATGTACCAGCAAATCCTCTTGTGTTTGCCTTATTCTTTTTAAAAAGGTAATTTTGCTTGCTAAATGAGACTAAAATAGAATGGTAGCATTTTATTGAAGGGAAACAAATATTTATGTGGCATTACTACAATATGAGCTACTTGGCCTGTTACTAAAGAGGCGCACATTCACTGTGGGCCTTCATGTGGATAGGAAGTCTGTACGAAGTTCTATGCATATTCAGCAACTGTATCCATATAAGTGCCGCTGTTGAATATACATGTATAATTTTATATGGATACCTTTCTGTCTAAAGTTACCATATACAATACTGTATGTGCTGCAGCACTTGGTATAGTTTGTGGTGATATTCAGCCACTAGCCATTGAAGCTACCCATAAAGATTTTGATCTATCCCAAATTAAAATGGCTAATTTTGGCTATATCGCAATTTATATGGTCAAATATTAGCAGTACTATAGTGGGTGGGGAGCGGGGAATATTTAAAAAAAAAAGGACCCATGTCATCAAAATCCACTGCTGGCTGCTTAAGTCCTTTTAAATATCTGAACCCCTATTGCAGAGGTTCCCAACCCAGCCCTTGGGCCACACCTAGGCCCGTTGAGTTTTCAGGATTCCCACAATGAATATGCATGAGATAGATTTGCATGCAATGAAGGAAATACATGCAAATCTATCTTGTGCATATTCATTGTGGGAATCTTGAAAACCTGTCTAGCCTAGGTGTGCTCCGAGGACTAGGTTGAGAACCTCTGCTGTATTGATTGGCAGAACCATGGCAATTTTGTCCCTTTTAAATTAGGCCTTTAAATGACTTGCAAAATAGACAGTACATACTTAATATGATGGCAGGTAGCTAACAAGTTCCTCTTTGTTTTCCATCTTTATTTATTTAAATATTGTTTATAACCCACTTATGATACTTATTCTAAATGGGAGAACAGATTAACATCAGACAATAGCAAATTTACAAACATAAAACACAATGGGTTGGATTTTCAGCAGTAATGACAACGATGAGGATTTAAATACCGGCACCAGCCGAATATACCTAAAGAGGGTAATTTTATAAGGGCGTGTCTTGTCAAGTTCTTTTTAAGGTGCCAATTTACTTGTCTTTATAATATACTAGCATAAATGACCTAACCCACTCTTATATTGCAGGTGCGGACATTTACACCAGCCCTGTAGTATTTTATAATCTATGCGTGTATTTGTGTGCGTCGCTCCTGCTTCACCCAAACTCTACCCGTGTTCTTTGCTGGCGAGTATTCACATCTCGATGCCAAAGCACGTACTTCTACGCTGGTTGGTATTTTATGACATTTACACGAGTATGTGGCCACATTCTTGCCAGAATGACTCTATAATGACCACAGCAAACATCTAAAACAACCCAGAAGAGATCAGTGCTCACAATCCAATGTGAAAAATGCTTTTCTGTATCTAAATTTCAATCAGTCGACAGAGAAGGAAAAAGACCTCAGCGAACTTAGTAGGCTAAAGCTCTAAACTGGGTCGCTGTCCATGTTGTTCAGGGCTGCTATTGAGCAGGCCTAAAATTAAAAATATAGGGCCCAATCTTTGAAGGCGTTTACATGGGTAGTGCCTTTGAAAATTCCCTGGTTTGTTCCTGACGTGCCCCGATGCTATATGGTTAGCATTTTGTGCCTTAAAGATAGGTGAAGGAAACTCTCGCCTATCTGTAAGGAGCCAGAGCTAACCGTGTAGCACTGAAAATCGATGCTAAATATTTCTCTGTCTCCAACAGATGGTGGATGGGTTCTTTCAGCTCTGATAAAATTTGAACGAATGAGGATTGATTGAGAGGAAAGATATTGAATTTACTCATAAAAGACCACCTGCAGGTGACTCTCTCATTTGAGCGTGACATGGTAGGCTTCACTAGACTGTGGTCTTTTTGGTAGCCATAGGATGAGGGAAAATTGGTTTGGCTCCATGTTCTTATTCTGTTTAGGGTCTGTTGAGCAGCAAGAAAATTGGAAGGATTGGATATAAGCTGCCTCACAAACCCTCAACACCCCCTCCCTCCTCCTTCCTTCTTCCCCTGCCCCTTGCTTTCCCCCAAAGACTAAAGAATGCTCAGAGATATGTGACTACAAGCCTGTTTAGGAAAAAAAAAGAAAAACAGCGTCAGGGGAGTGCCACTGAGCCTTGCACAGTTTGCTCTACCTGGAGCTCTCAGGGGGTGACTACCAAGACTGTGTCCCCTGTGGCTGGGGGGTCATTCTCAAGGAGAGTAGCTCCCGGATTCCAAATTGTCTTCCCTGGAATTGTTTTCCTTCTACAGCAAGCCTGGTCCTTTTTTGCATGAAAACTCAGACCCTGCAGTTTCTGGCTTCCCTTGAGCTCAATCAGAAGAGGGCCAAGCAAAGTGTAGAAGCCCGGATCAAAATGTAGAAAGACTAGGGGACATACAATGAAACTACAATGTAACCCATTTAAGAGTAATAAGAAAAAATATTTTTTCATTCAAAGCGTAATCAAACTCTGGACTTCGTTACCAAAGGATGTAGTAAAAGCTGTTAGTGTAGCTGGGTTTAAAAAAGGTTTGACCAAGTTCCTGGAGGAAAGGTCCATAAACCATTATTAAAGAGGGTCCAGGAAATCCAGTGCTTACCCTGGGACAAGCACTGTGGAAACTGTCTACCTTTTTGGGAATCTGACAGGTACTTGTGACCATGATTGGCCACTATTGGAAACAGGATACTTGGCTTGATGGACCTTTGTCTGACACAGTATAGCATTTCTAATATTCTTATGTCCCCTTCTAAGCAACCTAGGTTAAGGTTACATTCTGGAGATGTAGATCATTTGTGGTCTGTCCGAGGCTTGGACATGAATGCTGGTTCTCAGTTGAGGAGTCTAATGAGAAAGAAGAAGTGCTGTCACCTTTAGAGGATCATATGGAGGCGGGCATTATCTGCCTTTTCTGGAAGGGAGAACTGGCGGCATTGATTGTTTGAATTTCATCCAGCTTGTATTTGGCTGCCACTCTAGTGGTGGAGCAAGGTCTGTAGGTCCATCCACTCCTAAAGGGTGTGTGGAAGTCTGCAACAGTTTGCCCGTTTCTGGAGGTTTTCATGAACATGATTTGTTCAGTATGGGATCTTCCTGATTCCCCGCTTAAGGGGTTAAAGGTGTGTAAGAGGATCTACGCTCTCCCGGAGGTGGAATGCATCACATAGTCCAGCACGCCTATGATGAATGCGCAGGTCAGGGTGGTCTTGAAGCAGACCACCTTTCTTGTGGAAGGAGGATCAGCCTTAAAGGATACTCTGGATCGAAAGGTGGCCTCTCTGCTGAAGAACCAGTTTACAGCGGCAGCAGCTATTCTTCATTTGGTGGTATATGAGGCAGGCTTGACATCTCGAGTCCACCTCCAGTGGATTCAGTCTCTTCTGCTGAATGATACTATCCCTCTTTTGGAGTCTGCTACTCCATGTATGATGTAGCCCACTTGGCAGCTAGAGATATTGCCCTGTTGGCGGTAACACAGCTTTGGATATTGCTTTGCCACTGGGCAGCGGACACGTCCTCCAAAGCCCAGCTAACTCAACTGGCCTTTAAGGGAAAGCTCCTTGGCTACTTGGAAGAGTTGGTAAAGGATTTGGCTGAGGCCAAACCTTATCACCTTCCAGAGGATAGACTGAAAGGGCCTGGGAAGCATGCAGGCCCTCTTTGGCCTGCATGCTTCCCTCTTTGGCCTTCGCCCGTCCATTGCAGGTGGCTGGACTGGCTTCTGGGGATCTCAGGACTCTGGGCATTATCGTCTTTTAAAGCCTTTCTTCTCTTCTTCTGGATTTTTGACCCATAATTAGTCCTTTCGTGGGCCTCACAAGGTCCACTTGGTTCCCTCCAGAGAGGGCTCCTTCCATTCATCACAATGAAGTTTTTTTTTTGGGGGGGGGGGGCCCATTCCCAGACACCTCCAGTTGGGGGCAGGCTTTGTCTTTTCTCTCAGGAGTGGCCCTGGATCATGAAAGATTGCTGGGTTCTAGACTCTATTCACAACAGCTATGTCCTGAAATGCAAGGAGCTGATCCCAGAGGTGTTTGTTGTTTCTCCATGTGGTTCGGCTGTCAAAAGAGCAGTTGTATGAATCACTTTGGACAAGTTGGTATGCCTGAAAGTGGTGGTGCCAGTTCCGCCCGGCTGAACAGGGCAAGGGAAGATATTCCATCTAATTCATGGTGCAAAAGAAGGATAGCGCCTTCCAGCCATTTCTTGACCTCAAAGGGGTCAATGCTCATTTTTGTGTGATTCAAGCAATGCACCAAGGCCAGTTCCTAGCATCTCTGGATTTGGCCAAAGCTTATTTTCATATCCCAATCTGGGAGAATCAGCAACATTTCTGCATTTTGCTGTGCTTGGCTTGCACTTTCAGTTCGCCACCTTTACCTTTGGCCATTCCACTGCCTCGAGAGTATTCTTTAAGTTCTTGGTGGTGATGGCTGCTGTGCTTTGGCACCAAGGTATTTTGTATACTCCCAATTCTCGATGACTAACTCAGCCAAGCCTGTTCTCTATCGGAGGCATCTTGGGTGTCAGCCCAAGTGGTGTCCTTTCTAGAAGCCTTGGCTGGGTGTTCAATTGGGGGAAGAGTCCGTTGGAGCCTTTCCAATTCCTGGAATTTCTAGGGGCCCAGTTTGATACTCGAGTGGGCAGAATCTTCCTACCAGAGGAGAGAGTGCAGAAATTGTTGGAATGATGTGGTGTTCTGTCCTCAACAGGCTGCAACTTTTCGGTGATGGCGGTGGCAATCGAAATGGTGCTATGGGTGCATGTCCAAATGAGGCCACTCTAGTGGTCTTTGCTGACTCAGTGGTCCCAGAGTTCTCAGGAGTTTGAGCTCCAGTTTCTTCTCCAGCTGGGTATAAGAACTGGCATGAAGTGGTGGCAACAGCCATGTCTTCTGAAGAGCATGCCGCTGGACGATCACTTGTGGATTCCTCCGATGACGGACACAGTCTTTTGGGCTGGGGAGCCCATTGTCAAGTCTGAATGGCTTAGGGCTGTTGGAGCTGCAGGGAGGCAGTGTGGTCCACCAACCCTTTCTTTATATTTATTGCAATGCTTAATATACCTCCCAAGCAAAGCATCAGGTAGATGTACAATCAATATGGCTGCAAGTATTAGTAAAAAGAGAAAGGAATGCCATTGATTAGACAGGAAAGCGATAGGTGGAGAGACAGACCTAAAATGAAGGGATAGGTGTGCCAGACACACATGGAAAGGGAGGGGGATAGGGGAACATTTAGGGGGAGGAGAGAAGCTTAGGAGAAAGGAAGGTCAAATGTGAGGTGGGTCTTGAGCATTGCCTTGAACCGAGGGAATGACACCTCGGTGTGGAGGGCATGAGGTAGTGAGTTCCAGAGCATGGAGCTCAGGAAAAAGAATGCGGAATGGCGGGTAAGTTCAAGGCCGGCCTGAGCAGGGGAGGGGAGGAAAAGACGGTTTCCATGAGCAGACCTGAGGGGGCGAGGGGAGGGCTGATGATGAATGAGGTCTGTGAGGTATTGGGGGTTATCAGTGTTCCATACTTTGTGGATGATTGTGAGCATCATGTGTGTGACTCGAGATGTGATCGGGAGCCAGTGAAGCTTCAAGAGGAGGTGGATGATGTGGTCGGACAGAGAGGAGTGGGTAAGAAGATGGGCTGCGGTGTTTTGAATAAGTTGAAGGCGACGGAGTTGGTATTAGGGAGGCCTGATAGAACGACGTTACAGTATTCTAATCTGGAGATGAAGAGTGATAGTATGAGGGTGATAAGGGAAGATGGGGAGAGAAAAGTACGAACAGGGCGTATTTGACATAGTGAAATGAACGAGCGGCGTACGAGCAGGGAGATATGTGGGTGGAAGATGAGTGATGAGTCCGATGTGATACCGAAGTACTGAACAGTTGACATGAGAAGTACTGGAGTAGCCTTCTTGAAGCAAGGGCATTTCCAGCCCTTGGTCAAGGGCAGAGCGGTTCTCAGACAATGCCATGGCATTAGCATATGTTAGTTGTCAAGGCGGCATGACGAGTGCTGAAGTGGTCCTAGCGATGACTCTCTTGGTCAACTGGGCAGAAAAGAACCTTCTAGTTCTGTCAGCTCAGCACATTGCTGAGATGGGTAGTGTGGAGACGGACCTCTTCAGTCATCACTCTCTCGATCCCAGAGAGTGCGAGTTAAGAAAGGAGACATTTTAGAAGATTCTCCACCATTGGGGCTGCCTCAAGATGGATTTGATGGTGACCCAGTCCAATGCCAAAGCATGCCATTTCTTCAGTCATAACACAGAAGCAGGGCCCAAGGGCTTTGATGCCCTGGTTCAGTCCATGCCAAGGCAGTGCCTGCTGTATGTGTTTCCTCCATGGCTATTGGTGGGATGTGTGTTTCGGTGCATAGAGCGCCATCCAGACTGGATTGTTCTAGTAGCACAGGATTGACTGAGGAGAGTGTGGTTCAGAGACCTGATGTGGCTCCTGCAGGAACCTCCTCTTTGTATGACCCCGGTTCAGGGCCTGTTGTGCCAGGGGCTGATTGTCTTGGACGACCCAGCTCCCTTCTCGCTTACAGCTTGGCTCTTGAAGGGAGCCAGCTGATGTGAAAAGGCTATTTTCTGGCAGTAGTTTCCATTTTTCTCTAGGCCCAGAGAGGTTCCACTAGCCTGGCATAGTGTGGGTCTGGTGCCTCTATGAATGTTGGTGCAGCACATGGAAGCTTGTTCCTGAGCTGGCAAAGGTACCAGCTCCGTTGGCCTTTCTGCAAGATGGTCTGGAGAAGGTCTTTTCCCTTAGTTCCCTGGAAATCCAGGTGGCAGCTTTGTCCTGTGTCAGAGATCTGGTGGCTGGAAAGTCTTTAGCCTTGTACCCAGATGTTTCATGTTTTCTTCAAGGGGTTCGGCATCTAAATCCTACCATCCAGTCTTGGGTTCTCTGTCTGGTGCTAAGGGCCCTGATGTCTGAACCCTTTGCATCTTTGAAGCATGTGACTCTGAAGGATTTGACTCTATAGGCTGTTTTCTTAGTCACAATTTGTTCTGCAAGGCGTATTTCAGAGCTGCAGGCTCTATCCTTTCTGGATCCATATCTATCTTTCTCAGAGAAGGCCGTTTCCATTTGACCTATGTCTTCTTTTTCCCAAGGTGATATCTCCCATTCATTTGAAACAAGTGGTTTGTCTGACCTCATTTTCTAAGGAACAATGTTGAGGAAAGCTAAGTATTTTTGCCTTGTGGATGTCTGGATTGGGGGTGCTTCTTCAGTACATGGGGGTTACGAATTCCTTTTGTAAGTTGGACTATCCTTTTATGCCACACAAGAGTGACATAGCCACAAGGTCTACATTGGGGTGCTGAATCAAGGAGGCCATTGCCTCAGTGTATTTGTTATGGAACCGTTTGGTTTCAGATGGTTTGCGTGCACATTCTACTCAGGCACAAGCATCCTCGTGGGCGGAACATAGCTCAGTAGCCCCCCTTTGTCATGCAGCAATATGGGCATCTCTCTCCACTTTTGTCAAGCATTACCACTTGGATGTCCACGTTTGGGTGGACATGGCCTTTGGCTCAATGGTTCTACGAGCTGCTGTGACTTCTCCCCACCCAGTGTAGGCATAGCTTTGGTATCTCCCACTTCTCTGGACTGGTCTAGCAGGACGATATGGAAGGTGCATTTTACTTACCACCAGATGATGTCCTGTTGAGTCCTGCTCGACCAGTCCAGGATCCTCCCCTTGGAACTGTGTTGGTCTGCTATGATGTGGCGGTGCCTTTTTGTCCACTATAATCTGCATAGTTGGCTCTGTGGGCTCATAACCTACTGACAAGCCTTCTGTTTAAGCTCTTCTTGTACATACAGTAGTTTCTGTGCTATTTTGTTAAACATTATTACCCTCGCTTGTAAAGCACTACAAGATGTACACAGCTCTGTACATATAGATGTAAGACACGGTCCATGATCATCAGAGCATGCAATCTAATCAAGACAGAACACATGGAACCCGATTCCAGTGGGGGCATGTCTGGGCCCATTAGGACTCAATTCTGCATGGCGGGAGCCAGATGTTCCCGCGGGTGCAGGATCGGGACCTGGGAGACAGCCCAGCATGTCCCTGCATCACCGCAGGGATGTCCTCCCTACCGCACAACCTGCCCAATGCCTTGGAGCCCACTTTTTCCTGCCACCTGACCCTAACAGGGGCAGACGGGGCCCATATAGGGCAGCGGCTACTCACCCTGTTTGCCACTGATGCTGCTGCGGGGCTGGCCTCTGAGGTGGAATAAGCTGGCCATCCCTCTGGTGATCCCTGGACATACAGGGCCATGACTGGAATCAGTCCTGTATGTCCGGGGGTCACCACACCCACACTCCACCCACTCTCTGCCCCATGCCGCCCCCATCTCCTGCAGCATGCACAGCAGCTCTGGGCATGCAGGGGAGCCCAGAGGTGGCATACGGTTCAGGCGGTTAGTGGGGCTGGACATCCTGTCAGGATGTACAGCCCCACTAGTTGCCTTACAGAATCAGGCCCATTGTGAAACTGGGGACTAGAGTATGGAAAGATACATGTAAATAGTGGAAAAGAGAGTAAGGAGTAAGGAGCATCAGGATCCAAAAGCAGCTTCAAAGAGGTGGGTTTTTAGCCTGGATTTGAATAGTGCTAGAGAAAGGGCCCGGAGCACAGACTCAGGTAGTTTGTTCCAGGCATATGGAGCAGCAAGATGGAATAAATGAAATCTAGAGTTGGCAGTGGCAGAGAAGGGCACAGATAAAATGGATTATGAAAAAGATCAAGTATATACTTGGCATCAATCTTATCCAATTGAATCCTTTGATAACAAAGCAGAACATGGGTGACTTTTGAATCGTCGCTGGAGGACACCGATAGTGATTCTAATAGTAGTTTATCTACTAAAACTTCAGAATCAGTATATAATAAAAGATCTGGTCCATTATCACAGGATTTTCAGAGGGGCTGCCCTTGGGGACGCCGGCCATTTCGATACAACCAGGAGAACAGCTGCAGGGGGCCGTCCACCCGCTCCTTTACGAAACAGCAGTCATCAATTTATCAATGAAAGGACTGACTGAAGCCCAAAGGATGGTTCTGGATTTCGGTTTGTCCTTTGTCCCGTCAGTATATTATGATCCTTTTGAGATGAGACGAGCGTTATATCGCTTCTTTAGAAAGTTACAGATTGTAAAAAAATTTTCTAAGGAAGGGACAACTATTGGATTGGATGATTCCATTAAATCTCGCCCCTCTAAGTGGCTACCACCTGGCGAGACAGATCCTAATATAACAGCTTTTCAGCATTTAGTATTACAGGATTTGACAAGGTTCTTCACAAAAAGTAATTCAATATATCCTCTCAACAGCGTTCGGCCTTACAGCAGTTGAAATCAATGCCGGAGATAATTATATGCCGAGCAGATACGGGAGGAGCGATAGTTGTTCAGGATGCAAATTAATATAATACTACAGTTTATTTATTTATTTACAGTTTCTTTTATACCGCGCTATTCGTCATCAGTGCGGTTTACAATGAACATAAAAACTACACGTCTCAAATAATTGATCTGTGCTTACAATGAACAGGACAATAAACTTGGTATACATTAAACAGGTTTCATGAACAGTGAAACAGAGAACGTGAGAACTATGTACAAAGCAACTAAATGCAGCTATATGTAGAGCTACATGAATCTAGGTAAAATTTTCTTAGTGAGAGGAGGTGCAAAGTGAGATTGCGGTTCTACGGATTAAGACTGTGGAGTGCATGGGTTTAATGTGTTGGCCTGGGGTGTGGAGGTGGGTTGGTATGGGAGGGTGTCCGAAACATCGTAGTGCTGCAGGAACAGGTGATGCTTCAGTGCCTTCCTGAACTGGGAGAGGTCACTGATGGTTCTGATGCCTGATGGTAGGGCGTTCCAACATGATGGTGCAAAGTAAGAGAAGGCTCTGGATCTAGTGACTTGAGAGCATTTCGTGATTGCCTTGGGTAGTACAAGAGAGTTGGAGGCAGTCGATCTCCTTATGAATCATCTTAAAGATATGAATCATCTTAAAGTTATGAATCATCTTAAAGATACTTGCTATTATCAATTATTACTGAGGATCCTACAATGGATTTAGCCAAAGATATAAAATGTTTATTAGATGATGCAATAATTAATGGATGGATTACTAAAAAAGAATTTGATTTCTTGTATCAGAAACATCCAGTAATTCCCATTTTATATGCAAACAAATGCAATGTGTGCCTTTGAGTCAGTCCTGACTCCTGGTGACCCAGAAGCTCCTGGATTTTCTTGGCAGGGTCACTGGAAGTAGATTGCCAGGCCTTTCTTGTGATGCAATGGAGGGTTATGTGACTTGCCCAAGGCCACAAGGAGTGCTAGTGGGAATTGAACCCTGGTTGTTTGGTTACCAAGCCAGTGCTCTAGCCACTAGGCTACTCCTCCACTCCCATTTTATGTATGGTACCTAAAATACACAAATTGTTAGAAGCTCCGCCAGGACGACCAATTGTGTCTTGTCGGAATTCCATTTTGGAACCTCTATCACAGTTTTGTGATCATTTCTTACAACCATTGACCACGTCAATTAAATCATATATGGGACTCTTCTCACTTTATTTCTCAGTTACAAACAATTACATTAAAAATGGATAATATTGTTTTGGTTACTATGGATATGGCATCTTTATATACAAATATTGATCAACAGGAGGGACTGGAAATTATCTCTTCATATTCTCTAACATTACCAGTTTGTTTACCTGATCATTTTATTTTTTCATTATTAAAAATAGTTTTTATATGTATGAATCCCATATTATTTACAGATATTTTGGGTCCCAATGGGAGCCACGGTAGCACCATCAGTGGCCACTCTATACATGGTATATTATGAGGAACATTTTATATATCCTTCTCATTGGTATCAATATATTTCTCTATGGACATGCTTTTTGGATGATGTATTCTTTTTGTGGTCACTTTTTGTGGTCGGGGACTATTCCTCAATTGCATGAGTTCTTTAATTGGATCAACTCTTTAAAATCAAACATTCAGTTTGTCCCGACATTTCATCATTTTCAGATTAATTTTTTGGATCTTACAGTATACAAATATGGCAATACATTACAGACTACTTCATATAGAAAATTAGTTCAAAGGAACACACTGCTCCAGTATCGGAGTTATCATCCTGGTCCACCACGTCATGGGCTTCCTTTAGGCCAATTTTTACGGATCCGAAGATTATGCACTACAATGGATGAGTTCCACAAGCATGCACATGAACTTTCTCAACATTTATTATCATGAGGATATCCAGCCACTATAGTACAAAAAGCGTATAAGAGGGCACAATATAATCATCCAGAATGGTGGCATCAAGAACAATCGGAGGATTTAAGTAAGGATACGGCCCCTATTGTGGGGATTTTACCATACATACATCTGACCGATCAAGTTAGCTGGATCTTAAAAAATCATTGGCACATTTTGGGTGTCCATACATTTTGGGTGTCCATATATGTTTCAAATGCCCAATTATAACATGTATGGACACCCAAAATGTGCCAATGATTTTTTAAGATCCTGCTAACCTGATAGGTCAGATGAATGTATGTTGATAGCTTATCAACGTGGACGAAATATAGCTGATTATGTGGTACGCCATAAAGAGTTTAGTGATCAAACAACACTTCCCTTAATACCTAGAACCACTGGACATTATGCATGCGGAGATTGCGATTTCTGTGCCTCCACTATTTCAGGTTATGAATGGATCGATTCAGCATCTAATATCATTGATCATTGTAATTAGTTCATAAATTAGTTCTTATTGTTCGCCTATGTATCCTTGTTACTTTGTTCTTTGTAAACAGTTGAAACACACTGCCTTGAAACGTTCTATGTAAACCGTCTTGATTTGTAGAAAGACGGTATATAAAAAATGTTAAAGAAATAATAATAATAATAATAATATCACATACCGGGCTTATCATGAGACTATTTGTCTATCTTCATTTGTAGCATACATGTTAATTTGCCCATGTTCATTGAAATATACAGGACGGACATTTCGATCTAGGAAGCTACGGCTACAGGAACATCGCTCTAGATTGAACACACAAGTAATAGCAGCTCCTGCGGTACACATTGCATTACTCAGGGACATTCATTTAAGGATCTAACCTGGAGGATTATAGATCAGATCCCTTTAAATTACCGAGGGGGTGATAGACTAGTCCGATTACAATACTCGGAGCAATGCTGGATTTTCAAATTTATTTATTTGGTTTATATACCGCGCTATTTTAATTCAGTACGGTTTACAATAAACAACTTAATACATAGAACAGGTTTGCATTGAACAAGTAACAATTAACAGAGATTACAATTAGAGTGGAACAACAGTATAATTCGTA
The DNA here is from genome assembly GCA_033557465.1 of Ichthyophis bannanicus. Lineage (NCBI taxonomy): Eukaryota > Metazoa > Chordata > Amphibia > Gymnophiona > Ichthyophiidae > Ichthyophis > Ichthyophis bannanicus. The sequence goes on from CM066035.1 coordinate 636,567,871, forward strand.
ACAGCAAGAACATGGTTTTCGTGATGACCAAAGACATTAACTATTTACAGTCATCAAGGGGAGAATGGATACTGAGTTAGAAGGGGCAAGGTAATAGTTTGCACTCAAAGAAGGCATGGAAGGGTGGGCTATGTGACGTGGTCAAAGTAAAGCTGGAAAAGATATGTTTTAGTTGCTTTTCTAAAGGTGTAGAGGTCAGTGATAAGCGAAATTGGAACAGGGAGGGAGTTCCAGAGTAGAGGGGCAAATAAAGTGAAGGCTCTATGCTTAACATATTTACATCCCTGGGCCTTAATTTAGACGTGGATTGGTGGAGTCTATTATGAGGCATCTTGATTGGCCAACCTAGGATCTCATGACATCATTTTTAGCTTCCCTATATAAAGGACTGAACATTCTGCATTAGTATTCAGTCTTGCCTAATGAAGGACCGGGCGAATAAAGACGGCCTGAAACATGGCGCTATGTAGCAACACGACTTTGAGTCTCTCTTCAGTAGAAGCATTTAGATTTCTGGATTTATAGAGTGATAGGACATGACAGAGAAGTGGGCATACTGCGTTAGCAAGTTTTTCAGCAACGGCAACAAAGATCAATGGATGAACTTGAATGAAAGCTAAGTTGGTGTTTTTTCATTCATTATTGAATTAATCTCTTCTCCATATTAGCATCACATTTATTGGAGGGATTTGCGAGGTGCAATTTCCCTCGGTTGAATAAAGATACATTTTGTGAGCTGTGAGCTGATGGTTCAGCTAATAAAGGAATAAAAAGGACCATTTGCTTCAAGAGAGTATTCCCTCACGGCAAATGGTCCGACATTATTTTTACAGAAACATTATTGATTATGGGGATTTTGTAAAAGGGTTTGGTAAAGGAGTTCTTTTGGTTATAAGATTTTACCTCTTTAGTGGTATTTGTTGGGTATTAACATTTAGAACCCATAGCAAACCAGTGGTATCAAAACAGCACTACCAAGACTCTCAAAGCACAAAACCCTACCTATCAAAAAGGCAACACTGCAAATATTAAACTAATACATCTCAGAGAATATCAATACATCTTCTATTGGGGAAAGAGAACAAGTGGCACTGTCAAATAGAAACTACATGAACAGAATACCTCAGCTTGGTTACACATGCAGAACATAGACTGTCGCCAAACAAAGAACAAGGTGCCACAATTTAGAAATAGAAAGACAATAATTAAACTGGGAAACCCAAAAACCAACCTTGGAATGTACATCAACACTGGAGAAATAAAATTATAAAATAATTTCCTTTTGTACTAAACAAAAACGCAATGATGTTAGCAATGCACATTTCTCAGAGTTGACATATTCCAGTTAATAAATTCAAAATAAAAAAGTATTTTTCTACCTTTTGTTATTTGGGCATTTTATTTTTCAGTTGCAATTGCGCCAGTCACTTTCTTCTGGTTTCTTCGTGTCTTCAACAAACTCTCCATTGTCTGCTGTCCATTTGTCCTTTCTTTTCTCTTCTAGTTTTTTTCCATTCTCTCTCTACAGCTGCTTTAACATACTGACCTTCCTCTTTTCCTCTTTCATCCATTTCTTTCCTTATTCCTTTTTCAACCACTCAAATTTCACCCTTCCATCCTCAATCCCCACTTACTCTCCCAATACCTGGCCAATCCTAGATTTTTCTTTTCTCCCATACAAAATATCTTTTCCCCTCTCCATATTCACTCCCCCAGCCTCATTGCCTTCTAGTCCTCCTGCAACATCAGCTCCCTTCTAGTTCCAGCCCCACCCAGCATCCGCTCCCTTCTAGTCCCATTCTCCCATCCACCCCGCATCAGCCCATTTCCAGTCCTAGCAGCCCCCATCAGCTAATTTCCATTCCTAGCCCTCCCTTCAGTCCATTTCCATTCCTAGCCCCCCATCAGCCATTTTCAGTCCTATCCTAGACCCCCATCAGCCCATTTCCAATCCTAGCCTCCCTCATATGCCATTTCCAGTCCTATCCCAGCTTCCCATTTCTAGTCCTATCCTAGCCCCCCCCCCGATCAGCCCATTTCCATTCCTAGCTGAGTGTCAGGAAAGGTTAAAGGTCATTTCCTGTTTCCCGGTGCTCAGCGGGCTTCACGTGAACACATTGCGAGTGAAGGAGCACACTGCTCTTCACTCCAGTGCTGTGCAGAGGCGAGCCAGGGCATCTGGCATTTCCAGCTCTCTCTGAAGCTGACCCTGCAAACCCTGTGGAATGATGTTCACGTGGGATCCCCTTAAGCGCAGAGCCCTGTGCAAACAACATTCTCGCTCAATGGATGGGCCGGCTCTGCTAGGTTTTAAATACTTTTGAATAAATAAATATATAAAATAAATATCTGTATGTTCTGCTCTTTTTCTAGTTTTTGCTAGTGTTTTTAATTTGGTCCTATTACTTTAAGTGGTTCTCTTTTTGTGCCATTTGAATACAACAGTTTCAAACTTGAAAAAAAAATCCTTGAGGCAGCCAAGCTTTCAAGGCCTGTGTAGGTGGTTGGGGAGGCCCTTCTGGGGTTTCTCTGGCCTCCTGTCAAGTGAGAGGATTCCCTTACTGATTAGGGGTTTCTTTTTTGCTGTAATTTTCTTTCTCGTCAATGTTCTTTCCTTTGCTTTTTTTACTTTTTCTATTAACCAGATTTGTGCTCTGCAACCATGCCTGGTGCACAGAGGGGTGTTTTTTGCAGTTCCCATCAAGTGAGATTCATGACTGGCTCTTTTTTGCTCAGAGTATGATGGAAAATCTTCAGGATACATTTTTTTGATGATGTCAGGACCTGATGCTGATTTTACTGTCTCAGCTGCACCTCCTGCAATTTTCCTGCTGGCAGGAATGGCGGTCATCTTGGATTCCAGCATGCTGAGATAACCACAGCCTCAAACTGTGGCAGGTCCTGAATGTCCTTCGGGGCTCCAGGGCCATTTTCGCCGGATTTGAGCAGCAGCTGCTGAAACTGTCCACTGGCTCTTTTCAGTCTTTGGTAGAGCCTGGTAGCTCCCCTTCCGAGGATTTGAGGGGTCCTCTGAGGTTTCTCCCTCAGTAAGGGAGTTAAGCACACCCATTCTGTTTTGCCTGTCAGTTCCTCTGGGAGCCCAGTCTTACCCTCTATTGGATAGTGCTATGGAGAAGTTGAGACTTAGCTGTCTACAATGGGCAAGTCATGGGAGAAAGGGGAGCTTTCCCTGATGGAGGGAGAAGATCTCTCTGTGATTCACCTTTTTTCACAGGAAGGACCTTGTTACCATATTCAGGATGCCATGGAAGCCTTATGCATTGTAGATCTCAATCCGGTACAGGTTTCTCACGTGGACTCTATCCTGGTATTGACCTCCAGCCATTATTTTCCCCTTCCTGAACCCTTGCAAAAGCTTGTGTCCTCTTAGTGGGAGGCACCAGAGCTGCAACTGAAGGGCACTAAGGTCCTGGCTCAGCTGTATCCTCTGCCCCAAGGGGGATGGAACAGCTTTCAGGGTGGGCAAGGCAATGATGAAGCACACAACCATTCCATTGGAAGCTGATGCTACAGTGAAGGAGACTCACAACAGGAGAATGGAAGTCCTCCTCAAGAATGCCTTTACGACATAAGTCTTGGACACTCAGGTAGTGCTTTTGTGTTTGATCCAGTAATTAATGTACAGCTTGGAGGTTGCGAGAATGGAGTTTGGAGTCTTGGTTGTGGCAGATCCCTTGTAAGACCATGGCAGCAGCTGTGATAGCCCATGGTTATCTCCGGCTGCAGAATTGGTCTGCTGATGCCATGCCCAAGAAACTTCCTTTTAAGGTCAGGTTGCTCTTTGGGGAGGTCCTAGAAAAGCTGGTGAAGGACCTGTGAGAGGCTTGCCCACAGAGGCTTCTGGAAGATAAGCTCATAGGTTCCTCTCAAAGGGCTCACCAGGGTGTATGGGGGCATGTCAGGGCTGGAAAGATTTCTGGCACAGCCTATTCCTCCTATGGGTCTAAACCCAAGAATGATCAGTCCTTTTGTGGAGCCTTCTTGGAGAGCTCATAAGCCCCTTCAATGAGATCCAATGGGCCCCTTCTGAGGGACAGGTGGTAGGGAGTGACTGTGGTTGTTTAGCTCAGAATGGACCCACATTACATATGCCCAATGAGAACTCAAGATCTTTGAAAAGAGATATGCGCTGGTGTTAGCGGAGCCTTTTTGGGAGATCTTTGTGGAGTCTCCTTGCAGATCCCTGGTTAAGTGAATGACAATTATAAAAACTCTTCAGTGCCACCTGTAGTTGCAGGCTGTTGTGCCCATGCTCTCCCCAGAGCAAGGTCAGAGTGGTATTCCATTTACTTCATGGTACCAAAGGAAGACAAACCTTTCTTCCCATTCTGGATTTGAAGGTGTTCAATGCCGAGCTCAGAGTGGTCCATTTCCACATAGAGACTCTAGGGCAGTCATTACATTGTTTTGGCATAGGGAGTTTCTAGACTCCTTGGACCTTTTCCAAGGTATACTTCTATATTCCTGTCTGGGATCAATATAAGCAGTTTTTACGCTTATGAGTCCTGTGCTGCCATATCCTGTCCTGAACCTTGCCCTTTGGCCTTGCTATAGCCCTTTGCTATATCTCAAAACTCATGGTAGTTGTGGCAACCTTACTGCACAAGCAGGGGATCCAAATTCACCCATACCTGGACCACTGGCTAGTTTGGTCCAACTTCTGAGAGAAGTCTATGGCAGATATATCCCAGGTGCTCCAGTGGCTGGAAAGCTGTATTAAGTGATCATCTTCCCCAAGTGCAGCTTAACTCCCTCTGAGGACTTAGACCATCTGGAAGCCTGCTTCAACACTCACATAGACAGAGGGTTTCTCACCCTGGAGAGATTGGTAAAGCTCCAGATGCAGCTCAGGGGTTATTGCTCTCAGGGAGCTCCCAGGGTGTGGGACTTCCTGCAACTTCTGGAATTGAAAGCTTTGACTTTGGAGCTGGGCATATGCACCCATTGCACAGGTACATTTTGACTCACTGGTCACCTGCTCCCATTTCTTTGATCAGTGACTCCCTCTTCCCCAGAAAATCAAGGGAGAGCTAACTTGCTGGCTGCAGATTTGCCCTCTGATGGATGAAATATCTCTGGAGAGGATGGATTGAGTGATAGCACCACAGTTGCCAGCCTTTTGTGCTGGGGAGCTTATTGTCTAGGTAAGTTTGCACAGGGATGTTGATCCCCATAGAAAATCACCTGGATGAGCAACAGACTAGAGGCCACTTTACAAAGTGGCCTTCCAGTTACGAAGCAAGAGACCTGTGAAGTTGTTTTAAATAGATGTTAAAGCCAAGTGACAGATCAAAGGGGTAATTTGAAAGGCTCCCTCTATCAAACCAAGGGCTATGTGAATCACCCAGGCAATTGTTACCTTAGTAACACAGATCAGGGCACTGTGTAGCAAGCCAGCTTTTACTAAGAGTTCTTTCCCTTCCACTCACCTCAGGTATAATCTTAGCTTTATAGGTTCTTAAACCTATTGAATGGAAAGAGGTCAAATTTGCTTTTAGTTTCAACTGGTTGTCCTCATCAGGAATAGATTAATTAAGGCCCTGAAATTAACTAATCTTGATGTAAACAAAGTCCCTTAAACTTATTAGGTATAGCTGTATTAGTACAAGTATCCCTAGTGACTTTAGTTAAGTCAACAACTTAAATAGCTACAGTAAACAAAACCTTAAAACTAAGGTTTGCTTTCAGGGAATGAGTCCAATTTCTGGATGCTAGAGTAACAGACTTGGGAGACCTAAGGAAAACAGAGGTATATAGATGAGACCTACAGGGATGTAGTACTGAAGTCCCATATCCAGTCCGGAAGCCTCTCTGCTGCCATGGAGGAGAGAGGTCCCATGAAAGGAGATCACCACCTTGTTGTGGCAGGAAGTGATCCTGTAGCTAGGACCTGTCCTCCAGGTGATGTAAAACTCTCTCGCACCGAGGAGGTTTCTCCAGGGACATGTGACCATGAGAGAAGGATTAGTATAACTGTTATAGTTGGCAATTCAATCATTAGGCATGTAGGCAAGATCACCTGGTAACATGCCTGCCTGGGGTAAAGGTAGTGGACCTCACGTACCACCTAGACAAGGTTTTAGATTGTGCTGGAGAGCAGCCTGCTGTCTTGCTACATGTTGGTATCAATGACATAGGAAAGTGTGGGAGGGAGGTTCTGGAGGCCAAATTTAGGCTTTCAAGTAGGAAGCTGAAATCCAGAACTTCCAGGGTAGCAGTCTCTGAAATGCTTCTCAATCCACGTTCAGGACCCAAAAGGCAGGGTGTCTCAATGTGTAGCTGAGACGTTGCAAGGAAGAGGGTTTTGGATTTGTTAGAAACTGGGCAACATTCTGGGGAAGGGAGGGACTTTTCCAAAAGGATAGGCTCCACCTTATTCAGGATGGATTCAGGCGGCTAGCATTAATCTTTAAAAAGGAGATAGAGCAGCTTTAAAACTAGATAATAAAGGAAAGCTGACATTTGCCCAAGAGCGCATGGTTTGGAAGGATGTGTCCTTGAAGGATACTAGCAAAAAAGGGAAGTTAGGGCATCCTGACAGAGAGGTTCCAATAAAGATAAAAGCAACCTAGATGCCCTTAAGTACTGTACAGAGTAGACGGAGTTGAAAGATTCCAAGTTACCCCTATTAACTGATAACCAGATTAATATGAATGAAATACAACCTCTAAATGCCTGTATGAAAATGCTAGAAGTCTTAAAAAGAAGATGGGAGAGTTAGACTATATAGCACTAAATGAAAGGTAAGATATAATTGGCATCTCAGAGACCTGGTGGAAGGAGAACAACCAATGGGACAATGTGATACTTGCAAACAAACTATATCCAATGATAGGGTAGATCAAATTGGTGGAGGGGTTGCACTCTATGTTAGAGAGGGCATTGAGTCACATAGGATTAAAGTTTTGCAAGAAATAAAACACACTGTAGAATCTCTATGGATAGAAATTCCATGTAAAAAGGGGAAGGTGATGGCAGTGGGGGTGTATTACTGACAACCTGGCCAGATTGAACAGATGGATGAGAAATGCTAAAAGAAATCAGGGAAGCTAACAAAAGTTACAATACAATAATAATGGATGATTTCAATTATCCCAGTATCAACTGGGTCAGTGTCACAGCAGGACACGCTAAGGAGATAAAGTTACTAGAGTGAATACATGACTGCTCCCTGGAGCAGCTGGTTCACCAACTGACAAGAGGGGAAGCTATTTTGGACCTAGTCCTTAGTGGAACATAGGATCTGGTGCAACAGATAATGGTGATGGAGCCACTTGGCAACAGTAATCATAGCATGATCACATTTGATTTAATAAATGGAGGAAGTATGGCAAAGAAATCCACAGTACTACCTTTTAACTTTCAAAAAGGAGACTATGATAAAATGAGGAGCATCTGAAAGGTTAAAGATTTATATCAAGAGTGGATGCTGTCTAAAAATACTATCCTGGTAGTCCATATCAGATATATTCCATACTTTAAGAAAAGTGGAAGGAAGTCCAAAAAACTGCCAGCATGGTTTAAAGGTGAGGTCAGAGAAGCTGTTGCAGCCAAATCAGCATCTTTCAGGAAATGGAAAAAGGAGCCAAATGACAAAAACGGGAAAGAACATAAGCACTGGAAAGTTAGATGCAAGGCATTGATAAGGCAGGCAAAGAGAGAATTTTAAAAATAGCTTGCCTTGGAAGCAAAAATGCATAATAAAACCTTTTTCAAGTGCATTCATAGCAAAAAAACTGTGAGAAAGTCAGTTGGACCATCAGATGATAGAGGGGTAAAAGGAACGCTAAAGGAGGACAAGATCATAGCGGAGAGACTGAATGAATCCTTTGCTTCGGTCTTTAGTGAAGAAGATGTAGGGATGTTACCCATGCCTGAAATGGTTTTTAAGGTGATATATTGGAAGAGAAGTACTACAATGACGCATGCAAGGAAATAGAAGTAGAAACTATTAAAGGAAGAACAAGATCAGCTTTCCTAAAGTTACGAGAGTTAAAGAAAAAATTCCGGCCTCAAATTGAAATGTTACAATATGCTCAAGGATCTGTGTTGAATGATGCTGAGATGATCAAAAAAAGTGGAAAGAATATACAGAGTTTTTATATAATAAAGATCAAGAGGACCAATAGCCGTTTCAACCTGTACCTTATAATTCAGAACCATTGGTGATGAAAGAAGTTGAAGCAGCATTGAAAGCCTTATCAAAGAACAAAGCACTGGGCATTGATGGCATTCCCATTGAAGTATTACAGCAATCTGATGCAGCTGTTACCATACTCACAAGACTCTGCCTAGGAAATTTGGAAGACAACATCATGGCCAACTGACTGGAAAAGATCTGTGTTTATACCAATAGAAAAGAAAGGTGATCCTACTGACTGTGGAAATTATCACAGAATTGCTCTGATCCCACATGCCAGCAAAATTCTACTGAAGATTATACAACAGAGACTACAACCATAGCTGGAACGAGAACTACCTGAAGTGCAAGCAGGGTTCAGGAAAGGGCGAGGAACGAGAGACATCATTGCTGCTGTGAGATGGATCCTTGAAAAGACTAAAGAATATCAAAAGGATATCTATTTGTGCTTTATTGACTACAGCAAGGCTTTTGACTATGTAAACCTTGAGAAACTCTGGGCCACATTAAGAAGCATGGGCATAGCAGAACACCTGATCGTTCTCTTGCATAACCTTTACTAACCTTTACGATCAAGAAGCAACAGTTCAAACAGAACAAGGAGAAACAGAATCATTTAAAATCAGCAAAGGTGTATGACAAGACTGCATACTTTCCCCCTACCTGTTTAATTTATATGCAGAACATCAGAGAAGCAGGACTATATTAAGACAACAGAGGTGTGAAGACTGGTGGAAGATTCATGAACAATCTTCGCTACGCTGATGATAACAAATTACTGGCTGAAAGTGAAGATGATCTGAAACATTTGCTTCTCAAGATCAAGGAACATAGTCTTAAAATGGGCCTGCACCTTAATGTAAGGAAGACAAAGATCATGACAACTGGCAAAATCAATAAGTTCATCATTGATGGAGAAAAAATTGAAATAGTGGACAACTTTAACCTATTGGATCAACTATCAATAAAGAAGCAACAAGCAGTCAAGAAATTTGACAACGCATTGCTCTTGGCAGAATGGCTATGAAGGATCTAGACAAGATTCTCAAGAGCAGAGATGTCCCTCTCCATACAAATTTTTGACTTGTTCAAGCCATGACATTTTCAATAATATCATATGGATGTGATAGTTGGACAGTGAAAAAGATAGACGGGAAGAAAATTGATGCCTTTAAATTATGGTGCTGGAGACGAATGCTGTTTATACCATGGACTGCCCAAAGAACAAACTAGTCAGTATTAGATGAGATCAAGCCTAAGCTTTCTTTTGAAGCTCAAATGACAAGACTTCGACTTTCATACTTTGGACACATCATGCGATGAGAGAGATCATTAGAGAAAGACATCATGCTTGGCAAGGTAGAAGGTCAACGCAAAAGGGGAAGGCTGGCAATGAGATGGATTGATACAATAACAGCAGCTATGGGTGCCAGTCTGTCAACAATGAGCCACCTGACTGAAGACCGAACACAATTTAAGACAACTATCCGGAGGACCACCATGAGTCGACACCGACTCAATGGCACTTGACAACAACATCAACAACAACAACAACAATAACATCATATTGGAAGAATTGAAAGAAATATTGATAAACTAGGAAGATGTATTATAACTATTTGATAAACTGAAGAGTAGCAAATCATCTTTACTGGATGGTATACATCCGAGAATGTTGAAAGAACTGAAATATGAGATTGCAGACCTACTAGTAGTAATCTGTGAGCTATCATTAAAATCATTTGTACTACCTGAAGATTGGAAAATGATCAATGTAACACCAATTTTTAAAAAGGATTCCACGGGTGAGCCTGATGTCAGCAGCAAGCAAAATGGTAGACACCATTATAAAGAATAAAATTGCTGAACATGTAGATAGTCATGGTTTAATGGGAGAAAGCCAACATGGATTTAGCCAAAGATAGTCTTGTCTTACTAATCTGTTACATTTTTTTGAAGATGTGAATAAACAGGTGGGCAAAGGTGAGCCGGTCGATATAGTGCATCTGGATTTTCAGAAAGCCTTTATCAAGGTCCATCATGAGAGACTCTTGGCAAAATTAAAAAGTCACGGTATACTGTAGGAGGCAGTTTACTATTGTGGATCAGGAACTGGTTAAAATACAGAATGCAGAAAGTAGGCCTAAATGGCCAAATTTCTCAGTGGAGACAGGTGAATAGTGGAGTAACCCATGGATCTGTGCTGGGCCTGTTGCTTTTTAACATATTCATAAAAGACCTGGAAATGGGAATAATGAGTGAGGTGGTCAAATTTGTAGATGACACAAAATTATTCAAAGCTGTTTTTTTTTAAATTTTATCTTTAACAGGTTTTCCATTCCATATATGAGCAAACTACTTGTTCAGAAAATTCTTACATTTGGAGCGAATTAAACATACATCATACAGAATATAAGTAAACAATTTTTCAAAGAAGGACACAAACAATCTTCAGGAAATAAAAAACGGATGAGAGCCAGAGACAGCAGCCTAACCAATCAAACAGGTACTAAGGTAACATACTTTAAACAGAATTAAGTGAGGCTTGCTGGGCCGACACAAAAGCTGTTAACTGAATTGGATCAGTGAACACATATCTCACAGATCTATACCTAATAATACATTTACAGTGATATGTTATCTAAGTACAAATCCCCAAGCTACAATACACCATGTCGCAGCAGCAGAAATTTCCTCCTGCGCTGCTGTGTCTCATGATAAACATTAGGGTAAACCCTGACCTTACAGGAAAGAACCATCTCATCTTTATGATGGAAAAATAGCTTCATGAGCCAGTCTCAGTCTGCAGATAGGGCAAGGATCACCAGGAGAGTCGTAGGGACAGCACTAGCAGAGTCCGAGGATTCTAAACCAGCCAAAATAGCACATACGTCCATAGACGTTGCCTGAGCCTGCGACAACTCCTGGTGAAATCATCCCATAGGCAAATAATAATAAGCCTTAGACACAGGAAGAATTGCCTCTGGAGAAACCTTTAAGACCTCTACGAAATATCGTTTAAACATGTATCGAAGTAGCACTAAAGGTACTTTAGGAAAATGTATAATTCTTACATTAGACTGTCTCACTACATTTTCTAAAGTCTCTATTTTACCTTGAAGAGGGGGTTGTCCTTGATCAATAGTTCCTCAAAGCTAACAGTCTTACCCAACCGCTTTTTGTATTTTGGGGAGAGTCTTTTAAGATCATGAATGTCTTCTTCCACCTTGACAACCCGCTGGTCTAAGAAAGAAACTCTAGAGGAGAGGGAATCTATGGAAGGAGCCAAGGCTGTACCCAAGTCAGAAACTGCCTGCCAAATAGTCTCCAATGAAAAAACATCAGGACGGTTCAGTGAGAAAGCAGGCTGCAAGGAAAAAGCTGAAGACTGCCCTGACAAAGTGCCAGAAACTCGAGGTTTCCAAACCCAAAGGGGAAAAAGAAACAGTCTCTAATGTAGAGTCAGATACCGCTAAGTTCTGCTCCATTCACATCACTAAAAATGCCTTAGCCACATGTTGTTCGCTGCCTCCACCACAGCTGGGATGGCCTCCCCTCAAGGCAGCAAGTCATTGATACACTCGGTGATCAACTTGTCCGCCTGAGCCAGACCTACCTGGGATGCTGATGACTGGGTGTGGAGACCCGCTGCTCCGGGCTGAAGGAGTTGTTGGGGCCGGAGGACAGACCTGGGCTCCCTGCCTCAGGTCCCGACCTCAATGACTGCTCTGGAGTGCAATTGCTGCATATCCTGATGAAGCAAATAAGGTAAAATAGTGGAGGAGTGGCCTAGTGGTTGGGGCAAGGTACTTCAGGCAGAAGGTCGGGGGTTCAAATCCCACTAGAGGACAGCAACCTTGGGCCAGAAGGACTGGGGTTTCTAGTCCCACAGGTGCTCCTTGTGGTCTTGGGCAAGCCACTTAACCCTCCATAGCCCATGTTCCCTGTAAAATAGTTATCTCCAAGTTATAATGCCTTGTTCAATGTAAACCGCACTGATGCAGAATAGCATGGTATATAAGAGAATGTAAATAAATAAAATGGAAGGAGCGATACCAGCAGGGGAAGGGCTGGGCTGTGTGGGGACCTTTGCTCAAGACTTTCTCTTACTTTTCCCCATCGATGCTCCGTTCATCAGCACTCATCCACTCTCAAAACTCAAAACACAAGAGGATTGTGAAAAATTGTAAGAGAACCTTGATAAATTGGAAGACTGGACATCCAAATGGGAGATGAAATTTAATGTGAACAAATGTAAGGTTATGCACCTAGGAAAAAACAACCCAAACTACGGTTGTATGGTGGAAGGTTCCAGATTAGGAACCACCACCCAAGAAAAAGATTTAGGCTTCCTCATGGATAATACATTGAAACACTCCGCCTAGTGTGCACTGATGGCCAAGAAGACAAATAGAATGCTAGGAATCATAAAGGAAGGATTAGAGAATAAAACCAAGGATATTATAATGCTTCTCTATCGTTCCATGGTGCGACTGCACCTAGAATATTGTGTGCAATTCGGGTTGTCATATCTTAATAAGGATATAGCAGAATTAGAAAAGGTACAGAGAAGAGCCACCAAAATGGTAAAGGGGATGGAAGGATACCCCTATGAGGAAAGACTTAAAAGTTAGGGCTCTTCAGCTTGGAAAAGAGATGGTTGAGGGGAGATATGGTAGAGGTCTATAAATTAATGAATGGAGTAGAACGAGTAAACGAAGATAGGTTGTTTACTCCATAAAAACGTAGAAAGACTAGGGGACACACAGTGAAGCTACAATGTAACCCATTTAAGAGTAATAAGATAAAATATTTTTTCTCTCAACGTGTAATGAAACTCTGGAATTCGTTACTGGAGGATGTAGTAAAAGCTGTTAGTGTTGTTGTTGTTAAGTGCCATTGAGTTGGTGTCGATTCCTGGCGATCCTCTCGATAGTTACCTAAACTTTGTTTGGTCTTCAGCCAAGCGGCTCATTGGCCGCTGTTATTGTATCAATCCATTTCACTGCTGGTCTTCCTCTTTTCCGATGACCTTCTACCTTGCCAAACATTATGTCTTTCTCCAATGATCTCGCTCTTCGCATGATGTATCCAAAATATGAAAGTCAAAGTCTTGGCATCTGAGCTTCTAAGGAAAGCTTAGGTTTGATCTCCTCTAGTACAAAGTGGTTTACAAATTAAAAATTTATAAGAAATCAGCTTAGAAAGGGACTACAACTTAACGACAGGAAAAACAGAAGGCAGGCTAGGCAAAAAGCAGAGACAAGTGGCATAGCTTAGTCATCCCTGGTGGCCCAACCCAACCCCAAAGGTCTGTTCAAAGAGAGAGGTCTTGAGTAGGACTTTTTTTGTAGTTAGCTTCAAGGGAGAGCTGAACTGGAAGATAATTCAATAGGGATGGGTTGAGGAAAAAAAAGCTGAGTTTCTTGTGCTTCCATACTGGGTTATGGTGGGGGGAGGGGAATGAATAGTTAATTGCCATACAAAGAACACAGGCAGCATAGGGGCAAAATAATGGATCACAAGGGCAGGCAGATAAGCGGGAGCATTATTATACAAGGATTTGTCAGTTAAAGTTAGGATTTTATGGCAAATCTGGTGGGGAACTGGGAGCCAGTGGTATTGAATCATAAGTGGTGTGATGTGGTCATATTTCCTCATGTGTGAAAGGATGAGAAGGACTGTGTTTTGAATAGATTGTACATGTAATTTCTTTTTCTCGTAAGCTTGTATGCCAGCGTAAAATACATTGCAGTAGTCTGGTCGAGCAGTGACTGTGCTGAGAATAATTGAGATTTGGGCTGTGGAGTCTAGAAAAGGACACAGTGCAGGGAAGCATGAGAGAGCCTCCAAAAAGTTTTAACTACATGGCTAATCTGAGGAGAGAAGGAAAGATGCAAATCAGTAATGATGTCTAAATATTTAAAAGAGGGCTAAAGTGTGATGGAGGAGTTATATAAGAGGGGGGAGATGGTGGGAATTGTGGAATCACCAGTGATCCAGGTGGCGGTGGTCTTCTTAACATTGAGCTGGAGAGCACTGGAATGCAGCTAAGTGAAGATTTTACTAAGGAAGGGGTTTCCATGTGTTAAGTTGGGATGGTGGGAGTCTGTATATGGGATTGTGGTAGTGTGGCGTGTGGTGGGAAGGGGTTTTCTTTAGAACATGGAACAGGCAGCAGTTCAGGGAAAACAAAATCAACTTTATTCTGTCCCAGCTTGTTAAACCTCCAAACTAAAACACAGAAGAGAGAGCAGTTCACGGGACACAAAATCAGCTTTATTCTGTCTTAGCTTATTAAACCCATTGCCAGCCCCAGGGTTTCTGCCACCTTAGGCAGAAACCTTGGCCTTGCCGCCCTGCCCCTAGCTGTCACTGATTCCATCTTGGAGGGGGAGGGGGAGGTGGGCAGTGGCAGTATTTGAAAAAGCGGCTGCAAAAAGCAGCTGCTTTTGGAAATACACTGCCTGCTTCCTCCTCCTGAGACAGAATCAGCGGCAGCCGGGGTGTAGTGCAGCAGTGGAGGCAGCAGTGGCAGCTAGGGGGGAGGCGGTGTGGCTGGTCATGTATGCCGCTGCTGCCGCCCATCTGGGACAGCTGCCCTAAGTGGCCTCCTAGCTTGCCTAGTGGACAGGCCTGTTCTGGTTAAACCTCCACAAAGCTAAAGCACAGAACAAAGAGCAGGAAACAAAATTAGCTTTATTCTGCCCCAGCTTGTTAAACTTCCACATACTGTTTCTCTCGGATCTTCTTCCAGCCCCAGTTAAAATTCCTACCTCAGAACTCCTTTGCACGGCTTGCCTTGGAAAAACTGCCAGCTTTACAGGCCTCTACCCCTCCTGCAGCCTGCTGGGTTTTTAACTTCTCCCTATGAGTCATGTCCTCCCAACTCTGAACTCTGGGCTGCAGACTGTCTTAAAGGGAACTGTTGTTAATCCCTTTGGAAAAGTATGGGTAACATTCTATAGACCCCATCACAGGGATAGAGAATATCATTGGCATACATATAAAAGGATAGGTCTGTTGATTGGATGTGGGTGGCTAGGGCGCTGAGGAAGACATTGAAAAGCAGATGGGAAAGAGCTGAACCTTGTGGGACCCAACACCTCAGTAGTTGTGGTTGGGAGGTAGTATTTCTGGCAGACACTTGAAAGGAGCACTCCAAGAGAAATGAGGTGAACCAGAAAAGTGCATTTCCACAGACACTAATACTGTATTGCGCAAATGGGAGAGGGGGATGCTATAGTCCACAAGGTCAAAAGTGGCCAAAAGGTCTAGAGAAATTGTTAAGCCTATTTGACCTTGGTTGATTGCACTGCAGATCTTACTTAAAACCGAGGTGACAATGGTTTCAGTGCTATGATGTGCCCGGAAGCTAGATTGATGAGGATGTAGGGTAGAGATATGTTTTAAATGATTTCTAAGTTGGGGAAGGATAATATGTTCGGTCAGTTTTACTAGAAAAGGCAGATTTGAAATCGGGCAATAATTGGATGGGACAGTCGGATCTAGTATTGGTCCCTTTGGGATGGGACAAATCAATGCTTTTTTTCCAGTCAAGGAATTTTGCTGGAGTGAAGAATCTTTGTAATGATGAAATAGGCTATGGGAATTAAACCTAGTGATTGTTAAAGCCAAGATGAGGGTATAGGGTGTAGTGCACATGTGGTTTTCCTGATTAAGGAAACAATTTCTTCAAAGAAACACAATTAACTGAACACACAACTCCTCTTCTAACAGCCCCCAAAGACACCCCAAACAACCCACGAAAAAATGGAAATAAATTCCACCACACACACACAAACCCACTCACATACACACACAAACACACGCACACTTATACACACACACACTCACACATACATACACACACACACACCTGAATAGCGAATCATGTATTCTTGTAAATAATTTCTATAAATAGCAATGTCAGCTCGCTGACATTCCCCTGTAAATTCAGCAGTATACAAAAGTATACACCCTGTAAATAGTTCTGACAATTTACTGTTCTGTTATATGTAAAAAGTTAAGAAGTTCTTGTTCTATGTAATGTTATGCAAATGTATGCAATTGTTCCATGTAAACCGCCCCTGATCTCTGGAAGGGGCGGTATAGAAGAAATAGATAAATAAAAATAAAATAAATAAATAAAGGATGGCTCTGTGATAGTGGTAAATTCGTACCAGGTATAAAAAGGGCACAGGGTGGGTCTTTCTGGAGATGTCGGAGATGTAAAGGGGGGAGAAGATGGTACATTTGACCTAATGGTATTATTTTTATCCAAGAAATATTGTGCCAGTGATTCTGGTGGGAGACCAGGCCAATGGAGTGCCTGTGATCTAGAATCTAAGGAGGGAGCTGGGTAGCAATGGAGAAAATAGTTTTCAGGGAGTGAGTCACTTTTACCACTAGGGAAGAATAGGGTTTTTTTTCACTATAATAACCTGATCTCGGTAAAATAATGGCAGTGTTGAAAAGCCACAAGAGCTGAAGGTTGTTTGGTTTTTCTCCAGGTTCTTTCATTTGATCTTAGTTGTTTGATTATGTGGAGTCCCAAGTGTTACCAGGGGTAGGACTTCCTGTGGGGGATGGGATCTTGTTTTTTTGAGCAACAGTATCTAGTGCTTGTGAAAAATTAACTGACCAGAGAGAAGCTTGGTTGTTGAGTGGTAGAAAGAGAAAGTCCATGGGGAACAGCGTATCTGTTGTGGGGAATTGGACAAGGGAGGTTGAGAAAACCCTTTGATGGTATATGGTCTGAGCACTGATTAGCGCTTGTTGGTAGTGTAGAAGTCTTCATCAGAAGGAGAAAACAAATTAGGAAGTTGTCAGACCAGGGAAGTGGTTTAGTGGTGAAAGATACAGGATGTGGCATGGAGTCTTGGGGCATAAGAATGAGGTCCAGCATGTGGCCTGATGAGTGGGTGGACTTATGAACATGTTGAATAAAATCCTGATCAATAAGGAATTGGGTAAAGGATTTATCACATGGTCTAGTAGGATTGTCAAATAGATGTTAAAGTCCTCTAGGATTAAGACTCGAGGGGTGGTAACTGTGAGCCAGAGAACTGATTGCTGTACCACTTCTGATGAGGTGGCTTGCAGCGAAGGGGGACAATAGAGGAGAAGCAGATGGAAGCTAAAGGGTGGGCCAACCTTAGCCAGTAGAGGCTTCAGACAAGTTTGTGTGGTTTTAGAGAGTTCGGCCAAAGGAATACTATTCTTGTATAGGAAGGCTTCTCCTCCTCCTTGATGGGAGGTCCAGGGTGCTGAGAGGGTTGAATATCCCAGGGGAGACAGTGATGAGGATATCAGTTTTCACCCTCCCAAAGTCAGGTCTCTGTAAGACAGAGAATGTCTAAATCGTTTAAAAGAAGGTCTAAGACCAGGTTACATTTGGATTTGATGGACCTACAATTAAGAAGCGCCAAACAAAGTGCTGGCAAAGGGGGCAGGGTGTCTGCCATGAGGCAGAATGCCATGGAAAACAATGATTTAAAGTACTTACCCTCCTTTGGGGATAAGAGTGATACCGGGGAGGACGGCACAAAGTCCTTATGACCAGAATCACAAACATAGGATGCAGGAGAGCTGTGGAGTCGACAGGTAGAATGGGGTGGGGGTTAGCCAAAATTGAATAACAAAAGGCTAATTGACACAAGAGAAGCATGACAGTGAGGCCAAGCAATGGCATAATCACCCCAGGAGCATGCCCAAAGGAAGTATCATACTGGCTTCTCTCAGTGCTGCACCAGAATAAATACTAGTGATGACATCACTGAAAGCTGTGCCAGACTGCCTCCACCTGCTGGCTGGGGAGCATAACCCACTCTTCTGGACTGGTCTAGCAGGACTGAAGGAAAGAAAATTAGCAGCTTTGGAAAATTTCTTCATAGTGGCCGAAAATCTATGAATAAGGAAATTATGTTTACTGGCTGTTGGCGAATATATAACTTCCACTGGAAATTGATCCCAATATAACTAAATGAAAACGTCCAGAAAAAATCAGGGGGCGACCACCACTCCCTAAATACAGTAAACAATTTAGCCCCAAATGAGTCGTACCCTTAACAACAACAATATTGTTTTTAAAAAAACAAATTTGTATAGGACCAATACCTCACACCGTGTGTCAAATCAACAGCTACAGTCACTAGCTGGTCCACTTTAATAAAAATGTATTTGTTTAGCAGTATTTGTTTGTTATCACATTACAAAAGAAAAAGCAGTTAGATGAAACCAGCATGAATTTCATCCACAATCACACAAAGCTGAATCACAATTCCATTAAATCTCAATTCCAACACAGCGCTGGGTTTCGAACAAAGGCAAGGACTCCAAGTTCTGCTTCAGGGAGTCCATATTACAAGGCACAGCTAGGTTCCCATGTCTTAAGGTTCCTTTAAGTGGTTATTAAGGATAAGACTTGTTTGGGGCTCGATTGTTTATTGTATACTGAATATAACTAAAACATAATAATATAAAAGGTTGATCTGTCAGTAAAAAGGAAGAAAGAGATTTGTTAAATAAGTGAAAAATATGCTACCACAATTTTTATTGTGTCATAAATTTTGTTTTGTGGGGTTTAGAACTATTAATTGATAACTATTTGTACTCTAAGGGGCATGTTTATTAAAGATTAATGCACGATAAGTAAAGTTAGCGCACGTTAAGTGCTTCAAAGGCCCATAGAAATGAATGGGCTGTGGTAGCACTTAACGCACATAAACCTTTAGTAAACATGCCCCTAAATCTGGTTAACAAGTGTTCTTAATAATGACTAGGACCCCCCTCCTAGAAATTGGGGGCTGTGAATGTTACCTTAGTCCCAGCCATCCTAGGGTATAAATAACCCAATCAGGTAATTGAAATGTGGACACTCTACATGCAGCTAACAGGTTGACTCAAGTAACCTTTTCAGAGATTGTCTGCCCAGTCTCTAATAGTGATTTTTTATACACAAATTGTAGCTTTTTTTTGTTGTTGTTTGCTATATTCTGGTACTGACACTTCAGTGGCGTTTTAGAGTTGGAATTAAATTCACATTTAAAGAGCTGTGGTTGCTAAATCTTTATTATCAGCTCACAATTTGCTATTACTTTATTCTCTTCCATGTCTTTCTTTTACCAAAGGGTATCCAGCATTTTGGTGCTGACTGCTGGAAACGTCTTGTGATTAATTTGTAAGGAAGGCTGCATATATACCAAGCTCTACCATTATGATTCTTAAGTGAGCTTCTCAGCTTTATCTGGGCATTTTCCATCCCCTTCTTAGGTACAGAATGGGGGAAGCATTTGAAAGAAAAGTTATATTCTATTTTTTAAATGACATTCACTTATCAAAAGAATAAAAACTACCTCTTAACAGAACAGTGCAGAAAATGGGAAAAAGAGTATTTTGCAGACCTTAGAATTTATTTGTCATGTCTACAGAATTGAATTTAAGCTTTGAGGAAAAGCATACCATACCACTGTGACAAAATCTACTTTTCTCATTCTAGAAATATATTCTGGTTGCAAGCTCTTTACTTGCATGCTGATGCTGAAACACACTTTCATGCCTTAACCATAACCAGCACTCATTAGGACTGCTCTTAGCTTCATGGGTGCCAAGATCATATTGAAGCTTGCCTGAAAATCTGCTGTCAGAGCCATTATTGGAACCTGTGTTCATTTCCTTGGACCATTTCCATGTTGTGTTGATGCTTGAGACTCCTTTACTTGTTGCCTGAAATCTTCCTGATTAGGTAGCAAATATTATTGCTTGTTTTTAAAGCTCTCGAGGTCTGATCTTTGCAGTTTCTCTGATCCAGTTTGCGCTCCAAGTCTTGTACAGCAGCCTGTATTTCTGGTCCACAGAAGATTAGCTGTGGAATACAAACCTATGTTGGTTATTTATATGCTGTAAGGAAATCTGATTAAAAGCTGATCCTTATTCCACAGCTGATCCTTATTTAACCAGCTGTCCTTCATCGAGTCTAAAAAGCTCACGCCCTCTTTTGTTTTTTCAGGGAGAGCAAATAGTTTGATTTGCATAGATAATGGAGTGAAGGAATGGTGGAGGAGTGGAGGAGTGGCCTAGTGGTCGGGGCAGGGTACTTCAGGCCAGAAGGTCAGGGGTTCAAATCCCTCTAGAGGACAGCAACCTTGGGCTGGAAGGACTGGGGTTTCTAGTCCCACAGGTGCTCCTTGTGGTCTTGGGCAAGCCACTTAACCCTCCATAGCCCATGTTCCCTGCAAAATAGTTATCTCCAAGTTATAATGCCCTGTTCAATGTAATTTCAGTTTGTTCAATGTAAACCACACTGATGCAGAATAGCACAGTATATAAGAGAATGTAAATAAATAGTCTAATGGCTTTGGAACTAAAAGGCCACTGGCATCTTTGTGGCATTGGGAAAGTCACTTGACCCTCTATTGCCTCAGAAAATTCCAAGTTATCAATGTCCCTGTTTAATGTACATTACCAAATTTAAGATGCAATGTAAACCACTTTGAGTGAAATGAGACAGTATAAAAAGCTGTTAAGTAATAAATAAATTGATCAAAATTGGCTAGTAAACTTGAGGCTTAAGACACCTTCCACCAAGACTGTACCAAGCTGGAAATGCACCCTGTGTGACTAACGAATCTGGCTCCTCCCACATGCAGTAACTTATTTTTTTCTGAGCTTCCTGGAAGCCCAGTGATGATATTGGTGTCCTTTTTGTACTTGCGCCCTGTTCGCCTGCACTGCTTACACAGCCCTTGGTATGGCCCCGCCTTCCACTGATACTCAGTAAGATGGTGTAGGCAGCTCCTGTGACAGACAAACAACATCAACCTATAGAAGGTTAATGGATAACACAATGCCATGGCTAAGCGCCTACATGTCCTTATAAAATACTAACATAAGTGGGAGAGATTGTGCCTCAGGTTAAGATGCAGACATTTGCAACAGCATTAGAGCTGGTGCAAATGTCCACACCTATATTTTTCAAATGCATTTGTAAACTATAATATTTTATCATCTATGTGCATACTTGCACACTGTAGAGGTACTTGTAGAGGGAGCTGTGTAAAGATACGCACCATCAACCACATCAATCACTTATTTTCACTACTACTGAACATTTGTATAGCGCTATAGGACGTAAGCAGCGCTGCATAGGCACATGTAAAAGATGGTCCCTGCTCATCAGAGCTTACAATCTATTCAAGACAGACAACACAGTAGCTGTAGACATGGAATACATGTAGGGGGAATGGTAAGGAAACACGAGATCAGGTGAGTCGAGATCCGAAAGCAGCAGTGACGAGGTGAGTTTCAGCCTGGATTTGACAAGGGTCAGAGAAGGAGCCTGATGTACAGACTCAGGCAAAGGAGCAGCAAGGTTAAAGGAGCAAAGTCTGGAATTAGCAAGAGAAGAGAAGGGTACAGATAGAAGCGATTTGCCAGAAGAACGGAGTTCCCGAGGATGGGTATAGGGAGAGATAAGAGGAAAGGTAGTGAGGAGCTGCAGAGTGAATACACTTATAGATCAGCAAGAGAAATTTGAACTACCTGAATTGCAAGCAGGGTTCAGAAAAGGGCGATGAACGAGAGACATCATCGCAGATGTGAGATGGATCCTTGAAAAGACTAAAGAATACCAAAAGAATATCTATTTGTGTTTTATCGACTACAGCAAGGCTTTTGACTGTGTAAACCATGAGAAACTCTGGGCCACATTAAGAAGCATGGGTATACCAGAACACCTGATCGTTCTCTTGCACAATCTGTACATTGATCAAGAAGCAACAGTTCAAACGGAACAAGAAGAAACAGAATGATTTAAAATAAGCAAAGGTGTATGACAAGGCTGCATACTTTCCCCCTACCTGTTTAATTTATATGCAGAACCAAATCATCAGAGAAGTAGGATTGTATGAAGACAACAGAGGTGTGAAAAATTGGAGGAAAACTTATTAACAACCTTCGCTATGCTGATGATGCCACATTACTGGCTGAAAGTGAAGATGATCTGAAACATTTGCTTCTCACGATCAAGAAGACAAAGATCATGACAACTGGCAAAATCAATAAGTTCATCATTGAAGGAGAAGAAATTGAAATCGTGGACAACTTTAATCTACTTGGATTAACTATCAATAAAGAAGCAACAAGCAATCGAGAAATCCGACGACGCATTGCTCTTGGCAGAATGGCTATGAAAGAACTAGACAAGATTCTCAAGAGCAGAGATGTCTCTCTCCATACAAAGATTTGACTTGTTCAAGCCATGGTATTTTCAATAACATCATATGAATGCGAAAGCTGGACAGTGAAAAACATAGGAAGAAAATTTATGCCTTTGAATTACGGTGCTGGCAGTGAATACTGCGTATACCAGTGATTCCCAACCCAGTCCTTGGGGAACCCCAGCTCAGTCAGGTTTTCAGAGTACCCACAATGAATATGCATGAGATAGATCTGCATGCACTTCTTCCATTGTATGCAGATCTATCTCTTGCATATTCATTGAGGGTACTCTGAAAACCTGACTAGCCTGGGGTTCCCCGAGGACCAACGTTGGGAACCTCTGGTGTATACCATTGACTGCCCGAAGAACAAACCAGTCAGTACTAGAGGAGATCAAACCTAAGCTTTCTTTAGAAGCTCAGATGACAAGACTTCGATTTTCATACTTTAGACACATCATGCAAAGAGAGAGATCATTAGAGAAAGACATCATGCTTGGCAAGATAGAAGGTCAACGCAAAAGAGGAAGGCCAGCAATGAGATGGATCGATACAATAACAGCTATGGGTACCAGTCTGTCAACAATGAGCACCTGACTGAAGACTGAACACAATTTAGGTCAACTATCCAGAGGGTCGCCATCAATCGACATCGACTCGACGGCACTTAACAACAACAACCAAAATGGATAGGGAGCCAATGAAGTGACTTGAGAAGAGGGGTAATAAGAGCATGACTAGAATGGCAGAAGATTAGCTACACAATAGAGTGTTGAACAGATTGAAGGGGAGACAAATGATTCAGATGGAGACCAGCCAGGAATAGATTACAATAGTCTAGACGGGAGGTGTTCAAGGAGTGGATAACTGTCTTAGTAGTGTATTCAGAATGGAATGGGCACATTTTGTTGATGTTGTAGAGAAAGAAATGACAGGTTTTATCTATCAGTTCGATGAGTGTGAGGAAGGAGAAACAGGAGTCAAAGATGACCCCAAGGTTGTGAGCTGAGCAAACAGGGAGGAGTAGAGAGTAATCCACAGAGACTGAGAAAGGAGGAAGGAAGGTTTAGGGGGAAAAATAAGAAGTTCAGTTTTGGCTATGTTCAATTTCAAGCGGTGGTGAGACATCCAAGTAGCAATATCAGAAAGGCAGGCAGAGATCCTGGCCTGTATTGCTGGAGAGATTTGAGTTGTAGAGTGGTAGATCTATTTATTGTTTGTCTAACTGTTTATTTAATTATTTATTGTTTGTCTTAGTGGTGTGCTAGTTCAGCTTTCTCAGCTGTAATTTACCTTGCCTCTCTCAACTAACTGGGCTTTCTGTGGTACCCCCTCCCCCCTGCTGAGGGTTCAGGACAGGGTACCTTGTAACTGCCCTCTTTAATAGGACTTATCTCCCTCCCTCCCTCCCCAGCACCCACCCACCCCTGGGGTAATTGTAGTTTTATAGGTACTTGCACATCTTAGAGGAAAAGGGATGCTCTCAGGTGCAGCTCGTTATCCAAATCAGTCACACACGGAGGACCTGAGATTAATTAATTAATTAAGCTTTAGGTACACAAGGTGTATTAGGGGTATTAGATACACTTTTATTGGTATAAGCATCTACACCAATCCTTATTATATACAGAATTTAAAAGAACTAAACACAAGCTGTTAGCTAAGATGCAGACAGAAGTCCAGCAACGAGATGGGGGTTCTCCGGTCTTTTGCATTGAGTGTCACATGTATGATTTTCTCCCAGCTGGTGAGAGGTCTTACGTATGCACTAAGTGCAAAGAACTCTTTGCTCTCAGGGAACGAGTCCGTTCTCTAGAGGCTAGAGTAGCAGACCTGGAAGACATAAGAAAGACAGAGAAGTACATGGACGTGACCTACAGGGATATAGTCCTGAAGTCCCACCTCCAGTCTGGCAGCATCCCTGTTGCCATGGAGGAGAGAGGTCACGTGACAGGAGAGCATCACCCTGGTGTGGCAGGAAGTGATCCTGTAACTAGGACCTGTCCTCCAGGTGATGTAAAACCCTCTCGCACCGAGGGCGTTTCTCCAGGGCCATGTGCCCATGAGGGGAGGGTCAGGACAGCTGTTATAGTCGGTGATTCAATCATCAGGAATGTAGATAGCTGGGTGGCTGGTGGACGTGAGGATCGCCTGGTAACATGCCTGCCTGGTGCGAAGGTAGCGGACCTCACGCACCGCCTAGATAGGATCGTAGATAGTGCTGGGGAGGAGTCTGCTGTCTTGGTACATGTTGGTACCAATGACATAGGAAAATGTGGTAGGGAAGTTCTGGAGGCTAAATTTAAGCTTTTAGGTAGGAAGTTGAAATCCAGAACTTCCAGGATAGCGTTCTCCGAAATGCTTCCTGTTCCACGTGCAGGACCCAAAAGACAGGCAGAGCTCCGGAGTCTCAATGCGTGGATGAGACAATGGTGCAAGGATGAGGGTTTTGGATTTGTTAGGAACTGGGGAACATTCTGGGGAAAGGGGGGGGGGGCTCTTCCGAAGGCATGGGCTTCACCTTAATCAGGATGGGACCAGACTGCTGGCATTAACCTTTAAAAAAGAGATAGAGAAGTTTTTAAACTAGAAAATAGGGGAAAGCCGACAGTCACCCAGGAGCGCATGGTTCGGACAAAGGTATCCTTGAAGGATACTACCAAAAGCAGTGAGGTTCCAAAAGGGAGTATAGTAGCCCAAATGCCCTTGAGTAAGGAGCAGACAGAGCATAAAGATTCCAAATTACCCCTGCCTACTAATAGCCAGATTAATATGAATAAAATACAGTCTCTAAAATGCTTGTATGCCAATGCTAGAAGTCTAAACAATAAGATGGGAGAGTTAGAATATATAGCACTAAATGAGAGGTTAGATATGATTGCACTCTCAGAGACATGGTGGAAGGAGGATAACCAGTGGGACACTGTGATACCTGGATACAAACTATATCGTAATGATAGAGCTGATCAAATTGGTGGAGGGGTTGCGCTCTATGTTAGAGAGGGCATTGAGTCAAAAAGGATTAAAGTTTTGCAGGGAACAAAATTTGCTGTAGAATCTCTATGGATTGAAATTCCATTTATGAAGGGAAGGTGATGGCAGTGGGAGTATACTATCGACCGCCTGGCCAGAATGAACAAATGGATGATGAAATGCTCAAAGAAATCAAGGAAGCTAGCAAAAGTCACAACAGAGTAGTAATAATGGGTGATTTCAATTACCCCGGTATCGACTGGGTCAGTGTCAGGGCAGGACAAGCTAAAGAGATAAAGTTTCTAGATGGAATAAATGACTGCTTCTTGGAGCAGCTGGTTCATGAACCGACCAGAGGGGAAGCCATACTGGACCTAATCCTTAGTGGAACGCCAGATCTGGTGCAAGAAATAAGGGTGTTGGGACCACTTGGCAATAGTGATCATAGTATGATCATGTTTGATTTAATTAGTGGAGGACAGATAGTAAAGGAATCCACAGTATTACCTTTTAACTTTCAAAAGGGAGACTATGATAGAATGAGGAATATAGTTAGGAAAAAACTAAAAGGAGCGGTTCCAAAGGTTAAAGACTTACAGCAAGCTTGGGTGTTATTTAAAAATACTATCCTCAAAGCCCAGACCAGCTGTATTCCACGCATTAAGAAGAGTGGAAGAAAGTCCAAAAAACTGCCAGCATGGTTTAAAGGTGAGGTCAGAGAGGCTGTTGCTGCCAAAAAAGCAACCTTCAGGAAATGGAAAAAAGAGCCAAATGATGAAAACTGGAAACAGCACAAGCACTGGCAAGTTAAATGCAAAGCATTGATAAGGCAGGCAAAGTGGGAATTTGAGAGGAAACTTGCTACGGAAGCAAAAACACGAAATAAAGACTTTTTCAAGTACATTCGTAGCAAATGGCCTGTGAGAGAGTCAATTGGACCATTAGATGATAGAGGGGTAAAAGGGGCAGTAAGAGGAGACAAGGCTATAGCGGAGAGACTGAATGAATTCTTTGCTTCGGTCTTTACTGAGGAAGATGTAGGGATGTTACCCAAGACTGAAGTGGTATTTAAAGGTGATACTGCAGAGGAATTGAGAGAAATATCGCTACACCGGGAAGATATATTACAACTATTTGATAAATTGAATAGTAGCAAATCACCTGGACCGGATGGTATACATCCCAGAGTGTTGAAAGAACTGAAATATGAGATTGCAGACCTGCTATTGGTAATCTGTGAACTTTCATTAAAATCATCTGTAATACCTGAAGATTGGAGGGTCGCCAACGTAACACCAATTTTTAAAAAGGGTTCCAGGGGTGACCCGGGAAATTACAGACCGGTGAGCCTGACGTCAGTACCAGGGAAAATGGTAGAAACCATCATAAAGAACAAAATTACACAGCATGTAGATAGTCATGGCCTAATGGGAGACAGCCAACATGGCTTTAGACAAGGAAGATCTTGTCTTACTAATCTGATATGTTTCTTTGAAGGTGTGCATAAACAGGTAGACAAAGGTGAGTCGGTTGATATAGTGTATCTGGACTTCCAGAAAGCTTTTGACAAGGTCCCCCATCAGAGACTTTTGGCGAAGCTAAAAAGTCATGGGATAGGAGGCAGTGTACTATTGTGGATCGGGAACTGGTTAAAAGATAGAAAGCAGAGGGTAGGGCTAAATGGCCAATATTCCCAATGGAAAAAAGTGAATAGTGGAGTACCCCAGGGATCTGTACTGGGTCCGCTACTTTTTGACATATTCATAAATGACCTGGAAAAGGGAATAACTAGTGAGGTTATCAAATTTGCAGATGACACAAAACTGTTTAAAGTTGTTAAAACCCAAGAGGATTGTGGAAAACTGCAGGAGGATCTGGATAAATTGGAAGACTGGGCATCCAAATGGCAGATGAAATTTAATGTGGACAAATGCAAAGTTATGCACCTAGGAAAGAACAACCCACACTATTGTTACATGATGCAAGGCTCCACATTAGAAACCACCACCCAGGAAAAGGATTTAGGAGTCATCGTGGATAACATGTTAAAACCCTCCGCCCAGTGTGCAGCGGCGGCCAAGAAAGCAAATAGAATGCTAGGTATCATAAGGAAAGGGATGGAGAATAAAACAAAGGATATTATAATGCCTCTGTATCGCTCCATGGTACGACCGCACCTTGAATATTGTGTGCAATTCTGGTCACCGTATCTTAAAAAGGACATAGCGTTATTAGAAAAAGTACAGAGAAGAGCCACCAAATTGGTGAAGGGGATGGAAGGCTACTCCTATGAAGAGAGGCTAAAAAGGTTAGGGCTCTTTAGCCTGGAAAAGAAACGGCTGAGGGGAGATATGATAGAGGTCTATAAATTAATGAATGGAGTGGAACGGATAAACGTGGATCAATTGTTTACGCTATCAGAATATAGAAAGACTAGGGGACATGTAATGAAGCTACAGGGTAAACTATTTAAGACAAATAAGAGAAAATATTTTTTCACTCAACGTGTAATCAAACTCTGGAATCTGTTACCGGAGGATGTAGTAAGGGCTGTTAGTATAGCTGGGTTTAAAAAAGGTTTGGACAAGTTCCTGGAGGAAAGGTCCATCAACCACTATTAAAAAGGGACCCAGGATATCAATGCTTGACCCAGTACAAGCATTGTGGAACCTGTGTCTTTTGGGGATATTGCTAGGTACGTATGACCTAGATTGGCCACTGTTGGAAACAGGATACTGGGCTTGATGGACCTCGGTCTGACCCAGTATGGCATGTCTTATGTTCTTATGTTCTTATGGAGTCATCAGTGCAACGATGGTACTGAAAGCCATGGGAAGAGATGAGTGGACCAAGGGACTGGGTATATAGAGAGAAAAAAGTGGGCTCAAGACATCCTTCGGGTGCACCAACTGAGACCTGCTATTAGTAATCTGTGAACTATCATTAAAATCATCTGTAAGACCTGAAGATTGGAGGATTGCCAATGTAACGCCAATTTTTAAAAAGGGTTCCAGGGGTGATCTGGGAAACTACAGACCGGTGAGCCTGACGTCAGTAATCAAACTCTGGAATTTGTTACTGGAAGATGTAGTAAAAGCTGTTAGTATAGCTGGGTTTAAAAAAGGTTTGGACAATTTCCTGGAGAAAAGGTCCATAAACCATTATTAAAAGGGACACGGGATATCACTGCTTGACCGAATACAAGCATTGAGGAAACTGGTCTCCCTTATCTTCTGCCACTAGCATGACAGCCTCATACTAGTCACTGCTCCCCCACCCTGGCTTCAGCCTATGCACCTCTACAGCAAGCTTCTAGCAGATCCTGGATAGTACTCAGGAATATGTCCAGCCCAGTCTCAGACAGATGAACCCCATTGACCTGACTGATATAGACCGAGGCAATCAGCTGACAACAGCTCATGAGACAACACCAACCACTCAAATTTTGAATTTGACCTTATGATGAAGCCTATCCATTGCCTTAGGTTCACGCGTTTCCTACTAATTCCCTCTGGGAATAATCTGGGATCAAATAAGGTGTGGGCAAAGAGAATAGCAACTCACCATCAACAAATATCTCTTCATCTGCCTGATCAATTCGACCCCTTTTACCAAGGAAATGTTCCCATGTTCCCTGTAAAATAGTTATCTCCAAGTTATAATGCCCTGTTCAATGTAATTTCAGTTTGTTCAATGTAAACCGCACTGATGCAGAATAGCGCGGTATATAAGAGAATGTAAATAAATAAATAAATATAATTTCCCCTCAGATGAATTAACAGCATATGCAGTGATGAAAAACACCTGACTTGTAGAAGAGAAGAAATGAGTTGACTCCAGGACATGCCCCAAATGTGGAGCCATTGAATCTGGATTCCCAATTCAGCGAAGGCCAGGCCCATGCCCTATCAGGATTCTACTGCTCTTTTCTGGGACCAAAATATCTAAGAAATCCTGCACAACTAAACAAAAAACTTTGGGCAAACACCCTCCTGCAAAGAAATGGATAAATAGAAAATATATTAAGCACTGTTCTCATGCTGCACATAGATTAAAAAACTGCTGAAACACCACCAAACCCAACTGTATAAATGCAGGAGGCCTTAGCCACCCATGCGGCAGCACCGATTTGAAAAGAATGGTTTAAGGTTTATTCAGTTTTTAATATACTGCCTTTCTAGAAATAATCAAAGCGGTTTACAATTTCATAATAAAATCAGATGGAAAGGAACTACAATCTGTAAATAGGAAAGCTGGAGAGAGGAGAGGGTAGAGATTGAAAAGAGTAAGTTAAACAAAAACAGACAATACACACATTTACACGAGACACTTTTCCTAAACCAACTGGCTTTATCTACCTGTTTATCTACCTGTTTATTCACACCTGTTTATTCACACTTCAAAAAAACAGTAGATTAGGGAAACAAAACTGTCTTTGACTAAATCCATGTTGACTCTGTCCCATTAAATTATGACTATCTATATGTTCAGTAATTTTGTTCTTTATAATGGGTACTACATTGCTCTGCATCGAGCCTGACATGCATTAGTGTCTTTTTCAGTATTGCTGGAACCTGGTCAATGTTGCACCATCTGCATGTATCAGCTAATATAGCTTTCCGATCGGCTGGGCATTCTGATATTGCCATGCGCAATGCACAACGTATGTCACAAATCCAGAGAATTTGCACAAGACAACTCTCACTCCCTTACACAGTTGGTTGGTCTCAGACCTGCAAATCCATAACTGCACATGTCTCTCCCCCACCCAGACATCATTCCTTAAAATTTTGGTCCGCCCCAAGGCATTCTTGGCTACTGCCACCAACTCCCCAACCTGTAGCACCACATAGAAAGCAAAGAAGGCAACTTGAAATAATACCATTTCATATTGAGTAAAGCACACCCTATGCAATGCTGCAATTGCAGCAGCTCACCAGGCCCTATCAGGCAGCGAGCCAGTTTATCAACTGAATGGCCCCAGCGGGCATACACAAAGATGAAGATATTGACTCTCAGATCCCAAGCAAATACCATACTTGCCAGTGCAGTATTAACCATGCCCACTGACCAACCTGTCAATCTGGTGTGGCTAACGAAGTACACCACCCATTGTGTTCTGAAAGAAGGTTGCCTCGGTAACCCACTCCATCCAAGGAAATGCATGAACTTTCTCCAACATGATGTACACTCCTTCCTCTCCTTAGGTGCCAACACATATCTCAGGAGGCTCCATAAAATGCAGGCAGAACCTATCAACAACTCCTCTGACATCTCTATTGGGAGGTCATCTACTTCTGATGCCAATAAATGAAATAGCACTAACTGGAAAACATTGGCAATCTCATTAGAAACTTCACGCATGTGACCTACAGTCAGTTATACACAGGGAATGAAGAACCATCAACTGCAAAGTTCAGACAGCAAGGGGCAACAAGTTGCTTGTCTATTGATAGCTTGTGTCATCGCCATGTTATCTGAGCTTGAAATGACACGCCAATGCATGAGGCCGTGGTTTCTTTTTTTTGTCTGTTTTTTTCAGTTTTTTTAATTTACCGTGTTTGAGCTCTGTAAGCCATGATCGTGCAAGGAGGCCCTAAACTTCTCTGCAGGTGACTCTTGGTCCTTTGAGGTCTCTCCACTCTGGCAGTTCTTGTCTGTTCCTTCGGGATCCCAATCTTATCCCCTATGATGGAGCGCTATGGAGAACATGAAGATTCCCTTTCTCCAACAGATCGATCCATAGAGGAAGCTTTCCCTGACAGAGGGTGAAAATCTGCCAGTGATTTTTGCATTTTTCATAAAGATGACCTGACTACCCTTATTCAGAATGTCATGGCAGCCTTGCACATTGCGCACCCCCCTCTGGTACAGTTTTCTCCAGTGAACCCTATCCTGGAAGGCTTGAGGCGACCCTCTGTTTTTTACCCTCCTCCCCATCCTGAGTCCTTGCTAAAGCTTGTGTCCTCTCATTAGGAGGCACCAGAGCTGGGGCTGAGGGGCACTAAAATCCTCACTCAGTTGTACCCTCTGCTCCAAGGGAGCTAGAATAGCCTTTTGGGGTCCCAAAGGTGGATGTTCTGGGCATGGCGGTGATGAAGCATACGACCATTCTAGTAGAAGATGACGCTTCACTGAAGGAGACATGACAGGTTGGTGGAAACCCTCCTCAAGAATCTCTTTACAGTTTAGGCCTTGGGTACTCAAGTGGTGCTTTGTGCACTGGATCCAGCAATTGCCAGACAGCCCAGAGCTAGTGAGATTGGAGTCTGGAGTGATCTTTGTGGTGGATGCCCTGTATGATCTCTTCTAAGGCTGTGGCAATGGCTATGATAGCCCAAAGGTGGCTCTGGATCAAGAATTGGCCTGCTGCTATCATATCCATGCAGTGGCTGAGCAAGCTGCCGTTTAAGAGTAGGTTGCTCTTCAGGGAAGACCTAGAAAAGATGTTGAAGTACTTAGAAGTACTTCACCCAGAGAGGCTCCTGGCAAACAGGCTCAGAACTTCCAGGGGTTCCTCTCATGGGTTCAGCCGGGGGTGTGGGTGTATTCCAGGGCCAGATAGAGCTCTAGTACAGCCTATTCCTCCTATGTGTCTAAACCCAAAAGGGTTGATCCATTCGTGGATCCCAGTGCTCAGGGGACTTAGCAGGAGCCTCTTCAGGAGTTGGTAAGTCCTCTCCATGAGATCCAGTGGGTTCTGCCTGAGAGACAGTATTGGGGCATTCCCAGCTGCTTTGCTCAGAATGGACCCACATTACATCAGACTAATGGGCCTTTGAGGTCCTTGAAAAGGGGAAGGTACTGGAGTTTGCGGAGTCTCTATGGGACACACTTTCTGTAGTATTCTTGCATTTCCCTAACCAAGAGAGCAGCAATCAAGGAAACTCTTCAGCACCTCCTGCAGTTGCAGGCTATTGTACCCATTCCCTCTGCAAAACAAAGTTTCCATTTACTTCATGGAGAAAAGCATCTCATTCTGTATTTGAAGGTGGTCAATGCCAAACTCAGATTACCTCATATCCTCTTTGTCGATCATTATCTTGGTTCAGCAAGTGGAGTTTCTAATCTTCTTGGACCTTTCCGAGGTGTTCATTTATATTCCTTTTATGGAACAATATCAGCAGTTTCTTCACTTCTGTATCCTGGTTTGCTGCTTCCAGTTCAGGCCTTGCTTTCTGGCCTTGCCATGGCCTCTTGCACAATTCTCAAAGGTGATGGTGGTCTTGGTAGTCTTCCTGCGCAAGCAGAAGATCTGGGTTCACATGTTCCTGGATGATTGGCTGGCTGGTTCAGTCTGACTCCTGAAACCCTGGCCTCCAATGTCACAGGTTTCCACATGCAGTGCTCAGTCCTTGCTTCAAACTATGCTTCACCTACAAATTGCCAGAGAACCTCTTGCCAACCACGTCCCCCAAATCATACTTTTATTTAGTTACTTCTCATCCTCTTCTCCCCCCCCCCCACCCAGTAGCCCAAATTGGTAAGGAAAGCATGCCCCCCAAACCTGATGCAATGGGGTGCGTTTTTCCTGCAATGTCAAGATATCCCCTGTGGGGAGTCTGGGTCCTGATGCCAATTTTACTGCCTCTGCTGCATGTCTTGAGATTTTTCCTCCATCAGGGAAAGTGCCATCTTGGATGACCTCATGGTTCCATCTGAAAGGAAGCATCATGAAACGACTGCAGCCTCCTTCTTATAACTGGGAATATCGAGGTACCCACTTCGATAGTTGTATGGGCAGTGATTCTAATCCTGGAGAAATTGACACTTTCAGGCAGCTTCCTGGATGTGAGACTACCTGCAACTCCTAGGGTAGATGGCTTTGACTCTGGAGCTGGTGCCTTGGGCTAGAGCACATGTGCATCTGACTACATCTGACTCCATGACTCCACTGGTCTCCGTGCTCCCAGTTTTCAAATAGCACCTTCCTCCTTCCCTGGAAGATCAAATGGGAGCCGGCCTGGTGGCTGAAAACTTACCCTCTGATGGGACTGAATGCCCCTGGAAGCATCGGATTGGATGAGTCATCACGGATGCCAGCTTTGTCTGGGTCAGTTTGCATAGGAACGCTGGTCCCTGCAGGAAAGCCTGGTTGATATATAGAGCAAGAGGCCATGGCAATTCACCTGGCTTTTGAGAGGTTCTGGACCCTCCTGGGGCCAAGGAAATCAGAGTGCTCCTGGACAGTGCCATGGCAGTGACATACATCCACAACAAGTCAAAACTCACAGCACCACACCCTGGGATACTCCACTATTCACCTTTCTCTATTTAGAAATTGGCCATTTATAAAATTATAATAAATAAATGATTTAAAAAAAAGAAATTGGCCATTTAGCTCTACTCTCTTTTGTTTTACCAGTTCCCTATCCACAACAGTACACTGCCTCCTATGTCATGACTTTTTAATTTCCTCAAGAGTCTCTCATGAGGAACCTTGTCAAAGCCTTTCTGAAAATCCAGATACACTATATCCACCTGTTCACCTTTATCTTTATCTTCAAAAAAATATGACAGATTAGTGAGACAAGACTTTCCTTGGCTAAATCCACATTGGCGTTGTCCCATTAAATCATGACTATCTGTATGTTCAGCAATTTTGTTCTTTTATAATGGTTTCTACCATTTTGCCTGGGACGGACATCAGTTTCTTGGATTACCCCTGGAACCATTTGAAAATATTGGTATTGCATTGGCCACTCTCCAATCTTCAGGTGCAATAGACAATTTTAATAATAGTTTTATAAATTACCAATAGTAGGTCTGCAATTTCATTTTTGAGTTCTTTCATCACCCTGGGATGTATATCATCTGGTCCAGGTGATTTGTTACTCTAATTGATGAAATTGTTGTACTATATTTTCCAGGTTTATCGAGATTTATTTCAGTTCTTCTGACACATCATCTTTAAATACCATTTCTGGCATGGGTAACTTTACAGAAGTCCAACCATGAAGCAAACCACATAAGCAAAAACAACAGCAGACCAGTCAGAAGCAAGATGTAAACCTAAAACCAATTTATTGAGGTTAATAGCTAAAAAGCCTTTTTAGCGATTCACCTCAATAAATTGGTTCATGGGTAACTTTCCCACATCATCTTCAGTAAAGAGTGAAGTAAAGAATTCATTCACTTTCACTGCTTTGGCCTTGTCCTCCCTTAGCACCTCTCTTATCCCTCTAATCTAATGGTCCAAATGATTCTCTCTTAGGTTTTTTTGCTATGAATGTACTTGAAACAGTTTTTATTATGTGCTTTTGCTTCCATGGCAAGTTTCTCTTCAAATTCTGTCTTTGCCTGCCTTATTAGTGTCTTACATCTAATTTGCCAGTGTTTGGGTTTCCTGTTTTCATTTGACTCCATTTGCCATTTTCTGAAAGATGCTTTTTTTTTGTATAACAGTCTTTCTGATCTCACCTTTAATCATGCCAGAAGTTGTCTGGCCTTCCTCCATTTTCATAAAGCATGGATTACATCTGGTCTGGGCTTCTGAGATAGTATATTTAACTAAGGTCCGGGCTTGATGTAAACTCTTAACCTTTGCAGTTGCTAATTTTAGTTTATTCTTAATCATGTACCTCATTTTAGCAAAGTCTCTTTTTGAAAGTTAAATGCTATTGCAGTGGATTTCATGGCTGTCCTCCTTACATTTATTAAATCAAATGTGATTGTATTATGATCACTATTGCAAAGTGGCCCCAACACCATAACCTCTCACATCAGATCCTGCATTCCATTGAGGACTAGGTCTAAAATAGCTTCCCCTCATGTCTGTTCCTGAACCTCAAGTCAGTTGCTCCATGAAGCAGTCATTTGTTTCATCTAGAAACTTTATCAAACTAGCATGTCCTGATGCGACACTGACCCAGTTGATACTGGGGTAATTGAAATCATCCATTATTACTGTGTTGTAAACTTTGCTAGCTTCCTTAATTTCTGTTAGCGTTTCATCATCTGTCTGTTCATTTTGACCAGGCAGATGGTAGTACACCCTCGCTGCCATTCCCTTGCCCTTTTTCATGGAATTCTATCCATAGAGATTCTACAGTGTATTTTGTTTCCTGCAAAACTTTTATCCTGTTTGACTCAATACCCTCTACCAATTTGATCTACCCTATCATTGCGATATAATTTGTACCAAGGTATTATGGTGTGTTCCTTCCACCTTTCAAAGATGCCAATTATATTTAACCTTTCATTCAGTGCTATATATTCTAACTCTCCCATCTTATATTTTTAGACTTCTAGCATTTGCATTTCAGTTTGGTGTTTGTTCATACTGTTTTTTTTTTAAGTGCCGTCAAGTCAATGATGACTCCTGGTGATCCAGCAGCCCCAGGGTTTTCTTGGCAAGGTGTGAGCGGAAGTAGATTGTTCATATTAAGGATCGGGTTATCAGTTGACAGGGGTAATTTAGAATCTTTCAACTCTGCTTTTTACTTAAAGGCACCTGGGTTACTTTTATCTTTATGGGAACCTCTCTATCGGGATATCCTAATTTCTTTTTTTTTGTTAGTATTCTTTAAAGATACATCATTCCAAACCATGCACTCTTGGATGGCTGTCAGCTTTCCTGCATTGCCTAGTTTAAAAACTGCTCTGTCTCCCTTTAATGCCAGCAGCCTGGTTCCATCTTAGATAAGGTGGAGGCCACCTTTTTGTGAACCCCCCCCCCCCTTCCCCAGAATGTTGCCCAGTTCCTAACAAATCTGAAACCTTCTTCCCTGCACCATCATCTCATCCACGCATTGAGATTCCAGAGTTCTGTCTGCTTTTTGGATCCTGCACATAAAATGGGAAGCATTTCGGAGAATGCTACCCTGGAAGCTCTGAATTTCAACTTTCTACCTAAAAACCTTAATTTGGCTTCTAGAACCTTCTTCCCACACTTTTCTATGTCATTGGTACCAATCTGTACCAAGACAGCAGACTTCTCCCCAGCACTGTCTAAAACCTTATCTAGGTGGCGCATGAGGTCTGCCACCTCCGCACCAAGCATAAACATAAACATAAACGGATGATCATCACGTCCAGCAGTCACCCAGCTATTTATAAGTCTAATGAATTAGTCACCAACGGCCATCCTAACCCTTCTCTCATGGGTTGTTGTTGTTAAGTGCCGTCAAGTCGGTGTCGACTCCTGGCGACCCTCTGGGTAGTTGACCTAAACTTTGTTCGGTCTTCAGACAAGCAGCTCATTGTTGATAGAGTGGTATCGATAGCTGCTGTTATTGTATTAATCCATCTCATTGCCGGCCTTCCTCTTTTATGGTTACCACCTACCTTGCCAAGCATTATGTCTTTCTCCAATGATTTCTCTCTTCGCATGATGTGTCCAAAGTATGAAAGTCAAAGTCTTGCCATCTGAGCTTCTAAGGAAAGCTTAGTTTTGATCTGCTCTAGTACTGACTGTTTTGTTCTTCTGGCAGTCCATGATATACACAATATTCATTGCCAGCCCCATAATTCAAAGGCATCAATTTTCTTCCTATCCATATGATGTTATTGAAAATACCATGGCCTTGAGAAGTCAAATCTTTCTATTGAGAGAGACATCTCTGCTCTTGAGAATCTTGTCTAGGTCCTTCATAGCCATTCTACCAAGATCAATACGTTGTCAGATTTCTTGATGCTTGGAATGCCCTCCCGATGGAAGTGGTGGGGGAAAATATAGTGACAGAATTCAAAATGGCATTGGACAGACACAATAGATCCCTTTATAGCAACAGGATAAAATCAAAATAAACATAATTTTCTCTTATATCTCAGCAAATAAGGGTGACCTACACAGAGCGCTGGGTACACCCCTAAACAAAAGCATGGGGAAGGGTGACCTGCACAGAGCAGCAGGTGAACCTATTCTTGCCTCCTTGCTGGGCAGACTAGATGAACCATACTGGTCTTTATCTGCCATCATATACTATGTTATGTTACTATGTTGAATGCTAGTTTTCTTTATTGGTTGTTGATCCAAGTAAGTTAAAGTTGTCAACTATTTGAATTTCTTCTCCATCAATGATCAACGTCTTGATTTTGCCAGTTGTCAGGATCTTTGTCTTTTTAACGTTAAGGTGCAGACCCATTTTAAGACTACAGTTCCTTAATCTTGAGAAGCAAATGTTTCAAATCATCTTCACTTTCAGCCAGTAATGTGGTATCATCAGCATAGCGAAGGTTGTTGATGAGTCTTCCACCAATCTTCACACCTCAGTTGTCTTCATACAGTCCTGCTTCTCTGATGATTTGTTCTGCATATAATTTCAAGAGGTAAGAGGAAAGTATGCAGCCTTGTCGTAAACCTTTGCTGATTTTAAACCATTCTATTTCTCCTAATTCTGTTTGAACTGTTGCTTCTTGATCAATGTAAAGGTTGTGCAAGAGAACTATCAGGTGTTCTGGTATACCCATGCTTCTTAATGTGGCCCAGAGTTTCTCATGGTTTACACAGTTAAAAGCCTTGCTGTAGGCAATAAAACACATTTTGATATCCTTTGGAATTCATTTATCTTTTCAAGAATCCATCTCACATTTGCGATGATGTCTCTCATTCCTAGTCTTTTCCTGTCTCACCACCACTTGAAATTGAACATAGCCAAAACTGAACTTCTTATTTTTCCCCCTAAACCCTCCTTCCTCCTTTCTCAGTCTCTGTGGATTACTCTCTACTCCTCCCTGTTTGCTCAGCTCACAACCTTGAGGTCATCTTTGACTCCTGTTTCTCCTTCCTCACACTCATCGAACTGATAGATAAAACCTGTCATTTCTTTCTCTACAACATCAACAAAATGTGCCCATTCCATTCTGAATACACTACTAAGACAGTTATCCACTCCTTGGACACCTCCCGTCTAGACTATTGTAATCTATTCCTGGCTGGTCTCCAGATACACTATATCAACCGACTCACCTTTGTCTACCTGTTTATGCACACCTTCAAAGAAACATATCAGATTAGTAAGACAAGATCTTCCTTGTCTAAAGCCATGTTGGCTGTCTCCCATTAGGCCATGACTATCTACATGCTGTGTAATTTTGTTCTTTATGATGGTTTCTACCATTTTCCCTGGTACTGACGTCAGGCTCACCGGTCTGTAATTTCCCGGGTCACCCCTGGAACCCTTTTTAAAAATTGGTGTTACGTTGGCGACCCTCCAATCTTCAGGTATTACAGATGATTTTAATGAAAGTTCACAGATTACCAATAGCAGGTCTGCAATCTCATATTTCAGTTCTTTCAACACTCTGGGATGTATACCATCCGGTCCAGGTGATTTGCTACTATTCAATTTATCAAATAGTTGTAATATATCTTCCCGGTGTAGCGATATTTCTCTCAATTCCTCTGCAGTATCACCTTTAAATACCACTTCAGTCTTGGGTAACATCCCTACATCTTCCTCAGTAAAGACCGAAGCAAAGAATTCATTCAGTCTCTCCGCTA
The DNA here is from genome assembly GCA_033557465.1 of Ichthyophis bannanicus. Taxonomy (NCBI): domain Eukaryota; kingdom Metazoa; phylum Chordata; class Amphibia; order Gymnophiona; family Ichthyophiidae; genus Ichthyophis; species Ichthyophis bannanicus. The sequence continues at coordinate 636,606,668 of CM066035.1, forward strand.
TAGCCTTGTCTCCTCTTACTGCCCCTTTTACCCCTCTATCATCTAATGGTCCAATTGACTCTCTCACAGGCCATTTGCTACGAATGTACTTGAAAAAGTCTTTATTTCGTGTTTTTGCTTCCGTAGCAAGTTTCCTCTCAAATTCCCACTTTGCCTGCCTTATCAATGCTTTGCATTTAACTTGCCAGTGCTTGTGCTGTTTCCAGTTTTCATCATTTGGCTCTTTTTTCCATTTCCTGAAGGTTGCTTTTTTGGCAGCAACAGCCTCTCTGACCTCACCTTTAAACCATGCTGGCAGTTTTTTGGACTTTCTTCCACTCTTCTTAATGCGTGGAATACAGCTGGTCTGGGCTTTGAGGATAGTATTTTTAAATAACACCCAAGCTTGCTGTAAGTCTTTAACCTTTGGAACCGCTCCTTTTAGTTTTTTCCTAACTATATTCCTCATTCTATCATAGTCTCCCTTTTGAAAGTTAAAAGGTAATACTGTGGATTCCTTTACTATCTGTCCTCCACTAATTAAATCAAACATGATCATACTATGATCACTATTGCCAAGTGGTCCCAACACCCTTATTTCTTGCACCAGATCTGGCGTTCCACTAAGGATTAGGTCCAGTATGGCTTCCCCTCTGGTCGGTTCATGAACCAGCTGCTCCAAGAAGCAGTCATTTATTCCATCTAGAAACTTTATCTCTTTAGCTTGTCCTGCCCTGACACTGACCCAGTCGATACCGGGGTAATTGAAATCACCCATTATTACTACTCTGTTGTGACTTTTGTTAGCTTCCTTGATTTCTTTGAGCATTTCATCATCCATTTGTTCATTCTGGCCAGGCGGTCGATAGTATACTCCCACTGCCATCACCTTCCCTTCATAAATGGAATTTCAATCCATAGAGATTCTACAGCAAATTTTGTTCCCTGCAAAACTTTAATCCTTTTTGACTCAATGCCCTCTCTAACATAGAGCGCAACCCCTCCACCAATTTGATCAGCTCTATCATTACGATATAGTTTGTATCCAGGTATCACAGTGTCCCACTGGTTATCCTCCTTCCACCATGTCTCTGAGAGTGCAATCATATCTAACCTCTCATTTAGTGCTATATATTCTAACTCTCCCATCTTATTGTTTAGACTTCTAGCATTGGCATACAAGCATTTTAGAGACTGTATTTTATTCATATTAATCTGGCTATTAGTAGGCAGGGGTAATTTGGAATCTTTATGCTCTGTCTGCTCCTTACTCAAGGGCATTTGGGCTACTATACTCCCTTTTGGAACCTCACTGCTTTTGGTAGTATCCTTCAAGGATACCTTTGTCCGAACCATGCGCTCCTGGGTGACTGTCGGCTTTCCCCTATTTTCTAGTTTAAAAACTTCTCTATCTCTTTTTTAAAGGTTAATGCCAGCAGTCTGGTCCCATCCTGATTAAGGTGAAGCCCATGCCTTCGGAAGAGCCCCCCCCCTTTCCCCAGAATGTTCCCCAGTTCCTAACAAATCCAAAACCCTCATCCTTGCACCATTGTCTCATCCACGCATTGAGACTCCGGAGCTCTGCCTGTCTTTTGGGTCCTGCACGTGGAACAGGAAGCATTTCGGAGAACGCTATCCTGGAAGTTCTGGATTTCAACTTCCTACCTAAAAGCTTAAATTTAGCCTCCAGAACTTCCCTACCACATTTTCCTATGTCATTGGTACCAACATGTACCAAGACAGCAGACTCCTCCCCAGCACTATCTACGATCCTATCTAGGCGGTGCATGAGGTCCGCTACCTTCGCACCAGGCAGGCATGTTACCAGGCGATCCTCACGTCCACCAGCCACCCAGCTATCTACATTCCTGATGATTGAATCACCGACTATAACAGCTGTCCTGACCCTCCCCTCATGGGCACATGGCCCTGGAGAAACGCCCTCGGTGCGAGAGGGTTTTACATCACCTGGAGGACAGGTCCTAGTTACAGGATCACTTCCTGCCACACCAGGGTGATGCTCTCCTGTCACGTGACCTCTCTCCTCCATGGCAACAGGGATGCTGCCAGACTGGAGGTGGGACTTCAGGACTATATCCCTGTAGGTCACGTCCATGTACTTCTCTGTCTTTCTTATGTCTTCCAGGTCTGCTACTCTAGCCTCTAGAGAACGGACTCGTTCCCTGAGAGCAAAGAGTTCTTTGCACTTAGTGCATACGTAAGACCTCTCACCAGCTGGGAGAAAATCATACATGTGACACTCAATGCAAAAGACCGGAGAACCCCCATCTCGTTGCTGGACTTCTGTCTGCATCTTAGCTTAAAGCTTGTGTTTAGATCTTTTAAATTCTGTATATAATAACTATTGGTGTAGATGCTTATACCAATAAAAGTGTATCTAATACCCCTAATACACCTTGTGTACCTAAAGCTTAATTAATTAATTAATCTCAGGTCCTCCGTGTGTGACTGATTTGGATAATGAGCTGCACCTGAGAGCATCCCTTTTCCTCTAAGATGTGCAAGTACCTATAAAACTACAATTACCCCAGGGGTGGGTGGGTGCTGGGGAGGGAGGGAGGGAGATAAGTCCTATTAAAGAGGGCAGTTACAAGGTACCCTGTCCTGAACCCTCAGCAGGGGGGAGGGGGTACCACAGAAAGCCCAGTTAGTTGAGAGAGGCAAGGTAAATTACAGCTGAGAAAGCTGAACTAGCACACCACTAAGACAAACAATAAATAATTAAATAAACAGTTAGACAAACAATAAATAGATCTACCACTCTACAACTCAAATCTCTCCAGCAATACAGGCCAGGATCTCTGCCTGCCTTTCTGATATTGCTACTTGGATGTCTCACCACCGCTTGAAATTGAACATAGCCAAAACTGAACTTCTTATTTTTCCCCCTAAACCTTCCTTCCTCCTTTCTCAGTCTCTGTGGATTACTCTCTACTCCTCCCTGTTTGCTCAGCTCACAACCTTGGGGTCATCTTTGACTCCTGTTTCTCCTTCCTCACACTCATCGAACTGATAGATAAAACCTGTCATTTCTTTCTCTACAACATCAACAAAATGTGCCCATTCCATTCTGAATACACTACTAAGACAGTTATCCACTCCTTGAACACCTCCCGTCTAGACTATTGTAATCTATTCCTGGCTGGTCTCCATCTGAATCATTTGTCTCCCCTTCAATCTGTTCAACACTCTATTGTGTAGCTAATCTTCTGCCATTCTAGTCATGCTCTTATTACCCCTCTTCTCAAGTCACTTCATTGGCTCCCTATCCATTTTGGTTGTTGTTGTTAAGTGCCGTCGAGTCGATGTCGATTGATGGCGACCCTCTGGATAGTTGACCTAAATTGTGTTCAGTCTTCAGTCAGGTGCTCATTGTTGACAGACTGGTACCCATAGCTGTTATTGTATCGATCCATCTCATTGCTGGCCTTCCTCTTTTGTGTTGACCTTCTATCTTGCCAAGCATGATGTCTTTCTCTAATGATCTCTCTCTTTGCATGATGTGTCTAAAGTATGAAAATCGAAGTCTTGTCATCTGAGCTTCTAAAGAAAGCTTAGGTTTGATCTCCTCTAGTACTGACTGGTTTGTTCTTCGGGCAGTCAATGGTATACACCAGAGGTTCCCAACGTTGGTCCTCGGGGAACCCCAGGCTAGTCAGGTTTTCAGAGTACCCTCAATGAATATGCAAGAGATAGATCTGCATACAATGGAAGAAGTGCATGCAGATCTATCTCATGCATATTCATTGTGGGTACTCTGAAAACCTGACTGAGCTGGGGTTCCCCAAGGACTGGGTTGGGAATCACTGGTATACGCAGTATTCACTGCCAGCACCGTAATTCAAAGGCATAAATTTTCTTCCTATGTTTTTCACTGTCCAGCTTTCGCATTCATATGATGTTATTGAAAATACCATGGCTTGAACAAGTCAAATCTTTGTATGGAGAGAGACATCTCTGCTCTTGAGAATCTTGTCTAGTTCTTTCATAGCCATTCTGCCAAGAGCAATGCGTCGTCGGATTTCTCGATTGCTTGTTGCTTCTTTATTGATAGTTAATCCAAGTAGATTAAAGTTGTCCACGATTTCAATTTCTTCTCCTTCAATGATGAACTTATTGATTTTGCCAGTTGTCATGATCTTTGTCTTCTTGATCGTGAGAAGCAAATGTTTCAGATCATCTTCACTTTCAGCCAGTAATGTGGCATCATCAGCATAGCGAAGGTTGTTAATAAGTTTTCCTCCAATTTTTCACACCTCTGTTGTCTTCATACAATCCTACTTCTCTGATGATTTGGTTCTGCATATAAATTAAACAGGTAGGGGGAAAGTATGCAGCCTTGTCATACACCTTTGCTTATTTTAAATCATTCTGTTTCTTCTTGTTCCGTTTGAACTGTTGCTTCTTGATCAATGTACAGATTGTGCAAGAGAACGATCAGGTGTTCTGGTATACCCATGCTTCTTAATGTGGCCCAGAGTTTCTCATGGTTTACACAGTTAAAAGCCTTGCTGTAGGCAATAAAACACATTTTGATATCCTTTGGAATTCATTTATCTTTTCAAGAATCCATCTCACATTTGCGATGATGTCTCTCATTCCTAGTCTTTTCCTGAACCCTGCTTGCACTTCAGGCTGTTCTTGTTCCAGGTATGGTTGTAGTCTCTTCTGAATGTTCTTGAGTAGAATTTGCTGGCATGCGGGATCAGAGTGATTTTGCGATGATTTCCACAGTCAGTCGGGTCACCTTTCTTCAGTATTGGTATAAGCACACATCTTTTCCAGTCAGTTGGTCATGAATTTGACTTCCAAATTTCCTGGCAGAGCCTTGTAAGTATGTTAACAGCTTCATCCGATTGCTGTAATACTTCAGTGGGAATGCCATCAGTGCCTGGTGCTTTGTTCTTTGGTAAGGTTTTCAATGTTGCTTCGACTTCTTCTTTCATCACCAATGGTTCCTGATCATAAGGTACAGGTTGAAACAGCTATTGGTGCACTTGATCTTTGTGGTGTAATGACTCTGTATATTCTTTCCACCTTTTCTTAATCTTCTCAGTGTCATTCAACATGGATCTTGGAGCATCTTGTAGCATTCCAGTTCGAGGCTGGAATTTTTTCTTTAACTCTTGTAGTTTTAGAAAAGCCAATCTTATTCTTCCTCTAATAATTTCTGATTCTATTTCCTTGCATGTGTCATTGTAGTCCTTCTCCTTGTCTTCTCTTGCTGCATGTTGAAAATCTCTGCTGAGTTCTGTGATTGCCTCTCTTTCTTCTCTCACTTTAGGTTCTCTGTATTTCTGAATTTCTAGTCATCCATTTTGGCCATTTTTGCTTTTTCATCTTATGTAGAGACATCTCACTTTTTTCCAACACAGCCTTCTTGATGTCATCCGATAACTCTTCTGGAACTCTGTCATTTGTATCTAAAACAGCAAATCAATTTTTCAGGCAGTCTTTAAATTCCGGTGGTATATTCTCAAGGTCATATTTTGTTACATTCATGAGTGGCTTGCTTTTTTTCAACTTTAGCTTGAATTTGCATACTAGTAGTTGCTGATCTGTACTACAGTCAGCTCCAGGTTTTGTCTTTGTTGATGTTATCAAGCTTTTCCATCGTTGTCTTCCACAGATGTAATCAATTTGATTTCTGTACAATTCCTTGGGTGAAGTCCACGTGTACAGTTGGCACTTGTGTTACTGGAAGAAGGTGTTTGAGATGAATAGATCATTGGTCTTGCAGAATTCTATCAGTCTTTCTCCAGCTTTGTTTCTGTTGCCAAGTTCTGCAAGTTTCTGTTGCCAAGTTCTGCAAGTTTCCAACCCTTTTGCCTTCTTCTTTGTTGCCAACATTTGTGTTCCAGTCATCCATGACTATCAGGATATCCTGTTTGCATGTTCTGTCAGTTTTAGCTTGTACTTGTTCATATAACTCATCGACATCTTCCTCTTCTGCAGCTGTTGTTGGTGCATATGCCTGAATTATATTTGTGTTGATGGACTTTCCTTGTAGCCTTGTAGTACTTTATAAATGATTAATAATAATAATAATAATAATAAATTAAGCATTCACTGATTGCATTGTGTTTCATTACAGTTCTTGCAAGTTTCTTCTTAATTATAAATGCAACACCATTTCTTTTTTGTCTTTCATTTCCAGAATAGTAGATCATATGATCATCAGATGCAAAATGCCCAAAGCTAGTCCATTTCAGTTCACTGACACCCAACAGATCGAGTTGTACATGTTCCATTTCATTCTTGACCACCTCCAACTTCCCTTGGTTCATGCTTCGTATGTTCCATGCCCCAATATGTAAGACATCTTTGCAACTTCTGACTCTCATTTCATGCACAGCTACATCAACAGATCCAGCCACATCATAAATGCTGGCTTTACTCTGAGAAGTCTTCAGCTCATCCTTAGTAGTCATTTGAGTGCCTTCCAACTTGGGGGGGGTCTCATCTTGCAGCACTATAGTGCAATTTGTTTTGTGACTATCAATTGGGTTTTCATGACACACTGGGCCATCTCAGGGCCTGATTCTGTATGCCGCATTACAGAATCGGATCCTAACGGGCCCTTCCTGCTCGGGGCCGTCTGGATGTGCCTCTTTCTGAATCGGGCTAAGTGAGGGTAATTCACAAAAGCCATTTACTTGAGTAAATGGCTGTTTTCCTGGATAAAAGAACAATTGGAAAATTGCATACCCTACCTATGGGAAAAGTAGAAGCTGATAGGTCCTGACAGGAAACAAATTTATAGAATTATTTACTTTTACTCAGCCTATCTTTGCCGACCTGTCCCTAGATGACTGCCTAGTCTGCCTAACGGTTAAGCTGGCTCTAGGTATAGCTACTGGACCATTTTACATTTTATGGGCTTGATATTTGGCATAGATTATGCAGTTAACCGCACTTGCTAACCGCATAAACATAGAAACATGACAGCAAATAAAAAACAACAGCTTATTCAGTCTGTCCTTCCATACCAACTGCTACAGCCCCTTTTATTTCCATTAGAGAACTTCTGTGATTGTCCCATGCTTTCTTGAATTCAAAGAGTTTTCGTCTCTACTACCTCCACCAGGAGACTATTGCATGTTTTTACCACTTTTTCCTTAACACTAGAAGCCCCAAAGTGCGTCAGTTGACGCAAATGCATCTTCGAAGTTGTATACCAGCCCCACTGCTAGAACCATGTCAGTCATGTTCCATGACTTTGTTAGCAAGGTCAAGATGCTCAAATATGTGCATCGAAAATTAATGACAGATGCACCACCTAGCGGGAAAATGAATTTATACCTAGAAGCCCCAAAGTACGTCAATTGATGCACTCAATTGTCTTGGATGCGTCAATTGTACTTTGGGGCTTCTAGGTATAAATTCATGTTCCCACTAGGTGGCGCATCTAAATTACTGTTTACAGTTTTACTCCGACATTACAAACAATAAACACACGATGACATCATGTAATGACGTCACATACTGCATGTATTTAACAAATAAGTAACTTCACATTAATTCACATCTGCATTTCATGCTAAACACAGTCGTTGTGATAATGCGTCAATTGACACACTTTGGGGTTTCTAGGTAAAATTCCTTTTGGGCCTTCTAGTGTTAAAGAAATATTTCCGCAAATTACTCCTGTGTTCCTTCCCTTTCACCTTTATCCAATCCCCCCTTGTTGCAGAGCTTTCTTTCATTTGAAAAAGGCTCTCTTCCTGTGCATTTATGCCACAGCGGTATTTATATGCTGTATCATATCTTCCCTATTTTGCCTTTCTTCCAAAGAATACATATTGAGATCTGTAACACTGTCCCCTGTCTTATGAAGAAGCCCACTGACCAGTTTGGTAGGCACCCTCTACACAGACTCCATTCTTTTGATACCCTTTTGAAGATGTGGTCTCAAGAATTGCAAAAAATAATCTAAATGAGGTCTCACCATAGATTTTTTGAATGGACTATATCAGCCCTAGTCCTAATGCTGAACCACACCATCTGGTGCTCATTGGATGTGAGATGATCACCCACTATAACATTAGAAACCCTCTCCCCATTTCTAAGCACCAGGATTAGTATAGCCCCCTCATGTATGGGTTCTATGCCAGTTGCCAAATAGTTCTCCCTTTAGAGAATCTAGGATCGCCTTACTTCTAGATGACACAGCAGCAGGGATGCCCAAATCATCATATGGCATATTAAAACCATTTATCAACAACACTTCCTTTTATAGCAATACTGCGAATGTCTTCAATGAAATCTCTTTTCAATTCTTCTGACTGTGAAGAAGATCTGTCTATCAAACCAATGCAAATAGATGCTCCATTCTCTTTCTATTTTAACCTACAGTGATCTATGGTGATATTTAGTTGTACAATCTTGGATTGTGTAGGGATGGTCCGGGCAACTGGATAGAGGTGATTTTCAGTGCCCCTATCTGGATAGATAGCCACATAACTTTAGAGAGCAAAATAAATAAATAAATAAAATGCTGACCCCGCCATAGGCTGAACATCAACCTGTGAATTTTTCCTTTAAAGAAAGAGTTATTAAAAAGCTGAACACAGGCAGGGATCTAAGAAGAAACATGAAAGCCTGAAATCCAGAAATATCTCAGAGAAATTAAGCATTATCTCTTTTAATACAGTCTTAATCTGACCTGTGACTTCAGCAAGGCACTTGAATGATTGTATTTGCTACTTGTTGAACCTGTGATTGAGAGAGTGAGAGGCTCTTTTTTGTAACTTATGATGGCTTATTTTGTCAAACTTGCAAGTTTTTTAGTATTGTGGACCTTTTTATTCAATTTATCATTTATAAACTTATCACATTCATCTCTTACATGAAAGCAATTAGGAAAATACTTCAGCCCACAAAAATGGTTTAATGGGAGAAAGCCAACATGGATTTAGCCAAGGAAAGTCTTTTTGTCTTACTAATCTGTTATATTTTTTTGAAGATCTGAATATACATGTAGACAAAGGTGAGCCAGTTGATATAGTACATCTGAATTTCCAGAAAGCCTTTGACAAGGTCCTTCATGAGAGACTCTTGCGGAAATTAAAAAGTCATGTGATAGGAGGCAGTGTACTAGGAACTGGTTATTTATTTAATAGCTATTTTTATACCGCTTTATCATTTCAGTCAAAGCAGTTTATATTGTAACTTAAATTTGGTAGTACATTAAATAGGGACATTGATAACTTGGATTTTTCTGAGGCAATAGAGGGTTAAGTGATTTGCCCAAGGCCACAAGGAGTGCTAGTGGGAATGAAACCCTGGTCTTTTGGTTTCCAAATCAGTGTTCTAACCATTAGGCTGCTACTCCGCCAGTAGGGGGTTGGCGATCTATGATGAAGTGCTAAAGACCTATGATCAGTATGGGATATACTGGTAGACAGGACTAGCAGCCTGAGAAGTTTTTACTCGAGGACCTATGACCAATCTAGAAGGGCACTATGGGAGAGGATGCCCATCAAATGTTTTGCTACATGCCAAAGAAATTTGGCATCAGCCAGGAGCAATGACATTTGGGAGATTATCAAAGCAGAGTCCCCTTAGGTTCAGAGAGAGAGAGAGACTCTAACGTTTATTTGCAGGGATCAGGAGAAGCAGTTTGTTAAACTGGAGAATTAGGGAGTCCCGAAGGAGGATTATATGAAATTCTGAAAGAAGAAAAAGTCTCAAAGATGAGAAAATGCTGAAGATGAACAATCAATCCAGTGTGTATTGTTTTAATTTTCATTTTTGTTTCATGTCTGTGAAACTCAAGAGATGAACTTTATTAATTGGATTCACCCAATAAAATATATTGTTTTCATAAAGTTTCTTGGAGTGGACACTGGATTATTTTGTAGTAAGTGAGAGCCGAGGAAGAAAGAGAACTGTCGAGTGAACATTCAGTGAACTAGAGCTTTGATTTTCCTCATGCTCTTTAGTGCCCTCCAAAAAGAGGTAAGGTCTCTTTTCCCCTTCCACTCTCTGTAGCCCTCAGAACTACCCAATATGCAGCTTACTAAGGTATTGGCTACGTAAGGTTGCACACAGTATAGTGTAATATAGTCTTCATTTGTCTACTCAGTGTTGACAAATGCAGATGCTTAGTACTTGACTTTGCATTGACTTTAGAGTCTCCATCTGTAGTATCTACAGGAAAACAGTTTTTCTCAGTACATTATGGTGGTAGCATTCCATATGATAGGCAGTTTTGACGTTTTTTTTGCTGAAAGCGATGCTGCCATGTCATAAGTTTGGCTTGTTGCCTACCGCTGTCTACCACTTTCTGTCCCTTATATAATGTCCTTTATTTTTTTTATATAGAATACATGTCACAGAATGCTCTGTTTTCTCTATAGTGAGTTTCTTAGGAGACCTCTTCAGTCTCATACCTTTTCAATTATTCTCTGCTACTTGTCTACCCAATAAGAAAAAGGTCATGGCACTGATATTTGTCTGCTTTTGGATCTGGAGCCCCTTATTCTGTTTACCACCCATGTGTGCTATAATCATTTGCCCTTGATTCTACTCTAGTCCTCTGTTGTTTTATTTCTCTGTCTTGGATAGATTGTGATCTCTTTTGAGCAGGCTGCTGTCTCTTACATGTATGTATATAGCGCTACAAGGCATGAACAGCACCGTACAAATACTAAGTAGTAATAGTAGTGAAACAGACAAATGAGTTAAACATTGATACATTAGGATAATATTAATAGTTCTGATACATGGTTTGGTGATTTACTTGGCTGATTTATTTTGAATCTAAGCTAGTGGGCATATTTTTTTCCAATATTGCAGCCAAACTACAACCTTTTGAGCAATTTAAAATAAAATCTGGCCATAGCAACAATTTGTTATCAAAGTCAAATTCTATTGGACTAGATATTCTTCTCAACCGGCTCCTGGATTGGTGCGACTGGAAGCATGGTCTAAAGTTATTATACGCATCAATGAAAAGAATCAAACTGAGGAGTTCCTTAGTGCAGTGGTTCCCAAGCCTGTCCTGGAGGCTCCCCAGCCAGTTGGATTTTTGGGATATCCACTGTGAATGAGAGAGATTTGCATACACTGCCTCTTCTACATGCAAATCTACCTCCTGAATATTCATTTTGGATATTCTGAAAACCTGACTGGCTGGGGAAACCCCAGGACAGGTTTGGGAACCACTGTCTTAGTGCAAAAAGCCTTTTTCGAGATGTCTTCATGAGACTTAGAATATTATAATCACACTCCATGCTGATACACTGTATTACAGAGACTGTAGTGCCAAAGAATATCCACTGATTCCACCGCTACATGCTCTGATGCTATCCGTGTAGAACTGGGGCGTGTCGTGGGCATTCTAGGGTGGAGCAGAGGTGGCATCCTTTGCTAACCAGGCATTGGTGATATTGAACCGCTGCCCGGTTTCTAACCCATGGGTAAAGATAGGCGTGGGAAAAGCTGGCCTATCTTTACCCATGGGATCTAACTTGCCAGCGGTTAAATATCGCTGCTGCCCAGTTAGCTTCCACGCCGTGTGGCATGGTATGTTGCAGCAGACATGGATATTCAATTCCGCTGGCCAGATATGGCTCCGGACTGAATATGCAGGGTTAAAGTTCAGTGGCGACGGCTATGTGCCTTAGAGGTGCATAGCCATCACAATTCAATATCGGGCCTGTCCCTCTTATATCAGTGAATTAAAGACCATCTACTTGTATAAATAGTAGCATTCTGAAATCACCATTTATATGTGAGTGCAATCTATGTGTGTAGATTTCTACTGGTCCCCCTTTGAATCATCTCGCTCCCCTTCAATCTGTTCAACACTCTGCTGCGCGGCTAATCTTCCATCAGTCTCATCATGCCCATATCACTCCTCAAGTCACTTCATTGGCTCCCTATCCATTCCCGCATTCAGTTCAAACTTCTCCTGCTGACCTATAAATGCATTCACTCTGCAGCTCCTCACTACCTTTCTTCTCTTATCTCTCCTTACAACTCCCCTTGGGAACTCCGCTCTTCTAGCAAGCTGCTTCTATCTGTGCCCTTCTCTTCTATTGCTAACTCCAGACTTTGCTCCTTTCACCTTGCTGCACCTTACGCCTAGAACAAACTACCTGTGTCTGTATGCCAGGCACCATCTCTGATCCTCTTCAAATCCAGGCTGAAAACTCACCTCTTGGCTGCTGCTTTTGGTTCTTGACCCACCTGATCTCCTTTTTCTTTCCCCTTGCTTTATCCCTGCCTACACCTTCTGTGTTTGTCTTGACTAGACTGTAAGCTCTATGAGCAGGGACTGTCTCTTACATGTCTGTGCAGCGCTGCGTACAACTTGTAGCGCTATATAAATGCTCAGTAGTAGTAGTAGATTTCACACATATAGATAGCCGCACAAGCCTTCAAAATTGACCTGAGTAGTAACAAACTGTGCAGAAATCCCACAACTTGAACATGAGGAGTATAGTTTCAGATTATAGTAACATAGTAACATAGTAAATGACAGCAGATAAAGACCAGTATGGTCCATCTAGTCTGCCCAGTAAGATGGCAAGAGTAGATGCACCTGCCGCTCTCTGCAGGCCACCCTTCCCCATGTCTTTGTATAGGGGTGAACCCACCGCTCCATGTAGGACACCCCTATCTGTTGAGAAATTAGATAGTTCCGTTTACTTTGATTTTATCCTGTTGCTGTAAAGGGATCCACTGTGTCTGTCCCATGCCATTTTGAATTCCGTCACCGTGTTTGCCCCCACCACTTCCATCGGGAGGACATTCCAAGCATCCACCACCCTTTCATTGAAAAAGTATTTCCTGACATTGCCTTTCAATTTACCACCTTGCAGCTTCATATTATGCCCTCTAGTTTTACAGCTTCCCCGTCTTTGGAAGAGGTTTGTTTGTTCATTATTTCTCTTTAAGTATTTAAAGGTCTGAATCATATCTCCCCTATCCCTCCTCTCCTCCAACGTGTACATATTTAGGTCTTCAAGTCTCTTCTCATAAGGCTTCTGACGCAGGCTCCAAATCATTTTGGTTACCTTCCTCTGAACAGTTTCCAATCTTTTTACATCCTTTGCAAGATATGGTCTCCAAAACTGAACACAGTATTCGAAGTGAGGCCTCACAAATGACTTGTACAGTGGCATAAGTAACTCTTCCTTTCTACTGGTACTTCGTCTTTGTATGCAGCTCAATATCCTCCTGGCTTTTGCCACCGCCTTGTCGCACTGTTTTGCCACCTTGAGATCTTCAGAAATAATCACACCAAGGTCTTTCTCCTGATCCGTGCACACCAACCTCTCGCCCCCTATCGCGTACATTTCCCTTGGATTTCTGCTACCCAAGTGCATGACACTGCACTTCTTCACATTAAATCGTAATTGCCAAGCATTAGACCATTCTTCCAGCTTTTGTAGATCTTTCCTCATGTTAACCACTCCCTCGGGGGCGTCCACTCTGTTGCAAATTTTTGTGTCATCTGCAAAAAGACATACTTTTCCATTCAGTCCTTCAGCAATATCACTCACAAATACATTGAACAGTGCCGGGCCCAGGACTGAACCCTGGGGCACCCCGCTAATCACCTTCCTTTCATCTGAGTGAGCTCCATGTACCATCACCTTCTGTCCTCTTGCAGTCAACCAATTTATGATCCAGTTTACCACCTTGGGACCCATCCCCAAACTACTGAGTTTATTGATAAGCCTCCTGTGAGGAACAGTATCAAAGGCTTTGCTGAAATCCAGGTCGATGACATCCATTGCATGCCCCTGATCTAGTTCTCTGGTCACCCAGTCAAAGAACTCAATCAGATTTGTTTGGCAAGATCGTCCTTTGGTAAAACTATGTTGCCTCGGATGTTGCAACCTGTTGGTTTTGAGAAAGTCCTCTATTTGCTCTTTCAGGAGCACCTCCATTACTTTTCCCGCCACCAAGGTAAGGCTCACGGGCCTGTAGTTTGTCACTTCTTCCCTGTCACCACTTTTGTGAAGAGGTACCACATCAGTCATTCTCCAGTCCTGAGGAACTTTTCCTGTTTCCAAGGATCTGTTGAAAACATCCTTTAACGGCCCTGCAAGAACCTCTCTGAGCTCTTTCAGTATCCTGGGATGTATCCCATCCGGTCCCATGGCCTTGTCCACTTTCAGTTTTGTAAGTTGTTCTAACACATCATCTTCTGTGAATGGTGTGGTATCTACTTCATTCCCATTTTTATATTTGGGAGTCACAGGTGGTCCTTCTCCAGGATTTTCTTTAGTAAAAACAGAGCAGAAGTATTTGTTTAGCAATTTCGCTTTTTCAATGTCACTTTCCATGAGTCCATTCCCAGCACTTTTGAGTCCTGCAATTCCACTTCTGAACTTCTTCTTTTCCCGAATATACCTGAAGAAAGTTTTGTCGCCACACTTCACATCTTTAGCCATCTTTTCCTCTGCCTTTGATTTTGCTTTCCTTATTTCTCTTTTTGTCTCTTTGAGTTTGATCCTGTATTCATTTCTGTGTTCCTCTGTTTGCAAGCTTTTAAATTTTGCGAAAGCTGTGTTTTTTGCCTTTATTTGAGAAGCCACCTCTTTGGAGAACCAAATAGGTTTCCTTCTCTTGTTTTTATTTACTTTTCTTACATATTTATCTGTTTGCAGCTTTTATTGCCAGCTTTAGTTTAGCCCATTGCAATTCCACTTCCCTTAACCCCTTCCACCCTGCCAACTCCTCCTTTAGGTACTTGGCCATTTTACTGGAGTCAGTGTTTTTGAAGTTTAGGACTTTGAGCTTGCTATGATTGGAAAACCACACCGTGTGATGATCGCTCTCACAGGGGCACCCACCCAGACATTCGACACGCTATCACCGTTGGTGAGCACTAAATCCTGGTTGGTTCCATCACCATTTGTCTAAGTAACGCATCTTGGAAAGCATCCACAATTTTTTTGCTTCTTTCCAGATTTGCAGAAGGAGTAATCCAATCCACATCGGGTAGATTAAAGTCACCTAATATGATCACTTCCCCCTTTGTGGCTATCTTGGCAATATCTATAATCAGTTTGTTATCCATCTCTTCAATTTGAGTTGGAGGTCTGTAGACTATAGCAATATGGATGACAGTGCCATCTCCTCTTTCCAGCACAATCTAGAGCACTTCTTCTTTTCCCCATGCCCCCTGCATTTCAGTAGCTTTAATATTGCTTTTGACATACAAGGCTCCTCCTCCTCCTTTTCCATTTTCTCTGTCTCTTCTGAATAGATTATAGCCAGCTATGGCTATATCCCAATTATGTGATTCATTAAACCATGTTTCTGTAATGGCCACATTGTCCAAGTCCATTTCCACCATTAGGGCTTCCAGGTCCGGAATTTTGTTGGCTAAGCTTCGAGCATTTGTGCTCATTGCTTTCCAGCATTTAACTGGCTTGCATGTATTTTGCATTGATTTTGTTCAGCCCACTTCTTCCCACTTGCTTTTGATGTGTGGTTTAAAAGTGTGACTGTTTCTGATGTTATTCTGCTTTTGTAGGGAGTGACGTCCTGAACTTGACCTTCCCCATCCGTCACCCCCTTTTTCTAGTTTAAATGTATATCCACATACTGCCTGAATTTTTCACTTAGGATTCTTTTCCCTGCGACAGAGAGATGTAGTCCATCAGCACAGTATAGTCTCTTGTTTGTCCATTTGTCAAATGGAAGAATACTAGGAGTGTCATCAAAATACTAGCCCACTTATAGTAGCTATTCCAGGTAAACCCTAAATACTAGCTTGGGTTTCATGTTAGTACAGATATCTAAGGCAATCTGGTCATTTTCTTTGAAATACAGGTAAACCGCTGTATGCCAAGTGGTTCAGGCGGTATATTAAATTTTTAATAAAGATAAAGAAAGATAAAGATAATGAAAAGTGGAAGTTGCTGTCATTTTAAAAAAATGCCAGTCAATGCCCAATCTCAGAGTCATTGTGGTAAGAGGGTAAATGCTTGTTCCAAATGACTGTTCCAAGTTATGGCTGTTAATAACTCTCATAGTTTGGATTTTTCTGAGCCTGATTACTGCTTGGGAAGTGTCATGTTGTCTTCTCTCAGTGCTGCACTAGTGGATATACCAAGTGATGACATCACTGAAAGTTGCTCAAGTCTGCCTCCATCTGCTCATTGGAGAACATAATCCACTTGTCAGGATTGGTCTAGCAGGATTCAAGAAAAGAAAATTATCAGGTATGTAAAATTTCTTCTTTTGGTCTCAGTAACTGATAGCAGTGATAGTGGCTTGCTGCAGTATTTCCACTATCCAAAGGAGCAGTGTTATGTATAATATGGGAATATACTATATATGTAAATGGTATTACCATAAAGGAGAGCAATAGAAGGCGATATGATGATTTTTATGATGTTATTTAATGTTATAAAAGCCCCAAGTGTGGGAAGGATTTTGTCTTTTTGCTCCTTTTCTGTTACTCTTGCAAAATATGTACATGTAAGGTTTTGCCACCAGCCTGCAGGTAGCTTTAATCCCAGGTGAACCTCTGACAACTAGCCAGTAAGTGTCAATAGGTTCATGTGGCTGACAGCCTCTTAGCCTGATCTAGACCTACTTCTTCCTTTCAGGGGCTGTCTTGTTCCTGCCTAGCATTTGTATATAAACCCAGCTCTGATGTCACCTGGTGCTTTGGTTCCTCATTACTTGTCCGAGTCTTCTTCACATAAGCCTTCTCAACCTTGTTCCAGATTCCTGATGTGTTCATCCTTGATGCTTTTCAGCGACTTTGTGGTAATTTCTATGTACCTGTGTTCTCCATTCTTTTTCAGGGTTTTGCTGGCTTCTGGTTTCCCACTCTGGGCTCTGGACATTGGGCAGCTAGGGCCCGATATTGATTTGGGCAGGCTATGCACCACTACTGTGCATAGCCCTGCCCGCTGACCCCTAACCCCAGATATTCAATGCTGCAGCAATGGCATTGAATATCTGGGTTTGGAGTCCAGAGCAGACTGCCGCAGAGCCTAACCGGGTAGCGGC
Organism: Ichthyophis bannanicus; assembly: GCA_033557465.1. Lineage (NCBI taxonomy): Eukaryota > Metazoa > Chordata > Amphibia > Gymnophiona > Ichthyophiidae > Ichthyophis > Ichthyophis bannanicus. The sequence continues at coordinate 636,623,657 of CM066035.1, forward strand.
GATATTGCCCCGCTACCCGGTTAGCATTTGCAGCTAAATCTAGGCGAGCCAAAAGCTGGCCTAGGTTTAGCCATGGATCACTAACCAGGTAGTGATGCAACATCACTGCTACCCAGTTAGTGGTATACCCTGCCTCCGCTCCATCCTGGAACACTCTCGACACACCCCGATGCTAATCGGATAGCATCTGGGCGCGTAGGGGAGTTAGGAGAAGATAGTCAACGGCACTGACCATTTAAGTACCATTGAATATCTGGGCTTAAGGCATTTACACAGTTTACAGGGCTTTCAAATATCGGGCCCCTAAGTTTTAATGGTTGCCAGCATCTAAGGACTCAGTTCGAAGGAAAGCAACTGTTATAGGCAGAAGACCCCACCGAACCTTAGCCTGACTTGGGATACTCCTGTTCAGTGTGAGGAAATTTGAGGACCTTGTCCACTTGATGTTCTAGGGCCCACTATACTGATGAGAGCCATCACAGTAGGTCAGTAGAGGAGCCCATGACCTGCTGGGAGTTGGCTCCTGAATATCAAAAAAGTTGAATGAAAAGGAAACAGAAATATAGCGCCTAAATTGGTATAGTATGTCTAGGTCAGAAAATGGAAATTTAGATCTGTGCATTTAGGAAAAAAGCCCTATCTAGATAGCACTTATCCATTGATTGATATATAAAAGGCACTATACGAATAGTGACACTGAAAGTCCTCACAGACCACATTGGTAGTATCTTGATAGTGCCAGGGCAGTTGGTGGGCAGAGTGGCAAATTATCTGGATAGCAGTAATATTCATCACTGATACCTAGACAACTGTCTGGATAGCAAAAAGGCTGTCCTAAGCTATTATGATAGCAATCTGAATAATGGTGCTAAGTATCACCACTATCCAGACTATCCAAATACTACTGCTGAATATCAGAATTTTTTTTTTAGCTGTGATGGCTAGCATTTAAAATAAAATAAGTGCCATAGCTGAATATTGACACTCTAGTATTTTATAAAAGGCTTGCAGAGCTTTTTATACAATAGACATCATTTTCTGGTGCTACTGTATGTATTTGACTGCATGGACATTAAAAGAAGCCATTTTTAAAATAGTGCTCAAAAAAGGCTTTGCATATATAAGTAGTATTACTTACATGTGTAAGCGGCAGATTTTGCAAACTGCATGTCCAAAGGAGTCAAAGAGCTAAGTTCCAAAATCAAACTTTTGCCTTTTCAAGATTGTTTATAGCACTTGAGAGGTAAGCATAATTACCTCTTTGAGTTTTCCTTCAAAGCTAGGTTCAAATATGAAGTTAGCTGACAGTTACGGTATACCCGACTCAAAGCAGGTATAAATGCATTGGCTGAAATTTTCCTGGGTACTGCTGTTCTAAAACATGGAATACTGGAACACAAAAGTTGGCAACAAAGAAGAAGGCAAAGTGCTTGGAAAATACAGACTTCTCAACAGAAATGTAACTAGATTGATAGAATACTGCAAGATCAATGATCTATTCATCTCAAATACCTTCTTCCAGCAACACAAGCGCCGACTGTACACGTGGACTTCACCCAATGGATTGGACAGAAATCAAACTGACTACATCACGTTCCAATGTGTAGCAAGACAAGAGAAGGAGAAGTGCTGCAATAAGACATGCAGGGAAATAGAATCAGAAGCTATTAGAGGAAGAACAAGATCGGCTTTTCTAAAGCTATGAAAATTAAAGAAAAAGTTCCGGCCTCGAAATGGAATGCTACAAGATGCTCAGGGATCCATGTTGAATGATGCTGAGAAGATCAAGAAAAGGTGGAAAGAATATACAGAGTCATTATACCATAAAGATCAAGTGGACCAAGAGCCGTTTAAACCTTTACCTTATGATTAGGAACCATTGGTGATGAAAGAAGTCGAAGCAGCATTGAAAGCCTTATCAAAGAACAAAGCACTGGGCAATGAAGGCATTCCCATTGAGTTATTACAGAAATCAGATGAAGCTGTTACCATATTTACAAGGCTCTGCCAGGAAATTTGGAAGACAAATTCATGGCCAACTGACTGGAAAAGATCTGTGTTTATACCAATACTGAAGAAAGGTGACCTGACTGACTCTGGAAATTATCGCACAATCGCTCTGCTCCCACGTGCCAGCAAGATTCTACTCCAGATCATTCAGCAGAGACTACAACCATACCTGGAACGAGAACTGCCTGAAGTGCAAGCAGGGTTCAGGAAAGTGCGAGGAATGAGAGACATTATCGCGGATGTGAGATGGATCCTTGAAAAGACAAAAGGATACTAAACGTACATCCATGTGTGTTTTATTAACTACAGCAAGACCTTTGACTGTGTAAACCATGAGAAACTCTGGGCCACATTAAGAAGCATTGGGTATACCAGAACAGCTGATCGTTCTTTCGCACAACCTTTACATTGATGAAGAAACAACAGTTTGAACGGAACTAGCAGAAAGAGAATGGTTTAAAATTAGCAAAGGTGTATGACAAGGCTGCATAGTTTCCCCCCTACCTCTTTAATTTATATGCAGAACAAATCATCAGAGAAGAAGGACTGTATGAAGACAACTGAGATGTGAAGATTGGCAGAAGACTCACTCAACAACCTTTGCTATGCTGATGATACCACATTACTGGCTGAAAGTGAAGATGATTTGAAACATTTGTTTCTCATGATCAAGGAATATAGTCTTAAAATGGGTCTGCACCTTAATGTTAAGAAGACAAAGATCCTGACAACTTGCAAAACCAATAAATTCATCATTGATGGAGAAGAAATTGAAATAGTTGACAGCTTTAACTTACTTTTATCAGCAATCAATAAAGAAAGGACTAGCAGTCAAGAAATCTGACAACGTATTTCTCTTGGTAGAATGGCTATGAAGGACCTAGACAAGATTCTCAAGAGCAGAAATGTCTCTTTCCATACAAAGATTCAACTTGTCCAGGCCATAGTATTTTCAATAACTTCATATGGATGTGAAAGTTGGACAGTGAAAAAGATAGACAGGATGAAAATTGATGCCTTTGAATTATGGTGCTGGTGACAAATCCTGTATATATCATAGACTGCCCGAAGAACAAACCAGTCAGTACTAGAGGAGATCAAACCTAAGATTTCCTTAGAAGCTCAGATGACACGACTTTGACTTTCATACTTTGGACACATCATGCAAAGAGAGAGATCATTGGATAAAGACATAATGCTTGGCAAGGTAGAAGGTCACCGTAAAAGCGGAAGGCCGGTAATGAGATGCATCGATACAATAACAGCAGCTATGGACACCACTCTATCAACAATAAGCCGCTTGACTGAAGACCGAACAAAGTTTAGGTCAACTATCCAGAGGGTTTCCAGGAGTCGACACTGTCTCGACATCACTTAACAACAACAACATGTATACTTCGAAGACCTGCAAAAACCATGCCCATAACATGTTTTCTTGAAATCTGTGCAAGCTGCCACACATGCGTACAAGTAACATTAGTTCTAAAACTGATGTTATATGTGTCACTCAGTTTACAAGTGTAAATGGCCTTTTACATGTTTAAATGGTGACACTTCAAGGATTGCCTCCGTAATTCTTCCCCATCCACATGAGTTGGAGTTCTCCACTCATATCCAACTCGTAGCTAAGACTTGCCATTTCTTCCTTTATAACATCAACAAATTTCACCCCTTCTTTTCTGATGACACTACTAAAATGATTGTCCACTCCTTAATCATCTCCCTTCTTGATTACTGCAATATTATCCTTGCTGGCCTTCCAGCAAACCATCTCTTTCCCCTTCAATCTATTCAATATTCTGCTGCTCGACTAATTTTCCGTCAGCATCGCTTTTTCCATATCACTCCTCTTCTCAAGTCCCTTTATTGGCTTCCCATCCACTTCCGGATTGAATTCAAACTCCTCCTCTTGACCTATAAATGCATTCACTCTTCAGCCCCCCACTACCTATCATCTCTTATCTCTCCTTACATCCCCTCTCGCGTTCTTCGCTCTTTGAACAGCCTTCATCTATCTATGCCCTCCACTCGTACTGCTAATTCTAGACTTCGCTCCTTTCACCTGGCTGCACCCTTTGCCTGGAACAATCTACCTCTGTCTGTGCGCAAAGCGCCCTCTCTGGACCTCTTCAAGTCCAGATTGAAATCCCATCTCTTCTCTATTGCTTTCTGTTCTTGATTCTTGTTTTTGCTCTTCTTGTTATTGTATACTTTGTCTTACTTGATTGTATTTGTATTTTTTGATCTTCTTGACTAGATTGTGAGCTCTGATGAGCAAGGACTGTCTCTTCTTCATGTATGTACAGTGCTTCGTACGTTTGAAGCGCTATATAAATGTTAAATAGATAGATAGATAGAGCTGCCAGACACTCTGGTGTGTGGTAGTATAGGCAGAAGGCTAAAGGATAGAAGTAATACTCCAAGGAACTTGGAAGAATTTTGTTTTACTCTGAAAACCTTCCTGTGTAAGTGTCAACACTCGTGCTGGAGTGGCTAAACTAACAGGAAAGAGTCCTCAGAGTCATTTGTTTCCGATAAGGCAGCCAAACTGGCATCGACATGTGACCAATTTAAAATACAAATTATCAATATCAACAACCTGTGATTCAGAAGTAAAATGTTAGTGTAGATACACATTTCCTACTTAAGTGTAGTTAGATCCTCCATTACTAAAAGAGAAAAAAAGAAACTATTCTAAGTGTGTTGAGGTCACTTGAAAGGTGTGAGGTGGGCATTACAGGATGCTCTACTTTCTGAATGAAATTGGAAGAACAAAAGCTATTGTAACAAGAGATGCTTACAGAGGGTACAGACAGGCATAAAGATTGTTTTCTTTTGGAAACTATGCTAAATTAAAAAAAAAAAACAGTACATAGCCAGCCACATTATTGGGTGCATACACTAAAGAAGCTTAAATATTGTGATAATGCACTGCTTTTAACCATTTTCACTGAGTACAATTTCTTCATAAATATTTTTTTGAGTACCTTCAAGTCAATGCTAACTCCTGACAACGCAGCAGCCCCTGTGTTTTCTTGGCAAGCTATGACCTGAAGTAAATTGCTAAGCCTTTTCTTCCAAGAAAATGGAGGGTAAACTGACTTACCCAAGGCCACAACAAGTTTCAGTGGGAATCAAACCCAGATTTACTGGGTAATAGGCTGTTGCTTTAAGTACTAGGCTACTCCTCCACTCTTCACAAATAGTGCATCTAAATGTTTTTATTCAGTTTCCTGCATAGTAACTGCTAAATATAGCACAATAAAAATCATGCAGTATCTTAAGTCTTGTTATGACGTTATTGTAGGAAAACTGTGATCAGTATAAAGCAGCAATCATTTTACAGTCTAATTTTCACAGTGGCGTTCATGTAGGAGAAAGAGACATGCTGGGTCTAGAAGTTTGGAGGTACTTATTCCTCAAAAGATTTGTTGCCACGTCTTAGTGAAGTGTCAGTATGTTTTGCCTGGTTTCTTCTCTATGTGCCTGTCTCTCTCTGTTAACAATTCCTGAACCATAAATCCAATTTCTTTCCAGTTTCTGCCACTGATACAGTTCACCCAGTGACCCCTGATTCACACTTTTCATGTTTCCATTACCCTATCACTTAGAACTCCTTTTTCATATTAACCTGGTTTCCTGTAGGAAATCTCAGGGAGGTTGTAGCACATTCTGATGTTATTGACCATTTATAACAATAGTAAATGTAATTTTGTTTCATGCTTCGCTCTACATTTAGTTTAGTTTAAGAATTCCTTCTATGGCAAGGCAGAAGAGACTCCAATTGATTCAAACTGAAGTGAAGCTTCTTACGTATCCAACATTGGAAATATAGAAAGATATAAAATTGACAGCAGATAAAGACCAAATGGCCTATCTAGCCCATCCATCCATTCCATTGAGGGAAGAATAGTCTAGTGGTTGGGGCAAGTTATCTCAGGCCAGAAGGTCAGGGGTTCAAATCCTACTAGAGGACAGCAACCTTGGGCTGGAAGGACTAGGGTTTCTAGTCCCACAGGTGCTCCTTGTAGTCTTGGGCAAGCCACTTAACCCGCCATTGCCCATGTTCCCTGTATTAGTGTATGTGTCTCATATCCCCTCATGTTAAATGTATTCCCCAATTGTGTTGTGACCACTTTGATTGAAGGATAAGGTGGTATACAAAACTGTCTAAATAAATAAATTCCAACTACTGAGCTCTCTTTAGATATCCTCTCTGTACCATGCTTCCTTGTATTCAGATATAGTCATTGTCTCTGCTAGTTCTATCTATCTATTTAACATATATATAGTGCTTCAAACGTATGAAGCGCTGTACATACATGAAGAAGAGATAGTCCCTGCTCATCAGAGCTCACAATCTAGTCAAGAAGATCACAAAATACAAATACAATCAAGTAAGACAAAGTATAGGTAGTGGGGGGCTGAAGAGTGAATGCATTTATAGGTCAAGAGGAGGAGTTTGAATTCGATCCAGAAACGGATAGGAAGCCAATGAAGGGACTTGAGAAGAGCAGTGATATGGGAAAAGCGATGCTGATGGAAAATTAGTTGAGCAGCAGAATGTTGAATAGATTGAAGGGGAAAGAGATGGTTTGCGGGAAGGCCAGCAAGGAGAATATTGCAGTAATTAAGACGGGAGGAGATTAAGGAGTGGACAATCATTTTAGTAGTGTCATCAGAAAGGAAGGGGCGAATTTTGTTGATGTTATAAAGGAAGAAATGGCAAGTATTAGCTACGAGTTGGATATGAGTGGAGAAAGAGAGAGAGGAGTCAAAGATAACACCCAGGTTACGGGCCGAAGAGACAGGAAGGATTATAAAGTTATCCACAGAGACTGAGAAAGGGGGTAGAGGAGGGGAGGCATTGGGGGGAAAGATAAGTTCAGTCTTAGCCATATTTAATTTCAAGCGGCGGTGAGACATCCAAGTAGCAATGTCTGAAAGGCAAACAGTGATCTTGTCATGGATTCCTGGAGAGATATCAGGTGAAGAGAGGTGGATTTGAGAGTCATCAGCATAGAGATGGTAATGAAAGCCATGGGAAGAGATAAGAGCACCAAGAGATAGGGTATAGAGAGAGAAGAGGAGTGGTCCCAGGACAGAACCCTGGGGAACACCAACTGGGAGCAGGATGGCAGAGGAGGAGGAGCCACCAGAACACACACTAAAAGAGCGATGGGAGAGATAAGAGGAGAACCAAGACAGTACAGAGCCTCTAAAGCTGAGTGATGACAGGGTGGTAAGAAGAAGGTTGTGGTCAACAGTGTCAAAAGCAGCAGAGAGATCAAGAAGGATGAGGACAGAATAAAGACTAATAAAACTAACATAGCATAAAGAAGGAAACTTCAAGAGCAAGGTACCCTGAAGTGAAAGGACTCTAGGCCATAAGGCCAAGAACTCCTTTCATTGGGCCTGGGTCTGCTTAAATACATCAGGAAATATACGTATAACCGAACCCATAAACTGTTCTTGCATATGTTTGAAATATAAACGTAAAAGAGAAACTTTGTCCTGCTCAAAGGTAAAGGTGGCCAGCAACATACTACAGGATATTACCAGTTCAATAGAACTCTCAAGGAACCCAGTCAGATTGAGCTTCTCCTGGGGTTGAGTAAGATTACCCAAACTTCCACTGGACTAGGGCACATAAAATGCCCTAGCCACAGGAGGAAGATTATCCGACACCCAGCCCAAGATCTCAATTAAATACTTCTTCACCAACTCCACAGCCCCCTAGCACAGGGGATCGAGGAAACCCCAGGAAACGCAAATTGTTTCTCCGAGACTGGTTTTCAAGAATTCCTGCTTCCTCCAAAGCCCAAAGTTCTCCTTCACTTGTGCATCTTTTAAAGTGCCCATCTCCACCATTCAGCCCTCTAGTTGCACCAATCTTTCCTCATGCTGAGCCACCTCTGAGCAGAAACAAGATCTATAAGGGAATCCATCTTCAAAGAAAGTTGCGCCAAATTTGCATTGGGAGTTCCATCCAGGCTCTTGATTGAGTTCTATAGTACCTCCAGGTTCCTTCCCCACAGAAAACTCTCCAAGCCTTCTCCCTAGATGACCCACAGGCAAACCTCCTACTCCACCACTAATGCCCGTGCCTTCAGGTGAAGACTGAGCAAGGGGGAGGTCTGGCATACCTTCCACTGCCGGCAAAACAATTCCAGATGATGGAGGTTCCAACGCCCTACGGGAGAGCTTCTGGGTTGCTGGAGAAGTGCCTGATCCTCGGGGCTCAATGAAGCCACCTCCATGCTCTGCTCTGGAGAAACCCCTCCAGTATGGTCCAAGGCAGCAGCAATCCCTTTCATTGGGTGGACGCCGAGCACATCAAGGGTAAGCTGACCACCTCTTCCTACAGTCGCTCCAGTTGGACGATGCAACTGCTTGCCCTTGTGCTTTGGCATTGCGTTGCAAGGGTAGGCCACACACCCCAGACACCATGCAATGCTCCAAAACAAGAGAGACACATACACACCCACAGACACCACATTCACAAGACAGACACACAGACAATGCAGATACAGACAGATTTGTGTTCGCATACACACACGGGCTGGAAAGAATTTCCACGAGCTATGTTCTGCATGCTTTTCTCACTTGTTAAAAATTGTTGTTATGTTTGCCATCTTCCAATCTTCCAATCTTCAGATCCTGTTGATAATTATAATGTTTATCATAAGATAAGGACTCTCTGTCTCTACGCCTGCTCCCGGACCCCTCAGACCTTCGCACAGTATCCCAGGCGCTCATCCTCCTGCACCTGGACTATGACAGTATTATTCTCCAAGGCCTGCCAAAACACACACTCCAACCACTCCAGTTGGCCATGAACACAGCTGCCCAAACACTACATGGAGGGCCCAGATTTGAACATGCCACACTCATGTTAATGCAGTTACACTGACTCCCAGTAGCAAGCCGTCTGATTTACAAAGCCCTATTGATGACATTCAAGATCCTACACGACATGTCCACGGACTCCCTTGCCGCAATTATACAATGCACCCCAAAAACAGAAAGAGGATATCAAGCATGGAGAATATGCAGACGACCCCTTCATCGATAAGGACATGCACCCAAGCCACCAAGAACTGCGCCTTTTCTTTATATGCACTAACTCTGTGGAACGCCCTCCCTGCTTCAATCCAAGCCATCTCCGACCATTCAACCTTAGAAAAGCCATACAGACTCACTTTTTCCAGCTATTTTATGACCACATTCCATAGATAGGACATGTCCAATGCCTGTCAAACCACAGCTCAACCTCCCCTTTGTAACCATTAAGATCTACTTACCAACTTGTAATTTAGTTCCCATTCTACCAACGTTCCTCCTGACCTTCCCAAGTTGATGTTCCTGTTTAACATTTTGGACCGGCGTATGTTTTACATACATAAGGTTTCCATACTTACTACTCAACTGTTTACTAATTAATGGTTATAAATTCAATGGAACTATGTTTAGCTATTATCGTTATGTCAAAAAGTGTTATATACAGATTTTTTATCTGAGATCTAGTCAGTTTAATAGGTATTCGAAGTTTGCTGATTTTGACGGTACTGGCAGCTCAACATAAAATATCTCAAAAAATAGTAAGTAGCATATAATGCTGTAATAGCTACTATTTTGCAAATAAAAGTATTTGTAGACAGGCTTTATGAATGGAACCAAATGCCTTTTGACTTGAGTAATGCTCCTTCTACATTCTCCTGGCTCATGGAGCTCGTCATGAATGAATATATTTTCAACATCTTACTAATATATCTGAATGACATACTAATTTTCTCCTCTACTTTTGAAGAACATAGTCAGTGGTTAGATAAGGTCTTTCAATGATTAAAGGAGTATGGCCTAAAGTTAAAGCCATTCAAATGCACTCTGTTGAAAAAGGAGATAAAATTTTAGGACATGTGGTATCTGAAAATGGCATCACTACTAATAGTGAAAAAGCAAAAGTGTTAAGAGAGTTCCCTGTTCCCACCAATGTACAGGATGTAAGATAATTCACTGGCTTTGTAAACTGTTAACGGAAGTTTATACCTAATTTTGCTCAGGTTGCGAAACCTTTACATGCTTTGATGGGTGGAACTAACATCTGGTCTTCCGAGTGTCAAGGAGCATTTGATGAATTAAGAGAAAAACTAATGAGAGAAAAACCTATTTTAGCTTACCTGGAGTTTAGCATACCTTTCATGTTAACAACAGATGCTAGTCTTTCTGGGCTAGGAGCCATTCTTAGTCAAATGCAAAATGGATTTGAAAAAGTGATTGCATATGCCAGCTGAAACTTAAGATAGCCTGAATGGAATGATAAAAATTATAGCCTATTCAAGTTGGAATTGTTGGCATTGAAGTGGGCCATAACAGAAAAATTCAGAGATTATCTTACATATAAAAAGTTCATAGTTAAAACAGACCATAACCCTCTAAGATACCTAGATACAGGCACTGTGGAAGAGGTGACCCAGCGATGGTTGACTCAATTGGCGAGTTTTGACTTTGAGGTGCAATACAAACCAGACCGCAATAATATTAATGTTTATGCTCTTTCCAGACTGACACCATCAGAGGAAAATGACATGAGTCCTCTAATTATAAAAAATGAAGTTAAACAAAGGTTCTGGGGAGGGACTGAAAATAAGCGAGTGAAGGCCATAGAAACAACTATTGAAGTATACCCGAGTAATGAAGATGAAACAAAATATGAATTGCTAAAGAAGTTGCAGACTGGATTTGATTCTGAAGCCAGTATTAGAAGCTTTATTGGAGAATGAGTAAATCTGTGAATTTTTCAGAACCTGACTGCTGGAAGTACTAGAGACGACGACATCGGCTACAACTATTACAAGGAATATTATGCAGAAAGAGTAAATCCTAGAGATGGAGAAGAAATTGTTCAGTACGTAATCTCAAAAGGGTTTATTCTCTCCCGTTGTTGATCCCCTCTGTATGCCCGGTCTGAACCAGACGTACAGAGGGGATGAGAATCACGACTGTGATTCAGCCCGGCCTGCAAGTACAGGACCTTCCTGGCTAACTCAGTCAAGGCTCTTCAATGGAGCGCTGCCTGATCGGGAAATTATTCCACCTCAGAGGTGGAATAAATTCCCTGTCCAAGCCGTTGGCTCCAGACGTACAGGGCCAACATTGGAATCAGCACTGTACGTCCAGGGCCGACGATTGCCCAACACCCACCCTAACTCTGGCCCTGATCTGCCCCTTCCCTGCCCCCAAATAACTTTCCCATATAACAAGCGGGGAAGTTAAATGTGATCGGGTGGGGGTTTGAATAGCGGGGATGGATGTCCCAACGGGACGTCCATTCCCACTATTCATTGCATGGAATGACCCCCAAAGTGGTTGGAAAATATGGACTTGCAGCAGAAATGAAGCTGGAGAATGACTGAGAGAATTCTGCAAGACCAATGATCTATTCATCTCAAACACCTTCTTCCAGCAATACAAGTGGCGACTGTACACATGGACTTCACCCAATGGATTGTACAAAAATTTAATTGACTACATCTGTGGAAGTCAACGATAGAAAAGCTCTATAACATTAAAGACAAAACCTGGAACTAACTGTGGTACAGATCACTAACTGCAAGTATGCAAATTCAACCTAAAGTTGAAAAAGAGCAAGCCACTCATGAATGTAGCAAAATATGACCTTGAGAATATACCACTGGAATTTAAAGACTGCCTGCAAAATTGATTTGCTGCTTTAGATAAAAATGACAGAGTTCCGAAAGAGTTATTGGATGACATCAAGAAGGTTGTGTTGGAAGAAAGTGAGAAGTCTCTACAAAAGTCTAAAAAGCAAAAGCGGCCAAAATAGATGACTGAAAAAGCTCAGAAAATTGCCCAGAAACGCAGAGAAGCTAAAGCCAGAAGAGAAAAAGAGGCAATAGCTGAACCCAACAGAGATTTCCAACATGCAGCAAGACAAGACAAGGAGAAGTATTACAATTATGCATGCAAGGAAATAGAATCAGAAACTATTAGAGGAAGAACCAGATCAACTTTCCTAAAACTATGAGAGTTAAAGAAGAAATTCAAGCTTTGAATTGGAATGCTACAAGATGCTCAAGAATCCATGTTGAATGATGCTGAGAAGATCAAGAAAAGGTGGTTCCAAGGGTGATCCGGGAAACTACAGACTGGTGACCCTGATGTCAGTACTGGGCAAAATGGCAGAAACCATTATAAAGAAAAAAATTACTGAACATGTAGATAGTCATGGTTTAATGGGAGAAAGCCAACATGGCTTTAGTCAAGGAAGGTCTTGTCTTAATAATGTTATATTTTTTTGAAGGTGTGAATAAACAGGTAGACAAAGGTGAGCTGGTTGAAATAGTGTATCTGGATTTTCAGAAAGCCTTTGACAGGCCTCTCATGAGAGACTCTTGGCAGAATTAAAAAGTCAAGGAATAGGAGGCAATGTACTATTGTGGATCAGGAACTGTGGATAGAAAGCAGAGAGTATTTATTTATTTAACTGTATTTATATACTGCCTTTCACCGGGTCAAAGCGGTTTACAAAATCAAGGGGGAAATACAAAGAGAGACATTATAACATAGGTAAAAAAAAAAGAGAGGGGGCGCCATCACTAGGGAGGTTCAAAAGGGAGTATCAATAAGGAGGGGTTGAAACAGTACAGCCATAATATTTACAAAATGTCAGGTTTGTTGAGGGACTGATTAACCGGGACGGAGGATGAACCCTGGGGTCAGTTGGTGCTTCTTCGTTCGTGTCCTAGATGGATGGTGAATAGTTGAGTTTTTAGTTGTTTCTGGAAGGAGGTGAGATCCTTGTTACCACGGATGTTGGTCGGAAGGGTGTTCCACAATGATGGGGCATATAAGTTAAAAGCTCGGTTGCAGGATTGTTGGTTAAATTTTGTTCTTTCTTGTGGTACTTCTAGTAGGTTGGATGTGGGCTTCCGTGTTGGTCTTTTGGAGCTCAGATGTGTTAGCAGACGTCCCGAGGGCTTTGATCCCTTAGGCTTGGCACTTAGGCACAAATAAACAATCATTAAATTGGCATTCCCCAGGTAAAACAAACCTCCTATCCATCTAAACCAGCTGTGTGGGGTCCTTCCCCCTTCTCTGAGCCGCAATACACAGAGAGAGGAGATCCAATCAAAGCTACAAACGAGTGATCTTCAAACACACCAAGCTCCTCCCCAATTGACTCCAGGACAAAGTAACTGCCTTTAAATTCCAGCGAGCTACGGGGGGAATCCCTCTTTCAACCTGGCACCGGGGCAGTAGCAGTACCAACACCAGCAAACCCCCGAGGGAGAGGAAGCCCATTTCTGCTCTCTACCAACTGCGGCTTGATCCAACATCAAGGTGAGCAAAAGCCCTACGATCCTCCGGATTCCTCTCCCCCAAAGACTTACCTGAGCAGCTCCCTAGCTCTGCCTCCCGTGACAGCGCCCTCTTCAACATGAAAACTTCAAAATGTCTGCCCAAAAGAGAAGATACAGATTAGGATTACTCCACAAAGCTCAATGGTAACCACTTTGTTGTTCATTTTCTGCATAACCTTTGCCGTATCATTCACATTCTCTGCATAACTTTGCTGTATCATTCACAATTTCTGCATAACTCTGTTGTATCATTCACATTTTCTGCATAACTTTGCTGTATCATTCACTCTGTAACTCGTGGCAATTTAAAGGAATAGCCAAGACATCTGTCATCCCAGCCCATCGAACTGCCTTGAGCCCCGACCCACCAACTTAAACTAAATCCTCCCACTGCATGCATCCTAAAGTAATACATCAAACACTACATTGCCACACAGTCCTCAGTCATCGCTAAGCCATCCATCCCACTGCAATGGAACCTAAAATGGTATTCATAATCACTCTCCTCCTCTTTTCACAGATAACAAAAGCTCTTTTGTACAAACAAGAAACACACAATTACAATCCCATCCCAATCATACACAACCCCATCAGATATGATACACACCCTCAACCATGACTCTATAATCATAACCATAAAACACACCAGAGTAACTACCAATACAGAAATAGACTAATACAAATCCAAACCTCCCAGATAAATACTACCCCAGATACCCTTAAACCCCCACCCCACAAAAGTGTATCCTCAGCAATGTAAGATCAGTACAAAATAAAATACCACTAATCAATGACCTAATTAAAGATGCCAATCCAGAGATCCTTTGCATCACTGAGGCATGGCTAACACCACCTGACAGTATATTAATAAACCAATTACAATGCTATGAATATGACCTATTCAACTGCTACCATGACTCCAAAAGAGGTGGGGGAATTCTTATTCTGAGTAAAATAGAACTTAAACTTACCCCCTCTATCTCTACCAACCTAGTTGGAATGGATGTTCTTAAAGTAGAAAACAGATACATATCCATTTGTCTCATTTACAGACCCTCTTCACATGATAACAACAATCTGACTCCAATCCTAGAAGCAGCTTGCTCTGCAGCACTCAACAAACTGTTCCTACTACTTGGAGACCTAAATCTCCCATCCCTTCCACACTTCTAACTTCCTAGATGCAATGTCAGAAATGGGATTCCAACAAATCGTACACTCCCCAACACACACAAAGGGAAACCTACTCAACCTAATCTTCCTACTGCCCCCATTACAAATAACTGCATGTCTATGCCCCCCATAATAACTGAAGTACCCTGGTCTGATCACTACCTGGTGACATTCTACTTACCCATACACATGACCTTTACATCTACATCAACCACAGAACCACAACAAAGGAAATTTTCTTACTTCAATAAAGAAGCGTTCTTAAATAAAGTTCTGCCACAACTTACAACCAATTCCAATGACATTAACAACTCTATAATTACATGGAACAACTCCATACAAAATGCTTCCACTCCCCCCATCAGACCCACCAGGCAAACACAAAAAAGATCGGAAAAATGGTTCACCCACGAACTTACTAAACTAAAAAGACAACTAAGAAAGCAAGAAAAAAATGGAGACTCGCCAAAACTCAACAAAACAAAACACTCTACTAACAACTTACAAAAATTCCATTAATAATGCGAAAAGCGAATACCACACTAAGATAATAAACTATTTCTTAAACTGTTCCAGAGAACTATTCGCAATTGTCAGATCACTTACAAGAACTGGTCAGGATGAATCAGAAATGGGCAATATCCACCCGCAAACTCTTGCCAACCATTTTGCAGAAAAACTAAGAAATAAAAACCCCAACCGTATCCTCCCCCAAATTGAATAACCAACAAATATCAACATTTGGCAGAAGTTTTACCTAATAGACCAAAAACACTTACTACACATCATTTCTAAAATAAAAATCACAACCTCCCCCCTCAATCCATGCCCGGTTTCATGGATCAAATCCACAAAGACTGAATTAGCGCTTTATCTCTTAAACATAGCCAACCAATCCCTCTCACAAGGTATTATGCCTACTGATCTGAAATGCACATCCATTTGCCCTATTCTAAAGAATAAGTCACTAGATACAAAAGATCCAAATGCATACAGACCCATAGCCAGTATCCTGTTTATTGCAAAAATAATTGAAAAGGTAATCCAAATACAACTTCAGGATTTCATCGATCTAAACGCCCTCCTAGATACATACCAATTTGGATTTCGCCTTTTCCACGATGTGGAAACCCTGTTGATATCCTTAATGGACAATCTTATCAGAGGCACAGACAACCTTAATCGAGCATTTATCCTCCTTTTTATTGACATCACATCAGTGTTTGACAACTTTAACCACACCACCCTAATTACAAGACTGTCACAAATAGGATTAGGAGGCACAGTCCTACAATGGTTCATATCATACCTCTCAAACCGTAAACTATGTGTCAAAATAGGCCAGGAAACATCAGATACACTCCCCCAAGGCCAAGGGATACCGCAAGGATCAGCACTTTCAGTATTACTTTTCAGTCTATACCTACAGCCAATTACTAACATTTTCAAAAAATACAGCATCGAATATTACATTTATGCAGACAACATTATGTTGTCCCTCCCAATAGACAAACAACATTAACTACAACACACTTTCAAAATGCATCAAAGAAACTCAATCCTGGTTGATCACCAACAATTTGAATATAAAACTCAAAAAACAGAAACCCTAATTGTTTCAAGAAATCAAAATCCTCCCCAAACAATCACAATTAACTATGTTAATCTCCCAGTTAAGCAGGAGATAAAATACCTTGGAATAATATTAGATCAATCCCTCAGCATGATATTCCATCTAAAACAAACAGTTAGAACCGTCTACTTCAAGCTAAAAACTATCCAACACCTAAGACCCCTACTTCATACTCAATATTTCAAGTCAGTAGTCCACGCTCTCATTACACCCCATGTAGACTACTGTAATAGCCTGTTAAAGGGCCTACCAGTCAAAACCTTAACACCATCCACGCAGCCATGAATTTAACCTCCAGGATGCGAGCTTTTGTGTGTTGGCCTTTATTACTACTATTGCTACTACTACTACTACTACTACTACTCAGTATTTATATAGTGCTACCAGTCGTACGCAGCGCTATACAGTACAGTACAGTACAGACATGTAAGAGACAGTCCCTGCTCATCAGAACTTACAATCTAATCAAGACAAAACACACAAACACAGAAGGTGTAGACAGGGGTGGAGCAAGGGAGAGAGAAGTAGACCAGGTGAGCCAAGGACAGGAGAGTCAAGATCTAAAAGCAACAGAAAAGAGGTGAGCTTTTAACCTGGACTTGAAGAGGGTTAGAGAATGTGCCTGGCATACAGACACAGGTAGTTTGTTTCAGGCGTAAGGTGCAGCAAGGTAAAAGGAGCGAAGTCTGGAGTTAGCAGTAGGAGAGCGGGGCATAGATAGAAGCAGTTTGTTAGAAGAACGGAGTTCCCAAAAGGGGTGATAAGGGGAGATAAGAGATGAAAGGTACTAAGGAGCCGCAGAGTGAATGCATTTATAGGTCAGCAGGAGAAGTTTGAATTGGATGCGGAAACGGATAGGGATCCAATGAAGTGACCTGAGAAGAGGTGTAATATGGGCATGATGAGGCTGGCGGAAGATTAGTCGTGCAGCGGAGTGTTGAACAGATTGAAGGGGAGAGAGATGACTCAGAGGGGGACCACAAAGAAGCAGGTTACAGTAGTCGAGACGGGAGGTGATTAAGGAGTGGATAAGGGTTTTAGTAGTGTGTTCAGAAAGGAAGGAGTGGATTTTGCTAATGCTGTAAAGAAAGAAGTGGTAGGTCTTGGCTACAAGCTGGATGTGTGTGGAAAAGGAGAGAGAGGAGTCAAAGCCTACCCCCAGATTGCGGGCTGAGGAAACAGGCAGGATTACAGAGTTATCCACAGAGATTGAGAAGGGGGGAAGAGGAGGGGAGGTTGTAGGAGGAAAGATGAGAAGTTCAGTCTTGGCCATGTTCAGCTTCAAGTGGTGGTGAGACATCCAGGCAGCAACATCAGAAATGCAGGCTGAGATCCGGGTCTGGATTGCCGGAGAGATTTTGGGCGTAGAGAGGTAGATCTGGGAGTCATCGGCATACAGATGGTACTGAAAGCCATGGAAAGAGATAAGTGCACCAAGGGACTGGGTATAGAGAGAGGAAAGGTGCGGTCCCAGAACAGATCCTTGGGGTACACCAACTGGGAGTGGGGTAGCAGAGGATGAGGATCCTTCAGAGCACACACAGAAGGAGCAGTGGGAGAGATAGGAGGAGAACCAGGATAGTACAGAGCCTGTGAAGCCAAGCGAGGACAGGGTATCGAGGAGAAGGGTGTGGTCGATGGTGTCGAAGGCAGCAGAGAGGTCAAGAAGGATGAGGACGGAGTAAAAGCCCTTGGATTTTGCCAGGAATAAGTCGCTGGAGGCTTTGGCAAGAGCCGTCTCAGTAGAGTGTAGAGGACAAAAGCCAGACTGTAAGGGATCCAGGAGGGCGTGAGAGGAGAGGAAATCGAGGCAGCAGTAGTGAACCGCCCGTTCGAGTAGTTTAGAAGTGAAGGGAAGGAGAGAGATGGGTCGATAATTAGTGGGACATGTGGGATCGAGTGAGGGTTTCTGGAGGAGAGGTGTGACCACAGCATCTTTGAAGTCAGCAGGGACTGTTGCAGTCGAAAGTGATAGGTTAAGAATATGGGAGATGGAAGGGACAACGGTGGAGGAGATGGGGCTTAGGAGACGGGTGGGGATGGGATCAGATGGAGCAGGTGGTGAGTTTGGAGGAAGAAAGAAGGTGTGCAGTTTCCTCATCAGAGATCACAGGAAAGGAGAAAAGGGTAGGAGAGGTGGGGGGGGGGGTGTTGGGAGTGAAGAGGGGGAAGAGGGGGAAGAGGGGAAGTAGGTGATTTTGTGGGGAATTGGAGGGTGATTTTGTGGATTTTGTCA
Organism: Ichthyophis bannanicus; assembly: GCA_033557465.1. Classification (NCBI taxonomy): domain Eukaryota; kingdom Metazoa; phylum Chordata; class Amphibia; order Gymnophiona; family Ichthyophiidae; genus Ichthyophis; species Ichthyophis bannanicus. The sequence continues at coordinate 636,642,093 of CM066035.1, forward strand.
TGGAAATAGTTGGCTAGGGTTTGGGAAGAAAGGGAGGGGGGATCGGAGGTGGGGGCACTTTGAGGAGAGAGTTGAGAGTAGTAAAGAGACGGCGAGGATCCGAGGCAAGAGAGTTAGTCAAATGGACATAGTAGACCTGTTTGGCAAGAGTTATGGCTGACTGGAAGGAGGCAAGCATGAATTTGAAGTAGAGGAGGTCTGCTCGGGAGTGGGATTTGAGCCAGGCGTGCTCATCAGAACGGGCACAGGAACGTAGTTAGTGGGTGGTAGGTGAGAGCCAGGGCTGGGGTGTGGAACGTTTCACAGGACGTGGGATGGGGGGAGCAAGAGCATCCAGAGCCGAGGAGAGTGCAGCATTATAGGAAGTTATTGCCTCATCAAAGGACATAGATGACAAAGTGGAAGAAAGAGGTGAAGAAATGGCAGAAGAGAGAGCCAAGGGATCAATAGCATGAAGGTTTCTGAATAGGTTAGAGGAGACAGGACGAGGCTGAGGCAGCAAGTAATGAAGATTAAAGCTTAAAAGGTGGTGGTCAGATACGGTAAGAACTGAGTTACAGAAGTTTGAGGGTGGGCAACTAGAGAAGAATATCAGGTCCAGACAGTGGCCATGCTGGTGGGTGGGGGCAGTGGAATAAAGTTGGAGGTCAAACGAGGAGGCAAGGGAGAGTAGCTTCAAAGCATGAGGATCAGAGGGGTTATCAACATGGATGTTAATGTCCCCAAGAATAAGAGTGGGGAAAGAGGAGTCCAGAAAGAAGAAAAGCCATGAGTCAAAGTCGGTGAGAAAGGTGGAAATGGGCTTGTCAGGAGGTCAATAAATAACAGCTACTCGGAGAGGAAGCAGAGTGAATAGGTGAATGGAGAGGATTTCAAAGGAGGGAAAGGAGTGAGATAGAGGCAGTTGGAGGGGTTGGAATTGGCAGGAGGGGGAGAGCAGAAACCCAACACCCCCACCATGGCCAATGAGACGAGGCATGTGGGAGAACTGATAGCCCCCATGGCAGAGAGCAGCAGTGGATGTGGTATCATCTGGGAGGAGCTAGGTCTCAGCTAGAGCAAGAAGATGTAGAGTATTAGAGATGAAGAGATCATGAGTAAAAGCAAGTTTATTAGAGACAGAGTGTGCGTTCCACAAGGCACATGAGAAGGGGAGAGCGGACGGGGAAAGGAGGGGGATGTAGGTAAGATTAGACATGTTGCATGAGGACCTCTTCTCAGAGTGAGACAGAAAGCTAGGGGGGCCAGGATTCGGGTTGGCATCTCCTGATGAGAGGAGGAGAAGGAGTAGCAGAGTATGGGGTAGAGAGGAGACAGTATGGTGGAGGCGAGGGTGAGGTTGCTGAAGAATACCCGTAACTTGTCAGATTTTGGTACCTGGCAGCCAGCATATCTCTCTGGACATCAAGTCTAGTCAGCAGATGGATGCCTCAGTACCCCTCAGAAGAGAGTCACCAACCACCACTACCCTTTGCTTCCTTGTGGTCACTGATTCTGCAGCTTTGGGGTACTTGAGCTCTGGTTATTCCCTTTTCTGGGATACATTCACCTCCTCCACTTCCAGGGCAGCATAATGGTTCTTCAGTTCAAGGGCTGAAGGAGCAGGATTGATGTTTCTGCAATCCCTGGTGACTTGTGTCCAACCCATCATTCTGTAGGCTCCCATCTTCTCCTCTGCTGGAGAGCTTGGATGTTTCAAGAAGCAACTCATCAATGTAATTCTAACTGTCTTGAATGCTCCTCAGCCTTGCAACCTCTTCTCTGAGCTCCTCCACTTGTTTCCTGAGAGCTTCAGCATGCAAGTATCCTGCACGTGGAACCAGTCCTTCAACTGGCATTGGGATCTTTGTCTGGACAGAGGCAGAAGCTGTAATGGGGGCAACAGCTTTGGTGATATGATTTTTCCCAGCCATTGTTTGGTTGGTGGAGCTTAGGTACCTGTTGAAGCAAAAGAGAGACCGACCTATCAAAGTACCAGCCAGTTTCCTAGTTGTCCTTTTAGAGAAAAAACAATTAACCTCTTTTAAGTATGTTCTAAATGTGGTATTCCAAATCCCTGTGTGTAGCTAATTGGGGAGGTGCCCTATAAAGCAAGACTGCTCACATGGGGTGGGTGGGAGATGGGGGGTATTGACGTAACTAACACCTGATGAGGTGTCAGAAGATTTAAAGAGCTGAGAAAGATACTGTAAGCAGAGTTTCTAAATCTACACCACTAAAGAAAATATTTCCCCTTTTGAATATAGGCACCAAAAAGAATGTAACTTTGTTTTAAAATTGTACCAAAAACCGTTTTAAAAGCTCTTAGGCAGATAACTAGTAATTAATAGCCATACACCCTTACCTTTGCTTGAAATGCAGAGCCTCTGTTAGGAATGTCATACTTACAAGGCTCTGCCAGGAAATTTGGAAAACAACATCATGGCCAACTGACTGGAAAAGAGTTGTGTTTATACCAATACTAAAGAAAGGTGATCCAACTGATTGTGGAGATTATCGCACAATTGCTCTGGGCCCACATGCTAGCAAGATTCTACTCAAGAATATTCAGCAGAGACTACAACCATACTTGAAATGAGAACTGCCTAAAATGCAAGCAGGGCTCAGGAAAGTGCAAGGAATGAGAGACATCATCGCGGATGTGAGATGAATCCTTAAAAAGACAAAAGAATACCAAAAAGGATATCTATATGTGCTTGATTCACTATAGCAAAGCTTTTGACTGTGTAAACCATGAGAAACTCAGGGCAAGATTAAGAAGCATGGGTATACCAGAACACCTGCCAGTTCTCTTGAACAACCTTTACATTGAAGCAACAGTTTGAAACAAGGAGAAACAGAATAGTTTAAAATCAGCAAAGGTATACGACAAGGCTGCACACTTTCCCCCTGCCTGTTTAATTTATATGCAGAACAAATCATCAGAGAAGCAGGACTGTATGAAGCCAACCGAGGTGTGAAGACTGGTGGAAGACTCATCAACAACCTTCACTATGCTGATGATACCACATTACTGGCTGAAATCAAAGATGATCTGAAACATTTGCTTCTCAAGATCAAGGAACATTGTCTTAAAATGAGTCTGCACCTTGATGTAAAGAAGACTGGGAAAATCAATAAGATCATTTTTGATGGAGAAGGAATTGAAATAGTTGACAACAATAGATCTATTTGGATCTACTAAGAAACGACAAGCAGTCAAGAAATCCGACGATGCATTGCTCTTGGCAAGTTTCTCAAGAACAGAGAAGTCTCTCTTCATACAAAGATTTGACTCATTCAAGCCATGTTCTTTTCAATAATGTCATATAGATGCAAAAGATGGACAGTGAAAAAGACAGGAAGAAAATCAATGCCTTTGAATTATGGTGCTGGCGACAAATACTGTGTATACCATGGACTGCCCGAAGAACAAACCAGTCAGTAGTAGAGGAGATCAAGCCTAAGCTTTCTTTAGAAGCTCAGGTGACAAGACTTTGACTTTCATGCTTTAGACACATGATGCGAAGAGAGAAATCATTAGAGAAAGACATCATGCATGGCAAGGTAGAAGGTCAATGCAAAAGAGGAAGGCCATCAATGAGATGGATTGATACAATAACAGCAATAAGTTGCCTGACTGAAAATTGAATAAGTTAGGACAACTATCCAGAGGGTCACCATGAGTCAACACTGACTCAACGTCACTTAACAATAACAACCATTAGAAATTCTGGCAGTGGAATATACAGTGTTAGTACCCAGTGACAGTAGGCTAGAAAATGTATTAATAATTACTGATTTATTCAGATAGGATATCATTGTAGTACCGATGCCTAATCAGACAGTGAAGACTACAGCCAAAGTCATAGAGTCATAGAAGCATGATGGCAGAAAAAGACCACATGGCCTATCTAGTCTGCCCTTCCATATTAACTACAATAGTCCCCTTTTTACCTTTAGAGATCTTCTGTGTTTCTCCCATGCTTTTTTGAATTCAGATACTGTCCTCGTCTCTACCACCTCCACTGGGAGACCATTCCACGCATCTGCTACTCTTTCTGAGGTTAGATATGATTAGTATCTCAGAGACCTGGTGGAAGGAGGACAACCAATGGGACACTGTGATACCTGAGTACAAATTATATTGCAATGATAGAGTAGATCAAATTGGTGGAGAGTTGCACTCTATGTTAGAGAGGGCATTGAGTCACACAGGATTAAAGTTTTGCAGAAAACAAAATACACTGTAGAATCTCTATGGATCGGAATTCCATGTAAAAAGGGGAAGACGATGGCAGTGGGTGTGTAATATTGACCGCCTGACCAGAATGCACAAATGGATGATGAAATGCTCAAAGAAAGTCCCGTTGAAGCATTGGTTAAGTCACTATGGAGCGCCCTCGCAAATCCATTCTGACCAAGGACGGACTTTTGAATCTCAAGTGGTGAAAGAATTATATCAGCTTTACAGTATTAAAAAACCCCACACAGTCCCATATCACCCTCAGGGAAATGGTTATTGTGAAAGGTTTAACTCAGTGGTTCTCAGCCCAGTCCTCTGGGACCCCTAGTCCAGTTGGGTTTTCAGGGTATCCACAATAATAAGCATGAGATAGATCTGCATACAATGGAAGCAATGCATTCAGATCTATCTCATACATCTTCATTGTGGATATCCTGAAAACCTGACTGGCCTGGGGGTCCCAGAGGATTGGGTTGAGAACTACTGGTTTAACTGATTGTTTCATGACATGCTAAGAGTGTTATCAGCAAGAAGGAAAAGGAATTGGGATGAATAATTGCCTGAAATTTGTAAGATATACTACAGCCATTTATATGTAACAAGAGGATACTCGCCTTTTTATCTCATGTTTAGACGTGAACCAAGGTTGCCTTCAGACATATAGCTAGATCTTCACAGTCTGCTGTTTTTTCTGTAAGTGGATGGGTTCAATACCATTATCATGAACTAGAAGGAGTTTGTAAAATTGCAGCTGCCACATCTTTAACAAAAGAGAAAATTAGAAAGAAGAATTATGATAAGAAATCTTGAGGTCAGTTAGTCTGACCTGGAGATAGGGTATTGCTGAAAATTTCCAAATTTCCTGTGAGACATAAAATTCGAAACTATTGGGAGGAGCCTCAATCCAAGATGGCGTTTCTTCTGTGAGCAGTAGTGGCGGCGGTTTTTTTCCTCGGTATAGATGGGTAAGAGGAAGGCGAAAGGGCCAAATAAGTCCTCCTCTAGCCCGGCAACCTCTTCTACCCTTTCCCCTCCTATGGTTGGATGATTTGATTCGTTTGTTACGCCGCTGCGGCGGTCTATAGCTCCGACGGAGGAAAGCCCCACAGTTTCACGGTCGGGGCCAGGTGGCTCGACTGGTGACTTGGGGCCGGAGATCTCTCCGCCGGTGCAGTGGCAGCCTCCCAAAGATCCACTATTGAGTCGGATTCCAGCGCAGGCTGAGGAGAAGCCTCATTCTGATTCGGGAGAGTGTTCTGGTCCTGGAGGATCGGCGGCGCTATGGAGAAGTGAGTCTTCTGGATCCGCCCCATTAACCAGCTCAGTGGAATCGGTTGTGTGGAGGTCTGCAGGCAGAGCGACGATGGCCACTTCTGTTACTGGGGAGCCAGGAATGGACAGCCGTTCAACGGAGAAGCCTCTGGGGCAGCCACGAATGATCTTCTCTTTGGAACGACCTGTTGTTTTTACTTTGGAATCAATCTGGTCTGCCATTGTCAAGCTTGGAGAGCTTCTTGCTCCCCAGATGGTGGCTTTAGGCGCCCAGGTTCAGGTTCATACAAATTTACTCCAACAACATACACTGGAGGTTATTGCTTTACAATCTTCGGTAGCAGAATTACAACAGAAGCTTTCTTCCTCTGAAGACAGTGTGTGTCAGTACCAGAAAGATATGCTGGCTTTGAAAGCAAGGATTGAAATGCTTGAAAACTCTTCCAGATATTGTAACCTTCGTTGTATAAATTTTCCCAGATTGTCTTCTATTTCAGCTAAAGAAATATTTAGGAAATACCTTCTGGAAGTGTTAGGGGTACCAGTAGAGTCTCACCCTCCTACGTTTAAGGTTTATTACCTTCCTTTAGGGAAAAAAGTGCCTGTTGAGGGAACTAGCGATATAGGGGGTCAGTTAGATGTGTTAAATATTTCTGCTATATTGGAATCGTCAGGAACTGAGAGTGCTATACCATCAACACTGATAGCTACGTTTGTATTAGTTTCAGATAGAGATTGGTTTTTACTAATGTTTTTCAAGAAGCGTACTGTGCAATTCTGTGGGATGACTATTCATGTTTTTCCTGATTTAGCGAAGGAAACTCAAAAACGGAGGAAAGAATTTATGTTATTACGTCCTGGAGTTTTGCTGTTGGGGGCTTTATACTTCTTAAAGTTTCCCTTGCAAATGTATGGTCAGGTTATAATCAATCTTATATTTTCTATGAGCTGTCCCAGTTAGTGGGCTTTTTGAGTGCTCGGCGTCCTTCTGAGGTGTCCCCTGAACCACTGCTTATGAGTTAGGTATGATCGTTGCTCACATTCTTTTTCCTCTCTCTTTGTGCAGTTTCATGTATATTGTTTCTTGGATCCTGGTTTGTAGTGGGCTATAGGAAGCACTGGAAATTGTTTTTTGTACTTTGATTATTGCTTTATTTTATTTCAATGTTGATGATTTTGAATGTTGTATTTCTAAACCAGTGTCTTAATTTCCATGAAGTTTTGATATATGCTTCATTGTATGTTAAAATGATAAAGTATAAATAAAAAAAAATCCCAAACTATTGGGAAGATCAAAGTTATGAAGTCTTAACCACAGAAGGGAATGTAAATCAAATCCGTCCAGAGATGGGTGGTCCACCTAGGAGGGAGCATAATGATCAGATTAAAATTTTGGTGGTTTCCATTATATGCTTTTATGAAGACAAAGAACAATCCATAGAAGACATAGAAGAAGAGTGTGAGGAAGAGGATGATTGAAGGCAATTATTGGACAGACCAAAGTGGAGAAAGAGTCGGCTCTGATGCAAAAGAGTTTGAAACAGAGGCTGAAAATCTACATAAAGTTAAAAGAACAAATTTGACACACCAGAGACAATATTTTAGGCAAAATAGGGGAAAATTCCTACTTATTTGAAAAAGAATTATTTATATTAACCCTTTCCAGGCCGAGCCCAAAACTCTCGGAATCCAAAATTCTGACTAAATATTCCTATCAAATGGTACATAATACATGACCATAGCAGAAGGAAAATCACTATTAGAACATATTGAATAAGACGGGTACAATTTTCCTGAAATATGCAAAAATTAACCCGGCTGCAGAATGTGGATTAAAAATTTAAACCTGGCCTTGAAAGGGTTAACAATAGAGAGAATTAAAGTGCTATGGAAGTTGGTTACTGCACATTTGTTATGCTGGGGAGCTCAATTGGTGATTATATTCCAATGTAATTTCAAGTAAATGTTTATTTTGAGTATGCTTATTCAACTTTTAATGAAGTTAAAGATTCCCAACTCAAATTAAAAATGTAGATGGTTCTTTAAGAAAGGTTTAGATGGCCCTTATCCTGGTGGCAGGAGCTGGGTTATCACCATAAATAAAAAATCCACCTAATGAGATAACATCTGGAAATTTTGACGGTCCAGTTTACCTGGTTGTATGGGATTACTGCTAGGGTACCAGCTTCCATGCCTCCAGGATACACTGTAAGAAAGCCTAGTTTAATTTGTGAGTGCCTGGTAGTGGGTTTGTTCACACCGAGAACCCAGACTTTTATGTTAGTTATTGTAATCATGATTGTTTAAGTATAGTGCCTGAGGGAAGTTTTAGAATGTTGAAGGTAGAAATGCTGGGGATGACATTCCAGTGGGTGACATCAAGTATAAATAGTCTTAAAAAAATAAATAAAGTTTATCTGGGGTTCATGGTTCTGGGGGCCTGACCCGCAACCGGCGGAGTCTGGGCTGTATCGGAGCCTCAGGGTAGGTCGTGCTGAATCGCAGCATTGGAACCAAGCTGTATGTTTTTTTTTAAGATAACATTGACAGCTGCAGTGTTCTGTGGCACTGGGAGGGCTTCCTGCTGAGAATCACGGCATTAGAGATCTGCGGGAAGAAGCTGGTATGCGTGTTTTAAAAAAAAGTAAAGAGGGTCATGGACACAGTGTTCCACGTCCCCTTGTGGGTTTTTTTTTTTTAAAAAAGGCAGTTGAGGTGTTCCATAGCGTCCTGTGGTACTGGGGTCCTGGTTGGGAAGTCTCATGCGCTGAATTGCAGCATAAGGAGGGGGCTGGGGTCAGGGGCTGCACGCGTGGCTGAGCCATGGGTAAAAACAAAGCACCGAGCTGTGCTCAGCTGAGCTCTGGCTATTTAAAGGAGCCACGGTATTAAAGTAGAAGATAAGAAAAAGTAAAGAAATGGGGATTTGAAGTTAGGATAGGTCAGAGGGGCTTTGTAGCAATATGGCTCTGTGCTTATTTTTAAATTTAAAGAAACAGTGCCTTAGAAATTTGATGAAGTTGGACTGAGGGAAATCTGGACCATGAAGGGACTTTTTAATGGGAGGGATGGTCAGAAGAGACCCTGCGAAAGTCCACATGAGGGTTCAATGCCAAATATTTAAAGTGCCAATACCTCATTTTGATGGACGTACTGTAGAGCAGCAAAAAGCTGCAAAATATGACTTTGTTGGGTCCAAGAGGATCTTATCAGAAATAATTTGTAAGGGTTAAGATATAGAGAGGGTAGTTGGAGGTGGAAAAAAATATTTTCATAGGGGAAAATGGTTATGGAGCCTTAACTTAAGTTTTGTTATACAGTAAAGAGTACGGGGAGTATGAACAGGGTATAAAGATTATTTTTGGGGAAGTATTTAATGATTTTATTCTTATATTGAATATATTTTATTTTAAAATATATTTTCCTGTGTAAAATAATGGGCATTGCCATGGTAACCATTTAAAACATCCAACGACCAGTTTGCCTCAGGGATGGAATCCCAAACTGAGGGGAAGCTGGAGATTCTATGCCTGATTGGTGCCACCAGGGAGACACCATGACAACGTCATGATTATATTCCAGAAGCAAGGGTATCACCTTGGATACTTGCGTTTGTTTGTATCAGAGACCACCAGGGATTCAGAGGATACAGACCTGTTTTAAAGTGGCTGAGGGGCCAGGCCTCTGAAAAGCCTGATATAAAGATCTGAAGGGTAAAAATAGAGCTGTTTTGTGTATGAGAGAAGGATATATGACTTGTGAGTGATTAAGAAAAGTGGCCCGAGTAATTTTGCCACTGTAAATGAGTATGAAAGTTGACTGAATGGGAACTCTGTAATTTCATAAACTAGAATCAAATCATTATGTAACTTATGGTACTGAAGCATTACAAACTCTGTTAAAAGTTCTGCCTGGGGAGTCCGGTGAAATAAACCTGCGAAATTCCTAATCCCAGCAGTGCAAAGACCATATGGAGCCTGTTTACAGAGAAGCTTCAGTAATATTTTTTTGTTAACTGAGATAAACTAGTGGGATGGGAACAGCTGGGGGATGTAGAAAAACAGTGGGCAAAACTGAAAGGGGATATTTTAAGGGCAACCAACCTTTTTGTTAAAATGGTAAATAAAGGTAAAAGGATAAGGAGACCATTATGGATTTCGAAAGAAGTAGCTGAAAAAGTGAAGAAAAAGAGGGAGGCCTTCATGAAATACAAGAGATCACAGAGAGAGGAAGGCAGGCATCTATATTTGGAAAAACTTAGAGAAGCTAGCAAAGTAGTCAGGAAGGCAAAGATTCAAAAGGAGGAGGAAATAGCCAATGCAAAAAAAATGGGGGAGAAGACATTTTTCAGATATGTTAGTGAGAAGAGGAAGGGCAAAAGTGGTATTGTCAGACTCAAGAGTGCAGGGGAGGAATATGTAGAAGCTAATATGGATAAAGCGGAATTGCTTAACAAATATTTCTGTTCTGTGTTCACAGACAAAGAACCAGGAGCAGGACCTCAGAAAACACCCACAAACAGGAACAGAAGCGAGGGACATCTTGAACAATTTTCAGAAGACTGTGTTCGTGAGAAACTAGCTCAACTTAAAGTACACAAAGCGATGGGACCAGATGGGATACACTCTAGAATACTGAGGGAACTTGGGGACGTTCTAGCAGCTCTACTGACTGACCTTTTCAATGCCTCGTTGGAGTTGGGAGTGGTGCCAAAGGACTGGAGAGAGGCTCATGTGGTGCGTTTACACAAAAGCAGAAGTAAGAATGTGGTTGAAAACTACAGGCCAGTTAGTTTTACTTCGGTGGTGAGTAAATTATTGGAAACACTGCTGAAAGAGAAAATAGTGAGGTTTCTGGAGTCCAGCGGATTACAGGATCCGAGACAGCATGGATTCACCAGAGGCAGGTCTTGTCAGACAAATCTGATTGATTTCTTTGACTGGGTAACCAGGAAGTTGGATCGAGGGAGAGCCCTAGATGTGGTGTATTTAAATTTCAGTAAAGACTTTGACACTGTTCCTCACAGGCGACTTATAAACAAACTGAATACCCTAGGGATGGACCCTAAAGTTACTGCTTGGGTTAGAAATTGGTTGAGTGGGAGGTGACAAAGAGTAAAGGTAAATGGAGCTCACTCTGAGGAGAAGGATGTTTCCAGTGGTGTGCCCCAGGGATCTGTCCTTGGTCCGATTCTTTTTAACATCTTTGTTAGTGATATAGCGGAAGGGCTGTCGGGTAAGGTTTGCCTCTTTGCGGATGATACCATCCAGGAAGGTGTAGATAACATGAGGAGGGATCTAGCTAAGCTTGAAGAATGGTCTAGAATTTGGCAGCTGGGATTTAATGTTAAAAAATGTAAGGTCATGCATTCGGGCTGCAGCAATCCAAGGGAGCAATATAGTATAGGGGGTAAAGTACTTTTGTTCACTAAAGAAGAGCGGGACCTAGGTGTGGTTGCATCTGATGATCTTAAAATAGCTAAACAGGTAAAAAAGGCAACGGCAAAAGCTAGAAGGATGCTTGTGTACATATGGAGAGGAATGGCTAGCAGAAAAAAGGAGGTGATAATGCCTCTGTATAAATCTTTGGTGCAACCTCATTTGGAGTATAGTGTGCAATTCTGGAGACTGCACCTTCAAAAGGATGTGAACAGGATGGAGTCGGTGCAGAGGGTGGCTACTAAAATGATTAGTGGTCTTCATTATAAAGCATATGAGGACAGACTTAAGAATCTTAATATGTACACTTTAGAGGAAAGGTGGGATAGAGGTGACATAGCCGCAGCATTTGATTCAGTCAACCACGACAAGCTATTAGCTCGACTTTACGAAAAGGGAATCCAAGGCTTAGCTTGGAAGTGGTGTAAATCTTACTTACAAGACAGATGGCAACAAGTCCGGATTGGCTCAAACACATCAGAACCTTTCCAGCAAAAGCAAGGAGTTCCCCAAGGCTCATCCCTTTCTGCGCTGCTCTTTAATATATATATGCAGCCGATATGCGAAATCACCAGCTCCTTCGGTATATCCTGCTTAATCTACGCAGATGATGTGCTGATGTTTACACCGATCAGTGTTGTGTCACCTGATTACTCAACCCTAATCGAATGCTTTAATGCTATAACGGACTGGCTCCTTGGGCAGAACCTGAGAATCAACTTCAAAAAAACCGAAGTCCTAATTATCACAAAAAACAAAGGATTCGCACCCCCTGCTACCTTAAAAGTACGAGATGCAGAGCTTCCAATAAAGTCCACTATAAGATACTTAGGTGTAATATTAGACCAAAGGCTGGAATTCAAGGAGCACATAAACCGCACTGTGAAAACAATATACTACAAGATCAAGACCCTCAGGCATCTAAGACCTATGCTTGACCCCGGTAACTTCAGAACTATATTCCAAGCGATAGTCACACCCCACTTTGACTACGCAAACATCATACTCCAAGGCCTCCCAAAGAGCACCCTAAAACCATTACAATTAGCCATGAATGCCGCCGCCCGCATTTTATGCGGAGCAACAAGGAATGAACACACAACCCCCATTTTGAGGGAACTACATTGGCTCCCGATAAGCTGCAGGATCTTATATAAAGTCCTACTCATTACCTTCAAGGCCATTAACAAAATAGCTCCCTCCTCAATCTCATCTCTACTCGACCACCCACCCAACAACAGACTCAGGAGATCAGCAGCCACCAACACACTAGCCATTCCAAGAGAAACTACAAAATGCGCTCTATCAACTAACAATAGAGCATTCGCGTTCTACGCCCCCAGATGCTGGAACAACCTCCCACCCCCCATAAGAGCATCCAGAGACCTCATGCAATTTAGAAAAACCCTAAAGCACTATCTTTTCATCACACACTTCTCACAACCTGGAAACACCTCTCCAGCTCCGCAACACAGTTCAAGATTGTAACATGAATATGCAGCAGTCCTACATCATGATGCACATCACTATTATAGAATCTATTCTCTGTAAATAGTCTGCCTCACAATCTGTAAATAAGTTCCCCAAAGTTGAAATCCCAGTTTCCTTCCCTGTTCTATGTAAACTCAGGACAACTTATTTGTCTGAGAGTCATTTTGTTTCATTGTAAACCGCACTGAAAACAAATAACGCGGTATAGAAGAACTGTTAAATAAAATAAATAAATAAATAAATATGATTGAGATGTTTAAATACCTCCGTGGCATAAATGTTCAGGGAGAGAGCCTCTTTCAATTGAAAGCAAGTTCTGCTACGAGGGGACATGGGATGAGGGTGAAGGGAGATAGATTCAGGAGTGATATGCGGAAATATTTCTTTACGGAAAGAGTAGTGGATCCGTGGAATAGTCTCCCAGTGGAGGTGGTAGAGATGAGGACAGTAACTGAATTCAAAAAAGCATGGGACAAACACAGAGGATCTCTAAAGGTAAAAAGGGGACTGTTGTATTTGTTGATATGGAAGGACAGATTAGATAGGCCATGTGGTCTTTTTCTGTTGTCATATTTCTATGTTTCTGTGATTTAGAGGGAAGAGTTCATGTTTTGACTGAGATAGTGTGTGAGGAGAATTTGGAACAAAACAATGAATTAAAGGTCTCAGACATCAGGGGAACTTAAATTTCCTTTATTTCCTTCCTTATTTAGGGGCAATTTAGAGTGAAAACCTGCTGCTAAGGCCAAGAGAAAATAAATATTAGAAAACAAGGTAGGTGCCTTTCGATAGTAAAGCTAAAGCTAAACTTTCTTGTCAGGCCAGATACGACTTTGCTCCCTTTTATTTTTGTATAGTCAGGTTAGTAGGTTACACAAGAGTTTCCACCAAAAGGAGAGAATGGAATTCAAGGTTGCTGCTGACCCAAGGACACAAAGACTGCAGTGCACCAACAATTGTTGCCCTGGCCAGTGGTATGAACATTTGGACTTTAAAAATTATGCAAGAGACATAGGGAGGGGAAAGTACAATTTAGTTGAGACAAAGTTAATACTTTCCTGCTCCTGGAGAAAGGATTGGTTTAGATAATTTTGGGAAACCTGTTAAATGAAAATGTACACAAAGTATCAGTTCTTAACAACATCAAATGCTTAGCATCACAAAGTAACTCATTGAAGAAGGAAATGAATGAAATGTATCTGATTGCTGATAGTTTAAATTTTGTTGCTGATTATCTGCAAAGAAAAGTTAAATTGTTTGTTTAACAATAATAATTCCAAGAGTGAAATATGACCTATTTAATAACTAGCCATATTGAGTTTTAAATAAAGAAAATTGTCATAATTTAAACTTAATTCTTTCTTCTGAACATCATTTTTATATTATCTTTATCTTTATCTTATACTAGTATCTAATAGTTTATTTTGAGGAGGTCTTGCCTGAGCATATCAGCTGGAGAGGGCCTAACCTGGTCCTTACCCACTTGTCTATGACTCCAAGCATCTGTGGGGAAGGCCCGGCTCAGGAGGGCATCCACAGTAAAAGCCAAGGCAGAGTCAAAAATGCTGGCTTCAGTAAAATGGGAAAGTACCTGAAGGAGAAGTTGGCAGGGTGGGAGGAGATAAGGGAGGTGGAATTGCAGTGGGCTAAGCTAAAAGAGACAATAAAAAGGGCAACGGATATATAAGTAAGGAAAGTAAACAAAAACAAGAGGAAAAGAAAACCTATATGGTTCACCAAAGACGTGGCTGCAGAAATAAAGGCAAAAAACCCACAGCTTTCACAAAATTCAGATCACAAAAAGACGAACACAGAAAAGAATACTGGATAAAGTTAAAAAGAGAGAAAGATAGAAATAAGAATAGCAAAAGCAAAGGTGGAAGAAAAGATGGCTAAAGATGTGAAGTGTGAAGACAAAACTTTTTTCAGGTATATTTGGGAGAAAAAGAAGATCAGAGGTAGAACTGCAAGACTCAAAAGTGCTGCGGACAGATTTGTGGAAAGTGACATTGAAAAAGCGAAAATGCTAAACAAATACTTCTGTTCTATATTCATGAAAGAAAATCCTGGAGAAGGACCACATATAACTGACAAATATACAAATGGGAATGGAATAGATACCACACCATTCACAGAAGATGAACAGCTTGCAAAACTGAAAGTGGACAAGGCCATGGGCCTGGATGGGATACATCCCAGGATACTAAAAGAGCTCAGAAAGATTCTGTCAGGGCCTTTAAAGGATGTTTTTAATAGATCTTTGGAGATGGGAGAGGTTCCACTGGATTGGAGAAGGGCTGATGTGGTATCTCTTCACAAAAGTGGCAATAGGGAAGAAATGATAAACTATAAGCCAGTAAGCCTTACCTCTCTGATGAGAAAGTAATGGAGGTGCTCTTGAAAGAAAGAATTGTAGACTTTCTGGAAACCAATGGATTACATGATCCAAGGCAACATGGTTTTACCGGATGGGATACATCCCAGGATACTGAAAGAGCCCAGAGAGGTTCTTGTAGGGCCGTTAAAGGATGTATTCAACAGATCCTTGGAAACAGGAGAAGTTCCTTAGGACTGGAGAATGGCTGATGTCGTACCTCTGCACAAAAGTGGTGACAGGGAAGAAGTGTCAAACTACAGACCCGTGAGTCTTACCTCGGTGGTGGGAAAAGTAATGGAGGCGCTCCTGAAAAAGCGAATAGTGAACTTTCTCAAAACCAACAGGTTGCAAGATCCGAGGCAACATGGTTTTACTGAAGGACGGTCTTGCCAAACAAATCTGATTGAGTTCTTTGACTGGGTGACCAAGGAACTAGATCAGGGGCATGCGATGGATGTCATCTACCTGGATTTCAGCAAAGCCTTTGATACTGTTCCTCATAGGAGGCTTGTCAACAAACTCAGTAGCTTGGGGATGGGTCCCAAGATGGTGAACTGGATTTAGAAATTGGTTGACTGACAGACGACAGAAGGTGATGGTACATGTAGCTCACTCGGATGAAAGGAAGGTGATTAATGGGGTGCCCCAGCGTTCGGTCCTGGGCTTGGCACTGTTCAATGTATTTGTGAGGGATATTGCTGAAGGACTGAATGGAAAAGTCTGTCTTTTTGCAGATGACACAAAAATTTGCAACAGAGTGGACTCCCCGAAGGAGTGGATAGCATGAGGAAAGATCTACAAAAGCTGGAAGAATGGTCTAATGCTTGGCAATTACGATTTAATGCGAAAAAGTGCAGTGTCATGCACTTAGGTAGCAGAAATCCAAGGGAATTGTATGCAATAGGGGGCGAGAGGTTGGTGTGCATGGTTCAGGAGAAAGACCTTGGTGTAGCTATCTCTGATGATCTCAAGGTGGCAAAACAGTGCGACAAGGCGGTGGCAAAAGCCAGGAGGATGTTGGGCTGCATACAAAGAGGGATTACCAGCAGAAAGGAAGAGGTACTTATGCCACTGTACAGGTCGCTGGTGAGGCCTCACTTGGAATACTGTGTTCAGTTTTGGAGACCATATCTTGCAAAAGATGTAAAAAGACTGGAAACTGTTCAGAGGAAGGCGACCAAAATGATTTGGAGCCTACGTAAGAAACCCTATGAGAAGAGACTTGAAGACCTAAATATGTACACTTTGGAGGAGAGGAGGGATAGGGGAGATATGATTCAGACCTTTTAAATACTTAAAGAGGAACAATGAACAAACAAACCTCTTCCAAAGATGGGGAAGCTGCAAAACTAGAGGGCATAACATGAAGCTGCAAGGTGGAAAATTGAAAGGCAATGTCAGGAAATATTTTTTCACTGAAAGGGTGGTGGATGCTTGGAATGCTCTCCCGATGGAAGTGGTGTGGGCAAACACGGTGACGGAATTCAAAACAGCATGGGACAAGCACTGCGGATCCCTTTATAGCAACAGGATAAAAACAAAATAAACTGAACCATCTAACTTCTCAATAAATAGGGGTGTCCTACATGGAGTGGTGGGTCCACCCCTAAACAAAGACATGGGGAGGGGTGGCCTGCACGGAGCGACGGGTGCACCTACTCTTGCCGTATATTTGCTGGGCAGACTGGATGGACCATGCTGGTCTTTATCTGCCGTCATTTACTATGTTACATATATATGTCACTATGTTACCAGGGGAAGTTCATGCCAAATAAATTTGATTGAGTTCTTTAACTGGGTGATCAGAGAACTAGATCAAGAGCATGCAATGAATGTGATATACCTAGATTTCAGCAAAGCCTTTGATACTGTTCCTCATAGGAGACTTATCAATAAACTGAGCAGCCTGGGGATAGGTCCCAAGCTGGTTAACTGGATCAGAAATTGGTTGACTGACAGATGACAGAAGGTAGTGGTAAACAGAACTCACTCAGAAGAAAGGAATGTGCATAACAGCATGCCTCAGGGATCGGTCTTGTGACCGATCCTATTCAATGTATTTGTGAGTGATATTGTGGAAGGATTGAATGGAAAAGGCTGTCTTTTTGCAGATGACACAAAAATTTCCAACAGAATGGACACTTCTGAGGGAGTGGACAGCATGAGAAAAGATCTACAAACACTGGAAGAAAGGTCTAATGCTTGGGAGTTAAGATTTAATGTGAAGATGTGCAGTCATGCACTTGGGAAGCAGAAATCCAAAGGAATTGTATGCAATAGGGGGCGAGTGGTTGGTTTGCATAGACCAGGAAAGGGTCCTTGGAGTCTTAGTGTCTGAGGATCTCAAGGTGGCGAAACAATGTGATGATGGTAGCCAAAGCAAGAAGGATGCTGAGCTGCATACAGAGAGAAATAAGCAGTAGAACGCAGGCGGTATTAATGCTTCTGTACAAGTCATTGGTGAGACCTCACTTGAAGCATTGTGCTTAGTTTTGAAGACCACATCTCAGAAAGGATATAAAAAAAATTTGAAACAGTTAAGAGGATTTGGAGCCTGCACCAGAAGACGTGTGAGAAGAGACTTGAAGACCTAAATATGTATACCCTGGAGGAGAGGAGGGACAGGGGAGACATGAAACAGACCTTTAAATGCTTAAAACATATTAATGAACAAACAAACCTTTTTCAAAGCAGGGGAAGCTGTAAAACTAGTGGGCATATACAGGGGTGGGTTGCCCAAGGGGGGTGCAGGGCCATGTACGGAGATTCATTCTGGGGCCTCATTTTCATCAGGAGCCTCATTTGCATAAATATTTGCATAATGCCCTTTTAGTATACATGCCTCTTAATGAGTGTCTGGATAAAGAAAGACTACCAGATTTCTAAATTACTATATTCTAGTGCCAACTGCCATGCCCATTAGGAAGTATTATAAACACTGACCATTTAGAACTCATAGCAAACCCACCGTATCATACCAGCAGTACCAGGACTCACAAACACCAAACCCTACCTATCAAAAAGGCAACACTGCAAATATTAAACCAATACATCTCAGAGAATACCAATACATCTCACTGGGGGAAAGAAAACAAGTGGGACTGTCAAATAGAAACTATATGAACAGATTACCTCAGCTTGGTTACACATGCAGAACATAGACCGTTCCGCACAAAGAACAAGAGATCACAATTTAGAAATAGGAAGATAATAATTAAATTGGGAACACTAGGGTTCGATTCCCACTGGCACTCCTTGTGGCCTTGGGCAAGTCACTTAACCCTCCATTGCCTCGGAAGAAAGGCCTGGCAATCTACTTCCAGTGACACTGCCAAGAAAACCCAGGAGCTTCTGGGTCGCCAGGAGTCAGGACTGACTCGAAGGCACACATTTGGGAACCCCAAAAGCCAAACATGAAATGTACAACACTGGAGAAATAAAACTATAAATTAATTTCCTCTTGCACTAAACAAAAAAGCAAAGATCTTAGCAATACACATTTCCCAGACCTGACATATTCCAGTTAATAAATTCAAAATAAAAAGTATTTTTTTACCTTTTGTTTGGGCATTTTATTTTTCAGTTGCAATTACTCCAGTCACTTTCTTCTGGTTTCTTCATGTCTTCTGCGAGCTGTCCATTTGTCCTTTCTTCTCTCTTCTAAATTTTTTCCATTCTCTCTCTATATCTGCTTTAACATACTGATCTTTCCCCTTTTGCTCTTTCCCCCATTTCTTTCTTTATTCCTTTATCATCCATGCAAATTTCACCCTTCCGTTCTCAATACCCAGCCAATCGTAGAATTTTCTTCCCTCCCACACAAAATATCTTTTCCCCCCTCCATCCTCATTCCCCATCCTCTTCTAGTCCTTCCCCAAAATCAGCTCCCTTCTAGTTCTAGATCTACCCAGCATCTGCTCCCTTCTAGTCCCATTCTCCCATGCCCCCACATCAGTCCATTTCCAGTCCTAGCACCCACATGCTCCTTTCCAGTCCCATTCCAGCCTCATCTTCCCATTTCCAGCTCCCATCAGCCCACTTCCAGTCCTATTCAAGCCTCCATCAGCCCATTTGCAGTCCAGGCTCCCCCCATCAGCCCATTTCCAGTCCTATTCCAGCCCCCCATCAGTCCATTTCCAGTCTAAGTTTCCCACATCATCCATTTCCAATCCTAGCCCCCCATCAGCCCATTTCCAGTCCTATTCCAGCTCCCATCAGCCCATTTCCAATCTTAGCCCCCCATCAGCCCATTTTCAGTCCAAGCTCCCCATCAGCCATTTCCAGTCCTATTCCAGCTCCCCATCAACCCATTTGTAGTCCAAGCAGCCCCCATCAGCCCATTTCCAGTCTAAGCTCCCCCACATCAGCCCATTTCCAGTCCTAGCTTACTCTCACATCACAGCTCATTTTCAGTCCAAGCTTCCACCCATCACAGCACATTTCCAGTCCTATTCCAGCCCCATCAGTCCATTTCCAGTCCAAGCTCCCTCTCATCAGCCCATTTCCAATCCTAGCTCCCTCCTATCACAGCCCATTTCCAGTCCAGCTTATCCTCCCATCACAACCCATTTCCAGACCAGCTTATCCTCCCATCACAGCCCATTTCCAGTCCAAGCTTCCCTCTCCCATTACAGCCCATTTGCAGTTTAAGCTCCCCCCATCACAGCCCATTTGCAGTCCAAGCATCCCCCCAGCCCATATGCAGTCCAAGCTTTCCCCTGCCCATCACAGCCCATTTCCAGTCCTAGCCCCCCCAATCACAGCCCATTTCCAGTCCAGCTTATCCTCCCATCACAGCCCATTTCCAGTCCAAGCTCCCCCCCATCACAACCCATTTGCAGTCCAAGCTTCCTCCCCCAGCCCATGTGGTCCAAGCTTTCCCCTGCCCATCACAGCCCATTTCCAGTCCTAGCCCCCGCAATCACAGCCCATTTCTAGTCCCAGCTTACCCTCCCATTACAGCCCATTTCCAGTCCATGCTTTCCCCAATCACAACCCATTTACAGTCCAAGCTTCCCCCCATCACAGCCCATTTCCAATGCTAACTCCCCCCATCACAGCCCATTTCCAATCCTAGCCCCACCATCACAGCCCATTTCCAGTCCTAGCCTCCCATTCACAGCCCATTTCCAGTCCCAGCTTACCCTCCCATCACAGCCCATTTCCAGTCCAGCTTATCCTCCCTTCACAGCCCATTTCCAGTCCAAGCCCCCCATCACAGCCCATTTGCAGTCCAAGCTTCCTCCTCCAGCCCATATGTGGTCCAAGCTTTCCCCTGCCCATCACAGCCCATTTCCAGTCCTAGCCCCCCCAATCACAGCCCATTTCTAGTCCCAGCTTACCCTCTCATTACAACCCATTTCCAGTCCAAGCTTTCCCCCATTCACAGCCCATTTCTAGTCCATACTTCCCCCCATCACAGTCCATTTGCAGTCCAAGCTTCCCCCCCATCACAGCCCATATGCAGTCCAAGCTTCCCTCCCATCACAGCCCATTTCCAGTCCTAGCACTTCCCCCCGCCCGCTGAAGAGCCCCGCAGCTATCTAAGGGACTTCAGAGGGAGCCAGGAAAGCCCGCCTGAGGCACCAGCTCCCTCTGCACAGCCGCCAGCATGGAGTGTTTTTCCTCGTGCTGGTGGCTGTTTCGGTGAAGCGTGCTGAATGCCGGGAAAGGTTAAAGGTCATTTTCCTGCACTTGTGGTTTCACAGAAATAGCCACCAGCGTGAGGGAAAACACTCTTCAGGCTGGTGGCTATGCAGAGGGAGACAGGGCCTCACATGGGCTTCCCCGGCTCCCTCTGAAGCTGTCCATCTGTGCGAGAATAGAGTTTGCGCAGGTCGCTGAAGTGCGGGGCCCTGTGTGAACAACATTCTTGCACAATGGACGGGCCAGCCCTGGGCATATAATGAAGCTCCAAGACGATAAACTTAAAAGCAACATCAGGAAATATTTTTCCACTGATAGGGTGGTGGATGCTTGGAATGCCCTCCCGATGGAGGTGGTGGGGACAAATACAGTGACGGAATTCAAAATGGCATGGGACAGACACAGTGGATCCCTTAATAGCAAGAAGATGAAATCAAGGCACACTTAAATTTCTTTTAAACTTCAATAAATAGAGGGTTATTGCCCTGCACAGAGTGGCAGGTATAACCCTAAACAAAGGCATAGAGAGGGGTGACCTGCACGGAGCAGAAGTTACAGTACAACCACTCTAGTTAACTTACTGGGCAGACCAGATGGATCATACTGCCATCAGATACGATGTTACTATGTTCTTGTAAGGCAAAAAGCTCAGGCAAGCATCATCTAGGAAGAGATGCCTTTCAAGGCCTTAGTCCGAGCACTGTACAAGGCTACACTACTTGAAGGGGACTGTCAAAAATATGATCATCAGAAGGGGAATTTTTACATTATTTCTGAGCAAAAGCAACCAGTGGCTGATGTTCAAAAACACCTCATATATCAGTGCTAATGCCAAAAGTAAAAGTGCTTTCCTTAGAAATCAATTTGCCTCATGAGGAAAATTTTTAACCAGGTGCCTAGTTTTAGGCAACCAGAGCATGCCTACATTATGCCTGTTATATAAAGAACATAAGTGTACAACAGTACATAAGTGTCTGAAAACACCCATTAAAACTAGGTGAAAGCATTTACACTTAAGGCTGGTGTAAATGCTTGCACCTGGATTTATAAAGAAAGCACACATAAGTAGGGCTTCCGTTTTTTTGTTATAACCAACAATAGAACACCTCCGATGCGTTAATCACGGTTATTGGTTATTACTGATAAACCCTGATTTCTGTGGCACCCCGATGATGTCATACCTGCATTGATCAGAAGCAAAGTCTGAGGCTCTGGCAGCAATAAAACAAAAGAGAAAATGTGAGATCTTACAGACTGTATGTTTTGTGGCGCCCTACTACCGCATAGGCAGTTGCCTGGAAGTAGGGGCGTGCCTTTTGTTGTCCCTTGTTATTAAGAGAATCCAGAGCCGTGGCTTCTGGGAAATGTAGTTGTGTATAATAAACTGAGTCCGAGGGGTTGGAAGGCAAATCACAGGAATTTATTTTTTACTTCCTCCAAAACAGAGCATTTAATAGCTCAGCGCATGTTAAACAAAATTAGGATGCTTCTCCAACACAAAAAGACGTTTTATAACAATGCTTCCATAGCAACTTAAACATAGCACTGTTTCTGGCAGCTTATAAACACAGGCATGTGTTTCTTTCACAGTCTCAGTGTTCTACAATAAAGCATAAAGGTTCCTGCTCACTTTTGAGCCTGGCGTCTGCTTCATTCAAAGTGTCCAGCCTTTAAACACAGCTTTCAATGTTACTGGTTTACTTTAAACAGAACTGACTCTCACTCACAAACCTTTGCAGCAATTAAAGTACTTGTTGTCCAGCTAATCCGGTCCTGGTTTTCCTTCCTTTAAAAACCCAGAACTTCCCTTATACTGCCTTCTTACAAAAAGAGCAATCCATGCAAGATTCTATGGACTCTTGATCAGAAGGGCAAGGGTCTGTTTGCATGTCCTCATATTCCTGTTCTCTTGTCTCCTGGCTTGGCTCAGCTTGAGCAGGCGAAGGGTTAATCTCTTCTAACAATTCTAAGAGTGCCTTCCAGTGTGACCTGTTTCCACTCCCAGGGATCCTAGCAGAGCTATACAGATCCTTAGCTGGTAGTAAACATTTCAGAGACTCTAACAGTTTTAAATTATTTTCAGTAAAAGCTTTATGCACAGACCTTTTCAAAGCTGGTAACTTCCTGGCAGATTTCTGTACTACAGCCATTGTACCTTGTTCCTGGTCAGCAGCTTTCCCTGGTAAAGCCTTCCCGTCTCCAGACCCGGCTATACTTCTTCTATAGCACTGGCATCCACCTGGGCTGTGGCTTCCCGTATGCTGAGACCTTTGGGGATCCCCTTTGAGGCTGTCCCTGGAAGATTTCCTACCTTCAGGCTTCCTGAAGGTTCTTTCTTCCTCTTCCTCGCTGGACTCACTCCCCTCAGTTTCCCTGGAGGTCTTCTTTCCTTGGAGCTCTCCCCTTTCCTGGTGTTCCTTTCTTTCTGGGTGCTCTGCTTCCCTCGAGTGCTCTGCTTCCCTCCAGTGCTTTGCTTCCCTCCAGTGCTTTCTTCTTTCTATTTTCTGGGGTTTAAAAGAGAGTGGTTGCACTATCCCTTCCAATTCCTCCCTCAGGTGTTTCCCATTACCTTCCCTGGTTGCCTTAGAGCTGGGGCGTGGCCTACACTCAGCAACTGAATGTAGTTTTTTTCCTTTTGCTGCAGTTTGACCCTCACTGCTCTCAGGGCTATCCCTCTGCTGAAAGGTAAATGTTTTTATTTCACCTGATTCTCGGGGCTCAGATATGCTTTCACCACCACAGTTTTCATGGCTCTTCCGGTCCTGTTTCCTCTGATGTGTAGAGTATGATATCAGAGGGGGTGGGCCTGCCAGGGTCATGGAAGTGTGCCATGTCTCCAAGGCCTCACGTAAGAAATGCCATATTGGGTCAGACCAAGGTCCATCAAGCCCAGTATCCTCTTTCCAACAGTGGCCAATCCAGGTCACAAGTAGCAGTTTCCCAAAAAGACACACGGGTTCCATAATGCTTGCATTGGGGTAAGCAGTGAATTACCTGGGTCCTATATAACAATGGTTTATGGACCTTTCTTCAAAAACTTGTCCAAACCTTTTTTAAACCCAGCTACACTAAGAGCTTTTACTACATCCTTTGGTAATGAATTCCAGAGTTTGATTACGCGTTGAGTGAAAAAATATTTTCTCTTTTTAGTCTTAAATGGGTTACACTGTAGTTTCATTGCATGCCCCTAGTCTTTCTACTTTTTGATGCCATAAAAAATCAGTCTACATTTACCCGTTTCACTTCATTCATTAAAGACCTCTATCATATCTCCCCTCAGCCATCTCTTTTCCAGGTTGGAAAGCACTAACCTTTTAAGCCTCTCCTCATAGGGGTATCTTTCCATTCCCTTTACCATTTTGGTGGCTTTTCTCTATAACATTTCTAATTCTACTATATCCTTTTTAAGATACGGTGACCAGAATTGCACACAATATTTGAGGTGCGGTTGCACCATAGAATGATACAGTGGCATTATATAGTAATAGCCTTAGTTTTATTCTCCATTCCTTTCCTTATGATTCCTAGCATTTTATTTGCCTTCTTGGCTGCTGCTGCACACTGGGTGGTGGGTTTCAATGTGCTATCCATGATGATGCCTAAATCTTTTTCCTGGGTAGTGGTTCCTAATGTGCAACCTTGCATCTTGCAACCATAGTTTGGGTTGTTCTTTCCTAGGTGCATAACTTTGCACTTGTCCATATTAAATTAGAAAACTGGACATTCAAATGGCAGATGAAATGTACTACTACTACTACTACTACAAATGCTCAGTAGTAGAAGTATTATTAAATTTCATCTGTCATTTGAATGTCCAGTCTTCTAATTTATCAAGGCCCCCTTGCAATTTTTCACAATCCTCTTGCATTTTAACAACTTTGAAGAATTTTATGTCATCTACAAATTTGACTACCTCACTCATTATTCCCATTTCCAGGTTATTTATGAATACATTAAAAAGCAGCAGATCCAGCACAGATCCCAGGGATACTCCACTTTTCTCCATTGGGAAAATTGGCCATTTAGCCCTACCCTCTGTTTTCTATCTTTTAACCAGTTCCTGATCCACAGTAGTACACTGCCTCCTATCCCATGACTTTTTAACTTTGCCAAGAGTCTCTTATGAGGGACCTTGTCAAAGGCTTTCTGAAAATCCAGATATACTGTATTGACCGGCTCACCTTTGTCCATCTGACTAACTCTGTTGACTCTGATCCTCGCCGTCTCTTTATTACTCTCAGCTCTCACCTCAAAGTGCCCCTGCCTCTGACTCCTCCCTCCCTTTCTGCCCAAATCCTGGCTGACTATTTCGATGACAAAATCCACAAGATCACCCTCCAATTCCCCACAAAGTCAGCTACTTCCCCTCCTCCCCCTCTTCACTTCCAACTTCACCCCTACCTCTGCTACCCTCTCTTCCTTTCCTGTAATATCTGAAGAGGAAACTGCACACCTTCTTTCTTCCTCCAAACTCACCATCTGCTCCTCTGATCCTATCCCCACCCGTCTCCTAAGCCCCATCTCCTCCACTGTTGTCCCTTCCATCTCTCATATTCTCATCCTATCGCTCTCCATTGCAACTGTCCCTGTAGCCTTCAAGCATGCTGTGGTCACACCTCTTCTCAAGAAACCCTCACTTGATCCCACCTGTCCTTCTAATTATCGACCCATCTCCCTCCTTCCCTTCATTTCTAAACTACTTGAACGTGAGGTTCACCGCCGCTGCCTCGACTTCCTCTCCTATCATGCCCTCCTGAATCCTTTACAGTTTGGCTTTCATCCTTTACACTCTACTGAAACGACTCTTGCCAAAGCCTCCAGTGACTTGTTCCTGGCAAAATCCAAGGGCCTTTACTCCGTCCTCATCCTTCTTGACTTCTCTGCTGTTTTTGATACTGTTGACCACAACCTTCTCCTCGATACCCTGTCCTCGCTTGGATTTAAGGGCTCTCTACTATCCTGGTTCTCCTCCTATCTCTCCCATCGCTCTTTCAGTGTGTATTCTGGTGGCTCCTCCTCCTCTGCTATCCTGCTTCCAGTTGGTGTACCCCAAGGATCTGTCTTGGGTCCGCTCCTTTTCTCTCTCTATACCCAGTCCCTTGGTGCACTTATCTCTTCCCATGGCTTTCAGTACCACCTTTATGCTGATGACTCCCAGATCTACCTCTCTACGCCTGAAATCTCTCCAGTAATCCAGACCCCGATCTCTGCCTGCCTTTCTGACATTGCTGCCTGGATGTCTCATCGCCGCTTGAAATTGAACATGGCCAAGACTGAACTTCTTATTTTTCCCCCTAAAACCTCCCCTCCTCTTCCTCCTTTCTCAGTCTCTGTGGATAACTCTGTACTCCTTCCTGTTTCCTTGGCTCACAAACTTGGGGTTGTCTTTGACTCCTCTCTCATTCTCCACACGCATTCATCTGATAGCTAAGACCTGCCATTTCTTTCTCTATAACATTAGCAAAATCCGCCCTTTCCTTTCTGAACACAGTACTAAGATGCTTTTATCCACTCCTTAATCACCTCCCGTCTTGACTACTGTAACCTACTCCTTGCTGGTCTCCCTTTGAATCATCTCTCTCCCCTTCAATCTGTTCAACACTCTGCTGTGCGGCTAATCTTCCGCCAGCCTCGTCATGCCCATATTACTCCTCCTCTCAAGTCACTTCATTGGCTCTCTACCCATTTCCGCATCCAGTTCAAACTTCTCTTGCTGACCTATAAATGCATTCACTCTGCAGCTCCTCACTACCTTTCTTCTCTTATCTCTCCTTACAACCCCCCTCAGGAATTCCGCTCTTCTGGCAAACTGCTTCTATCTGTGCTCTTCTCTTCTATTGCTAACTCCAGACTTAGAGTGCAACCCCTCCAACAATTTGATCTAATCTGTCATTGCGATATAATTTGTACCCAGGTATCACAGCATCCCACCGGTTGTCCTCCTTCCACCAGGTCTCTGAGATACCAATCATATCTAACTTCTCATTTAGTACTATATATTCCAACTCTCCCATCTTATTTTTTATACTTTTAGCATTTGCACACAAGCATTTTAGAAGTTGTATTTTATTCATATTAATCTGGCTATCCTATGCCCCACTCTGTGTCCAGCATCTGCCCTCAATTTCCCCACCTGTTATCCAGCATCTGATGTCCACACCTAACATGTGTCCAGCATCTGCTGTCCAACCCTCGCCCCTTGTCCAACATCTGATTTCAGCCTCATCCTGTGTCCACAATTTGTCCTCTATCCCCTACTCAATGTTCATCTGCCTTCCACCCCTCTCACCTCATGTACAGCATCTGATCTCCACTTCTATCCTGTGTCCAGCATCTGCCTCCCCCCATATCCACTTTTTTCTACTTCCCGAACCCCAGGCTATTGCTGTCACCACTATGCTCTTTCAATGTTTGTAGAGGCAGTGGCACTTGAATAAACAAAATCATGAGGTCTTTGCGACTTCTACATGCATGCTTGAACATAAGGATCTGCAGTAGCTTCATTTATCTTTTAGGTGACAAAAGAAGGAAGGTTTGTGGGGCAGGGGGTGGGGGGTAGCAGCTGCTGCCACCCCTAAAATTATGCTGTTCTGGGTGATTGCCTAGCAGGAGAGACAGCCCTGACCACAGTGTTCCTAGGTAAGATGATGTAAAAAGCACCAGCAAATGGAGACTGTAAAGGTTTTGATGATGTCGTGCTATAAGGGTTCTCTGCACATCCTCTCACACCAGTATTCTAATAACAAAGCAGACTCCACAAGAGATATATTATAGAACTTTTAAGCAACATATAATAACTATTACAACTAACAATGAAATTAGAGTTACTTCACCATAGACAACCAAGAACATTTGAAGCAACAGCAAGTAAAAATGTGCCTGATACGATAAGAATGGTAAGAAAGGAATGAAGAAAGAAAGAACCTTGGATTGAAACTACAAGTCACATAGATACATTGGGCTCGCTTACCAGAATACAGAAATCAGGCGGGTTCTGGAATGGACTGGAGAGACTTATGGAAAGAAAATTAGCAGGTAAGGACTAATTTCACCTTCCTTATCATCCCTCCAGTCCAGTCTAAATGCATGGGATGTACCAAAGCAGTTCTCAAATTTTGGAGGGACCTGCGAGCCTGGCCTGCAACATTCATGCCCCAAATTTCACCTCTCTTCTGGTCTGAACATCTATGCAGTAGTGATGAACAAAATTATGAAGCAAGGACCAAATCACTGCTTTACAGATATCAATGGGAGAAACAAGACTATACTTGGCTCAAGACGCCACCTGAGTTCTAGTAGAATGAGTTTGCAAACCAACTGGAAGGGACCTATTTTTGAGTAAATAAACTGAAGCAATAGCTGGCTTCAACAACCAAGCAATCGAGGCTTTGGAAGCCACCTCACCCTTATGCAGACCTGCAAATAAAATAAAGAGATGATCTGATTTTCTGAAGGATTGAGTACACTTAAGATAACGACGAAGAACTCTGCAAATGTCCAACATACGCAGCTAATGAAACTCCAAAGACAGGAAATGTGATAGATTGACTAAGGTGGAACACAGAAACCACCTTAGGCAAGAAGGAAGGGTCTCAAGATTATCCTTTCTTTTGACATCGTAAGAAAAGGTTCCCTACAAGATAAAGTTTGCAACTGAGAAATCCTCTGAGAGGTGCATATGCCAACCAGAAAAGCAACCTTCAATGTGAGATCTTTAAGCGAAGAAACATTCAGAGGCTCAAAAGAAGGTCCGGTCAGAGCTGATGAACAAATTGAGGTCCTAGGAGGTAACAATTTGTTGAACCAGTGGACATAGCTGCTTGACAGCCTTGAGAAAACTAACCATGTCTGGATGGGAAGCCAACGAAAAAACCTTACACATGACTTCGATAGAAAACCAAGGCAGCCAACTGAACACGCAAGGAATTTAATGTGAGACCTTTATCTAAATCTGTCTGCAAAAAGCCCAGCACATCTGGCATTCAGGCTGAGAGACTCCAAAGACCTCTCTCTTCACACCAGGCTTCAAACACATGCCAAACTCTAACATAAGATAAAGAAGTGGACTGCTTCCGAGCTTGGAGTAAATTCATGATGACCTGAGTCGAGTAGCCTTTCTTTTTCAACCTAGCCCTTTCAAGAGCCAGGCTGTAAGAGAGAACCAATCCACTTGCAGCATGAGTATTGGACCCTGGGAAAGAAGATTGTGCACTACCAGAAGGTGCCATGTAACCTGCAATGAGAGTTGGACTAGATCCTCATACCAAGGTCTCCAAGTCCAGTCTGGCACCACCAGAATTACCAACCCTCAGTGTGCTTCTATTCTCTGTAGAAGATGGCCAATCAGAGTACATGGAGGAAAAATGTACAACAGGCTGTTCTGGGACCATGCCTGGGCTAGAGCATCCAGCCCCTCAGATAATGGCTCTCTTCTGTGGCTGAAGAACCACTCCACTTTGGCATTGGAAGCGGACATCATCAGATCTATTATTGGCTGACCCCAGTATCAAACTATACCGAGAAACACTGACCCCTCCACAGACCATTCCACTGGGTCCAAGTGATGATGGCTAAGAAAGTCAGCCTGAATGTTTTCTTTTCCTGCCACATGAGCTGCCAACAGTGCTTGCAGGTTCATCTCTGCCCAGTGAAGGAGAGGAGATATCTTGTCCGCCAGAGTTGCACTGCCTGTGCTGCCTTGACGATTGATGTAAGCCACTGTGGTTGCATTGTCCAAGAAGATCCTGACTGCTTTGTACTGACACATTGGAAAGAAGGACTGGAGATCTAGAAAGACTGCTTGCATCTCCAAGCAATTTATGGATCAAAAGTTCTCCGCTGGAGACCACTGACCCTGAGCCACTAATGTCAGACAATGTGCCACCCCCCCTTCCTGATAGGCTTGCATTGGTGGTGATTACCACCCATTCGGGTGGCTCCAGCAGCATCCCTGATTATAGTTTCAGAGAATCCAACCACCAGAGTAGATTCCTCTTTACCCGCTGAGGGCATGATAATCTTTTTGAGAGTGCGTGCTTCTGTGGAAACCACCAGGTCCAGAGAACTCTCTGCAAGGCATGTATGTGAACTCTGGTCCAGTGCACCAGATCCAAGATCACTGCCATGGATTCTAGGAGTTGAAGGTAATGGCAAGCGGATGGGGATTGCATCTAATAGAACTTTCTGATTTAATTTTGCACCCTCCTGGCCTGATCTGCCGGAAGGAGCACCAGACCTCTTTTTGTGTCAAAATGAGCTGCTAAATAAATCAACTCTTGAGTTGGAACCAAGGAGCTCTTTCTGAAGTTGATCACCCATCTTAGACTTTGCAAAAAGGCTACCACTCATTGCATCACCTCTTGATTCTCCGGAGCGGACTTTGTTCTGATTAACCAGTCACCGAGGTACAGATGGATCAAGATACCCTGACAACAAAGGGTGATTGCTAATACCACCATCATTTTTGTG
The DNA here is from genome assembly GCA_033557465.1 of Ichthyophis bannanicus. Lineage (NCBI taxonomy): Eukaryota > Metazoa > Chordata > Amphibia > Gymnophiona > Ichthyophiidae > Ichthyophis > Ichthyophis bannanicus. Next base: position 636,672,010 of record CM066035.1, read on the forward strand.
AAAGTTCAAGGAGCTGTGACCAGACTGAAAGGTAAGGCACGAAACTGAAAATGACCCATAGGAAAGGTGAAGTGAAGGTTTTGCTGATGATATGGATGATTGGGAATATGTAGATAGGCCTTGTTAAGATCCAGAGAGGTCAAAAAATTCACCCTTTCGCACCACCACAATCACTGAACGTGCAAGACCCAATTGACATTCTTGAGATTGAGAATGGGAACTACAAAATAAATGGAGTATTGACCATGACCGAGTTGGTCCGAGGGAACTTTGATCATCGCCTATAACTGGATCAACCTCTCGAGCGTGTCTGATACCACCTTTGCTTTGACAAAAGCTTTGCAGAGAGACAACATAAAAGTGTCAGAGACAGAATGAGCCAACTCCAGAGCATAGCCATTGCAAACCACTTCTAAGACCCATTGATCGGACATAACCTGGACCCAAGTAGAGTAAAAGGCTTGAAGCCAACCTCCTATTGGAGTAACCTCTGTCTGGGCCCCCTCACTTCATTGGGACTTCTTCGAGGCACATGTCCCTGCTGTATGATAGCCCCTACCTGCTCTTCTACCTTCCCGAAAGGGTTGCCCCCTGGAAGGATAGTGAGATCTCTGAAAAGGAGCAAAGTGGACCTGGCAAAAGTGACAAAAATCTCTGAAATGACCCCTTGTCAAAGCTGTAGACTTCCCATTCTTAGGTTTATCCTCCAGGAGTCTAAACACCTCAGACTCACCAAATCCTTAACCAATTTATCCAGAGCTTCCCAAAAAAGTAGTTTACCCTTGAAAGGAAGCTTACCGAGGAGAAGCCATATCCACCGACCAATTCTGAAACCAGAGAAAATGATGAATGGAAGCCACAGAAGCCATGTTCTTAGCAGAAGCTCTAACCAAGTCATACAATGCATCCACCAAGTACACAGACTCAGAATCCAACTTAGCCGCCTCATTCAAAGTTTCCTGAGCTCCAGAATCAGATTCTGGCAAACAAGCCTGAGTGACATAAGCCCCACAAATAGATGCTTCAATGTGAGGGCATTGATCGCAAAATACTGCTTCAACAAAGTTTCAAGCTTTCTATCCTGAGCATTCTTCAAGGTGGCACCACCTTCCATGGGAATGATAGTCTTTCTGGTCACAGCCGAAACCCCGAGCATCCACCTTCAGCAATTTGAGAAGGTCCTTTACCTCTGGAGGAATCGGGTACAAATGCGACATAGCTCTGCCACCATGCAAACCAGCCTTAGGCACTGCACTTCCCATTCAGCATCAATTATGTCCTTAATAGTATTATGTACTGGAAAAGATCTCCGAGACTTTTGAATATTAAGGGCCGACACACTGACAACTCCTCACAATGAAAAACACGTATAATGTTTGAGTCCTTACCTGGAGGAATTTCTTCTTCCTCGAGATCCACCACAGTAGAATCCCATCCACAAATCCTAGGGTCCCTGCAAGGGATCAGCTGAAGCCCCAGTCAGCACTGATGCTTATTTGTCCCTCCGTCACCCAATGGCATTTAACTGAAGGCTCAAGGGAATCCTTAGAGGAGGCAACTGCGGCCCTTAGCAAACTGCCATTGCATGTTTGGGAAGGAGCTTTTACCAAGCCCTGCTTTATACAGTAGGCTTGGTGCAATAATAGGATAAAGTCTGGGGAAAAAGGGAGAGCCAAGGATTTGTCCCCTAATTCCTCTGATCTTCTCTGGAGCCCCCCCCCTCGCAGCAGTAGGAACTGAACCCTGAATGCTGGAGAGGTCTCCTGCCTCTGCTTCTGGTACCGACATCAGAGCACAGCTCCCACCAAAACCTCAGGATTCTGCGGCTGAGGAGAAGGCTGAGAGGTCTGAATAAAGTGACTAACTTTGTTCCCCACCCTCACAGGAGCATCGCCTGCAGCCAACTTAGTATTTTTCATAGAGTTTTCCCCGGTTTCGCTCTCCACACAAGAGATGCAAACACCCCATGCCGACAAGTGAGCCTGGCAGCTGCCACAGGCTGTGCAGACTGCTCAAGACACTGACTTTAAGTAACCACCGCAGATGAGGAAAAATAAAAGACAGCAGAGAAAAACAAATACAGAGATCTCACCTCAAAGTTGCTAGACCGATAAACAGCAATAGCAGACTTGAAGTGATTTACTGCTTAGGGAAAGTAAACCATTCAGTAACAGAAAGCTTTCTCGTTGTTTCCTCTCACTTTTGTTTAATTACTTAAAGGGGTAGAGTAAACAAAATAAAAACCTGCTGTGTCCCCTATGAGAAGAGGAAGAGGAGAAACAAAAGACTACTGACTACCTTGAGAAGAGGCTTTGCCATAGGAGAGGGATCGGGACCACCCGGTTATGCACCCCAGAAAAAAAGACAATACCGACTTAACCACATTGGTTCTCTATGGAAGGAAAATCCCCCCCCCCCCCCATTTTTTTTCTTTTCTTAAATTAAACTAGTGGAGTTCAGACTACACAGAAGCTCTTCACCATCTGCTGGAGACAGAAAAATACTGGTTTGAAAGGATGTGCACAGAACCCTTATAGCATGACATCATCAAAACCTCCATCTCAATCTCCATCTACTGGTGATAGGGCATAACCCATGTGTCTGGACTGGACTGGAGTGATGATTAGGAATAATAGTTCAAACTAAGATGTCTGCCATCCGACAGCCCAACTTTTCATGGTGGAGACCCTGCTTCTAGTCTGGCTGGTACTTTCGAATGAGGATGTCCTCTACCGCTCTACTATTTTTACATCGCTACTCATATCTCACAGGGAGCCACTTAGCTGCACACTGGCATTTCTTGTGTAGGCATGGAAAAATGAGAATTAGTGCTGCCCCAATCATTAGGCTAAACTAGGTAGTTGCCTAGAGCAACATCTTCTGAGAGCCAGCAAAGGGCAGCAGCAGTCAAAAAAAAAAAAAGAAAAGAAAAAGAAAAATTAGATCTTGACAGCCACATTCACTCACATAGCCATCAGCACAGTCGTATATCTGCAGAGAGAGTAGCACGCACACATATACATACCAAGCAAAGTTTACCATTAAAAATTATGATAGCCAGTGATGCATTCAGACAGGATCAGTGTGGAAAGGATGGGTCTTTGTATACCCTAGTGTTATCATTTTTATGGTACCAGTAGGCATGGACAATGTTTGTGCCATAGGAATCCTAGATACCATTGATAATGCCATATTCAGACACACACTGTGCACATCTGGACCAGAAGGGATATCTTTGTGACAATAGACATGCAGGGATGATTTTGCAATGGGTAGATGTAGGGCATACACATACAGTGTCATTCCATTGGGACATCCATCCCTGCTATTTGGGCCCTCTTCTGACCCTGACTACCTTCCCCGCACGTTGTATGGGGAAGAGAGACAGGGGCGGGAAAGGGGCAGACTGGGGGCGGTGTTAGGGTGGGTGGCGGGTGGTTGGCAGCCCTGAACATACAGGGTTGATTTCAATGTCGACCCTGTATGTCTGGGGCCAGTGTCCTGAACGGGGAACTTATTCCACCTCTGAGGTGAAATATGTTCCTCTAGTCAGGTGGATCAGGCAGACCCGGAACCCAAAAGAGGTGGCAGGGGGTGGAGGAAATTCCCCACAGCTTGATCCTGGCCTTGGGAGGCCAGATTGGGTGTCGGGCTATGGAGAATGTACTTTTTGGTCCAGTGGCTGGAGATCGCAGATTTTGAATGGAGCCGCGGTGACATGGCAACTGGACGCCATGGCGCCACGGCTCCAATCAGAAGCCCTGACTGAGCTATCTGGGCAAGGCCTGTATGTGCAGGCTGACCTGAATTGGGGTCCTGGCCTGCACACACAGACCTGGATGTGATTCTGATCCCACAGGGTTAGACATGCCCCATGGAATCAGAATCCCAGCTAACACTGTGCATCCAGTTCCGACCGGGTGCACAGGGGGCTGGGATGTCCAGGACTGAATTGGCCCAATAGTGAATAAGTACATTTGATGTCCTTCCTACAGGAGAGGTCATGGTTGAAGATCTGCTGGAGAGAAGCAGCAGTGAGGTTGAGGGAAAGACTCCTAGACGGGGCCCCTCCATCACTGTCTGTGGCAGCCGAGAGGGTGAACACACTAAGGTGGAAAACCAGGTGTCCAGGCAGAAGAAACATCAGGATGTGGAGGGGGAAGACCATAGCGGTACCCAGAGGGGGTGCGAAGTGGATGAAGATGGGGTTAACATCCAGCTTTCACCACCATCTCTTCTCTATGATAGCAGGGAGTCTGTGGAGGGAGAGCAGCAGCCATGGATCTGAAAGAACCTCATGCCAGTTGGTGAAGTCATCAGTTTGTGTGGCATAGAGAGTGGTTGCTGTAGCAGGATCAATGGTTTCTGGCACAATGAACAGAAAAAATTGAGCAAAAGAGGAGATTGATGACCCTCAATGGAGGCCAAATGCATCTGGAGGAGAAACAGTTGGAGCTATCAGAAGCCCTGCTAGCTAAGATCCAGTACCCATGTAGGAAGCTGCGCCACTTTATGCAACATAATGCCCCTCTCCTGCCTCAGCTGCTGTGCCAACTACTACAGCACCATCTGCATCTCTAGCCTTCTTGCCTACATTTGTGACACTAAAGAGGAGGGCATTTCCATGCTCCACCACTACCCTGGACTCCAGCACATCAGAGTAGCTGTCTGTCCAGGACATGTCACTCTCTTCCCAAATACTGGGACCTGGTGGGGGGGGGGGGTTGGGAGGTGTATTGATGGGCTGGGTGATGGAGGTGGTGGGGGCTTGACACTGGGGTGGGGGTGAATAGGGCTGGTGGGCATGAGAGGTGCTTGGAGTGATGGTTGGGGAGTGAGGAAGATGATGGTGGATAGGACATTCCCATGTACATACTTTCATTTTGACTGATAAAACACCTACTTTCAAAAGAAATGCCTGTATATGAGTTCATCTGTTGCAGTCATGCAAAACTGGGTGGATGTCCTCCTGCCTAGGGTCTTCTGCATCATTGTTTATCTTGTTCTGCCATTTCTGATCCTTCAGGAAGAGGATGTTGCCACTTCATGGCCAGAGGGTGCAGCATGCACAGGCCAGAAATATCTGGCAGACCTTGACTGGACTCGAGAGGAGTTTGCCCCCCGATTGCTCGAGGCTGTGGAAGGAGCTCTTGAGAAGGCCAAAGACCTTCTCAATGATGGAGCAAGTGTGTCTATGGGCCCTGTTGTAATGCTTCTCTACATCTGTTTGGGATGTGAAGATGGTGATCAGGAGTCACCTTTTCTGAGGGTAGTCTCTATCACCTGTTAGGGTGTAGAGAGTATAGGAACAGATTAGAATCTAGTGCCAGGGTATTTTCTATGCTGGATAGACACAACAACCATGGGCTCTGTTTGTAATTGTTTCTGTTACCAAGGATCACTGGGACCTCCTAGCAGGTGCATGTCTAGGTGGTAGAGTTGGCTTGTGCAGAGCTTACCTAGCGGCTATCTACCAGTGATTTTTCTGCTCTTGAATTTCTCGAAGATGCCAGAGTGGGTCAGGATGTATGAGACATTGCAGGAATCTGGGAATCTCAGAAAGACATCTGTTATCTCCCCCTGTGCATTGCAGACCACCTGCATGTTCAGTGAGGGAATGCCTTCCTTTTGTGATAGGTGACCTTTCTCCCTCATGGGGACCTGATGGCCACATATATAATCAATGACCCCCCAGTACAGATGGAAATCTGTCCACCTAGTAGAATTGGGTCATTGCAGCAACATGAGAAGGAAGGCTACATATCTGCAGTGTGGGAAAAAAAGGGCTCTCAGAAACAGAGGCACTGTGATATGACTGACTGGCAGAAAGCTGCTGTGATGGCCAACACAGACTGGAAATGGCCAGTGGTTAGGAAGATAAAGACTGTGGTGACCTTGAGGTGGACAGGCATGGGATGGCCCTTCTGTATGGTGGAGCAGAAGAGCGGCTCCTGCTTCTGGTAGAGATTATAGATGACTTCCTTGTCAAAGCAGAACCTGGTAAGGAAGCGCTCATCCATAAGTTCTAGGAATTGGGTCCTGAACCTGTACAGACTCTGATATGGATGTCTCATGAACATATAAACATTGGCGCTGCCCAAGATATGCCCTGAAATACCATAGGAAAAACGTGCAGAGATTGACATGAAAGTGTGGATCTCATGACCTTTCCAAACTCATGTTTTACAGGTGGCTGCAGTTTGCATGTTTTTCTGCTGCCACATCCACGTTTAAAATGTGAATGGGACTTCTAAAATAACTCCCATTATGAACACATCCAAAAAGGTGTGACAGACTGGCTTTCATGACCTCTGGACCTCACCTCTTATTTTCCATTTGTTTCTTTCCTCATTTCCTTTTAAAAGGCATACAGTATTTATGTCCTCATTGTCTTTTGTAGTCATTTTTTTACCCCAGGTCATTTTCTTTTCTGTCTCAAGCTCTTCCTCTGTTCACTCCATTCATCTTGAAACATGCAGAATGTTGTTCAGTGCAACCTTCACCTTTCAGGACTCCTCTGAAATGGGAGGGGGAAATATGCAGTCTATGCCCAGACCCATGTGGAGCCAGTAATACCACAGGAATAATCAGACAAGGTTCCAATGAGATATTTATTTTTGTGGCTTGTGTTGAATTTCTAGTGATCAGAATCCTCCAGACCTTTCTGGGATCACAGACACTAGAAACACCAAGATCTAACAGGATTTGAATTTTTTTATTGCATCTAAATATGAGTGAATATGCATTTGGTTGCTTTGAAATGCTAAAATAATGGATGATTCTTAAATCAATAGACGCATACAGTTTTGAAATGGCAATGTGTTTGTCTGTTTGCTGATTTGGCAACATCGGTATCCAGAACCTTACTTTTCTCCATGGACAAGCTGGAATGAGTCCTTATGTATAGGTTATGTCCCTGATGGAGCCCCTGCATGGGAATGCTCCCCAGCTTCCATTGGAAGCTTTGGGAGGCTCCACCATGCCTGTGCGCCTTCTTCCTGTCTGCCACCATGGCACTATCTTGGATCAGTCTTTGGTTTTCTGCAGAGTCCCATGGACATATTCCTAACATGTTCTCCGCTTGGTAAACTTCCTTTGCCCCTGCAGGGGTTTCTGTGCTTGAGTTTTTTGCCCTTCACCTGCCATCATTTGTTCTCTATTCCCTTTTAAAGTTTTTGTCTCCCTCCATTGTTTATTTTTTATTTCTTTTTCTGCAGTACCTCTGCTCACTTAGGCATCAGTGCTTAGGTTGGCCTTGCTTCAAAATTGAGCCATTTGATTTTGCTGCAGCTATTTTCCTGGGTGACATATCCCAGAAACCTGCCAGTGGGTTTATAAAGTGTACCCAGTGAGTTAGGACCATAGCTGTCATGGATACAAACAGCTGGAGCCCCAGAAGGCTGGGACGCATTCATCAGCCCTCTTGTAATTTTTGTTTGCAGGTGACAAGAAGAGGCCTCAAAGGTCGAGAAAAGCAGCACGAATAACTTCTTGGCACTCACAAATCCAATCCAGTGTCATCGGCATCGATGGCACTGGTCGTTATGGCTTCAAAGGCTGCATTGGATGCTGACAGTGCATCAACATTGAGAGGTTCTCGAGCCCACTCAGAGCTGAGCACCTGTAGTGCTCTGGAACATCGGCCATCAATTTATCTCTACCTGAATATGAGGAAGGATTTGGCTATGTCTTCATTGGCACTGAGGGGGGATTGAACCGAGCACTGAGTGAAGACTCTGGTGCATTGGCATGAGAGCCAATCGAGACTGGGCATTGAGAGTGATGAGGGTCTGTGAGAGCTCCTCTTGAAGCTGCCTCAAAGGGAGGACAGCTCATCTTCCAAAACATGAGAGGGGCATTGACAGCCTACCAAAAGCCAAGACCAAGCTGCCGATACCCCATAGAGATACCGGGTACATCAGTCAAAGCTGCAGCCCCACAGTCTTCAGAATCGGCAGCCATAGAGAAGCACCTTCTGAAGTTGTCAAGGAACCCACTATGGCACTCTTAATGGTGTAGCACACCCCTGCCTCAACTTCGGCAGCATCGACATTGGTCATCATGTAGCCAATCTTCGAGATGCACGTTTTGCCTGTGGGAGATGCATCAACATCAGGGCATCAAAGGGCCCTGACACCAGTGGCTGCCTGGCCAATATCCCTCTCTAGTATTGCATGGTCTAATGCACCCTTGAAATCTAGAAGAGCATCAGTGTATCACTGCTCCCAAAGGAGCTCCCGATCCCTTTGGACCAGGAGAGAGATCCAGGCAGAGACTCAGAAGTACTTCAACTTCCTCTCAGAGCTTGAGTCAGAAGGGTGGGTGACAGATGTGGAATCGGAAGACCTTTCAGATCGCAGGTCTCCTGAGTTCCCATCAGATCTTTCTCTTCCTTATGAGTGCATTCAAGTCCCCTCCTGAGGACATGACCTTCCGGGATTTTGTGCGGGATATGGCAAAGGCCATACTATTTTCTTTGGAGCTGGAGGATGAGCCCAGGGCAGAAGAGCTGTTCCTCAAAGGAGGCTTATCAATAAACTGAACAGCCTGGGGATGGGTCCCAAGGTGGTGAACTGGATCAGAAATTGGTTGACTAACAGACGACAGAAGGTGATAATAAACGGAACTCACACGGGTGAAAAGAAGGTGATTAGTGGCATGCCCCAGGGATTGGTCCTGGGACCGGTATTGTTCAATGTATTTGTGAGTGATATTGCTGAAGGACTAAATGGAAAGTCTGTCTTTTTGCAGGTGACACAATAATTTGTAACAGAGTGGACTCCCCTTAGGGAGTGAATAACATAATGAAAGATCTGCAAAAGCTGGAAGAATGGTTTTATGCTTGGCAGTTAAGATTTAATGTAAAGAAGTGCAGTGTCATGCACTTGGGATACAGAAATCCAAGGAAATTGTAAGCGATCGGAGGCGAGAGGTTGGTGTGCATGGACCAGGAGAAGGACCTCGGAGTGATCGTTTCTGAGGATCTCAAGGTGGCGAAACAGTGTGACAAGGCAGTGGCCAAAGCCAGAAGGATGCTGGGTTGCATAAAGAGAGGAATTACCAACAGAAAGGAGGAGGTACTAAGGCCACTGTAGAAGTCTCTGGTGAGACCTCACTTGGAATATTGTGTTCAGTTTTGGAGACCATATCTCGCAAAAGATATAAAAAGACTGGAAACAGTTCAGAGGAAGGCAACCAAAATGATTTGATGCCTACACCAGAAGACATATGAGAAGAGACTTAAATACCTAAATATGTAGAGAAGAGGAGGGACAGGGGAGATATGATACAGACTTTTAATTAATTATTTAAAGAATATTAATGAACAAACAAACCTTTTTCAAAGACGGGGAAGCTGTAAAACTAGAGGACATAACATGAAGCTTCAAGGGGGTAAACTGAAAGGCAATGTCAGGAAATACTTTTTCACTGAAAGGGCGATGGATGCTTGGAATGCTCTCCTGATGGAAGTGGTGGGGGCAAATACAGTGACAGAATGCAAAATGGCATGCGACAGACACAGTGGATCCCTTTACAACAACAGAATAAAATCAAAATAACCTTAATTGTCTCAGCAACAAATAGGGGTGACCTACACGAAACAAAGGCATGGGGAGGGGTGACCTGCATGGAGCAGTGTGTACATCCCTAAACAAAGGCATGGGGAGAGGTGTCCTGCACAGAATGGCAGGTGCACCTACTCTTGCCACCTTGCTGGGCAGACTAGACAGACCATGATGGTCTTTATCTGCCATCATATACTATGTTACTATGAGATCCTGCAGTACTCCTCAGCTCCTAAGGAAGTGGTTACAGTACAGTGCCCATGTACTGCATCCTCGAGACAGCGCAGATGAGAATGTGGGAGAATCCCCTCAATGTACCTCTAGTCAGTAGAAAGTTTGACTCCATGTACTGAGTTCAGAAGGCTCCCAGATTCAAGAAGCTTGAGCTTCCTCACCATTCCTTGGTGGCTGAAGCCCTTAAGAGATCCAAGAGTACCAAGACTCATTCCTCGGTGCCTCCGTGGAGGGAGGCTCAGACATTGGACTCTTAAGGGAGAAGGGTTTTTTAGATCTTCATGTAGCCGGTGTGGCCTCTTACTAGCTCTACATGGGCATGTCTCTGTCTCTTCCTTCAGAGAAATTGGAGCAGTATCATTCCCTAGCAGCTCACAGCAAGGACTGCTCAAAGTTCATGGTCTGGGCAACCTATGACATCTTTGAAACAGCATTGAGAGCTTCTGACATAGGTACTGGCACCTGGAGACTCTCTGGCTCCAGTCTTCACACCTAGAACAGATGGTGCAGAACAAGCTTGCTAATGTGCCATGCCATGGACAGAATCCCTTCAGGAAACAGGTCAAAGAGAAGGCTGGCTTCATAGAGAAGCAGCACATTACTCTTTGTAACCTCTCAAGGCACACATCTGAGCTGGCCTCCTATCGCAGGAGGTAACAAGGGGGAGGAGGAAAGGAGGACAGAAAAAGACTGTTTACTCTCATAGGTGTAGGTACTTTTCTGGGCCCCAGACATCACAGCTCAAACAGGATCCTCACCAACAGCAGCATCAAGAGAAGCCTCAGAAGACCCAGCTAGCTCCTCAGGGATGAGGTTTTGATGGGTTCCATCGGAGCATAGACACTCTTCCAATAACTGCAGTAGCAATCCCTCTGGTTGGGGGAAGGCTAACTCTTTTTGCACAAAGGTGGTCCCTTATGGATTCTACAGATTATCCAAATCAGTTACAGACTGCATTTATTGGAACTATCACCAAATTGTCCCTGGGGGTGCATCATCTCAACCCTCTGCATCAGTAACTGCTTCAGAGATAAATCACTGCCCTCTTGTCAGATCTCATGATCGAGCTCATGTAACCAGAGCAAAGAGGTTGGGGGTTTTATTCCAGATACTTCCTGATCCCCAAGAAAATGGAGGGATACCATCCCATCCTAGACATAAGAGATCTGAACATGTTCTTGGTGAGAGAAAAGTTCAGAATGATTTCTCTAGGCACTCTGCTTCCTTACCTTCAAAAAGGAGATTGACTTTGCTCCCAGAATCTGAAGGATGCGTATACCCACATACAGATACATCCTGCACAAAGGACGTATTTCAGATTTGTCCTGGGGAGACAATAATTCTAGTACTAAGTATTGCCATTTGGCCTGGCCTCAGCACCTCACGTCACAAAATGCCTCATGGTTGTTGCTGCTTACCTCTGGACACTGGGAGTGTTTGTCTTTCCCTATCTGGATGATTGGCTGATCAAGAATAGCATTCCGAAAGGAATTAAGAATCAACATGCTTGACCATTTGGGTGTAGGAGCTACTAGGGTTCGTTATAAATTACCCAAAGTCCCACCTTCAACCCACCCAGCATTTGGAATTCATAGGAACCCTACTCGACACAACTCAGGCGAGAGCTTTTCTTCCGTTCGACTGTCTGCACAGGCTGGCAGCACAGGCTGGCAGCACTGGTGTGGGAGACTCAACTGAGTTAGCAGGTGACAGCTCACAAGATGCTGACTGTGCTAGGCCACATGGCCTCTACAGTGCATGTCACACTTTTGACACACCTCCAGATGAGGCAGGATCAGTGGACTCTGAGGACACAGTGGAGCCATGTCATGGGTCCACTCATGGATCGTCTGTAAGTCACTACCCCTTTTGTTCAGTCATTGCAATGGTGGACAGTCCACCACAATTTACTGAAAAGTCTTCCTTTCCAAACTTCTCCACTCCAAAGAGTTATGATGACAGATGCATCCAAGCTGGGGTAGGGATCTCATCTCGATGGGTTGCACACCCAGGGTGATTGGTCTATGCAAGAAAGTCTCCATCAGATCAAATTCTTGGAACTAAGAGCAATGGGCAATGCTCTAAAGGCTTTTTGAGATCAACTGGCCAACCAAATTGTTTTGAACCAGACTGGCAATCAGGTTACCATGTTCTACATCAACAAGCAGAGAGGAACGTGCTCATAGCTCCTGTGTTGGGAAGCAGTCAGGTTGTGGAAGTTCACCATCGTGCACAGGATGGACTTGAGAGCCATGTACCTGCCAGGCGAACAGAACACTGGCAGACAGACTGAGGTGAGTCCCCCAGCCACATGAGTGGACGATGGACAGGGAAGCTGCATCGTGCATCTTTTGAGAGTGGGGTACCCTTCAATAGATCTGTTTGCCATCCTACAGAATGCCCAGGTGGATCAGTTCTGCTCCAGAGTAAGATTGCACAGCAGACTAGTGTCGGATGCTTTCCTCCTGCATTGGGGTGAGGGTCTTCTGTACACATATCCTCCAATACCTCTTATTGCAAAGACACTCCTGATACTCAGGAGAGATGGCAGTATGATGATTTTCATTGCACTCTACTGGCCCAGACAGCTTTAGATTCCTCTCCTGCTGCAGCTCTCCAGTCAGGAGCTGCTCTGGCTTGGCCAGGCACCAGATCTGATATCACAGGAATGCGGGACAATGTTGCACCCCGATATCCGATCCTTGGCCCACACAGCGTGGATGTTGAGAGGCTACCTTGTCTGAACTCAACCTGCTGACCGGTGTGACCGATGTTCTTTTGGCCTCCAGGACAGCCTCTACCAAAAAGTCTTACTCTTGCAAATGGAGAGATTTGCTGTCTGGTGTGAGCAGGGTCGGCACAAGGGTTTCTACCACCCCAGAAAGAAGCTCCAGCCATACTTCCCCCTCTCCCCTGCTGCTGCAGATTCTGGTGGCGGGGTCAGCTCGGTGGCAGGCCATGTGCTTTGGCACATTTGGCCTGCTGCCAAGCCTAGTTGCCCCGACACTGGAATCAGTGGCAGCAGGCAGTGGCATAGCTCAGCATGGGGGGAGGGAGTAGCAGGACATGTGTGCTGAAGCACATGGTCTGTTGTGTCACCAACTGAGGCCTTCCACCCTAGGTAGATGCCTAGCCCGCCTAGTAGACATGCTGGCCCTGGGTGTGAGTGCTAGATCCTATATCCTTTAGTCTGTTCCACAAAAAAACTGTTTGAATATCTTCTACACCTCTCCAAGTCTGGACTTAAGTCTAATGCCGTTAGGATCCACCTCAGTACAATTGGCCATTACCATCGAGGTGTGGAAGGAAAGTCCATCTCGGTTCAGCCTTTAATTGTTTGCTTCATGTGAGGGTTGCTACTTTTGAAACCTTCCTACAAGCCTTCCACAGTGTCTTGGGACCTGAAAGTGGTTCTTGCACAGCTTGTGAAAGCTCCCTTTGAGCCGCTCAACTCCTGTCTTCTGAAGTTCTTGACCTGGAAGGTATTGTTTCTGGTGGCAGTCAATTCAGCAAGCAGAGTGAGCTTCAGGCCCTAGTGGTTCATATGCCTTACACCAAATTCCACTATAATAACGTGGTCCTCTGTACTGATTCTAAATTCCCTCTTAAAGTAGTATCGGATTTCCACCTTAATCAGTCAATTGTTCTTCCAACATTTTTCCTGAGACCTCATGCTCACAATGGGGAAGCTGCATTTCACATGTTGGACTGCAAGCGAGCCTTAGCCTTCTACATGGAGCGGACAAAAGCTCATAGAAAGTTCATCCAGCTTTTTGTTTCTTTTGACCCCAATAAGCTAGGGGCTGACATTTCCAAATACTCTCTTTCAATATGGCTGGCAGACTTCATGTCTTTCGCTTATGCCCAGGCAGGCCTGAGCCTTGATGGTCATGTCACAGCTGACAATGTCAGAACTATGGTTGTGTCAGTGCCAACGTATGCTCAGTCTCCATGGAAGAGATCTGCAGGGCTGCAACATGGTCTTTAGTCCACACATTTCACATCTCACTACTGTCTGGATGAAGATTCCTAATGCGACAGCAACATCAGTCAATCTGTACTTCGGAATCTGTTTGGGGATTAGAATCCAACTCCACCACAGCTAGACCCATTCTATTCTGTCCAGGTTATCAAAAAAAAAAAGGAAAGAGAGAAATGCATTCATTTTCTAAATAGTTGGTAGTTGCAGTTATGGCCTCTTGCCAAGCCGCAGTTGACTTCCTCCTGTTGGGCTTCTCAGTGGTCTCCTTCGTTTTCGGTAGCCTGCAGCTTGGGAGTCCCATATGTAAGGACTTATTCCTGCTTGTCCATGGAGAAAAGGTAGCTACTCACCAATAGTAGGTGTTCTCTGTGGACAGCAGGAATTAGTCCTCACAACCTTCCCACCTCCCTGAGGAGTTGTCTTCTGCTACAGCTATGTTATCAGACTGATAGTGTTGTGGCGGCAGGTGGGAAGGAGGCATGCAGGCACAGTGGAGCCTCCCAAAAACTTCCAATAGAAGCTTGGGAGTGTTCCTATGCAGGGGCTCCATCGGAGATGTCACCCATCTGTGAGAACTAATTCCTACTGTTCACGGAGAACACTTGCTACAGGTGAGTAGCTACCTTTTACTTTTCTTCCTAAAATGTTACATTTAAGATAAACCCATTATTACTGCCAAACCTAATTCTACAGTGTGAATGTAACTGGGCATTTCATTTTTAAACCCGTCACTGAATAATGCACATGTTTAAAAACATTTGTGCTAGGCACTTATGGTGGTTCCAAATTGTTTGCGAAAATATGCTGATCACAACATGGCTAACTAAAGGAAAGAAGGCTGGATATGTAAGACTATAAATGATGGAAAATAATTTTTCAGCTGTGTCTGGAGATTCTGAATAACTTATAGACTATTTTAAAAATGCCCGAAGAGTATTCTCACTTGTCTGAAATATACACAGAGTAAGCGTGGCTGTGAGAATTTTTTTTTTTAGAGAACTGTAGTGCATATATAGGACATTTATGTCCTAGTGTACAAATGTAATTAAAGTCTTAAAGGGTTAAACTGTTGCACCCTGCATTAAATTACCATTGTCATTTAATTCATTAGATGAGTTTATGGAGTTAACAATATGCCTGTAATTTATAGCCTGCTTACTGACAAAGCCTAATACTAAACATATGCCTAATTTGCCAAGGTTATCTCTGGTTCCATTCATCTCCCTTACTAACAATATACCTCTGATTCCATGCTTCATGGATGAGGTACATGCGGTTTCATATTTAGTGCTGTCGATCACAAGTAATTGCCTGCAGCTCCCCGCCTCAGTGTTCAAAGGGATTTCTCATTCCCGGTATCTGATGATTGATGAAAAGTGGAGACTTGGCCAGCGGAGGGCGTCATGCTCCATGCCTTGGTGAGAAAAAGTCGCAAAGAGTACATTCTGCTTATGGTACAACATTTACCAGAAGGACAAGCTGGATCGGAAAATGTTTATTTTTGTTCTCATTTCTGTTTTCCTTCTTCATTGACCATTAATTTTCATAGCTCCTAAAAGCTAGTCACAGATGCCTTAAGTTAGTTGAAAAAACAAAAAGGATCAACAACAACACTGACCTTAATTTTTTTTAATAGAAATATATTTTGCTTTCATATTTTTGTCCTGGTTGCTAATAAGTCTCTTTATAAAAGAAGGGTAAATATACCATTAGGCAGAGTGTATGAAATATATTTCTTTAATTTTGTCTAGTATTGGTAACCCAAAACAGAATGGCTCTTGCTGCATTCTTGTGATTATTTAAACAATCTTACAGAAATTGCCATGCCGTGGAGACCTCTGAAAATTCTTAGGGCAAAAAACTCTGGGACTCTGCGTGAATATATTTTAATGCAACGTGTTCATGCTGGTAATAGGCTGAATGTCAATTATGTGCTATGATTTGTAGCGTACTAATACAGAATAGATTGTGACGAAATGAGATTTTGACCTCAGCTACAGGTTAGCCATTAGCTGCTATTTATTAATTACTGAATCAAATACAAGTACCAAACCTAATTCACACTTTTAAAAGAAACTGAAATAGAGAGTAAAATATATGACGTACTTGTTTGATATCTAAGAATACTGCTGTTGGCTGTATTTATTTTGTAGTGTGGGTTATATATTGGCTGCTGAGTATATTTTTTGTTGAATACTTATAGAATGGAAGATTCCTGCTTATATAAAATACAAGTATTCAATATAGACTTATAATAGTCCACTAAAGATGGCTTTAATCATATGTTTACCAACACTTTACCTTCTGAGTACATTGTATCATTGGCACATTTGAAAATTATAGACACATTTTACTAAATATATTTGACAACTAATTTGATTGGATTTTGCAAGATATTTAAAGTACAGTGTTTTAATTGCAAGGATAATTAATTAATAATGGCTATTTGATAAGAAATTCACTAGTTATAATGTATTTCAATTTTATTATTTTGCTTTTTTAAAATCTATTATTTTGTTACTACTTCATTCATCTGACTAATTCCCTTGCCTCTGATCCTCGCCGTCTCTTTAACACCCTCAGTTCTCTCCTCAAGGTCCCCCCGCCCCCAATCCCACCCTCCCTTTCTGCACAAACCCTAGCCGACTACTTCCATGACAAAATCCTCAAAATTACCCTCCAATTCCCTACCCCCTCATCTACCTCCCCTCCTCCTCATTTCTCCTCCCCATCAATACTCCCCTCGCCACCCTCTCCTCCTTCCCTTCGATCTCAGACAAAGAAACCACACTCCTTCTTTCCTCCTCCAAACCCACCACCTGTTCTTCATACCCTATCCCCACCCATCTCCTATGTTCCATCTCCCTCACCATTGTCCCCTCCATCACTCATATCCTCAACCTTTCACTCTCCACTGCAACTGTCCCCGCTGACTTCAAATACGCTGTTGTCACACCCCTCCTCAAGAGACCCTTACTTGATCCCTCTTACCCTTCCAACTATCGACCCAGCTCCCTCCTTCCCTTCATATCCAAACTATTAGAACGAGCAGTCCACTGTCGCTGCCTTGACTTCCTCACCTCCCAGGCCCTCCTGGACCCGCCTCAATCAGGCTTCCATCCCCTAGATTCCACTGAAACGGCACTCACTAAAGTCACAAATGACCTGTTCCTGGCTAAGTCCAAGGGCCTCTACTCTATCCTCATCTTTCTTGACCTTTCTGCTGCCTTTGACACCGTGGACCACGACCTTCTCCTCATCACCCTCTCCTCACTTGGCTTCAAGGATTCCGTACTATCCTGGTTCTCCTCCTACCTCTCCCATCGCTCATTCAGTGTATGCTCTGGTGGCTCCTCCTCCTCCCCTACCCCACTCCATGTAGGAGTACCACAGGGATCTGTCTTGGGCCTCCTCCTCTTCTCTCTCTATACCCAAGGCCTTGGCGCACTCATCTCCTCCCATGGCTTTCAATACCATCTCTATGCCGATGACTCCCAAATCTACCTCTCTACACCTGATATTTCCCCGACAACTCAGTCCAAGATCTCTGCCTGTCTTTCGGAGCTGCCTGGATGTCTCATCGCCGATTAAAATTGAACATGGCCAAGACTGAACTCCTTGTCTTTCCACCTAACTCCTCCCCCCCCCACTTCTCCCTCTCTCAATCCATGTGGATGGATCTACTATCCTTCCTGTTCCCTTGGCCCGCAATCTGGGGGTTATCTTTGACACCTCTCTCTC
Organism: Ichthyophis bannanicus; assembly: GCA_033557465.1. Lineage (NCBI taxonomy): Eukaryota > Metazoa > Chordata > Amphibia > Gymnophiona > Ichthyophiidae > Ichthyophis > Ichthyophis bannanicus. The sequence goes on from CM066035.1 coordinate 636,689,533, forward strand.
CTTTTCTGCTCATATCCAGCTTGTAGCTAAGACCTGCCGCTTCTTTCTCTACAACATCTGCAAAATCCGCCCCTTCCTCTCTGAACACACCACCAAAACACTTAGCCACTCCTTAATCTCCTCTCGCCTTGATTACTGCAACTTATTTCTTGCTGGTCTTCCCGCTAGTCACCTCCTTTCCCTCCAATCTATACGAAATCACGCCGCTCGACTAATCTTCTGCCAACCTCACCATGCCCACGTTACTCCTCTTCTCAGGTCACTTCACTGGCTCCCTGTCCAATCCCGCATCCAATTCAAGCTTCTCCTGCTAACCTATAAGTGCATCCACTCTATGGCCCCTAGCTACTTCTTATCTCTTATCTCTCCCTACATCCCCTCTCGAAATCTGCGCTCCGCTAACAAATTACTTCTATCAATGCCTTTCACATGCACTGCGAACTCCCGACTGCGCTCCTTTCATCTTGCTGCACCTTACGCCTGGAAGAGCCTACCTGCATCTGTGCGCCTGGCATCCTCCTTGGCCCTCTTCAAATCCAAATTGAAGACCCACCTCTTCACTGTTGCATTCAGATCCTGACTCCTTCTTCATCTTACCCTAACCCCAGTCATCATTCATGACCAACCTACTTACCAAACCGTACCTTGCGCAGAACTGACCAATGCTCTACCTTGCGCAGAACTGACTAATGCTCTATACTGTTCTAACTGCTATATTGTTCTAACTTATGTTTTGTTCTAACTAGATTGTAAGCTCCGATGAGCTTGACTCTGATGGGCAGGGACTGTCTCTTGTATGCTGGCTACCTCTTGTAGGTCAGCTGTGCAGCGCTGCGTACGTGGCGCTTTACAAGTGCTGAACAGTAGTAGTAGTACTAAGATTAGTGTTGATTGAGTTGTATGGCAATTTTGTAGTTTCTTCAGAAAATTCATTTATATGTTACACATTTTTGCAATCTATCTTCCTTAAAGATCATGTATTAATTACATGGTTTTGATATGGTTTTGTTAGCTTCTGAATAAATAATGAAAATAATATATAAACATATATTACTGCAAGGTGATTTTGCTAAAGTAAAAAGATAGCAAGCTAATTCATTCAAATATATATACATTTCTCTTAAGCCATCTGCAATCATATAACAAGCTGCAAATATTTTAAAACACTTTGAATGTTTTTTGTGTTTTGAAATATGAAATATGTTGGAAGTGCACTTAATAAGACAGAGACTGACAAATAAGCAAGGCCACTGCTAGTTGTATGCTCTTCTGTTTAAAAAAGTCATTTTAATTATCCAAAGATTTCTTAGTTAATCTTTCTTCAAATATACTTAAAAAAGGGTACAAAGCTAAGTGGCTGCGCTTTGCATTGCCGAGGCTGACTTCCTATTCATAGCTTCTTTGACAAGCGGGGGGTGGAGTGGTGCTGTGCTGTAGTTTGTGGGAATAGGCTCTTTGAGTTCTGGTTTATTACATGGCTAATTAAACAAGGTCACTGAGCTCTTTTTTTTTTTAAATCTTTCAATAGAGACATCATTGGTACCTTGGCAGAGTGTGTGTGTACGTGTGCATGTAGAAAGACAGAAGAAGTTACATATACATTTGGAAGGTAATTTTATAACAGAGCACCTAGGTTGTCAAGGCACATACGAGCTGTGCTTATTTTATAAAGGAAGCATATAAATTTATGTGCCCTTGCAAAACTACTCCAGAGAGTGTGTGTGTGTGTGTGCGCGCAAACCAATAAGAAATGACACATATGCGCACATTTTAGAAGATATGCTCATAAGCGCCAATCCTACCCCCACTGTGCCCATTGTCTGCCACCGGGATATACATATACTATGTAAAAGCAGGTGTTATGTTGCTGTGTGCTTTCTTTTTATTTGTGTATGTGGTGGGTAATTTCATAAAAGTCTGCTTGAGCACACGATCAAGTCTCCTATAAAATTGACTCCATTCTGAATACATTGGATTATTTTGCCTGCCAATTCGATAAGGTTACAAGGTAAGTAAAGAATTAAAGGTAGGGAGGAGAGGCTGAATGATGACTGACATGTTTGCATCAGCATTTTAAAATGAAAGAATCTGGAAAACCAATACAATTTTCAGAGCAGAGCAGAGCAGAAGTAGCAGTGCCCTGAGATATGCTAAAAGTGAGGAAAGGAGGCAAGTTTACAGAAGCACTGAGTGTGTCTGAGCAAGGAACATTAGAAAATACCCAGGGTTGAATTGGATGATGAAAAGGTGACAAAATTATGACCTGGATTTGAAAGCTAGTTTAAGAAAAGGATAGATTGTAGCAATTTTTTAAAAATAAGATAGATCAATGAGATTTACCTAGAGAAGCAGTATACTGAAAATGGTATACTTCATCAGTCTCCTTTCACAAAGAATATGACTCATTATTTCACTGATGATATGCAGGTTGCCTATATGATATCAGCAACTTCTGGCATAGGAATTCAGAATCAACTTTGAACACACATGCATGCTTATGTCAGTAAAAAGGAAGGCAATGAAGCCCTAAAATATTTGCCCATACTTCAAACCCCAAACATACACATTTTTTATCCTTTCCTACTACTCAGGGCTGGCTTGTCCATTAGGTGAGCTAGATGGCCGCCTAGGGCGGGTGGTGGCAGCAGCACACATGACTGGCCGCGCCACCCCCCCAGCTGCTGCGCCCCCACCTGCTGACAATTTCATTTGGAGGGGAAGCGGCCAGTGGCAGCAGCAGTATTTCCAAAAGAAGCTGCTTTTTGTCATTGCTTTCTTTCCCGCAGCTGCCTCTAGCATTTCAGTGTCCGATGCATTCTCAAAATCTAGAAGAGCGCTACTTGGGGGAGTGGCTTGTCCAAGATGGCTGTCTGTGTGTGTGCTGGAGTAACATCGATGCCAAAGCGTAAAGGCAAGACAAGGGTGTTTCCGCCTGAGCACTTGGTCGGCCCTATGGATCAGTTTGTTCAGCTGTCAGAGGAGATGTTGAGGGAGATTCGAGCTGGCGTTGGAGACCTGTGAGAGGAGGCAGGTTCTTCGGAGTGCCTTCATTCCACGCTCTCTCCTGAGGCGAGGTCACTGCCGCTGCCCCCGGGGTGTTCCCCTCCTCCTTCGTTGGTTGACTCTGCTGAAGCATCAGAATGCATCAGCTTCGCGGGGTCTGGCAGAAAGCTAGTGAAGTGGAAGGAGGGAGTTTGGGTGTTGCCGCTGGGAGAGGAGAAGTGTCGGATGGCTCATCTCAGCTTGGACAGCAAGCCCTGAATACAGGAACTGTAAGTTCTTTGATTATGCCTGAAATTTCCTTATTGGCGTCTGAGTTATCTCGCCCCAAGACTGTTACATTGGATGCAATATGGGACGCTATCGTTACGTTTTCTGCAACCATTACGTCTCAAACGGCTGGAATTTTGGCGAAGGTCTCTCTGCTTGAGGAAACTTTGCAGACACATAAAGTTGATGTGGATCAATTAAAGAATCAGGTTGGAGAGCAGCATCAAAAACTGAGTGCTGTTTCAGATTCAAATCTGGCTCTCATAAAGCATAATGTGTTGCTTCGTGCTAAAGTGGAAGGCTTAGAAAACTCCATCAGATCCTCAAACTTAAGAGTATTGAATTTTCCTATATTACCTGGGACAACACCGTTGGCGCTATTTAAAAAGTACTTGGCAGACGTATTATTAGTCCCTCAGGATTTAATGCCACCAATCTCAAAGACTTTTTATCTTCCTATGGCAAAAAGGGAGCCATGTTCTGTTAATGAGGACTCTAATGTAGATGTTTTGAATTTATCAGATTTATTATCTTCTCCAAGTCCTGGCTCAGTTAAAGTATCTACTCTGTTAGTGTCTTTGGCTTTGGTTTCAGTTCGGGAGTGGCTGTTAAAATTATTTTTTAAGGAGCGTCTCTCTTTGTTCTATGGGGTTAAGATACCATGTTTCCTGATATATCTAGAGAAACTCAAAAAAGGCGTAGGCAATTTCTCTTGTTAAAAAGTGGGGTCTTGCAGATTGGGGGAATTTACCACTTGCGTTTTCCTTGTAAATGTGTAGTAGTGCTTAATTCACAGAGATTTGTTTTTTATTTGCCTGAAGCTTTGTCAGCATTTATTAGTGCTAGGTTACCCGCTGTCTTAACTCCAGCTGAGGTTTGAATTGACCTTATTTAGATATATGTCTACCTCTATGCTCTAGAGCCAGATATTTCCTGTTATTAGTTATTGTGTGATATGCTCGGTAGGTTCCTTTCCTTCCGAGAGTATTTTCCTTCCCCCTTCCCCCACACATGTGGACTACAGATGAATCAGTGTTTGATGACATGTTTGATATGCCTTTTTCCTTTGATATAATGTATTGTGGATGATTTATCTTTGCTGACCGAGCTTGTTTGCTTGATTGTATTTTGAAAACTTATAAATAAAAAAGAAAAAAAAAAGATCTAGAACATAGGTGTCAAACTCTGGCCCGTGGGCCAAATTTGGCCCGTAGTGTAATTATATTTGGCCCGCGAGGCTATACCAAATGACTACTAGAGCTAGCCCGCCGGTATTATACAGCGCATTCATTCATCGCTAATACTACAAATCCCATAATGCCTTGCTGTTGTTTTGGCGCGTCAATCAGGACAGGTCCCAGAAACGCCCTCTCCTGTGTGACAGAAGTCATAGCGATCTCAAGCTACAACTGTCACTGTGGAACCCCTTCCCAAAAATGGCAAAAAGAAAGTCAGACAACAGGAACTTTCTGGACAGGTGGGAGACAGAATATTTGTTTACATATGTAAAAGACAGACCTGTTTGTCTGATTTGTGGAGTCAACGTGGCTATAACTAAGGAGTATAACATTCGACGACACTATGAAACAAAACACCATGACAAGTACAAGGACCTGGACATGACTCAAAGGAGCCAGAAAGTGGAGGAGATGAAAAGAAGTTTGGTTTCACAACAGAATATGTTCAAAAAAGCCACATCACAAAGTGAGGCTGCTGTAAAGGCTAGTTATATTGTGGCAGCAGAGATCGCAAAATCAGCCCGGCCCTTTAATGAGGGAGAGTTTGTGAAAAAGTGCATGTTGAAAGTTTGTGACATCGTGTGCCCAGAGAAAAAGCAAGCCTTTTCAAACGTGAGCCTGAGCAGAAACACAGTAGCTGATCGCACATGTGATCTTGCCACCAATCTGTATGACAAGCTTTTGGAAAAGGGAAAAGATTTCGTTGCATTCTCCCTTGCTGTGGATGAGAGCAGCGACGCATCTGATACTGCTCAGCTGTCAGTCTTCATCCGTGGAGTGGACTCAAATATGTGTGTTATGGAGGAGCTATTGGGATTCAAATCAATGCATGGCACAACCACAGGAAAGGAAATTTTTGAGGAGGTTTCCAAATGCGTAACTGAAATAAAGCTGCCGTGGGATAAACTCGTGGGATTAACGACAGATGGTGCGCCAGCGATGTGCGGTAAAAACAAGTGGACTGGTGGGCAGGGTCCGGGAGAAGATGCAGGAAGAGAACTGTGCAGGTGAACTAACTGTTTATCACTGCATCATACATCAGGAATCATTGTGTGGCAAAGCCCTAAAGATGAAACATGTTATGACCACAGTAACACAAGTAGTTAACTTTATAAGAGCCAAAGGTCTGAATCACCGCCAGTTTAAGTCTTTTCTGGAGGAGTGTGGTTCGGAATACGCAGACGTGCCGTATCACACAGAGGTGAGATGGTTAAGCCGAGGAAAAGTACTGAATAGATGTTTCGAGCTGCATGAGGAAATATGTCAGTTTCTGGAAAGCAAAGGGAAGGACACAGCAGAGCTTCGGGAGAAAAAGTTTCTGTATGAGCTGGCCTTTCTGTGTGACATCTCGAGCCATCTCGATGCGCTGAACCTGCAGCTTCAGGGGCGGGGCGCATCATCACAGACATGTACGCTGCAGTGAGGGCTTTTAAAACTAAACTGTGCCTGTGGGAGAATCAGATGCTGCAAGGAAACCTTGGCCATTTTCCCTGCTGCCAAACCATGAAAACGCAGTTCTTTACCAACTTGTTCCCATGCGCACAGTTTGCTGAAAAACTCAGTGTACTCGGCGCTGAGTTTAGCCGGCGATTTGCCGACTTTGATGTCCAGAAATGTAGGTTTGAACTGCTCAGTAATCCCTTTGCAGTTAATGTGGAAAACGCACCAACCAACCTCCAAATGGAGCTAATTGAACTCCAGTGTAATGACACGCTGAAGTCAAAGTATGATACTGTGGGCGCCGCCCAGTTTCCACAGTTCATCCCTGACACAATGCCTCAGCTCCGCACCCAAGCTGCTCAGATGCTCTCCATGTTCGGCAGCACTTATCTATGTGAGCAACTTTTCTCCTCGATGAAGATGACCAAAACATCTCACAGGAGACGTCTGACTGATGAACACCTTCGCTCGATACTGAGGATTTCCTCAGCTCAAAGCCTGAGCCCAGACATTGATGAACTATCATCCAAGAAGAGATGCCAGGTATCTGGCTTGGGCACATCAGATTAGATCAGTGTGCAGCAAACTGAGCAATAATTAATGTTTTCTTTATGCACTTTTTCTTGCTACTCCAAGACATGGGCTTGAATGGTTGATTAATTTTATTATTGTTATTTTATTTTAAAAATTATTATTTATTATTATTTAAATCTTATTTAATAAATGAATGTCATTGATGTTTTTTTTTATTTGAAATTGGTTTTTGCATATCTGAACTATTAAGTTATAAATTGTATAGTAATAAGTGTTGCTTCATATTCAATGTTAAAGCAAATCTTGTTTGGGTCCATATTAAAAGGTTCATTTGTTCAATGCTGGCCCGCGACTTTGTTCAAGTTTTACATTTTGGCCCACTGTGTATTTGAGTTTGACACCCCTGATCTAGAAGAACATTGGTGCATCATCACTCCCGAAGGAACTCCCCATCCCCTTGGACCAGGAGAGTGATCCAGGCAGGGACATAGAAGTACTTCAAATTCCTCTCTGAGTCTGAGTCAGAAGGTTAGGTGACAGATGTGGAATCGGAAGACCTTTCAGAGTGCAGGTCTCCTGAGTTACCATCACATCCTTCTCCTCCTCATGAGTGGCATAAGTCCCGTCCCTGAGGACATGACCTTCCAGGATTTTGTAAGGCACATGGCAAAGGCCATACCATTTTCTTTGGAGATTGAGGATGAACCCAAGGCAGAAGAGTTAGAGATCCTGCAGTACTCCTTGGCCCCTAAGGAGGCAATGAGAATGCCCATGCACCACATTCTGCAGAGTTGCAACATGGTCCTCTGTCCACACATTCACATCTTACTACTGTCTAGACAGGGATTCTCAAGGTGACAGCAACTTCGACCAATCTGTACTCTGAATCTGTTTGAGGTTTAGAATCCAACTCCATCCCTCCTAGACCCATCCTATTCTGTCCAGGCTACCAAGGGGTTGTGCTCTATGTTAGAGAGGGCATTGACTCAGAAAGGATTAAAGTTTTGCAGGAAACAAAATCTGCTGTAGAATCTATATGGATTGAAATTCCATATAAAAGGGGGAAGGCGATGGCAGTGGGGGTGTACTATAGAGCACCTGGCCAGAATGACCAAATGGATGATAAAATGCTCAAAGAAATCAAGGAAGCTAACAAACGTTACAGCGCAGTAATAATAATGGGTGATTTCAATTACCCCTGTATCGACTGGGTCAGTGTCACGTCAGGACATGCTAGGGAGATAAAGTTCCTAGATGGAATAAATGACTGCTTCTTGGAGCAGCTGGTTCATGAACCGACCAGAGGGGAAGCCATATTAGACCTAGTCCTTAGTGGAACACCAGATCTAGTGCAAGAGATAAGGGTGTTGGGGCCACTTGGCAATAGTGATCATAGCATGATCGCCTTTGATTTAATTAGTGGAGGAGGGATAGTAAGGAAATCCACAGTACTACCTTTTAACTTTCGAAAGGGAGACTATGATAAAATGAGGAAAACAGTTAAGAAAAAACTAAAAGGAGCAGTTGCGAAGGTTAAAGACGTACATCAAGCTTGGGTGTTGTTGAAAAATACTATCTTGGAAGCCCAGACCAGCTGTATTCCACGCTTTAAGAAAAGTGGAAGGAAGTCCAAAAAACTGCCAGCATGGTTTAAAGGTGAGGTCAGAGAGGCTGTTGTTGCCAAAAAAGCATCTTTCAGGAAATGGAAAAAAGAGCCAAACGACGAAACCTGGAAACAGCACAAGCACTGGCAAGTCAAATGCAAGGCATTGATAAGGCACGCAAAGAGAGAATTTGAGAAGAAGCTTGCTGCGGAAGCAAAAACGCGAAATAAAGACCTTTTCAAGTACATTCATAGCAAAAAACCTGTGAGAGAGTCAGTTGGTCCATTAGATGATAAAGGGGTTAAAGGAGCACTAAGAGGCGACAAGGCGATAGCGGAGAGACTGAATGAATTCTTTGCTTCGGTCTTTACTGAGGAAGATGTAGGGATGTTACCCATGACTGAAGTGGTATTTAAAGGTGCGGAAGAATTGAAGGAAATATCGATACATCGGGAAGATGTCTTACAACTATTAGATAAACTGAAGAGTAGCAAATCACCTGGGCCAGATGGTATACATCCAAGGGTGTTGAAAGAACTGAAATATGAGATTGCAGAACTGCTATCAGTAATCTGTGAACTATCATTAAAATCATCTCTAATACCTGAAGATTGGAGGATCGCCAATGTAACACCAATTTTAAAAAGGGTTCCAGGGGTGATCCGGGAAACTACAGACCGGTGAGCCTGACGTCAGTACTGGGAAAAATGGTAGAAACCATCATAAAGAATAACATTACTCAGCATGTAGATAGTCACAACCTAATGGGAGACAGCCAACATGGCTTTAGACAAGGAAGATCTTGTCTTACTAATCTGTTATGCTTTTTTGAAGGAGTGAATAAACAGGTGGACAAAGGTGAGTCTGTTGATATTGTGTATCTGGACTTTCAGAAAGCCTTTGACAAGGTCCCTCATCAGAGACTTTTGGCAAAACTAAAGAGTCATAGGATAGGAGGCAGTGTACTATTGTGGATCAGGAACTGGTTAAAAGATAGAAAGCAGAGGGTAGGGCTAAATGGCCAATTTTCCCAATGGAGAAAGGTGAATAGTGGTGTACCCCAGGGATCTGTGCTGGGTCCGCTGCTTTTTGACATATTCATAAATGACCTGGAAAGTGGAATAACGAGTGAGGTTATCAAATTTGCATATGACACAAAATTATTTAATGTTGTTAAAACCCAAGAGGATTGTGAAAAATTGCAAGAGGATCTTGATAAATTGGAAGACTGGGCATCAAAATGGCAGATGAAATTTAATGTGGAGAAGTGCAAGGTTATACACCTAGGGAAGAACAACCCAAACTATGGTTACATGATGCAAGGTTCCACATTAGGAACCACCACCCAGGAAAAAGATGTAGGCGTCATTGTGGATACCATGTTAAAACCCTCGGCCCAGTGTGCAGCGGCGGCCAAGAGAGCAAATAGAATGCTAGGTATGATAAGGAAAGGAATGGAAAATAAAACAAAAGATATTATAATGCCTCTATATCGTTCCATGGTGAGATCGCACCTTGAATATTGTGTGCAATTCTGGTCGCCGTATCTTAAAAAGGATATAGCGATTTTAGAAAAGGTACAGAGAAGAGCCACCAAAATGGTAAAGGGGATGGAAAGATACTCCTATGAAGAAAGGCTAAAAAGGTTAGGGATCTTTAACCTGGAAAAGAGACGGCTGAGGGGAGATATGATAGAAGTCTATAAATTAATGAACGGAGTGGAACGGGTAAACGTAGATCGATTGTTTACCTTATCAGAATATAGAAAGACTAGGGGACATGCAATGAAGCTACAGGGTAAACTATTTAAGACTATTAAAAGAAAATATTTTTTCACTCAACGTGTAATCAAACTCTGGAATTTGTTACCGGAGGATGTAGTAAAGGCTGTTAGTGTAGCTGGGTTTAAAAAAGGTTTGGACAAGTTCCTGGAGGAAAGGTCCATAAACCATTATTAAGAAGTGACCGAAGATATCAATGCTTGACCCAGTACAAGCATTGTGGAACTTGTGTCTCTTGGGGAAACTGCTAGGTACATATGACCTAGATTGGCCACTTTTGGAAACAGAATACTGGGCTTGATGGACCTTGGTCTGACCCAGTATGGCATATCTTATGTTCTTATGTTCTTAAAAAAGGAAGAGAGAGAATCTCTGCTTTTGCACATAATCTATCTGCCTCTTTTGGGCTTCTCAGTGTTCTCAGTTTTTGATAACCTGTAGCTAGGGAGTCCCATACGTGAGGACTCATTCCTGCTTGTCTACGGAGAAAAGGTAGTTACTCATCTGTAGCAGGTGTTGTCTGTGGACAGATATCTTCTGCTACAGCTATGCAGCTATTGGTGCTGCAATGGTAAGTGAGAAGGATGCTCACAGGTGCGGTGGAGCCTCCCAAATGCTTCCAGTAGGAGCTGGGGAGCATTCCTGGGTGGGCTGTTTCAAGGGACATCACCCATACATGAGGACTCATTCCTTCTGTTCATGAAGAACACCTACTACAGGTGAGTAACTACCATGACTAATCAGACAATACCTAGCCAGGCTGTCTCTCAAATTCAGTTCTTCCAAAACATCTGTGAAGCAAAATACTCTCCTTCATGATGCTGCAAGTCTCCTGCAGCTGCCAAAAACATTGGAGAGCCAATTACGAAATTGTAGATGCATATCTCAAAGACAGACATATCTTGGCTAAGATGAATAGGAAACAATCAATAAACTACCAGCTGGTTTTCATACTGAAAGACCTTCCTTGAAATCATGAATTTTTGCACTAACGGCCTTACTGATTGATATAAAGAGATTATATACCTTTTAATTAACTAAGTTACAGTGTCCTCTCGACACTAAGCAATCCACACCTATCACATTTTACAACATAGACTTAGCAGTGTTAAAGATGGCATCATCAGAAAACAATTGTTCTACATGTTTACAACAGAAGGAATAACCGTAGAACTGGGACGCAGAGCAGATATCTATGGATCATACTTCTAATGTTTTTATGTACATTTTATTTTAGTGTTTATCAGGTATTAGAAAATGTACAGAGTATACAGAGAATTGATGTCTCTTCTCTTTGCAGTGTTCTATATATTGTCAAAGAACAAGCGTTTCCAGGGAATATTATGAGGTTGATAATCAAATAATAAGTCTGGGTAACATTCAGTCTAGATATAAACAGACAAAGATATCTATTACCTTCAACCAGTTTGCCTTCTTATTTTGGGTGGAGGGAGGCAAAGGGTAAGGAAGTCATAGTGGGGGGCAGGGGTAACAGATCACCATTAGTGTCTGCATCATTTGGGGGGACTACCGCCTCCCCCCCAAACTACGCCTATGCCTTTACTAACAATACTACTACCACTAATCATTTGTATAGTACTACAAGGCATACACAACATTGTACAGAGACATGTAAGAGACAGTCCCTGCTCAGCAGAGCTTACAATCTACTCAAGACAGACAACACAACAGCTGAGGACTAGGATATGTCTAGGGGAATGGTAAGGAAAAGACAATCCCCATCACCAGGGCTGGCTCATCCATTGTGCAGGAATGTTGCCCACACATGGCCCAGTGCCTCGGGAGGCCCCCCACTTTCCTGCCTGTCTTCAGAGGGAACCAGGGAGGTCTGAGGTCCAAAGCCTGGTGCCCTGGCTCACCTCTTCAGAGCCGTGAGAAAAAATGGCGGTTTCATTTTTTCCTGCGGCTCTGTTAAAGTTGATCTGCTGGTGTGCCGAGTATTGGGAGGGTAGACGGGGGCATTTCCTGTCTCACAGGTCTGCAGAGGTGAGCCAGGACACCAGGCTTTGGGTCTTGGGCCTCCCCAGTTCCCTCTGAAGACAAGCAGGCAGGCGTGGGGCTGTTGGGGGGAGGGCCAAGGATTGACAATGGACTGATTAGGGGAGGCTAGCACTGTAAGTGGACTGATGGTGGACTAGGCCTGGAAATAGGCTTGGACTGGAATGGGCTGATGGGGGGCTAGGACTGGAAATGGGCTGATTGGGGGGCTAGCACTGGAAATGGACAAATGGAGGGCTTGGACTGGAAATAGGCTAGTACTGGAATGGGCTGATGAGGGCGCTAGGATTGGAAATGGGCTGATTGGGGGTGCTGGCACTGGAAATGGACTGATGGGTCGGGCTAGGACTGGAAATAAGCTAGAACTGGAAATGAGCTGATGGGGGAGGGAAGGAGAGACCTGCTGGCTCTGGAAGAAGACTGGGGGCTAGGACTGCAAAGTGGGAGGAGTGGCCTAGTGGTTAGGACAAGTGGGAGGAGTGGCCTAGTGGTTAGGACAAGGTACTTCAGGCCGGAGGGCCGGGGGTTCAAGTCCCACCTGGGGACAGCAATCTCAGGCCAGAGGGACTGGGATTTCTAGTCCTATAGGTACTCCTTGTGGTCTTGGGCAAGCCACTTAACCCTCCATTGCCCATGTTCCTTGTAAGTATTAGCGTATGTGTGTCATATCCCCTCGTGTTAAATGTATCTCCCAATTGACCGCTTTGACCCGGTGAAAAGCGGGATATAAATACTGCTAAATAAATGGGCTGATGCAGGAGGATGGGAGAATGGGACTGGAAGGGAGCGGATGCTGAGAGGGGCTGGAACTAGAAGGGAACTGATGTTGGGGGAGGACTAGAAGGGGATAGGACTGGCGAGAGATAAAAAGAAGCTGGGGGAGTAAGGATGGAGAGGGGAAAAGATATTTTGTGTGGGAGGGAAGAAAAATCTACGATTGGCTGGGTATTGGGAGAGTAAATTGGGATTGAGGATGGAGGGGTGAAATTTGAGTAGATGAAAAAGGAATAAAGATAGAAATGGAGGAAGGACCAAAAGGGGGAAGATCAGTATGTTACAGCAGATGTAGAGAGAGAATGGAAAAAAAACTAAAAGAGAGAAAAAAGGACAAATGGACAGTTAGCAGAAGAAACACTGGACATTGGAGAGTTAGCAGAAGAAATGAAGAAACCAGAAGAAAGCTATTGGAGCAATTGTGACTGAAAAATAAAATGTCCAAACAACAAAAGGTAGAAAAATACTTTATTTTGAATGTATTAACTAGAATATGTCAGCTCTGGGAAAGGTGCATCGCTAACATCTTTGCATTTTGTTTAGTTACAAGAGGAAATTAATTTATAGTTTTTTTTTTAAATTAAATTTTAGTCATATACAATAACCAAACTTATACAGGACACAGCTCCAACAATTTAAACAAAGAAATACATCCAGGTGATCAAACAGATCTAAGGAAGTATTGGAAATGTAGTCCACATCACGAGAGTTGGCTGCATAACATCAAAACAAATATTCAATTCAGAAAAGGAAATCAAGGTCATATTATGACCCACAATTTAGGAGGTATTTTTATCATCACTACCTAACCCTGCTAAACCCTGCCTTTCAGTCAAAATTTTTTTCCAGATGAATCACTTCAAGAGAAACATGAGAAGAGCCATCAAAATTAATGATGCACTTACAGGGGAAACGTAAAAAAAAGTGGCACCCAAGGCCAAAACCCGAGGATTAAGAGATAGAAATTGCCTTTGTTGCATTTGGGTGTTTCGGGAGACATCCGGAAAAATATCGACTGCCTGTCCACAAAATAAAGCTGACTTAACCTTAAAGAAAGCTTTTAAGATTCGCTGCTTGACCACCACAGATGAAAAGGTAACCAGCAAAGTGGAACGTACATTGATAATATCTGAGGAATCTTCCAAGAATGCATTAAGATTAGTCATAGAAGGAACAATCACATCCAGCTCCCCATCCACAGAATTTATCTCTTTGGAACCAGAGGGAATATAATAAATTTCTAGAACTTCAATAACATCGGATATGGCGAGAATCTCTTTTAAGTACTTATCAAGAAGAATTTTAGGTGACAAAAGAGAAGATTGAGGAAAATTCAAAAATCGTAAATTATAAGCCCGCATGGAATTTTCTAGCATTTCCATTTTTGAATGCAAAATTAGAGAATCCTTAATTCCCATCACATTAATAGACTGACGTGGAAGCACCTGAGATTCCAATTTAACCACCGCCTTATCCATCATAGATACTTTCTCATCAAGCTGCTGCAAAGCAACCGCAGTTTCCTGAGAGAAAGTACAAAGGGAACCAACAGCTAAGGAAACTTTAGTATCGATACATTTCAAAGCCCGCCACAGGTCCTTTAAGGTAACCTCTGCTTCCGGAGGTAGAACTAGTAGCTCAAAAGAGCCCTCCAGTGCTACCAACTGAACCGGAGTAGGCAAATTAATCACTATTTTATCCTTCCTTGCAGACTCAGAAGTGACCCCAGAGATAGAAATTATATCAACGACAGGACGGGGGGGGAGGGGGGGATCTCCCTCCAGGACTTAAAGACGCCCCCTCAGGAGAGGAATGCGCTAGAGGAACAGGAGCAAAGTGCTTATCCAGAGTGCCTACCGGTTTCAAACTTCCGGAATCAGCCGTCTGGGATCTGCTTTGCAATTTAGCTTTCCTCTTGCCCATAGTAAAGACCAAAAGACTGATCAAAATTAATAAAAATAGCAAAAGAAATACCAATACATGCAGCAGTTACTCAGCTCCGAACCTCCAAGAATCTTAAATGCTCCAATGCTGCTGTGACGTCGAAGGGGCATCTAAGGGGCAGAACCTGCCCCTTTAGACACGCCCTTTCAGAAACGCCCCTCGGTCATGCTCCACGGTTGCGTAGAAAAATGAAACACAACTTTATAGAAAGGAAGGCCCCTCCAGGAGCAGGCTGCCCCGGGAGTGCCTGTGATGGAACCGCAGCATCGGCAGCAAGTCCCGGCAATCCAACAGCCCTCGACAAGGCAAGCACACCTCCTTCGAGCTCCAGCAGACAGCTCCATTCAGGAGTTGCTTGGGGAAAGGTTTTATGTCCACGAAGGGCCGCTCCAGGAGCAGGCTGCCCCAGGAGTGCATGGGTTGGAACCGCAGTGTCGGCAGCACAGTCCCGGCAATCCAACAGCCCTCGACAGGGCAAGCACAGCTCCTTCGCGCTCCAGCAGACAGCTCCCTAATTTATAGTTTTATTTCTCCAGTGTTGTTGTACATTCCGAGTTTGGCTTTTGGGATTCCCAGTTTAATTATTGCTTTCATATTTCTAAATTATGATCCCTTGTTCTGTGTTGGTGATGGTCTATGTTTTGCGTGTGTGATCGAGCTGCGGTATTCTGTTCATGTGGTTACTATTAGATGTACTGGTTTAATATTTGCAGTGTTTGATAGGTAGGGTTTGGTGCTTTGTGAGTTCTGGCAGTGCTGTTATGATACAGCGGGTTTGCTATGGGTTCTAAATGGGCAGGATTTTTAGTACTTCCTAATGTGCCTGGCAGTTGGCACTGGAGTATAGTAATGTAGAAATCTGGTAATCTTTCTTTATCCTACTGCCCATGCAAATGGTATTCAGACACTCATTAAGAGGCAAGTTTAAAAGTTAATGTGCATCCACAAATGTTAATGTGTGCTAAGTGCAGGAACACCCATTTATTTCTATTGGTGCAGTTGCACTTAACGCCTTGCCAGGACAAAAGAGAGGCTTGTGAAGGGTTCCTTTGAAAGCTGCCTACAATTTTAGTTGGCAATATATACATTTTAAAATAAAATAAATTAAATTTATGCAAAAGAGGTCCAGTGGATATGCAAATGAGGCCTCACAATGAGTCTTTGCACATGGCCCCGCACCACTCTTGGGCAGCCCCTGACTCTGCGCAGAAAACAAGGCCGGGTATTTTACAAATATGGACGTCCCCAAATTGCACGGCCTGGAGTATCACAGAAAGGGAGCAACCACTGCTATGAGACTTGCAATTCTGGCCTGCCATTTCAGATACTTAGATGTACAGTAACAGGTCAGTAATATTTTTGAATATGCATTTGCACACAGTTTTCTTAGAGTAGGAAATAATACTTGTGGTGATGAAAACATTATGTGTTTTCCCCTGGAAGAGTTACATCCATGAAATGAGCACTTTTTTCACTTTATTATTGGTCTAGAGCAGGTATAAGCCTGGACATTTCACTAACCAGGGCCAGATGTGCTTGTGCTGTTCTAATATCGCATCACAACATTCATCTCCCTTGCTCCGCCCAGGCTATGCCTCCACCATGCCCCTACACTACATGGACATTCTCATGCTGGGGATGTCTATTTACCCAGCTTCTATAATGGATCTGGGGATGTCTGTGATTTGCAAGTGTGAATGCCCATTTTCAGACATCCAATTCACGAATAGGACTTTTAAAATACCCCCCTTGACACACATTTTCACACATGGCAACTATATGATCAGGCTCATGGTAACTGTTACTGAAGGGGAATGACAATTACTGCATCATGATTTGGGTATAACTTGGCCCCGTCCAAATTTTAGGCACCCCGATGGCCCGGTCATGCACTTTTTGGAATCAACCTCCACGGGGCCTGTCTACTAAAGGTTTTATTCTATTTTGTGCCTAGGGGGAAAAATGCTTAGTAGACTGGCCCCTAAGATGTATGAAGAGATCAAAGCATTGTTAAAGGCCCATTTGTCACCTAATCCATCTGCCACTGTACAAATATTTCAGTTTCATACACAGAACCAGGACTGTAATGCAAGAATTGTCACATTCTGTATAAGGCTGAGCTTCACAGAGTTGCACAACATTGCAATTTCTGTGTCTTTTACTGAAACTTTTGTCATGATCTAGTCCTGTGATATTCCCTCCCAGTCCTCGATGCCACAAATGTGTCAGGTTTTCGGGATATCCCTAGGGAATATGCCTGAGATAGATTTGCACGCATACTATCTCCATTGTATGTAAACCTGTCTTTTCTATGTTTACTAGGGATATTCTAAAAACTTGATCAATTGACGACCCTCAAGAACTGGGAGTGAATACTACTGGTCTAATTTGCAGGATTCAGAATGAAGCACTTTGGCATTGTCTACTTGTTAAATCAAATCTGGCTTTTTCAACAGCTGAAATGTGGCTGCAACACACAAAAGAAATCTGGATTACAACAAGCAACATGAACATTAACATAAGAACATAAGATATGCCATACTGGGTCAGACCAAGGTCCATCAAGCCCAATATCCTGTTTCCAACAGTGGCCAATCTAGGTCATACGTACCTAGCAGTTTCACAATAAGACATTGTCACAATAAGAAAGTCATTCAGAAGCCAACTCAAGGGACTATGTTTCCATACTTATGTTTTAGCTGCAAAGGACAGCATCAATGTTCTGTATACAAATTTGAAGAGGCAGAGTGTCATATTTGGAAAAAAAAGCCACATTAAATGAATTTGCAGATCAAATGCAGTAGTGACTTTGAATGCAATTGAAACTGGTATTCTGGGTTATAAATCACAGATAAATGGGTTGGCCCAAATAGCAAAGATGGAAAAAAAGGAGGAAGAAAATTACAGCAGCCAAACAGGTATTAGGGGAGGGCATAAATAAAGCTAGGAATGACCGAGAAAGAAAGGGTGAGAAAGGGAATAGCGATAAGGGAATTGCCATGATGTTAAATAAAATATGGAAATGATTTCAATTAAGGGGGATCAACAAAAAAGCCATGGGAGAAGGCCATAAGGGCAGAGACTGACAGGGAGGAGGGGGGAGGCAACAAATTAAAAGTTAGCAGATGAATTGATAAAGAAAAAAGATAGCGGTATCTATGATAAGCTCTTAAGAGTACATATACCAAAACTACCAGTTCTATAGCTACTCATGTACCCACCAGGGTCAAAGAAAAGATTTGGAGGAAAGAGTGCATCAACATATTTTCCTTACTAGTTAAACAACCCTATAACCCATGCCAGTATAGCAGCTGCTTATGGTAAATGTGGGGCCCTCACCAGGAAGTTAGATATGATTCCAAAGACCATTGTGAATGGTTTCTCTTCAGCGACAGCTTCCTTCTTGCAACTCTTCCATACATCCCATGTTTGTAGAGTAATCTTGAATTGTTGAACTGTCAACATTTTCCCTCCCTCAGCTAGAGACCTCTATAGTACTTGGAAAGTAGTCTCAGGCTTGATGATGACCACCTTCATCAGTCTGTCTAACCCATGGCTACTGAATTTGAAAGGACGGGCAGATTCAGGTAGTGCTTGTTGTTGCCAAAGTGCTTCTACATTACAATGATGGACCTGGCAAGGGATATTCAAATACATTGAGATATTTTTTTCAGGCGCTAAAAACTAAAGTGGTTCACTACAAAATATTTCCAACAAAAAGTAGAAACAAAAAATCCTATGAGATGATAACCCTAAACATTCTAACTCAAGCATAAAAAACCCTTATTTTTATTGTAGGACCATTTGCCATGAAAGGAAAATCCTTTCTTGCGGCAAACCTTCCCTTTTCTCTTTTAATTAAGAGCAAATACAGCTCAACTATCCACCTTAAAACCCAAGGGACAACACACAAAGTGAACCCTCAATATTACTTATCTTAGTAAATATTTTCTGGAGGTATTAAAAAATTGAACCTGCAATCCCACAAGTCTTAACTTATGTTGGTGAAATCTACCACAGAAAGGAGAGCTGAAAGGTGGCTGGAAACATGGCGCTATGTCACATTTAGCAATTTAATGGAAATCACCCGGACCCATAAAAGAAATTATAGTAGTTGGAACAAGAAGTTAACCCAACCGCTATTTTTCAGACGTAACGATTAAGAAGATAAGCTGGACTTACTTTTTTCAACTCTCCTTTCTGTGATAGATTTCGCAAACATCAGTTAAGACGTGTGGGATTGTGGGTTCGATAGTTTAGCTGTATTTGCTCTTAATTAAAAGAGAAAAAGGAAGATTTGCCATGGCAAACGGTCCGACAATAAAAATAGTTTTCTTTTATGCTTGAGTTAGAATGTTTAGGGTAATCATCTCATAGGATTTTTTTGGTTCTACTTTTTGTTGGAATTTTTTTTTTGGCAGCTCTGTGTTTGGAATATTTAGATCTTTATATATACTTCATACAACAGAAAAAGCTTGATTCTTCAATCAAGTGTATGTAAATTAGCTCAGCTACTGTGATTAAACTCAGGTGGTCTCTATTTATTTGGGCCTTGTTAAGGCAATTATTGTCAATAAAGCTGACTTAGATTTGCTATGATATAGTTGTGAAGACTTGTGTGATCAAGACTTTTTGGTTTCTTTTTCTAAATTACTTTTTGAATATTACTATAATTGCTATTTCATGTTGAAACTGTACATTTTTTGTAGATTAGTGAAACACTCCTACTTTCATGTTTTTTTTTAAATTTTATTATTTTTATTGAGCATTGGTGTGTACAAATGGGTGATATAAAACTACAATAGAACTGAGGAAACAATAATTGGAAGTAAAACTACAACCAAAGGCATTCACAACAATACTCTTATTATAAATGAAGAAAACAAGAAGAAGGGAGTAAAATCTTCCCCAACTGTATTCTGAAACACTGCTGATATGCACGTCCACAGCGCTAGCACAGGGATCTGAGAACGTGCCCAGAAGGTGCGGAACGAGAGTGTGGTCAGCCGCAGAGACATTCAAAGCATATTCCGGAAAGGCCTATGTATTTATTTATTTAAGTCTTTTTTATACCGCGCTCTTTAGAATCAGTGCGGTTTACAAATAACAATAAATTGTATAATGTAGAATGGAACGTACATTGAAACTTACAAAGAACAGGAGATAAAACTTGGATTTCAACAGGGATAACTATATACAAGTTTCAACAGGAGATAAAACTTGGATTTCAACAGGGATAACTATATACAAATTTCTACAGAGGTGACTATATACAAGTTATGTAATTGTATCGACGGCTATGGTTCTGTCAACATGAAGGGTAAGGGTGTGCTGGGTTATGTCATTGTGATGGGTAGAGAAGGCATGTTGGGTTATGTCATGTCACCGGGCTGAGAGTAATGCTGAAGAAAAAGGTGGTGCTTTAGAGCCTTCCGGATTCTGTAATGTCCCAGTTATTCCTGCTGAAATGTGGAATGAGACCAGGACTTAGACAATATTCTGCTATGCTCTGCAAATCCATCCCATATCGAATAATGGTTGTGACAAGTAGTATATGCTGAAGTGTGAATGCAGTCTAGAAAAACACAAGATGCAGTTATAAAGAACAGAAAGCAGAGATGAGGGAATGTTGTAAGATAAAGAAACATTAACAAACACCCTTACAGAAATATTAAGAAGAGCAACAGTGTTTATTCAGGCTATGCTTAAATGTTCTGTTTGTGCTAAAAGAGCTAATCCAGGGGACCCCAACAAATCCTGTGTTCTGAAAACTGGGACTGTTGATGTACAAGGTCTGTCCAAAAAGAAACCAAATTTGCTAAAGAGGGCTCCAGCGAGCCAACACTGCAGACTTATGATAATGGTGATGTGTAGTGGTGACCTTGAGCTTTAGCTTCCCACTTGCTCGATCATGCCATATGAATTAATTATGGACTACATGTGGCAGAGTGAACTTGTCTCATGTGCCTTTGGCTATTTTTTGCAAGTTGAAATATGAAGGATCTTGAAGAGCAATGCATTTGCGTGAAATTCTGTTTGAATTGACTTTTAGCGAGACTTCAGATGTTGCAGTAAGCTTATGGAGAGGATTATTTAAGCCACAAACAATGTTACGAGTGGTACCGACATTTCAAATCGGGCAGAACATTCACCGAAGATGATCCCAAAACTGGACAGCCTTCCAAGTCAATGGACAATGAAGAAAGCGCATGCTTTGATTCTTGAAAATCATTGCGTAACTGTCTGTGAAGTTACTGAAGAAATAGGCACCAGTAAAAGTTTGTGTCACACAATTGTGACTGAAAAACTTCAGATACATCGTGTTGCTGCAAAATTTGTCCCACATCTCTGAACAGATGAACAAAAAGAAAACCGTGTCACAATCACTCATTGCTCCTTATCTGTGAATTTTTGGCAAAGCACGGGATATCTGTAGTCCTGCAGCCTCCCTAATCTCCAGATGTGGCCCCTGCAAACTTCTTTTTGTTCCTGAAGTTGAAATCTACTCTGGAAGGTTGCCTGTTATGACATGTTTCAGAAATAGCAAAAGGCACATGAGATGCTCTGGGATTGGGGCCTGAAGAGAGACTAATGGTTGGGAGGGGTGACTGGGGGCAGAAAAGGACTGATGGTGAGTCAGGGAAGTTGACTGGGTGTGGAAGAGGACTGATGATGTGTGTTGGGGGGATTATTGGGAGCTGGAGAGGATTGATGATGAGTTGGGGATGTCTGGGGGATGGAGAGGCATTGATAGTAAGTTGGGGGGGGGCTGACTGGGGGTTGAAGAGGGACTGATGGTGAGGCGAAGGGGGTGACTGGGGCTGAAGAGGACTAGTGGTGTGTGTGTGTGTGTGTGTGGTGACTGGGGACTGAACTAATGGTAGATCGGGGGGGACAAGGGCAAGTGAGGGACTGATGGCATGTCGGGGGTTGTTTGGAGGCTGGAGAAGGACCGATTGCATGTCTGGGGTGACTGGGGGTTGGAGGGGACTGATGGTGAGGAAGGGATCTTCCTAGAAGTTAGAGGGGGAGAGAAGGGGTGGGCAATGAAGGCTTGGGTGTTGGAGAGAGAACTGTGATTTACACCTGCAGGAATGCTGAGCAAAAAAATTTTAAATTCTGTGCAAAAATGTACTACTTAGTCATGTGGGATTTTAAAATACTATGCACAGAATTTTCTAAATTTAGGATAGAATTTTAAATATTTTTGCGCAGTAACCTCCCAGGTGTAAAAATAGGAGCATAACAGAATGGAACACCTTTGCATAATAGGAAAGCCTAACCAAGGAAACAGAAAGAGGAAATAGTATGATTATGTATGGGGAAATTAGATAGAAGGTAAATAGAGTCAAAGGGAAGGAAAGAAATTCAGGCAGGGGGCCACCCTCCCCTTGGAGCTCAGCAACTGCATCTAGGTGCAATCATAGGCTAGACCAAAAAGGTGCATCTTAAAGGTAGCCTTTAAGCTCTTAAATGAGGGTTCAGTCTAGAGGGCCAGGGAAAGGGGGTTCCAAAGTAAAGACGTCTTGAAAAAGGCCATCTGATGGGTAGACTCAAAGTGGGCCTAAGTTACCGGGGGAATGGCTAGTCTGTGTTCTTCCAGGGAGCAGAGGAGTCAAGTGGGGTCATAAGGATTGATCATAGAAGCTAAGTATGGTGGTAAGTTCAAAGCCCTGTAAGTAAGGATCAGTATCTTAAATTGGATTGTACAGAAAATTGGTAACCAATTGTGGTGGTAATGCAGTGATATTGTATGGTCATATCAATGGGCCTGAGGTAGGAGTTGTGCAGTAGTATTTTGGACTGTCTTCAATTGTTTGATATTTAGTTGGGTGGAACCTGCAAGTACCTCATTACAATAGTCAAATTGGGAAATTATAGTGGTATGGATCAGATTATGATGAGCTGCCTGATCCTGATAAGGACGAATTGCACTGAAGTATCTTAGAGGTAAAAACCTTTTTTTAACAACCAACTGGACATGTTGGTCGAAAGAGAGCTGGTAGTTGAGAGTAACTTCAAGGTATCAGAAATGATTGATGAGAGAACTAGGCAGACCTTGGAAGATGGGAACAAGCGAATGGTGAGAGTCTCTTCTTGTTAGCCAACTGGCAAATGTTTTGTTAAGGTTAAGTTTCAAGTGGTTTGAAATAACCTAAGAGGAAATTATAAAGAGATAGTGATTCTTCGAGGATGAATCGGGGGGAAAAAAGGTCCAGGCATGTGAGGAGGAGGATATCATCAGAGTAGTAGTAGGTGCTTATACCAGCACTATGCACACTAATGGCTAAGGGACTGAGAAAGATGTTGAACAGCAAGTGAGCAAGCATTGAGCCTCGAGACACACCACAGGGAAGAGGAAAACTAGATAACTGAGAGGAATTCAAAGAGATGAAACACAATTTCTGTTGCAGAAATGAATGGAACCACTGTAAGACCTGGTTTGCCAAGCCAGTCTCCTTTAGGTGTGAAACCAACAAGGTATGGTCCATGAGGTCAAAAGCTGCTGATAAACTAAAAGAAACTGCAATTGCAATTTTTTCAGCATCAAAGAAGCTATGCAGCTTGCTAAGCAGATCAGCCAGGATGGTTTCCATACTATGATCAACACAGAACCAAGATTGACAATGATGAAAGACATTGTTTTGATCAAGATACAGTAAGATTGAAGTTGAGTGTGGACAATCTTTTCACTAAGTTTAGAAAGGTAAGTAAGATTGGAAATTGGTCGATAGTTTGAGAGCACAGTGGGATTCAGGGGTGATTTCTTAATTAAAAGTCTGATAACAGCTGTTTTCCAAGTAGCAGAAAGAACATCTATGGTTAAACAGAGATTATAATATTAAAGTTACAGAATTGCAGGGCTTACAAGAGAAGGAGTAGGCTCTACGTGTTAAAATGGAAAGAGGGAATAGAGCATCCATTTGCAGGTAGAAGAAGTTGACAGGCTGAAGAAATATACAGAAATTTAATTGAGAACATTTGCAGTATTGCTATGAAAGGAGAAGTGCTGTTGATATGTGATTTCAATATGCCGAATATTGACTGGGCCATCCCTGCTGCAGTGTTGTCTAGAAGTAAGGAGATCCTGGATTCTCTATAGGGAGAACTATTCTGGCAACTAGTAACAGAATAGAGGGCCATCCTGAACCTCGTGCTTATGAATAGGAAAAATGTTTCTGATGTTATAGTGAGTGATCATCTTTCATCCAATGATCACTGGATGGTGTGGTTCAGTATTTGGAGAAAATAATTTTGCTAAGATGAGACCATACCTCAAGGAGTTGTTAGCAGGATGGGAATAGTTGTGGGATGTGAAAAGCTGTGGGTGAAACTGAAAGGGGATATTTAAAAGGCAACAAACCTTTTTGCTAGGAAAGGTGAATGTAAATGTAAAAAGGAAAAGTAGGCCATTATGGTTCTCAAAAAAAGTAGCTGAAAAGTGAAGAAAATGAAGATGGCCTTCATAAAATAAAAGAGATCTCAGAAAGAATAAGACAAGCATTGATATTTGGAAAAGCCAAGAGAAGATAGGAAAGTAGTTGGGAAAGTAAAGATACAAATGGAAGAAAAAACAGACAATGCAGTAAAATAGGGAAAAACATTTTTTCAGATATGTTAGTGAGAGGAGGAAGTGCAAAAGTGTTATTGTCTAACTCATAAGTGAAGGGGAGGAATATGTAGATGAGCAAGAAGTGGAATTGATTAACAAATATTTCTGTTCTGTTCTGTGTTCAGAAAACACCGACAAATTGAAACATAAGTGAGACAGATTTTGAACGACTTTAACAAGACTGTGTTCATGAGGAGCTAGCTAAACTAAAAGTTGACAAAGTGAAGGAACTGGATGGGATACATCCAGGAGAATTGAAGGAACTTAGGGAAGTTCTAGTAGCTCCACTGTCTGACCTTTTCAATACTTCTTTAGTGTCATGAGTGGTCCCAGAGGACAGAAGGGTGCATGTGGTCTCTTTACATAAAAGCGGAAGTAAGGATGAAGTTGGGAACTATAGGCCAGTTAGTCGGATCTCTGTGGTGGGTAAATGAATGGAAACGCTACTAAAATAGAGGATGGTGAGGTTTCTGGAGTCCTTTGGATTGCAGGATCTGAGGCAGCATGGTTTTACTAGAGGCAAGTCTTGTCAGACAAATCTCATGAATGTCTTTGACTGGGTGACTAGAGAGTTGGACCGAGGGAGAGCCCTAGATGTGGTGTACTTAGATTTCAGTAAAGTTTTTAACATTGTTCCACACGAGTGACTTATAGATAAATTGAGTTCACAAGGGATGGGCCCTAAAGTGACTGAATGGGTTAGAAATTGGTTGAGTGGGAGGCAACAAAGGGTACAGGTAAATGGAGCTCACTCTAAGAAGGATGTTACCAATGGTATGCCACAGGGATCTGTCCTTGTTTCCATTCTTTTTAACATTTTTGTAAGTGATATTATGGAAGGGCTATTGGGTAAGGCTTGTCTTTTTATGGATTATACAAAAATCTGCAATAGAGTAGACACCTAGAAAGGTATAGACAACATCAGCAAAGCCAAAAGAAAATGCTTGAGAATCTGGCAGCTGAGATGTAATGCTAACAATTGCAGAATCATGCATTTGAGTTGAAAAAACCCAAGGGAGAGGTACAGTATAGGGGTGAAGTACTTCTGTACATGAAAGAAGAGCAGAACCTGGGGGTGATTGTTTCTAATAATATTAAGGTAGCTAAACAGATAGAAAGGGTGACAGCAAAAGCCAGAAGAATGTTTGGGTACATAGGGAGAGGAATGGCCAGCAGAAAAAAGGAGGTGATAGTGCCTCCGTATAAATCTCTGGTGAGACCTCATTTGGATTATTATGTGCAATTCTGGAGACAGCACCTTCAAAAGGATATAAACAGAATGGAGTTGGTGCAGAGGGTGGCTACCAAATTGGTCAGTGGGCTTTGTCATAAGGCATATTGGGACTTAAAGGTCTGGGTTTGTATACTTGAAGGCACATTTAACAATGGGACGTCCAAGTGCAAACTGGAACATCAAAGCCAGAATGTCTGAAAAAAAGACAGTCACATCAAGTTCAGGCACAATTTCAGAAATGTGGACATGCCTGATATGGATGTCTACATACACATCCCAAGAATAGCATCTCAGAACATGGACATCTAATAGCATAATGGTTAAAATGGTGGGTTGGGATCAGGGTGGCCAGGCTTTAAATCCCAGCATGGGCCTATGTGATCTTAGATTTGTTACTTAACTCTCTTCAATTTCTTTACACTCTCTGTATGCTGGAGGTGCTCTGTATGCTGTAAGTGTGCCTGGGGAGGTGCAATGGAATTACATGCCTCTGTTCAATGTCAGGAACAATGGCTACGTCTGCAGGCACATCCACGTTTAGACCGGCTGCAGATATAAATAGGCATCAGGAAAGTGCTTGTTAAGATTATAAGTCAGAAAACAATGTGAACTGAAATAAACAACTTATAGGACCATTGGTCCGTAATATTAGCCATAGAGAGAGATGAGGAGGAAGAGGAGGAATGCCCCAAAAGGGATACTTACAAAGCACCAATATGTGCTAAAGTGTGCAAGAATACAAGATAATCTGAAAAGGCAAAAGTTAACATAACAATATATTAGATATTAGAGAGAATAACAGTAATTTATGAATTCTCAGGAAGGTCCTAAAAGATCGTAGCAATGATGTATCATCTTAAAATCATGTGTATCCATTTAAGGACCATAATTTACTGTGGCTTACAGTCCTGGCTTTCCTAACAGGGGCTATACATTTCAAGCAAAGGTAAGAGTTTGTGGATTTTTAAATTACTAGTTCTCTGCCTGGGAGCTCTTAAATGGGTTTTGGTACATTTTTAAAATAAAGTTACAAGTTTTGGGGTGTTTTAGTTTAAAAGGGGAAATATTTTCTTTAGTGGGGTAGGTTTAAAACTCTGCTTTAGTGTCTTTCTAAGCTCTTTGAAGCTACTGACACCTCATCAGTAGTTAGTTGGCCTGATTAGACTGTGAAAGAACTGAGAGCAGCTGAGGCCTGCATAAAAGACTTCAGAGCCTTGCACTGTTGAGGCATTCCTAACAGGGGCTATACAATTCAAGCAAAGGTAAGAGTTTGTGGCTTTTTAAATTACTACCTCTCTGCCTGGGAGCTCTTAAAAGGGTTTTGGTACATTTTAAAACAAAGTTGCAATCTTTTTGGTGCTTTAGTTTAAAAAGGGAAATATTTTCTTTAGTGGGGTAGGTTTAAAACTCTGCTTTAGTATCTTTCTCATGTCTTTGAAGCTACTGACACCTCATAAGGTATTGGTTCCTTCCCTACCCCTGGAACTCCCACCCACCCCTAGTGAACAGTCTTGCTTTATAGGGCACCTCCCCAATTAACTACACACAGGGACTTGGAACAGCACATTTTGAACACATTTAAAAGAGATTTAACTGCTTTTTCTCTAAAAGAATAGCTGGGAAACCGGCTGGTACTTGGTAGGTCTCTGTCTTTTGCTTTAACAGATACCTAAGCTCCACCAATTGAACAATGGCTGGGAAAAATCGTATCACCAAAGCTGTTGCCCCCGTTACAGCTTCTGCCTCTGTCCAGACAGAGGTTGCAATGCCAGTTGAAGGACTGGTTCCATGTGCAGGATGCCTGCATGCTGAAACTCTCAGGAAACAAGTGGAGGAACTCAGAGAGGAGGTCGCAAGGCTGAGGAGCATTCAAGACAGTGAGAAGTACATAGATGAAATGCTTCTTGCAACATCCAAGCTCTCCAGCAGAGGAGAAGATGGGAGCCTACAGAATGATGAAAGTTGGACACAAGTCACCAGGATTTGCAGAATCACCAATCCAACTTATCCAGCACTTGAACTAAAGAACCATTATGCAGCCCTGGAAGTGGAGGAGGTGAAAGCATCCCTGGAAAGGGAAGAACCAGAGCTCGAGCACCCCATAGTTGCAGAATCAGTGATCACCAGGAAGCGAAGGGTAGTGGTGGTTAGTGACTTTCTTCTGATGGGTACAGAGGCATCCATCAGCCTCCTTTTTAAGTAACATTGATGTTCCCGCCACAGGAGATCAAGAGTGAAGGCTGGCCGAAAAAAGGACCGAATATAAATATCGAACATGTTATCTAAATAAATAATATAAACACCTCTTTTAAAGAGGAATAAAGAGTAAAACAAAATTAATTATGTCAAACAATAAATCCCAACCCAAAAAAAAGTGGGGGGAAGGCTCAGCTCATTCACATGAGTACAGTGCATATGAACGCCGATGCGCCCGATGTCATACAGTGGCATTTCAAATGATCCAAAGGCATTGTATAAATAGAGCCGCTTTCAGGCTGAAGTGTGGGACTCCATAAATGTAGATCAGATTCTGACCTGAGGCAAATTGCAGTCACTGTGCAAAATAAGAGGTCCCGGCATGACAACTGTGGTGAATGACAGCACTAGGGATTAAGCTTAGCAGGTGCCATTCTAGGCTCTGTACAAAAAAGAAAAATAAAATGTCAGAGCGTCATATTGCTCATTTTATCATACCAATGGAAAAGCATATGTAAAAAAGACATGTTTATATGTGCATATATGTGTTACCAAATTCTGAAGACCAAACACATCGGGACTTTGCTGTAGACGTGATATTTCTTTATTTATTATGTTAATTGTATACATTACATGTTTTATCTGCTTCATTTGTTTGTAGTTTGATACTCATTCCCCCTGAGAAAGGCTTCGGCCGAAACACGTAGGGGATTGTAAATAAAGCACCAGTGATCACTTTATTTGTATCTCACTCTTTTGTTTTTCGCTTGCTTATTTGCGAGTGCATTTGCCCCCCTTTGGGACTTCCAAGGAGAGCGGGTGCCTGTGTGTTGGGCCAACCAGCAGCGGTTTGGATACGTGCAGAGGCCTGCATTGTCACACCACTGGGGCCCAGGTGCCGAGGCGCAGGCCCACATGCTGCTGAAGAAGCTTCAGCTATGGGAGCTGCCCCACAATGCCTCTGCTCAGACACCATGGGAGACACACTGGAGTGTGCATGAGGATGTGTAGGAACAGACTGCCCAGGGACAAGACACAGCTCCATCAGGATCTCCATTATGGTAGTCTGGAGGGTGCTGGTAGCCACGGTCAGCTGCTCTGTGGCCATGATATGACTCTCCTGCAAAGCTGTGGACTGGTGCAGCAGCTCCAGCTGTTGCTCGGACTGTGCCTGCTGGGTGTCACTGTGAGCAAGCAGACGCTCAGCACATTGATGCAGGTGTCGCTGTGTATCCCTGTGGGTGCGCCACCCCTGCTCATCACCATTGTCAATAGGCTGCTGTGGCGGAGGCATTGGGGAGGAAACATGGAGCTTCAGATCATCCAAGCCAGGGCCATTAGGCGGCTGCTGCAGTATGGCATCAGGTGGGGCTTCCTCCCCCTGTCCTGTGGTATCCTCCATAGATACTGTTGGCAGAGCAGGCACCGCTGCCTGTGGAGCTACAGCAGGGGTACCTGTTAAGACACAGAGAACATCGAGAGCTCAGACCTGCAACTGCCAATGCAGACAATGATGGGGTGGCAGTGGTGCAGCCATGCAGATGTGCCAGTAGGCTGCACAGGCACAGAGGAGCCACTAGCATGGTTGGCCACATACCCTGTCACCATTTGCAGAGCCAGATGAGCGCAGAGGCTTGTGCACAGACACCCACCCCTGTGCTCTGTGCAGTTAGCCCCGCCACCACCAGCTGGCAGCCATGTTGCCAATGCCCCCAACATACTGGCCAACATTGGAGCAGTCACACGCAATGTGAGTACATCTGGCAGCAGCAGCATAGATGGGACAACATGTCAGTCAGTGGTGGTGGCTAAGTGCATGTGTATGCATGCACACAGCGAGAGGGGTAAACATGGGGTAAAGTGAAGGGACAGACAGAGCACACATGTACCTTGCTCCTGGGATGCCTGAGATGTGTCAAGAGAGCCTATACCCCTTGAGGTGGCAGGGTTAATTGTAGCAAGGATGCATTGTTCAAGTTCTAAGAGATGCTCCCCCTGCACTCCCTTGGCCCATTGCCATGCCTTCTAGGCAGTATTGTGGCATACTTGCCTCCACCTGCACGTTACATCCTTGATGTCACAGTTCTTGCCACCATGGGTTGGCAGGGCCACTGCAGAGGTGACCTCACACATGGGACAGGTGTCTGTGGCAGTATGTGGCCTATGCCCCCAGCCCACCCATGCTGCCACTGGCTCCGCCATGCCACAGCTGGCCCCCCTACGGCACACTGACTCGCGCATTCCACAGGTGCCACACGCCTGGGACCCCATACACCTAGGCACACAAGGCAACATGTTGAACAGTATAATACTTTATTTACCCCGTAAACATGCATGGGACAGACACAGAATATGGGCAACGGTGCCCATACAAACAGGTGAACAGGTGTGCCCCATGTCTCCAACCCCCATCTCTGCTACATCTACAGGGCCATTAACACCCCCACATGCTCCCCCTGCCTGCACTCAGACCCCTCATCCTTGCTCCTTTCCTCCTGCCTCTCACACACCTCCACACACTCCCCCTGCATGCGCTCCATCCCCTTGCCCTCACCACCACCCTCCAGCCACTCACCCTCCCCCATGCACTCACCCGTCACCCCGCCAACCCCGCCAATCCTGCCTGACCCTCAGCCTGTGTTGATCCAGCTTCCCCCATGACAGTCCATGGGACCTCACCAGTCACTCTCCCTGTCACGCCACACATCCCCTTCACCAGGGACTGGAAGATGAGGTTCCAGAGGTCACTCTCTGTCTCCACAGCACCTGCACATGGCACTGGTGCGACCTGGCCGCTGCCCTGCTGCACACTATCCCCCAGATATGCTGTGGAACATAGGCCCTCCTGCCCACTGCCACTGGTTCTGCCCCCTTCAGAGGAGGTGGAGGGGGCGAATGCTGCCTCCCCTGCCGGGCCCTCCTCATCCTCCTCATCATCCACAGATAGTGTTGGGCTGGACAGGAGGATGGTGCTGGTGGTTGTGCTGCCATTCCCACTGGGGCTGGGGGCATATCTGCGTCAGCATCCTCCATGGTGTCAGGGGTGGAGCCATCACTGTGTCAGGGGTGGAAGGGCAGACTAGATAGGCCATATGGTCTATATCTGCCATCACATTTCTATGTTTCTGTTAACACAAATGGAAGAAGATCGGAAGAGGGCTCTGGGATCTACCTAGAAGGGATAGGGTCTAGGGAACAAGTTGTGTGCTTGGACATAGTGATGGTCTTTACAAGGGTAATAGAAGATGCCAATTTAAATATAGCTCATGTATGGTGCAGAGGGAAGACAGGAGAATTCTTTGCAGAAGGTCACAATGCTATGCAAGATTCTGTGGACATGGTGTTCTGAGAGTAGGAGGCGGGGCAGAATGCATTGTGCTACTATGCTAGGGGAGCTATTGCTTTAGATGTGTTTAGGCTGGCAGTAGTTGCACCCAAGCTAGTGACATCTTTGTGCCTCTAGCGCGGCCGCTACCACCCACTCTAAACCCAAATTCCACCCCAACCCTGCCTACTCACATGCTGCTCAGGTAGTGCAGCACGTTTCATGTGAATGCCTTCTGGCTATGCACTCCCAGACAGTGGGCTGAATACTCCTGTTAGCTCTGTGCTAAACCCCACGTTCCCTGCTACTGCACTTTAGTAAACATGCCTCTAACTCTCAACATTCAGAGCCTAGACCCTTTCAATATTAGCTTCAACATATTTATTTTAATTCACATTTCAGTGAGGCATCTCTGGAACCATGTTTTTGGGCAGGGTTGAAAAAATATTGTGAGTTGATTATCTTTTCATATCTACAAACATTAGTGAAGGGTGGCATGTGGGTGGAGCTGAGGCGGTCCTGGCAGTGCCGATATTCAGCTGTTAACCAGATAGTTAAATTGCAAAAGGTTAGGGGAGGAGGTCGATGGCTATCCTAATTTGATGCAGTTCAGCTATCCAGTTAGCGGCTGAATATTATCATTGACTGGATAGCTGCTGTGGTGACTGGTCAAACCAGATATTCAGTGCCAGACGCTGGACAGGTCCCGGTATTGAATATCTGGTTTTAATTTCAGCAGCAGTGGCCAAGTGCTTTAAAAGTGCTGACTGCCACCACTGAATATCAATCCCATCATTTCTCTAGGGCTTGTTTTTCCACAAATCCCCATGCAGAGCTGACAAGTTACCCATTTCCAAGAGGAAGATTTTTGGTCAGTCTGGATTTCTGACATCCTTACCGTGGTGCATTATAGGACCTACTGCACTGATTTCAATGGGTAGAATCAGGGACACTGCTTTTAGGATGTAAGCGTAACACCAAGACTGGCCAAAATACCTCTCTCTTGGAACTGAGTAACTTGGCAGCTCACCCCACATCTCACTTTTTTCCTTTCTCCTCTGATCTCATATTTTAAAAAGTAATAGAAACCTAATTTGTAGGATAACTATTTGCATGTTTTGCTCATTATTTGTAGAAGACAAAAATCGAAATGTACTACATTTTCTCTCAATAAGTGATTTAGACATTCCATAATGTTTTAAGCATATAAATTCAAATAACTCAAAACTTCACATTTAAATGGTTATCCGAAGGTGAGAAGCTATTGGGCCACTGAATTTTGGATCATTAAAAACTGCTAGATGTCTCCTCGGAATTAACAAGACAATTCTTTTTTTTGTTCCCAAACTTTCCCTGCATTATTTGGCTGCACACACCTGTGCAATCAGACCTACTCTTCTAGAAGAGTCCCCACCACAGATGTCAGATCTCTTTTGTGCCTGTCCTATTAGGAGCCACTTAATGGATCGGAGCTGAGCACAGCTTTGCCTAAGCGCTTATCAATAGACAGCAAACATTCTTCTTTCAGTGGGCAAAGGGTCAAACTGTTTCACTTGGCTATAAAGATTTGCTAGATAATTGCTGGTGATTAACAATTTTAATTACCAGGTGCTGGGGTTATGGCTTATTTCGTAACTGCACAGGTCGCTAATAAGTACTAGTTATTGTGAATTTAGAATAGATATACATATATAGAGGGTAATTTTATAAGAGGACGCCTACGTTTAGAGAGCAAGAAGGTGCCTATTTTAAGCCTATTTATAAAAACACATAGGCACCTGTGCGTCTTTATAAAACACTAGCACAAATCCAGCAGCAGTCACCACTACATTAACGTCACAGACATTTATGCTGGTTCTGGAGCAGGCGAGTACAGGCGTAGATTAGAATATTTTATAATCAGCGCATGTAGCTTGCAACCCTGCCTGCAAACCAGACGATGCCTTGGCAATGCCTTCAGTAAAAACATGGATGTACATGCCACCTTGCATACTTTTACATCTGGGCTATTTTTTTCTAAGAGCCATTTCACATACTAATATTTGCATAAATGCACTAAAATAGCTTTATAAAATTACCCCCATAATGTATTGCGACTTTAGTGTATATGTATGTGTGTGTAAATATATATATATAAAATCATATATATATGCTTATTCCTCTCCCCGCCATTATTAACAGAGTTTTATTAAGTAAGTAAAAGATTTTGTACTTCAGAATATGCTTCCTACAATAGGTTTGTGGCTAATTTTGTCTGATAAAGGAATCCTTGCTAAAACTGCCTGAAGCAGTCTTTAATCCTCTTAAAAACACTTGTATGTGCTATTGTTGGTTAAAAGAAGACAATGATTTTCAAATCTTTTGCTGCTGCATTGATCATGTTGGAACTAAGCTTGTCAAACATGTTCTAGCTCATTGGTTATGTATGCTGGGGAGGGGAAAGGATTTGTAGAATCACAGAACCAATAGCACAATTAGCTGCAAACTAATCTTATTTAATATTTAGCAACTAAGGGCTTTAGAATTAAAATAGAGGACACAAACCACTCCTCTGTGCTCTGTCTCACATAGAGGCCTACATGCTACAGTTCTTGCTAAAGTGTTTTAGTATGCACTTTATTAAAAATGTAATATGTACGCCCAAGCATCACATCATGAGTAATGCACCCAATTTTAGCATGTAAACATTAAAAATGTACTAGAACAGCATGCAAATAATAGTAGCATGCACATTAATCACAAAATGCATGGCATCCATGCCATAATGGCATGTGAGCCCCACATAGGATGTGACTGCAGTATAAAGAAGCACATACAGTACCTGCTTCTCAAATGAATTTCCTTTCAGCTCTGTTCCCTTTCTGCCACATTGTTGGCCTAATAGATGATGTTGCTTATTAATGCCAGATGAGTAAAGCAGAAGAGATTACAGACTAAGACTGACCTGCAGTTCCACACAAGAGACTCCACAAGCTCAAACAACCTAGATATCCTATCCATCGCCAATAATCATTGCTCTATCAACCTGGTATATAGAGCACCATCACCCTCCACTGATGATCTTCCCAACATATTAGACCTAGCAACCAATACTCGCAAACTCAGCATACCTAACTGGATACTAGGAGATTTTAATCTCCCATCTCTGCACCCCAGCCATGCTTCGGTCCTCATGGAAGCGATTGACGAGTTGGGTTACAGGCAAATAATCGAACAACCCACACACATAAAAGGGAACATCCTTGACTTGATTTTTGCTCCTCTGACAGTGTTGGAATCTGGTAAAGACCTTGTGACATCCCTGACATCAGTACCTTGGTCAGACCACAAGCTAATCAATTTCATTATCCCCATCAACAACAACATTTCACACAACAGCAGAATGCCAAACAACCCAACAAAGACAATATCTCGGAGCTTCAGAGCTTTCAATAAAGAACTCATTCTTGCAGAAACTCTTCCTCTCTACAACGATGCATCTCTCAACCTGGAAAACCTGATCTCCTCATGGAACAACAACCTCAGCTCTATTGCACAAAAACCAAACGATAATAATAACAATATCTCAAAAAAAAAGAAAACATTCACTGTGGTTCTCCCCTGAATTGCGGACCTCCCTCTCCCACCTACGGAAACTCGAAAAACAATGGCGTTGAACTCGATCCACAGAAGACCAGACAGCTTATAGCATACATCTTTCTGCTCACAGAGAAGCGGTCCTGACAAAAATGAAACAATTCCACTCTGACACCCTCAAAAGATCACTAAATAAACCACGTGATCTTTTCAACTTAGTGAAATCTTTATCTAAGGAACCATCACCTTGTCAGCCTGATGATATCCACCCACAAGCTTTCGCCGACCATTTACAATCTAAGATACTACAAACAAACAAAATCACTACTTCCAATGCACAAAACACCACCTGTCTAAGCTACCTTTCTATGTTCTCCACACCATCCAAGAAATGTGTTGAAGATACCATCGCGGCACTCAATACCACCACTGCACAAACGGACCCCTGCCCCGCCTTTTGGATAAAAGATTTACACAGCGAACTCAGCCCATTAATCACAAGAATGATTAACCTATCATTCACAACTGGATCCTTCCCCTCAGCACTCAAGCAAACATCCATTAGACCTCTTCTAAAAAAGCCTAAGCTCGACCCTAGTAAAGTAGAATCTTACAGACCCATAGCTAGTATACCCCTCCTAGATAAGATAATTGAGAAAGAAGCACAACGACAAATGCAAGACCACATTGACAATGCCTCCCCACTAGACCATTGTCAACATGGCTTCAGGGAGTACCATGGTGTTGAAACCCTCCTTACCACCCTCTTCAACAATATTATCACAGGTATTGATAACATTCGCCAAGGTTTCGTACTTATTTTCATAGACATCGCTGTAGCTTTCGACTCGGTACACCATGGTCTTCTCTTAGAGCGACTAAAAGAAAAGGGCATCAACGGCATCGCTCTTGATTGGTGCAGGTCTTACCTTGATGGAAGATGGCAGCATGTAAAATCCGGAGCAGCAGCATCTGAGCCTTTCCATCAAAGTCAAGGTGTTCCTCAAGGGTCATCATTATCATCCCTCTTATTTAACATTTACATACAACCCATCTGCAATATCATCAGGTCTTTCAAAGTTCAATGTCTACTATACGCCGATGACATTCTTCTCTTCATGCCATTCTCCACAATACAAATGGACCTCTCCTCACTGATTGAATGTTTTGATGCAGTGTCCGAATGGTTTCTGTCTCAAAACCTCCGTATTCAACACAAGAAAACGGAGGTGCTCTTTATCACGAGAGATCAGAGTTTCACCCCGCCACCTCATATAAAAGTGAAAGAAGCCGAGCTCCAAACAAAATCTACAATTCGATATTTAGGGGTCACTTTGGATCAACGGCTGGACATGAAGCCACACATATCCAACACAGTTAGAGCCATATACTTCAAAATCCGGACACTCAGACACCTTCGCTCCTTATTAGACTCAGACGACTATAGGACTGTATACCAAGCCCTAATCTTACCTCACTTCGACTTTGCTAATGCTATTCTTCAAGGTCTCCCACAGTCTACGTTAAATCCTCTGCAACTTGCCATGAATGCTGCTGCCAGAGTACTAGTTGGAGCATCGAGATGCGACCACATAACGCCGATCTTAATGCAGCTCCACTGGCTACCCACACATGGAAGACTTTTGTTCAAATCCTTGTTACTCACATTCAAAGCCATCAATGGCATCACCGCCATTCATTAATTGACTTCATTCAGTCCACCCCGCCTAACAGAATTAGAAGACCTACATCAACTAACACTCTAGTAATCCCAAGGACCTCAGCAAAATGCTCACTAGCAACATCAAACAGGGCCTTCAGTCTTTATGCCCCTAAATGTTGGAACACCTTACCACCAAATATTCATGCTGTTACCGATCTAGTACAATTCAAGAAGGCACTCAAATACCACTTATTCCTCCATTACTACCAGGACAGCCAGACTCCAACCTAATTGCATCTCCTCCATACTAGCCTACCATTCAAGATTGTACTTAATCTGTAGCACAAGCTTACTGTACATATGTAAATAGTTGCATTCATACTTCCCTATGTTATCCAAGTTGTTTTTCCTGTTCACTGTAAAACCAAACAGTTTGTTGTTATGGTACTTTGTTTTATGTAAACCGCGCTGATGATAAATAGTGCGGTATATAAGAGATTGTAATAAATAAAATAAATAAATAAAATAAGCACTACACCATAGCTGAAATACAGTGAAACAAGAACCATTGGCTAATCTACTCTACCCAGCTTTTTATGTCCACACTGAAAGGATATATTCCAATTGCCAGCCAGAGAGGCTTAACTACTTGCAGGATATTATTCCTTATTCAATTCAGTTTCTTTTTGCATCCTCATTCGTTCTTTATCATCTTGGATAGATGACTATGTAGGATCCTATACTTAATCCAGCATCCAAACTCCTCCCATGTTCTACTACAGAGCCCTGCAAAAATCCAAAGAGCTCCCAAAACGAGTGAACATCTGGCTTCCCAACACCCGATGGTGGACAATACCTAGCTACTGTCAATCTGGCACCAACCTGGTTTATTTTAAAGGAGTTCTGACTTGGTGCAACGGACAGTATTTACAGTAATAAGCTTTTCCATATGACATAACCAAATTTTGTGAGTACACAAAACCTTCTTCTGAATTGCACATTTCAAAGCCATCTCCATAGATGAAGCAATTTCATCTGTCTTTTATCTCTTCTGCTGAAATGGCAACACTAAGCCAGTCATGGCCTCTCTAACTACTTCCTGCTCCTCCTTTGTAGCTTTCCTAGAAATCTTCTGTTCTTTTACCCTTCTTGGCAGTTTTCCTGGGCCTCCCCTTATTTACCTTTCTGGCATCACCTAATTGCTATCATACTCCTCTGTGAAAATTACTTTCATCTTGATAGATTTCCAGCAGCCAAGTGTTTCCTGTCCCTTGTCCCCAATAACTTCTTGTTATCTCTATCTTCTTCAAGGAAATATTATCTCTGGAGTCTTTTCCACAGCGACCTCTATTTTCCTGGCAGGCCAACTTCCCTCTTTTTCTGGGCTGCTTCTGTCTAAAGACTTCACTTCCTCACATCTGATAGTAATGGCTATCTCATATTCTGCAATATATAGAGAAAAATGTTTTCATTGAAGATAAAATGGACAATGTCAACCAAATTTCCTATTTTGTTTTGTTTGGGAAATCAAACTAAAGAAAACGGAACAATGTTTCATGGACATTTATTTCATTGTTTTGCTTCATTAAAGCCTGCTCCACTGTCCTCCCAGTTAAACCCATGTCTTAAATTAGAATACATTTCCCCTCCCATCCCTTAGCCTCCCCTTTAAGCTTATGAAACCAGTGGGCCATTCCCCTAGATTTATCCTAGTCCCCAGCTGTTGTGTTGTCTGTCTTGACTAGATTATAAGCTTTGATGAGGAGCCACCAAATCTTACACGTCTCTGTACAGCGCTGCACATGCCTTGTAGCATTATACAAATGATTAGTGGTAGCAGTAGAAGTAGTGGTAATAGTAGACTGGTGATTGCTCCTGCCTCATTTGGGCTTTAGAATCAAGTAAGCTGAAGAGGAAGTTCTAAAGGGTGGGAGAAGAAGTCTGGAAGGGAGGGGAACTTTTTTACAACTTTATCTATAGGTTTAATTGGCAGGGACTTGCCACACTATAAAATTTAATTTAATTTTTCTTAATTTACAAATTTATAAACTACCTCTACAGACAGCCAAATAAAAAATTGCATTATTAAATTAAAACAAAACCAACTGCATGGCAGACAAGATAAAGGGGGTCATTTTTAAAGTCATTTTCATACATCAAACAGTGTGTATGAATGGAAATGGCTTATTGTAAAATTGATAGAACATGTAGATGTCAGTGACACCTAATGCACCTTTCCTGAAACACCGCTACTGAACCAATTTTCCCTATCACAATGTGTATTCAACATGACCAATATATAAGGGAGAAAAGAACTCAGAAAGCATTCTCTCCATCGTTCATTTTCAAAAATCCACAGAACAACACCGCACCTAGGCCTGTGAGAGTGGTGCAGCCGCACAGAGCACAAAAAATAGGGGTGCATATAGGGTGGCCGACCGTCAGCCTCGGCTCACCTCACCTCGCTGCCTGCAAGGCCTGCCCTTGCCCCACCGCTGCTTTTCCTATTCCATTGGTGGTAGCCGACCTCCAATTTTAAAAAAGCAGTGGGTTTTTCCGACTCCACGCTTGCGTGGCTGGTCTGGTCTCTCCCTCCTCTGACGCGGGCTATGGATTTATATGTATACTTTTGGATTCAAAAATTAAAACAAATAAAAGCACTTGGTTGATTGAACCTTATTGGAGTAATCAGAATAGCACTTGAGGATGACTTGAAGACAATAGAAATGTGATAAATCCAATTCTTACTGATTCTTTTCTAACCTAAATTTTTTTTAAAAAGCCATAAAAGAAGAAAAAGAATCTTAGGTGTGACATTCTAATCGCATTTAAAGAAGTATTTAAACTAGAGAAGGAGACAGCAGATAGAAGCCCATTAATTTGGGCTGTCATCTGAAAATGCAAATGAAGATAGTGGAGAAAAACACAAAATTGAGGAACTCACTAGGTTGTACTTAAGCATTTAGACTAGAAGAGAAAGTATGAGACTATACAGAAAGCTATTACTACTACTTATTATTTGTATAGCGCTACAAGGCGTACGCAGCACTATACTTTTAGATGTAAGAGACAGTCCCTGATCATCAGAGCTTACAATCTAGTCGAGACAGACAACACAACAACTGGGGACTAGGATAGACAAAAAAGGAAGGAGGTGTACAGAAGTTGACATAATCTAGGCAAAACAATTCTAGATCTGCAAGTGCTATCAGTAGAAGCAGACCTGGATATTGTTGTTATCTTGGAGATATGGTTCAATGAATCCCATGAATGTGATATGATCTGTCTCAGTATGCAGGTCTTGTGTAAAAAGAAATATCAAAGCAGTTGGGGAAAGAAGGAGGTACTGTTGGCTATCTTGGAAAGAAGAGATGGCACTGCCACCTACATTGGTGTGGTCTATAAACTTTCGATGCATGCTCCCTAGTCTTTCTACTTTTTGATGGTGTAAACAATCGATCTACATTTACCCGTTTAACTCCATTCATTAATTTATAGACCTCTATCATATAGACCTCAGTTTTCTCTTTTCCAGGTTCAAGAGCCCTAACCTTTTAAGTCTCTCCACATAGAGGTATCTTTCCATCACCTTTACCATTTTGGTGGCTCTTCTCTGTACCTTTTTTAATTCTGCTATCGTATCCTTTTTAAGATACAGCAGCTAGAATTGCACACAATATTCAAGGAGCGGTCGCACCATGCAACGATATAGAGGCATCATAATATCCTTTGTTTTATTCTCCATTCCTTTCCTTTTGATTCCTAGCATACTATTGGCCTTCTTGTCTGTCGCTGCATACTGGACAGAGGGTTTCAACATGCTATCCATAATGATGCCTAAATCTTTTTCTTGGGTTGTGGATCCTCATGTGGAACCTCGCATCGTGTAACCATAGTTTGGGTTCTTTCCTAGGTGCATAACTTTTTACTTGTCCACATTAAATTTCATCTGTCATTTAAATGTGCAGTCTTCCAATTTATCAAGGTTTTCTTGCAATTTTTCTCAATCCTCTTGGGTTTTAACAACTTTGAATAATTTTGTGTCATCTGTAAATTTGATTACCTCACTGGTTATTCCCATTCCCAGGTCATTTATGAATATGTTAAAAAGCAGCGGACCCAGCACAGATCCCTGGGGTACTCCACTATTCACCGTTCTCCATTGGGAAAATTGGCCATTTATCCTACCCTCTGCTTTTTATCTTTTAACCAGTTCCTGATCCACAATAGTTCACTGCCTCCTATCCCATGACTTTTTAATTTTGCCAAGAGTCTCTCATGAGGGACTTTGTCAGAGACTTTCTGAAAATCCAGATACATTATATCATCCGGCTCACCTTTGTCTACTTGTTTATTCACACCTTCAAAAAAATATTACAGACTAGTAAGACAAGACCTTCCTTGGCTAAAACCATGTTGGCTTTCTCCCATTAAACTATGACTATCTACATGTTCAGTAATTTTGCTCTTTATAATGGTTTCTACCATTTTTCCGGATACTGATGTCAGGCTCACCAGTCTGTAGTTTCCCAGATCACCCCTGGAACCCTTTTTAAAAATTGGCATTACATTGGCCATTCATCAATCTTTAGGTATTAAAGATGATTTCAATGATAGTTCACAGATTACTAATAGTAGATCTGCAATCTCATATTTCAGTTCTTTCAACATCCTCAGATGTACACCATCCAGTCCAGGTGATTTGCTATTCTTTAGTTTATCAAATAGTTGTAATACATCTTCCCAGTTTATCAATATTTCTTTCAATTCTTATAAATACCATTTCAGTTATGGGTAATTTGCCTATATCCTCCAGTAAAGACTGAAGCACAGAATTCATTCAATCTCTCCAATATGGCCTTGCCCCATCTTAGTGCCTCTTTTACCCCTCACTTGGAATATTGTGTTCAGTTTTGGAGACGATACCTCACAAAGGATAGAAAAAGACTGGAAACAGTTCAGAGTGTTTTGATTGTTGTTGGTTGTTATATCTCTGGAGTGTTAATTTTAGGGTACTGAGTTAAAATCAGCTGGGTCATTGAGGAACCATTCGTCTAGCAATAAAGACTTTCCATTGAAATGGCGATACAAGTTCTTTCCATTGGAGCATTAATACAGAACTTGAATGACAGTCAGCTCTAAACGCAGTGCTGGTTTTGCGATTTTGGTGGAGAATTGTTAACAACACTGACAGTGGCCAGTGGCATTGGAAGAGATCCATTACCCATGCTGGGAGCGGATGTTGAATTACTATGTGGGAGATGAGTGCTGAATGAACACCTAAAGCTTTTCACCATGCTGGGAACCAGATATGTTCTTTTTATCACTACATTATATATGACGCTGCATGTTCTTTTTCAATTCACATTAGTGTTCTATGTTTGGTGGGTCACACATAGTTGTGTTGGAACACATGTGTTGGAAAGGTTCACTGGTTTTTCAGGTAAACCTTAAATGATTAAACAGGAAAATTTGTTTCAAGAGGTAGTATTCCTCATTACAAATATTCCAACAACAAAAAAGGTTAGGTGCAAGATGACAGTATACTTTTGGTCTACTTTTGATTTGCTTGGGGAATATATTGGAGTGAACATTGTGTTTTTCATTGGACTTTAGAACAGGATTATTGGCACCCTTATAAACAATTCTAATCAGTTTGAACAGAAGAACTACATTCCTCACATGACTTGAATCAACTAATGAATGATGGTTCTAATGTTTAAAATGGCCACATTCACTCCCTGTTCCATTTTCACAATGGTGAAGACAAGAGAGCTGCAATATCAGCCTTCAAAGGGGTACAAGGCCATCTCTAAAGATCTTGGGATTCCTGTGTCTACAGTTCACAATGTCATTAAGAAGTTTTCTGCTCATGGAACTATCAAAAATCTCCCAGGACATAGTTGGAAGAGGAAAATTAAACTAAGAACTCTTCGAAGGTTAGTGCGAACTGTTGGAAAGAGACCATGTACAGCATCCAAAGAGTTTAAGGCTGACCTGGAGCATCTGGAGTGGTGGTTTCAACCCACACCATTCACCAGCTTCATTGGGGGCAGTAAACTTCGTTCTTCTCAAGGGAACCCACCAACTGGGTTAACTGCCCCTGATGAAGCCAATTGGTGAAACAAGGATCTTGTTGGGCAAGATTGTTTAAAGTTCTTCGAGGGATAAAAGCACCATTGAAGATAAGTGTTTTGATAGCGCATTAAGCAGCTGTAATTGAATGGACTGCTAATAACTGTCCTCTTGTTTTAAGTGTTGGTGGAGATAAGTTCCTTGGAGCATATTGAGCTATATGAGCATTGCTCCATGAACTTTGGGCCTTTTTGAGCTACATGGGCTATGCTTTGAGAGCTTTGCTGCTGGTCTAGCCATGTGTTTATATAATTGGACTGCAAATATAATTGAATTGTGAATAGAGTTTAATTTTATGATTATTGGTAAGTTGAAGGAGCTAAGCTTAGCTACTTGATAATGATATGATATTTGAAAATGAATAAAGATATATGAAGAGGAGTTTTTTTAGATCATTGATGGTAATAAAAACCAGTCCCCTGTGGGTAACTGTCCGTTAGAGGAGGGATAATCTTACTTCTGAGATCTTTTCTCCTCTTCGGTTTAATTATAGAATTTAAGTTAATGGTGTATGATTGTACCTTCAAAGGAGTAAAATGTGTGGTAATCCAGAGTGTTTTGGTTGGTGCCAGCTGATTTTAAACCACATGACATCCAATCTAATAGGTTGAATGACCACCAATAGGCGAACTCACCCAGTTACACCAGACTCCACCAATCAAGTTCCTGATTTAGACCTGCTGGGGAAACCATCGCTAATTTGAAAATCCATGGTTGCTCTAACAGCTGTAGTTTGTGCTCTCTATTCTCTCCTCATGGATCTAATGGAACAAAATCCAAAACCCGCCATCCCAAATCATGATGACTAGATATACAGTGGCTCACAATAGGTGCACTTATAACTTTGTTGTTAAGTCGAGACTGGTGTTCATGAAGACAAAGTTTAACGGGGCGAATAGAACGCCTAATATATTTTTGATGACTCGGGCAGATCAACATATAAACAAAAAAAGCCGTGGCACAAGTAGTGTACCAATGGGAAGAGTGCATCTCATGGGTAATAGGATCAGTCCAATTAGTCCCCAACAAAGCTTGTATACAGAAACTGCAAGATTCACACCCATAATGGCCCAAAGTACCATCCGAAGCACCCGTATGTTGTGGCTTATCATTAGATGACACTGTGGACCCCACATAATCTTGGATGTTAGAACCTCTAGTTTAAGCAATTTTAAGGAGCTAGGGCTAAATGGACAGCATCGAAAATTGCTGCTACCTGCTTAGCCTCGGCGGCTGCCAGCCTGTACAGCGGAATCCAGATTTTCATTTCCGTCACCATGGAAATGAAAATCTGGGTTAAGGGGGCAGTGGGCAGGCTATATGTGGAAATGGACCCAGTACAAAACGTGATTATATAAAAAAACAGAGTTTATTGAATTATTCTTACTGCCAAACCGACACAGGCTGTGTTTCGCACACTTCGTCAGGGGTTGATCAGGCAGATAAAACTAAAAACATAAACATGTAAAAATGATTGATAATAAATACATAAATAACTTTAAAACACATAAAAGAACAGATGATACCATAAAAATGAAAACTTCTTACATGTATAAAAACATTTACAATCTCTAAAAACATAGTATATATAAGAGCAAAAAAGTGTGGGAGAAAACTAATAAATAATTATTAAACACATGATTACTCAACAGATACTTGACAAAACATCAAAAAATTCATTAAACGAGATTCTTATACACATTAATATAAGAAAATAGAAGAGAAGAACTGCAGAATGTGACAAACAACATTGAAAGAGGGATAAAT
The DNA here is from genome assembly GCA_033557465.1 of Ichthyophis bannanicus. Lineage (NCBI taxonomy): Eukaryota > Metazoa > Chordata > Amphibia > Gymnophiona > Ichthyophiidae > Ichthyophis > Ichthyophis bannanicus. Next base: position 636,733,646 of record CM066035.1, read on the forward strand.
ACCTCTGCGATGATAATGGAGGACTACTTTATAAATGACCTTAGTATAGTGGCAACCATGCTAGAAATGAAAAATAAAAACCAATGTAAAATTGTACTTATTTAAAACACTTAAATTTAAAAACGACATATACATATACTTCTATAAATAAATAAATAAAGGACCGGAAGAGAACTAGAAAAAAGAGGGGAAGGTGGCAGGAGCGTATGGTGAAAATTATCTCCATGGGATAAAACCATGTAATACAAACATACTCGTGAATGGCTGACTACTTTAATTATGAATAAGTGCTCACCTCTTTAAGAGACCAATTCATGAATGGGAAAATTGACCATACCTACGCTAAAAATAAAATTAAATAAAATGTGATGAATAAAATTTGAACCAACCAAGAGCCGTTTGTTCTAAAATTAAAGTAGTCAGCCGTTCACGTTCTCCACAGCCCTCCTTCAGCGACATTGATTTATGGTTTAACACATAATGAATGAAGATTAGAATACCTTATGGGTATAGTCTAAAATTTTTTACTTAAGTCACTTTTAAAACGAGTATGTTTGTAGTTTTCATTTTTATGGTATCATCTGTTCTTTTATGTGTTTTAAAGTTATTTATGTATTTATTATCAATCATTTTTACATGTTTATGTTTTTAGTTTTATCTACCTGATCAACCCCTGACGAAGTGTGCGAAACACGGCCTGTGTCGGGTTGGCAGTAAGAATAATTCAATAAACTCTGTTTTTTTATATAATCACGTCTTGTACTGGGTCTGTTGTTACACGTGATTATTTGCCTTTTCGTGGTGGTATATGTGGAAATGGGGCATAGACTGACTAAATGAAAATTGGGCCCAAAAAGAATATCATCGAAAATGTAGAAAGAATCTCAAAAAGCACAATAAAAAATATTTAGTAAAGATGAAAGTCTTCTTTTCAGTTATGTCAGTGAAAGGCAGAAGTACAGGGTGGGAATGCAAGACTGAGAAGAGATTTGTATAAAAGAAAACAGCACATGGATAAAGCTGTAAGGCTGGATGGGATGTATCCTGGGATATCATGGAAGCTCAGATTGATTCTAGTGGGTCCGCTAAAGACTCTACTCAATAATAAGGTGCGCAGAAATAAATGTTGGTTTTATTTCTTTCCACTTTTTTCATTTTATTTTCTTTCATTCCATTTAAGTTACATTACTTCATTTTAGCGTGTACTTCTGTATAGGAAATAACATGCAATATTTCATTTTAATGGCTCTAAATTAGCACACCTTAAACAAAATAATTTGTATAAAGTAGAATGAAACTGAATGATATGAATAAGCACATCCCTACTCAATATATCTTTGAAGTGAATCCCCAAAGTGGTGGGAAAATTAATGGAGACTCTACTGAAAGAAACCATAAAGTATTAAATTTCAATAAGTTGCAGGATCCCAGATACCATAAGAACATAAGATATGCCATACTGGGTCAGACCAAGGTCCATCAAGCCCAGTATCCTGTTTTCAACAGTGGCCAAACTAGGTCATACGTAACTAGCAGTTTCCCCAAAAGACACAGATTCCACAATGCTTGTACTAGGTCAAGCATTGATATCCTGGGTTCCTTTTTAATAATGGTTTATGGACCTTTCCTCCAGGAACTTGTCCAAACCTTTTTTAAACCCAGATACACTAACAGCCTTTACCACATCTTCCGGTAACAAATTCCAGAGTTTGATTACACATTGAGTGAAAAAATATTTTCTCTTATTTGTTTTAAATAGTTGACCCTCTAGCATCATTGCATGTCCCCTAGTCTTTCTATATTCTGATAATGTAAACAATCAATCTACATTTACCCGTTCCACTCCATTCATTACTTTATAGACTTCTATCATATCTCCCCTCAGCCGTCTCTTTTCCAGGTTAAAGAGCCCTAACCTTTTTAGCCTTTCTTCATAAGGGTATCCTTCCATCCCCTTTACCATTTTGGTGGCTCTTCTCTGGGCCTTTTCTAATAATGCTATATCCTTTTTAAGATACGGCGACCAGAGTCGCACACAATATTCAAGGTGCGGTTGCAATATGGAATGATACAGAGGCATTATAATATCCTTTGTTTTATTTTCCATTCCTTTCCTTATGATACCTAGCATTCTATTTGCTCTCTTGGCTGCCGCTGCACACTGGGTGGAAGGTTTTAACATGTTGTCCACAATGACGCCTAAATCTTTTTCCTGGGTGGTGTTTCCTAATGTGCAACCTTGCATCGTGTAACCATAGTTTGGGTTGTTCTTACCTAGGTGCATAATTTTGCACTTGTCCACATTAAATTTCATCTGCCATTTTGATGCCCAGTCTTCCAATTTATCAAGATTCTCTTGCAATTTTCTGAAATCCTCATGGGTTTTAACAACTTTAAATAGTTTTGTGTCATCTGCAAATTTGATAACCTCACTTGTTATTCCCTTTTCCGGGTCATTTATGAATATGTCAAAAAGCAGTGGACCCAAAACAAATCCCTGGGGTACACCACTATTCACATTTCTCCATTGGGAAAATTGGCCATTTAGCCCTACCCTCTGCTTTCTATCTTTTAACCAGTTCTTGATAGTACACTGCCTCCTATCCCATGACTCTTTAGTTTTGCCAAATGTCCCTGATGAGGGGACTTGTCAAAGGCTTTCTGAAAGTCCAGATACACTATATCAACTGACTTGCCTTTGTCTACCTGTTTATTCACACCTTCAAAAAAACATAATAGATTAGTAAGACAAGATCTTCCTTGTCTAAAGCCATGTTGGCTGTCTCCCATTAAGTCATGACTATCTACATGCTCAGCAATTTTGTTCTTTATGATGGTTTCTACCATTTTTCCCGGTACTGACGTCAGGCTCACCGATCTGTGGTTTCCCAGATCACCCCTGGAACCCTTTTTAGAAATTGGCGTTACGTTGGCCATCCTCCAATCTTCAGGTATTACAGATGATCTTAATGATAGTTCACAGATTACTAATAGCAGGTCTGAAATCTCATACTTCAGTTCTTTCAACACCCTTGGATGTATATCATCCAGTCCAGGTGATTCGCTACTCTTCAGTTTATCAAATAGTTGTAATACATCTTCCCGATGTATCGATATTTCCTTCAATTCTTCCGCACCTTTAAATACAACTTCAGTCATGGGTAACATCCCTACATCTTCCTCAGTAAAGACCGAAGCAAAGAATTCATTCAGTCTCTCCGCTATCGCCTTGTCGCCTCTTAGTGCCCCTTTAACCCCTTTATCATCTAATGGACAAACTGGCTCTCTCACAGGTTTTTTGCTACAAATGTACTTGAAAAAGTCTTTATTACACGTTTTTTCTTCCACAGCAAGCTTTGTCTCAAATTCTCCCTTTGCCTGCCTTATCAATGCCTTGCATTTAACTTGCCAGTGCTTGTGCTCTTTCCAGTTTTCGTCATTTGGCTCTTTTTTCCATTTCCTGAAAGATGCTTTTTTGGCAACAACAAATTCTCTGATCTCACCTTTAAACCATGCTGGAAGTTTTTTGGACTTCCTTCCACTTTTCTTAAAGTGTGGAATACAGCTGTTCTGGGCTTCCAAGATAGTATTTTTCAACGACACCCAAGCTTGATGTAAGTCTTTAACCTTTGCAACTGCTCCTTTTAGTTTTTTCTTAACTATTTTCTTCATTTTATCATAGTCTCCCTTTTGAAAGTTAAAAGGTACTACTGTCGATTTCCTTATCATCCCTCCTGCACTAATTAAATCAAACACGATCATGCTTTGATCACTATTGCCAAGTGGACCCAATACATTTATCTCTTGCACCAGATCTGGTGTTCCACTAAGGACTAGGTCCAAAATGGCTTCCCCTCTGGTCGGTTCATGAACCAGCTGCTCCAAGATGCAGTCATTTATTTCATCTAGGAACTTTATCTCCCTAGCATGTCCTGCCGTGACACTGACCCAGTCAATACCAGGATAATTGAAATCACCCATCATTATTATTACTGTGCTGTAACTTTTGTTAGCTTCCTTGATTTCTTTGAGCATTTCATCATCATTTGTTTATTCTTGCCAGGCGGTCGATAGTACACCCCACTGCTATCACCTTCCCCTTTTTACATGGAAGTTCAATCCATAGAGATTCTACAGCAAATTTTGTTTCCTGCAAAACTTTAATCCTTTCTGACTCAATGCCCTCTCTAACATAAAGCGCAACCCCTCCACCAATTTGATCAGCTCTATCATTACGATATAGTTTGTACCCAGATATCACAGTGTCCCAGTGGTTGTCCTCCTTCTACCATGTCTCTGAGAGTCCAATCATATCTAACCTCTCATTTAGTGCTATATATTGTAACTCTCCCATCTTATTTTTTAGACTTATAGCATTTGCATACAAGCATTTTAGAGACTGTATTTTATTCATATTAATCTGGCTATTGGTAGGCACAGGTAATTTGGAATCTTTAAGCTCTGTCTGCTCCATACTCAAGGGCATTTGGAGTACTTTACTCTTTTTTGGAACCTCTCTGCTTTTGGTGGAGCGTTGGTTATCCAGAATAAGATAGATTATGTGCAGGAGATATTACGTCAAGTTAATGACACTGTTTTTTACAAAAAGATTTTTGATGATCCTACAACTAATCTTAAACATAGAGTGAGCACTCTTATCTTCATTGGACAACAAGCAGGGTATTTGACCTCCAATGAAATTAGTTTTCTCACTGTTCAACATCCGGTTACACCCACTATTTATGTTTTGCCCAAAATCCATAAATCTCTTAATAATCCTCCTGGACGACCTATCGTATCGGCCATTGGGTCATTGTTAGAACCTTTATCCAAGTTTCTGGACCATTTCCTTCGTCCGTTTGTTCCGAAAATACCATCCTATGTACGTGATTCAACTCACGTCATCAATATATTGCAAGAATTTACAGATTATCATGATAACTTGATTTTGGCAATGTTAGACATTAATTCGCTTTATACTAACATCCCACAAGCAGATGCTCTCGAAGTCATAGCAAACACCCTCATTCAACGAGAACCACCGGTACGAATTCCAACATGTTTTCTGACCCAGATGGCAGGCATTGCTATGTGCGAGAATTTCTTTTGTTTTCAGGGTATTTTTTATAAGCAGATTAGAGGTGTGGCAATGGGGTCTTCTATGGCGCCGGACGTTGCAAACTTATACGTGGCTAATTTCGAGAGCAAGTTTCTTCAGTTTCATCCCTTTAAAAAATACATTAAGTTATGGTTACGTTATATAGACGATGTTTTTTTAATTTGGGATGGTGCCGTAGACATCTTGCAGGCTTTTTTTCAATGGCTGAATTCCAGAGACGAGCATTTGCAATTTGAAGGGTCCTTCAGCTCCACGCATATTTCATACCTTGATATTAATATTAAAAAAGGTGTGAATGGTTTTGAGACTGACCTTTTTCGTAAACCAACGGATCGTAATTCTTTGCTGCGATATGATAGTTTTCATAACAAGTCTTTAAAGAATAACTTACCGTATGGGCAGTTTTTACGTGTTAAACATTTATGTACTTCAGTCCATGATTTTGAACGGCATTCTGCCAACATGGTCAATAGGTTTAAAGATAGGGTCTATCCGGCACATGTAACCAAGGCAGGTCGGACCCTTTGGCCCCCGCTCCCCCGCCCCCTTTCACATTTTTGCCATGCCCGTACCCATAAGAAATACATAAACACTGATCTTTTGGCTCAAATGGTCGCAGCTTTATTAAGTTAACACAATCCAAACATTGTTTTCAACATCCAACTTCTTACTGTCATACTAATTCCCGAGCGGAATGAGCCCTCAACCGCCATACCACTAGCAAGGTGAGCTCATTCCACTCCCGCCGCGGCCGAGCCAGCGGCAAATCCACCCCCCTTTTCCCCGGCCTCGCCATACTACTAGCAAAGACCGGCCAGGGGTCACCCGGGTTGGGGGCACCCACCCCCACCCCCATTACAGCTTAAGGCTCCGGACCCCGGAAACCTCCGGGATCCCGCCTCCCCCCCCCCCCCACCAGCTGCGACAACCCAACCCCCATATCCTGAATGCAGGGTGGGCGGGCGGGAAGATGCCGTCCTCTTCACCGGTCTCGTCAAGGGACCGCCGCCGCCGCGCGCTCTTCTTAAAACCCCCCCCTTTACCCTTCTCCTCATTGGCTCACGCCCACCTCCATCAACGGGGCGAGCCAATGAGTTCAAATAATGCCACCCCAGCCCCCGCCCCCTTTTCACGCCGAGGGCAGGGTCCCACCGGGCCGCGCGCCTGGTTACCTACGGCCGCTAGGGACCCTGCCCTGCGGCCTCGCCATAACCAAGGCAGGTCGGACCCGGTGGCCCCCGCTCCCCCGCCCCCTTTCACATTTTTGCCATGCCCGTACCCATAAGAAATACATAAACACTGATCTTTTGGCTCAAATGGTCGCAGCTTTATTAAGTTAACACAATCCAAACATTGTTTTCAACATCCAACTTCTTACTGTCATACTAACTCCCGAGCGGAATGAGCCCTCAACCGCCATACCACTAGCAAGGTGAGCTCATTCCACTCCCGCCGCGGCCGAGCCAGCGGCAAATCCACCCCCTTTTCCCCGGCCTCGCCATACTACTAGCAAAGACCGGCCAGGGGTCACCCGGGTTGGGGGCACCCGCCCCCACCCCCATTACAGCTTAAGGCTCCGGACCCCGGAAACCTCCGGGATCCCGCCACCCGGCGTAGGGCCACTTACGCCCGTGTGCCGCCCCCCCCTAAAGCTGCGACCATCGAGGTTCCCACTGCACCACACATTCCAAGGCCTCCTGCCAGTCATTTAATAGCAGGTCCACACCCACCTGCGATAAATGCACACCGTCAGGGCGATAGAGTCCCTGACAATCTACATCTACCCAGGAGTGCATAATCTGATACCCCCCGTGCTGACATGCCCATCGCCCAATCTGTCGATTGACCTTCGCTAGCCCCCTGGACCATCGCCTCTGCCCCCCGCCAACCGGCCTTGGAATGATGTCAGACCACAGTATGATAACCTGAGGGAACATCCTCAGCACCTCTGCCAAATCCCTTTTTGCTGCCCGAATGAGCTGCTTGCAAGTCCAATTATTTACCTTGTTCCCTCCCACATGCAGGAGTATAACGGCCGGCTCCGCTCTCACCCGTCGATGGTGCCGAAGCAATGGTAAAAGTTGCTGCCAACGCAACCCCCTTTCACCAAGCCATAGTAGAGACACCATTGTCGGGTCAAGTCCCAAATTAGGACCCAACGGTCGTTCAGCTGCCTGCAGTCCCGCCCAATGTACAAATGAGTGCCCGATCATCCAGCACCATTGCGGGAACCGCACAGCATCTGAAAAAGAAAGCAAACATTATTCTCCTGCCCTCCCGCCGTCTCACAAGCGCACATAACCTTTGAAGGCCTGTGATCTCCACCTGCCAATGTTCTGAATAGCCACTGCTGACATCCCAGCCGCTGCCGCACTTGTTGCTGCACCTATGCGGAAAGAGTGCGGCGCAAAGCGCTTAGGATCCATGCCCAGATACCGTAAGGTCAGTCGTAGCACTGCCGTAACCTGAAAACGCGTCACAACGCTTGCATTCTTGTGCACGAAAAACATGGAACCCGCCGCCGGGCGCACCGCAAAATAAGCCCGTACTGCCTCCACTGGGCACGTCGGAAGGGAGTCTACCTCCTGCAAGACTACCCAAAGTCCTTTGCCCAACTGGTCGGTCTTTGATTTAGCCAACCTGATCCTCAGCTGGCCACCTCCAATTTGCACGTGACCCAATAATAAGCCCGAGGCCGGCCCCTGCCTGCCCGAGCTAGCCACCAGCTCGCCGACCCGAAAAGCCCCGAAAAAGGCCAGGCAGAACAATGCCTTAAAACAGCACCGCCTCATAAGCCGATGACGCCACATACGGCAGTGCTGAACTGAGCCGCACCAAAATATCATGCGTCACAGGTAACCGCGCATCCGGAGGTGCAGGACACGCTCTATCCCAACCCCTCAACAACTTCTGTACCAAAAACCCAGGTCTCGCAAACCCCCAACCCGCTGCCCTGGCAAAGAACGCAAATCCAGCCAACTTCGTCCGAACCGAAGCCCTGGACATCCCCGCACCTTTTGACTCCACTATAAATTGTCCTAACCAGCTGTCCACTTCCGCTCCAGGCTTCCATCCTTTTCCTTTCAAGTACCCCCATACCTCGTCGAAGCCTTTCGAGTATGCTGCCCAGGACTTCGGGGCCAGAGAGTTCTTCAACAAGCATACCATTTCTGCAGGCCACTCGTCCATAAATGCTCGGGCACTTCCCTGCCTTCCTCGCTCGCCTCCGGCGCCAGCCTCCGGAACAGGTCCCACTTGAAACGAGAAAGAGCATCCGCAATTCGGTTAGTGCAACCCGGGATGTGCTGAGCTTTCACTGCGACATTTAAACGCAAACAAGCAAAAACGATAGCTCTCATTAAGCCCGCTACTACCGTGCATCGCGGCGTATACCTGTTGACTACCGCAACCACAGCTTCATTGTCACACCACCATATTAATCTGCGGTTCCTCAACCGGTCGGGCCATATATGCAACACCACTAAGAGCGGAAACAATTCCAGGAACGTAATGTTCTTTGTCAGGCCCTCCGCCTGCCATGCATGCGGCCAGCGGGCCGCACACCAATCCCCTCCAAAATAAATCCCCAAACCCCCACTACCTGCTGCATCCGTAAACAGCTGTAAATCCACACTGGACACCTCCGCCTCCATCAGCACCGACACCCCGTTAAAATCTTCCAGAAAAACCTCCCACACTCTCAGATCGGCTTTCATGACCCGGGATATTCTAATTCGATGATGCGGCTTCCTAACCCCGACAGTGGCGGCTGACAAGCTACGCATGAAAACACGGCCCATTGGAATAACTCTGCACGCGAAATTCAGTGATCCAATGAGTATTTGCACCTCCTTCAAGGATAACTTTTCAGAGGCTAGCCCGTTCGCAACCAACACGCGCAATTTCACCACCTTCTCCATAGGGAGGCGCGCCACCATTTCGACCGAGTCGATTTCCACCCCCAAAAACGTAATACAAGTTGCCGGGCCCTCCGTCTTGGCAGCCGCCAGCGGAAGCCCACACTCACTAGCCATGCCTTGAAAACCCTCCATCAACTGCTGACACACCTCAGAATGCGCCGCCCCCACGAAAAGGAAATCGTCGAAATAATGCACGATATTCCTGTTACCAACCCGTTGCTCCAACTTCCAGTGCAAAAATGTACTAAAGGTCTCAAAATAGGCACACGACATGGAACAACCCATGGGCATGCACTTGTCCACATAAAATTCCCCGTCAAACGCAAATCCCAACAAATAAAAGGAAGAGGGGTGGACGGGTAGCAAACGAAAGGCCGATTCGATATCCACCTTCGCTAACTGGGCCCCAGGGCCACAATTTTTCACCAAACCGACCGCCTCGTCAAAGGACGCGTACCGAACCGCGCATAACGCTTTAGGAATATGCGCATTCACCGACTCACCCAGCGGAAAGGAGAGGTTATGTATCAGCCGAAACTTTCCTTTCTCCTTCTTAGGGATTACCCCCAAAGGAGACAGTACCAACTCCGCCAAGGGCGGTTCCGCAAATGGGCCGGCAATTCTACCCAAAGCCAACTCCCCCGCTAACTTCTCGCGAACAACCGACGCCAAGCGCCGCACCGACGGGGAATTACGTGCCACCCTACCTACTATCGTACCTTGCACTGGAATAATAAACCCCTCAAAAAACACCTGCTCCAACAGCTCCCGGTCCTTCTTCCGCGGATAAGCCCCCAACCAATCCCTAATCACCTCCCGATCGATTGGGGTGGGAGCCAACTCCATCCATGCAAGCCTATTTGGGGACCGCCGCAGGGGGGGGCCTGCCGCTTTTCTTGAAGCATTTAAGTGCGGAATGCCCCCCCCCCCGCAGGCCGAGCACGCATGCCGGAACTTGCAATCGGGGAACGGGCACGAGGATCTATTGAAACGCCAACAGATGTCTCCCATAGCCCCAGCTCCTGCTTTCTGCGGCAGAGAACCCCCGTTCGCCCGAAAGGACCGCCCCGTACCTGCCAAACCACCCCCCCCAGCTCGCACTGTAGTTCCACCGCTCACACCCGCACCACCGGACATCTGGGTTAACCACAAATTAATGTCCTGAGTGCCCCAGGACAACACTTTACTCTCCTCCATTTTATCTCTAAATTTCTCATCATAATTCAGCCACGCAAAACCGCCATGCGTCTGCGCCGCTTCCAAGATGGAGTCCGCATATGCTAAGAGCATGCCATAATCCTCTGGCGCCTGCCGACCCCAAACACTAGCTAACCTCAAAAAGGCTCGCACCCAATTAATAACATTCTGGGACACCTTCCGTACGCGACCCGCCTTCTCATCCTCCTTCCGCTTCTTCTTACTCTCCCCCGAGCGCCTCCTGCCCTCCAACAATCGGAATATATCGACATAGCGCCGCTTCCATATCTTACGCCGTAGGTGCCGTGGGACTCCTTCCCACAATTCCGCGAACGCCACCACATTGGGAACTCCCTTTGCGCTGACTGTCCCACCCAGTCCTGACTCCAGCCCAGGTCCCGAACGAGAAGGCGCTATCGAGGATGATGATGATGACGCCGAAGACGCAGAGGAAGAATCCGAACTGTGCCGGCTCCGCCGCCCGTGCTGACATTTGCGCTTCACCTTACGCCCTCCCTTATCCTTCCCACCCACCTGTTCCCCCCCACCCCCTCCTGCCACGTTGCACCCAGACAACTCACCCATGTCACTTCCGCCACCCGCCGACAGCTCCTGTGGCAGTACTGCGGGATCTCGCACCGCCTGCGCTCCGATCGCGCTCCCAGCGCTGGCCTCACTCCGCCGAGGTCCCTCGGCTACGACCCCAGCCACATCCTCCATCGCCGCACTCTGTCCTTCGGGTATCTGCGCCGCCTCGCGTGCGTCTCTGTCCACCTGGAAAGACAAAGCAGAAACAGCGGGGGAGAGGGGACAAACGAGGGGCCACAAGGCGGCCAAGCAGACATCCACTCTGCACGGGAACAGCCCTGGCCTCCGCTCCTCCAATGCTCCCACGGCGACCCTCCCGCTGGAGATCCCCCACCGCCCACTGCCCCTCCTTGCCCCCATGAGCCCTGCCCATATGGGTGAGCCCCAAACCATGGCGTGGACCAACCTGTCCAGCCTGGCCCCCCTCCCCCCCCACCCCCCCATCCCTTGTCCTCCCCCCCACCCCCTGATCCCTTGTCCTCCCCAACTGCACCCACTCGCCTCTGCAACCCCACACTCAGCACTCCTTTGCACCATCCCCCGCCCTGCCTCTCCATACCCCATCTCCCTGCTGCCTGCCCCATCAGCTGTCCTGCCACCCCCAGCTCCCCCTGTGGCTACTACCCCCAGACCAGGCTCCAGCGCCAGGCCGCCAACCCCCCTGCCCCCCCTGGCCAAAGATCTCCCTCGATCTCTTCCCCCAACGCAGACCTCATTACCCCTACCCCCCCTGGCCCTTCCCCCGCCGCCAGCTCGTTTTCCTCTGGCCCCAATCACCCCCCTCTGTCCGCCCTCCCCTGCAGCCGCCCCTCCTGACGTCCGCTCCTTCCGCCCCGTGGAAGGCCCCACCTTGCCGCCTCTCCGGGCCTCCGTAGTGCGATCACCTCCCCCCGACGTCCCCTTCCGTCCTTCCTTTCTTCTCCGTGGCGGCATTTCCCTACCCGCGACCAGTGCCTAATTAATTAATTAAAAAGGAGGGCTCACTTCGAGAGTAGGATGATTCCTGCTCAATGGTGAGTTATCCGACAAAAAATGAACATAACAAAAAAATATATATAATGGCACATATTAGCTGTTTAGATTTTGGATGAAATCAAGTAATTTTGGGGGGATATTGTTAGGTTGATTTCAAAGGGTGTAATTGGATTTAACTTAATGGGTTCTAAGTGGGAAGTGTTTGTAGTAGTTCCTAATGTGCCTGGCGGTTGGCACTGGATTATAGTAATGTAGAAATCTTTTAGTCTTTCTTTATCCATACACTCATTAAGAGGCATGTTTACTAAAAGTTAGTGTATGGTAACATTATGCAAATATTTATGCAAATGAGGCCCCACACCCCCCTTGGGCCGCCCCTGTTTAGAGGGATCGGATGGGCCAGGTTTTGGTGGATAGCTTTGTTTTGGAGAGGGAGGAGTTCACTTTGCCAAATATATATGCACCTCATTAGGGTCAAGAAGATTTTTTTTGACAAACTGCTGACAATTCTACTACCTATGGGACAAAATAATTTAATAGTGGCAGGGAGTTTTGACTTAGATGTTGCCCATTTAAGACTAATGGGAGAAAATATTTTTTCATTCAATGCCTGGGCTAGCCCATCCACTAGAGCGACAGGTCATGGAGGGCAGCACAGTGGCTTTGTGCCGCCCCTTTGGTGCCCGCAGCAGGCCATGTGCTTCAGTACACATGGCCTGCTGCTTATGACTCCCCTCTTACTCAACTTCTTGTCGGAGGGGGGTTAGAAGCAGCAGGTCATGTGTGCCGAAGCACATGGCCTGCCGCGGACATCAAAGCGGTGACAAAGTCACTGCTTTTGAACTGCTGACACTGCTGGCCCCCAGAAGACAAAATCAGTGGTGGTGACAGCAGTAGGAAGGGCAGCTCAGTGCAGAGGGGTCGACAGCTCAGTGCAAGGGGCAACACGGCTGGGGCTCCTCCCTGGGGAGGCAGAAACCCTTGGGTCGGCCTGCTCAATGCATAATCAAACTCTGGAATTTGTTACCGGATGTAATAAAAGCTGCTAGTGTAGCTGGGTTGAAAAAAGGTTTGCACAAGTTCTTGGAGGAAAAGTCCATAACCATGATTAAAGAGGACCAAGGTAATCCATGCTTACCCCATAGATAAGCAATGTGGAATCTGTGTTATCTTTTTGGAAAACTGACATGGATTGGCCGCTGTTAGAAACAGGATCCTGGGCTTGAGGGACCCTTGGTTTGACCAGTATGACATATCTTATGTTCTTATATTCTTATCCCCTCTTAGATAATTACTCTGTACCACATGGCAGTTACTCTAGAATTGATATGTTTTGTTATTTTTGTGGGACATATTTATTGAGAGCATTGTTGGCATGATCACATGGTGGGGCCACGCATCTGTGCAGCTAGTGCTCGATTATAAAACAGGGCCATTAAAAAATGCTGGTTGGAAATTAAATGATAATAACATAGTAACATACATAGCAACATAGTATATGACGGCAGATAAAGACCAATATGGTCCATCTAGTCTGCCCAGCAAGGCGGCAAGTGTAGGTGTACCTGCCACTCCAGGCAGGTCACCTCTCCCCATGCTTTTGTTTAGGGGTGTACCAACTGCTCCATGAAGGTCACCCCTATTTGTTGAGATATAAGAGAGAGTTATGTTTATTTTGATTTTATCCTGTTGCTATAAAGCGATCCACTGTGTCTGCCCCATGCCATTTTGAATTCTGTCACTGTATTTGCCCCCACCATTTCCAAGCATCTACCACCTTTTCAGTGAAAGAGTATTTCCTGACATTGCCTTTTATCTTCATGTATATGCCCTCTAGTTTTACAACTTCCCCATTTTTGGAAGTGATTTGTTTGCTCATTAAAACTCTTTAAGTATTTAAAGGTCTGAATCATATCTCCCCTGCCCCTCCTCTCCTCCAGAGTGTACATATTTAGGTCTTCAAGTCTCTTCTCATACGTCTTCTGACACAGGCTTCAAATCATTTTGGTCGCCTTCCTCTGAACCGTTTCCAGTCTTTTTATATCCTTTGCGAGATATGGTCTCCAAAACCGAACACGATATTCCAAGTGAGGCCTCCTCAGCGACTTGTACAGTGGCATTAGTACCTCTTCCTTTCTGCTGGTAATTACTCTCTGTATGCAACCCAGCATCCTTCTGGCTTTTACCACCACCTTGTTACACTGTTTTGCCACCTTGAGATCCTCAGAAACAATCACTTTGAGGTCCTTCTCCTGGTCCGTGCACACCAATCTCTCACACCCTATCACATAGTCTTTTGGAAATACCTGAAATAAGAGGGCCACTATCCACAGATATTAAAGAGTACTTTAAATTTAATGACACGGGGAAATGGAGTTTTCGCTTGTGTGGGTTTGCATGAAATGTATTCTATGTGGAAGGTTGATAGCCTGAGCAGCCCATCACAAGAGGGATAATGACAGAAATAGTGGAAGGTAATAGGAAGATGGACAACCCAGAATAGTTGCACAAAAGAACATTGAATCCAGTAATATTGAAGGACTTAGGTTATGGAAATGAGTTGAATGGGATAATTGTGGGCAGGGTGTCAGACCACTTGAATCTGGCCAAACAAGTGTTTTTTTGAGCAGGAGAATAAAGCAGGGAGATTATTGGTGCACATGATTAAGCAAAAAAGATTAAACAACCATACAGTCTCTTCAGCCTAGAACACTCAAATGAATAGAGCTTAGTTGATGTTTTCTACAGTCATCAATCTGTATATAGTTCCATTATGTATATAGCTCACCTGTGTTCCATGTTCAACTCACTGTTTAATGTAAGTGCAACAGGGATTTTCCCTTGCACAAGTTTTGTTACCTGTGAACCGTGCTGATTGTAAATAGTGCGGTATAGAAAAACTATAAATAAATAAATAATAAATAAAATAAATCATGAAAATTAGGAATATCAAGGGTCAATTTCATTGTAAAACACAGGAGATAGCAAAGGCTTTTGAAAAGATTTACTCAAGGGGAGAAGATGGATAATATAAGGGCAAAGGTAGATGCTTATCTGTCAAATCCCACTTCCAAAATTACCAGAGGAAAATAAAAAGTTATTAAATAATGTTATTTGTGAGGGAAGTAAAGAGGGTGATTGAATCTTTAAAAAGTGGGAAGATACTAGGATTAGACAGGTTTACATTGAACTTTCATAAAGTATTTATGGAGGACTTGAAGGAACCCTTGACTAGAGTATTCAACATTTTGTTAGAAGGGAGTCATTTACCGTCTTTAATGAATACAATGGTTATTCTCCGTGACAAGTAGGAATGAAGTCCTTACATATGGGTGATGTCATTCGACGAAGCATGCCCAGAAATGCTCCACAGCTACTAGTCGAAGCTTTTGGGAGGTTCCACTGCACATGTGCACCATCCTACCACCTTCTGCCATGGCACCATCTTGAATTAGTCTTCATTTTTCTGTGGTACCCAATGGACACATTCACCATGGTCTCTGCCAGTCAGTAATTGTTGTTCCCTCTCCGGGGATTCTGCATCTTACTAGATTTTTCTGTATCCTTCTATGACTGCCATCGCGGTCTCTCTTTTCTTTTCCTTTTCACTTTCAGTTTTTGGCCATTTTTTCTTTTTTTTTCATGGCAGCCCTGTAACCTTAGGCATTGGTGCTCCAACCATGCTTTTCCTCTTTTGCAAAATTGAGCTGTTTGATTTTGCTGTGGCTATTTTTCTGGATGATATGTCCCAAAAACTGGCCAGCGGGTTTAAAAAATGTTCCTGGTGCTCGAGGATAAAAAATAAATATCCTCAGGGAGCCACAGATTCAAAAAATACTAAGAAAAACTCCCAACTACACTCTCAAAACCACAAACCCAAAAACAAGAACATGAGAAAACCTCTGCAAACAATACTGACAAGGAGCCTATCACAACAAACAACACTGTGTTAGAGGAAAAAATACCTCAGCCACCCCTTCTGTCAGAATCAACAGAAAGGATGATATCACTTCTCCAAGCTGCCTCGAAGGGAGGAGAGCTCATCCTCCAGGACATCATAGGGGCAGCGATGGACTACTGAGAGTGGAGACCAAGTCATCGATACCCCTATACAGATTCTGGGTGCATCGGTTAAAGCTGTTGAGGTCCCACAGCCTTCGGAGTCGGTAGTCATTGAAAAATGCCTTTTTCAGGCTAGAGGAACAGATTGCAGTGCTCACAGCCATGCAGCAGGCCAGGGCCTCGACATCTGCTGCATTGACATCAGCAACCATGTAACCAATCCTCAAGATGCACACTTTGCCTGCGAGAGGGGCATCGACAGTGGGGCATTGAAGGACTCTGACACTGCTGCCTGACCAGCTGATATTGCTGCTCCGATGCACCCTCAAAGCCTAGATGAGTATTGGTGCATCATTGCTCCCGATCCCCCTGGGTCAGGAGAGAGATCCAAGCAGAAACTCAGAAGTATTTTGACTTCCTCTCTGAGTCTGGTAAAGCTGGGTCACTGATGTGGATTCTAGGAGAGCCAAAGGAGAAATTAAAATTTCAGAGAGATTGGAAGAATCATTTTGGGGGTGTGATAGAGGAGGAAGAGTGGATTGAGATAATCTGAGCCACACCTAAAATGCCAATTTCATCCACTTTAGTGGAGAATGGATATAAAATGATGTATAGGTGGTCTATCAACCTGATAAGGCTACATGCATGTAATAGTAAAATCTCAGAGACATGCCGAAGGGGCTGTGGCACTAGAAGCATCTTTTTTCATATGTGGTGGTAATCTCCATCCGTGGTACCATATTGGCTGATGGTGGAGAATTATGATTATGGGGATCATTATACCATTGGTTCCTAAGGTATTTCTAGTACCAATCTTGCCAAAGGAAATAGGGACCTCTATTAAAATATTATTTTTGAATATTATTTTGGCAGCATGGATAGAAATTACTTCTCAATGGAAAAATACAAATATGCCATTGAGAGAATCTCTACTGAGGAGGTTGAATAATGTGTTTAATATGGCAAGACTGACCGCTATCAGGCATGGATGTGTGAGGAGGTTTAAGAGGGATTGGACTATGCATAATGCCTGATTGAAGGGATTGCTCTTAAGAGAAATAAAAGGACCCAAAGGAAATGTGAAATTGGGGAATATATTATTTATTGTGGGATAAATAACACAGGTACACTAAAAAAATTTTTTTTTAAACTGCCTCTAATGTTTCGATTGATTTTTACGTTTTTTGGTGCGCTGAATCCAAATCTGGTAACCAATTTGCTACATCACGTACAGATTTTTTGCTACATTGGGTTAGCAGTTTGAGGTGAACGTTTCAGATTGAGTGCGATCGAGATAAAAGTTTCTTGGATGAATTCTTTATACTAATTGTTTAGTAGTTATTCAAATAAGAATAAAGAAAATTGTAACAAGGCAGCACATAAGAATAGAGTAATGTCAACAAAACACACTGTGATGGTAGCAAAATTGTCTGCACTTAAAACAGCCACATACATGTGCACAAACATTGAGCATATAAGAGCGAGGTTAGACACAAAGCAAAGCAAAGAAATGTGCAAAAAATGTTGTACAGGTATGTATGTAAGAATAGAAAACGCAAACCGCACCATTGCAATACATGAAGACAAACACCCGATGGTGTGAAAATAAAATTCTAATAAATGAGATCCGACACTGTGGTAATAACTAGCAAATTTTTATTTCAAAGTTTAGTAAAAACACGATATTTGTCAACACAGTTTAGATTTTAAAGTCATTCTTGGGTCAATCAATCTCCTGGTGGGCCCGTTTCTTCTTCCCCCGAATGCTTCTCTTGGTGCGCTGCTTGGCGTATTTTTCATCTGGGGTTTCCCGCAGCAGCAACCAGCAGAAATCAGCCATCATAGTGGTGTTCCATCTTCCTTGGTACCTTCTCTCTGCGTCCTTGATGTCCTGGTGAAACCTTTCACCTTGTTCTTCACTGTACGCCCCCAGGTTTTCGGGAAAGTAGTTCACATGGGAGTGCAAGAAATGGACTTTCAGGCTCATGTTACAGCCTTGTTCTTTGAAGGCATTGAGCATCCTGGCAACAATATCCTTATAGTTCTCATCCCGCCTGTTCCCCAAGAATTTGAGAACAACATCCTTGAAGGAATCCCAGGCTTCTTTTTCCTTCTCAGACATCGTTTCAGCGAATGCTCCATCTGAAATGATTTTCCTTATATCAGGGCCAACAAACACTCCTTCCTTTAGCTTTGCTTCAGAAAGTCGGGGGAACTTTGAGCAAAGGTACCGAAAGCACTCACCATCTTTTGGAAGGGACTTGATGAATTGCTTAATGAGACCAAACTTAATGTGGAGAGGTGGTAATAGAATTTTATCACGAGGTACCAAGCTCTCATGAAGAACATTTTTCTCACCGGGTCTCAAATACTCCCGAATTGGCCAGTCTTTTTTCCCCCAGTGTAGGTCGCGGGCCCGGCTATCCCACAAGCAAAGGAAGCAGGGATATTTGGTGAAACCGGATTGCTGCCCTAATAGCATGGATAGAATTTTAAAGTCTCCACAAATCATCCACTTATGCTCATCATAACGAATCTTCTGAAGAATCAGGGCCAAATTCTCGTATTTTTCTTGGAGAATAACAGAGTGAGCAATAGGAACTGAAGCGAATGTGTTGCCATTATGAAGAAGAACACCTTTTATGCTGTCTTTTGACGAATCAATGAACAGCCGCCATTCAGCAGGATCATACTTGAGTTTAAACTTTTCCATCACTCCGTATATATCTTTGCAAAATACCAAATCTTCCTCTTTGCTGAAATACTTCAAAAATTGTGTCTCGCGGTTGCGGTACCAATAAAAAGTTGTTCCTGGTGACAATAGATTTTTCTGTTTAAGCCGAGAACCTAGCAGTTGGGCAGCATCTTTTGGGAGTCCTAAATCCTGGACTAAATCATTCAATTCAGCTTGAGAGAAAAGTTCAGGTTTCGGATCTGGTTCAGTTTCAAACTCGGAAGTACTGGACTCATCGGGAAAAGCCATCTGATGAGTCTCATCATGATCAGAACCGTCCACACAAATATGATCCAAAGATTTTGGTGGTTCAGGCACAGGTACTTCGTTGCTATGAGGCATAGGCCTAATTGCTGAGGGAAGGTTGGGGTAACTTATTACGTTCTTATTTTTTAAGTTGTATCCCTTCACAATGCAAGAGCAAAAATAGCAGTCACTGCTGTGGTCTCTTTGTTCACGCCACATCATAGGTATTCCGAAATGAAATGCTTGTTTTTTACCTTTCATCCATAAGCGTAGATCTTCCTCACATGTCTTGCACACTTTGTGAGGAGCCCACGGTTTGTCTTGATCGCCTAACTTCAAACAGAAATAGGCGAAATATACTTTTTTAATAAATGCAGAAATGTTCCTCTGCCGCTTTTTCACGGTATATTCCCCACAAATAAAACAAAAACTGTCCGGAGAGTTGACGCAACCTCTGGCTCTGTGAGCCATCACAAATACAAAGCACTGCAAACTACAACTGTAGTGAACCACTTCGGAATAAAGCTGGATTACGACTGAGCAAACAAAAGGTAATAATGAACTTGCAAGAAACTGAAATTTGACAGGAACGTTCATGTCGCAACCACCGTGTTTGAGCGAGCGAGCGAACGAGGCGAGGCGAACAGGAAAGAACATGCGCCAGCGCGAGTACTGGATTTAGCCCCCCGCCTCCCAATTGTCCTGTTAATGTATAAAATGAATACAATACACTCTAAAATATCATGAGGGAGTGTTTCTAGTTAGTTAACCATTACAACCTCTATTTTGGGCCAAGAAAATAAACTGCAGTCGGCTAAAAAGAAATTATGTGAACATTCCTTATATGGGTAAGAAATCTAATTTTGCAAGAAAATGTGACGTGATGGAACATTTTGGCTATTTTTCCTGGATTCAGCACTCCAAAATCTATAGGAATCAGTTGCAAAACTGGAGGCAGTTTTTTGGTAGTGTACCTGTGTAATCTTTATTTCTGTGAGATGTGAAGCCTAGGGGAAAGAATGTTCTTAGTTCATAATCCCATGACCCAAAGTGATCACAAGTAAAGTGATGTCTCATTTTGTTGGAGAGAAACTAAAGGGTATGTTTACTATTTGGCAGTAGCAGCTTCCGTGCAATATCGGAGCCATGGCTCCATTGAAATCAATGGGGTCGTGGCTCCAATATTGCATGGAAGCCGCTACCGCTGAATAGTGAATATACCCCTAAGATTGTACTATGTAGTATTGTTTGGAACAGAGAATGTAGTAACTTCATCCTGAAGGGGGGGGGGGGGGTGGAAGGGTTAGGGAAAGGTGGAGGGAAAGGGAGATAATGTAATCACTGTGATTTATGTGTATTGGATGGGAGTTGATTGTATTGTTTTCTTGTGGTGACTCAATAAAAATTTAAAGTACAAAAAAAAAAGTTAGAGATGAGGAGACAGTAGGTAGACAGGGATAAGAAAGGAAGGGAAGGGACTGGAAATATTGCTGCAGTCCAATCATTTCCATCAATTGCAATGGACAATAGTTAATAATTGTAGATGAGAAAAAATATGTCTTGATCCCTCGTTTAATCCTGAATAGTGATGACTCAGTATGTAAGTGTTCGGGAATACAATTCCATAACAATGGGACAAAGAATATAGAAGGCTAAATTGAATGTTGATTCTAGACACACTCAAGAAAGTGGGGGGATAGCAAGAAATATGTCACTAACAGGGTCATTCTGAACTGCAATTAAGTTGCTTGCATGTATGCTGGGGACGTGCGCCTACCGGTGACGTCTAGATGATATTCCGAACGCGGGCCTACCTGCACACACAAAAGAGATGTGCGTATATCACTGGACATGGGCGGGGAGGGACAGGATGTAGATGGGGAGGGGAAGGGCATGGGTGTGTCTGGTGGCAAAAATGTCTAGCGCTTATTCCGTTCAGACCCATGTACGTGTACTAGGTTATCCCTGGACGTCTACATTATACCTGCTAAAACGTGGAATAACAGAAACAGAAGGAATAAAGTAAATAAATGATATAAAATAAAGCAGGACATACTGCCCTGAGCCCCACTGCAGCCCAAAGAGATGTATGGTGGTGACACTACCTGTGTGCCCGCCATTTCAGAGTGCCCAGATGCAGATGTACAGACTGCAGTGCACATAGGAGGGACATGTACAAGGTGTAAGAGAAGGAACAGGCAGCACCAGAGAAACAGGGGCAACACATACATATGTCCACAGTGACTGAGGCAGAGGGAAACACAGAGCCCAGAAGGTGCATGAATAATATATAATGCGTGCATGAAACAATAAGGTAACACCTGCACAACCAACACCAGTGCCCAACTGAGCCTACCCCACACACCCACGTGCCCCCGCAACAGCAAAACACATACCACCCATATTCCCACCACCCATTCCCCAACTCCCATCCCACCATCCTTGTATTCCACTCATTTACCACTCTGTAATATAATTTTGTATGTAATGACTTTTTGGCTCCCTTTGTTGTATGCCTGCATCCTGGAAGGAGAGACTA
This sequence comes from Ichthyophis bannanicus, assembly GCA_033557465.1. Lineage (NCBI taxonomy): Eukaryota > Metazoa > Chordata > Amphibia > Gymnophiona > Ichthyophiidae > Ichthyophis > Ichthyophis bannanicus. The sequence continues at coordinate 636,755,026 of CM066035.1, forward strand.
CGTGGCTAGTAATATGTGGCCTGTCACAGGTGCGGAAGTACAAAGAATTGGAGTGAGACAAGTATTAACCAATGAGTTGTAGACATGCTGGAAGAGGGAGAGGACATAGTGTAGTATGTAATGACTTTCTGACTCCCTTTGCTGTATGTCTGCATCCTGGGAAGAGAGACTACGTGGCTAGTAACACGTAGCCTGATACAGGCGCGGAAGTATTAACCAATGAGTTATAGACATGCTGGAAGAGGGAGAGGACATCGTGTACTATAAAAGAACCGTGAAACAGAGGATAATTGTGAAAGCTTAGTCAAGCATTCACCCTTTCTTGAAAGAATATAATGTGATTAAAGTAACTCTTAGCTTCACTGAGGAGTCTGTTATTGTGTAAAATGTTATGTTTATTACAGTGTGGGCATGGGGCTGTCTGGGGCAGGAGGTGACTAGCTTGCATTAAGACGTGGTAGGGCCTGACCACATGACACCCCTATGTACTAGACCACCCCCACATCTGCGGTCCCATGGGGGTGAACATGTTTGGACCACACAGTCACATGCCTGTAGGTGTGTTGTCACCAGCACCTGAACACCTAGATGCAATGGCGTGGGTGGAGCGAAAGACACCCTAGCAGTGCACATATAGGGGGGCATCTGATCCTAACGGGCATGTCCACAAGCACATATGTGACCATGCAGCACTATGTGGTGGATGGGCCACCCACTGGGTGCCCTGGTAACATGTGCATGGGGGGAGGGTGCGGAGCCAGTGGTTTAGCACATTTCCTGCCCTCCTGCCACCCACAGGGAGCATCAGGGTGGACATTAGGTGGCACTCCCCTGGGGCCTGAACTGACCATTGTCCTGTCTCAACCTTCCACAGGTTCCAGGGGCAGCAGCCAGGTGTCTGAGGAAGAGGTCCAGAGCCATGTTTGCCATTGCCCTTCTGGTAGTCGCTGACAGCAAGCGCTGACATGCTGCATGCCAGCATTCATATGCCAGGGTCCCCAGGCCCCACGTCCAGTATTTGGACATCAGCGATTAGCCGTGCCAAACTCGGTACAGAATTGACTGTGGGGCAATCCATGACCTGTGTCAGGAGCTGGGACCACAGCTTGCTACACAGACACAAAGACAGGACACAGTGCCTGTCCATGTGAAGGTGTTTGAAGAACATAAGAACATAAGATATAAGATATGCCATACTGGGTCAGACCAAGGTCCATCAAGCCCAGTATTCTGTTTCCAACAGTGGCCAATCTAGGTCACATTTACCTAGCAGTTTCCCCAAGAGACACAAGTTCCACAATGCTTGTACTGGGTCAAGCATTGATATCTTCGGTCACTTCTTAATAATGGTTTATGGACCTTTCCTCCAGGAACTTGTCCAAACCTTTTTTAAACCCAGCTACACTAACAGCCTTTACTACATCCTCCGGTAACAAATTCCAGAGTTTGATTACACGTTGAGTGAAAAAATATTTTCTTTTATTAGTCTTAAATAGTTTACCCTGTAGCTTCATTGCATGTCCCCTAGTCTTTCTATATTCTGATAAGGTAAACAATCGATCTACGTTTACCCGTTCCACTCCGTTCATTAATTTATAGACTTCTATCATATCTCCCCTCAGCCGTCTCTTTTCCAGGTTAAAGAGCCCTAACATTTTTAGCCTTTCTTCATAGGAGTATCCTTCCATCCCCTTTACCATTTTGGTGGCTCCTCTCTGTACCTTTTCTAAAATCGCTATATCCTTTTTAAGATACGGCGACCAGAATTGCACACAATATTCAAGGTGCGGTCTCACCATGGAACGATATAGAGGCATTATAATATCTTTTGTTTTATTTTCCATTCCTTTCCTTATCATACCTAGCATTCTATTTGCTCTCTTGGCCGCCGCTGCACACTGGGCCAAGGGTTTTAACATGGTATCCACAATGACGCCTAAATCTTTTTTCTGGGTGGTGGTTCCTAATGTGGAACCTTGCATTGTGTAACCATAGTTTGGGTTGTTCTTCCCTAGGTGCATAACCTTGCACTTGTCCACATTAAATTTCATCTGCCATTTTGATGCCCAGTCTTCCAATTTATCAAGATCCTCTTGCAATTTTTCACAATCCTCTTGGGTTTTAACAACTTTAAATAGTTTTGTGTCATCTGCAAATTTGATAACCTCACTCGTTATTCCACTTTCCAGGTCATTTATGAATATGTCAAAAAGCAGCGGACCCAGCACAGATCCCTGGGGTACACCACTATTCACCTTTCTCCATTGGGAAAATTGGCCATTTAGCCCTACCCTCTGCTTTCTATCTTTTAACCAGTTCCTGATCCACAATAGTACATTGCCTCCTATCCCATGACTCTTTAGTTTTGCCAAAAGTCTCTCATGAGGGACCTTGTCAAAGGCTTTCTGAAAGTCCAGGTACACAATATCAACCGACTCACCTTTGTCCACCTGTTTATTCATTCCTTCAAAAAAACATAACAGATTAGTAAGACAAGATCTTCCTTGTCTAAAGCCATGTTGGCTGTCTCCCATTAGGTTGTGACTATCTACATGCTGAGTAATTTTATTCTTTATGATGGTTTCTACCATTTTTTTCGGTACTGACATCAGGCTCACCGGTCTGTAGTTTCCCGGATCACCCCTGGAACCCTTTTTAAAAATTGGTGTTACATTGGCGTTCCTCCAATCTTCAGGTATTAGAGATGATTTTAATGATAGTTCACAGATTACTGATAGCAGTTCTGCAATCTCATATTTCAGTTCTTTCAACACCCTTGGATGTATACCATCCGGCCCAGGTGATTTGCTACTCTTCAGTTTATCTAATAGTTGTAAGACATCTTCCCGATGTATCGATATTTCCTTCAATTCTTCCGCACCTTTAAATACCACTTCGGTCATGGGTAACATCCCTACATCTTCCTCAGTAAAGACCGAAGCAAAGAATTCATTCAGTCTCTTCGCTATCGCCTTGTCGCCTCTTAGTGCTCCTTTAACCCCTTTATCATCTAATGGACCAACTGACTCTCTCACAGGTTTTTTGCTACGAATGTACTTGAAAAGGTCTTTATTTTGCGTTTTTGCTTCCGCAGCAAGCTTCTTCTCAAATTCTCTCTTTGCCTGCCTTATCAATGCCTTGCATTTGACTTGCCAGTGCTTGTGCTGTTTCCAGGTTTCGTCGTTTGGCTCTTTTTTCCATTTCCTGAAAGATGCTTTTTTGGCAACAACAGCCTCTTTGACCTCACCTTTAAACCATGCTGGCAGTTTTTTGGACTTCCTTCCACTTTTCTTAAAGCGTGGAATACAGCTGGTCTGGGCTTCCAAGATAGTATTTTTCAACAACACCCAAGCTTGATGTACATCTTTAACCTTTGCAACTGCTCCTTTTAGTTTTTTCTTAACTGTTTTCCTCATTTTATCATAGTCTCCCTTTCGAAAGTTAAAAGGTAGTACTGTGGATTTCCTTACTATCCCTCCTCCACTAATTAAATCAAAGGCGATCATGCTATGATCACTATTGCCAAGTGGCCCCAACACCCTTTTCTCTTGCACTAGATCTGGTGTTCCACTAAGGACTAGGTCTAATATGGCTTCCCCTCTGGTCGGTTCATGAACCAGCTGCTCCAAGAAGCAGTCATTTATTTCATCTAGGAACTTTATCTCCCTAGCATGTCCTGACGTGACACTGACCCAGTCGATACCGGGGTAATTGAAATCACCCATTATTATTACTGCGCTGTAACTTTTGTTAGCTTCCTTGATTTCTTTGAGCATTTCATCATCCATTTGGTCATTCTGGCCAGGTGCTCGATAGTACACCCCCACTGCCATCGCCTTCCCCCTTTTATATGGAATTTCAATCCATATAGATTCTACAGCAGATTTTGTTTCCTGCAAAACTTTGATCCTTTCTGAGTCAATGCCCTCTCTAACATAGAGCGCAACCCCTCCACCAATTTGATCAGCTCTATCATTACGATATAGTTTGTATCCAGGTATCACAGTGTCCCACTGGTTGTCCTCCTTCCACCATGTCTCTGATATTCCAATCATATCTAACCTTTCATTTAGTGCTATATATTCTAACTCTCCCATCTTATTCTTTAGACTTCTAGCATTTGCATACAAGCATTTTAGAGAATGTATTTTATTCATGTTAATTTGGCTATTGTTAGACATGGGTAAATTGGGATATTTAAGCTCTGTCTGCTCCATACTTGAGGGCATTTGGGCTACTTTACTCTTTTGTGGAACCTCTCTGCTTTTGGTAGTATCCTTCAAGGATACATTCTTCCGAACCATCCGCTCTTGGGCGACTGTCGGCTTTCCCCTAATATCTAGTTTAAAAGCTGCTCTATCTCCTTTATAAAGGTTAATGCCAGCAGCCTGGTTCCATCCCGGTTAAGGTGAAGCCCATCCCTTTGGAAGAGCCCCTCCTTTCCCCAGAATGTTCCCCAGTTCCTAACAAATCCAAAACCCTCATCTCTGCACCATTGTCTCATTCACGCATTGAGACTCCGGAGCTCTGCCTGCCTTTTGGGTCCTGCGCGTGGAACAGGAATCATTTCGGAGAATGCTACCCTGGAAGTTCTGGATTTCAACTTCCTACCTAAAAGCCTAAATTTTGCCTCCAGAACCTCCCTACCACATTTTCCTATGTCATTGGTACCGACATGTACCAAGACAGCAGACTCCTCCCCAGCACTATCTAATACTGGCCTTCCTGGGGACAGGCATATTCCAGTCTGTTGTCGCAATGGCAGCTGGGCTGAGCCAGGTGGCAGTGTTGCGCAGCATCAGCCAGTTCCTGGATACCTTTGGGGGATATGTTGCACATTACATTACCTTCCCACGCACCCCATAGCAGCAGCAGTAGACCATGCTGGCATTCAGTGAAATTGCAAGGTTCCCATCAGTCCTTGGGGCTATTGACTACACAAATATGGCCCTCCACCCACCATGCCTGCACGAGGCAGCATACAGGAATCGGAAGTCCTACCACTCCCTGAACATGCAGGTCATCTGCAATGCCCGGATGGAGATCCTGGATGTTGTGGCAAGCTTCCCTGGCTTGTGCCACGATACCTACATCATGGCCCAGTCGGGGATACATGCGGACTTTGAGGATGGTACCATTACTAGTGGCTGGCTGCTTGGTGGGAGGACACAGGATGGCATCTCATGCACATGCATGCATACCCCATACCCCCAGAGGCACAGGGGCATGGTCAGCCATGTGCATGCAGGCAGACTATGCCCATAGGGGGCCATACGATGGCTGTGGGTTGCCCATATGTGGCAGGGGGGGCCACTGGAACCCCTGCTATCACATGGTAATGGGGGAGGCCTGTTGTAATCACTGCATGGACATGTTGGGGCTGTGGCTTCGCCTCAGCTGGAGACGCACAGGGGTCAGGGCTGACTGGACCCAGGCATGGGGGGCACTGCTTGCCATGGGTGCAGTGCACAAGCATGTAGTGCTTCTGAATGGGGCAATGGCACCATGGTGTCCAATTGCCAAGGCTCCACACCTCCATTCAGGGGCTGTGATCACCAGCCACTGACTTGTTCCTGGCTTCCCCACAGCCTGAGCCCCGCTCTGGCCTCACAAGGCCAGGGTCGGACTGCAGGGAGGCACCTGCACTCCCACCTACCTTTATAGCTGCCCATGCCTCCTGTCTCCTGTCATCTGGGGGGATGTCTTCAACTTCAGAGGTGGAATAGGTTCCCTGTAAAGCCTGCCGGCCCCGGACATACATGGGCAACATATGTATCAGCCCTCTATGTCCAGGGCCATGGACTGCCTACTGCCCGTTCTAGCCCTGCCACTGCCCCACCCCTGGCTAGACTCCCTGTACAAACACCATGTATGTATTGAGAGGTTAGTCGGGGTCAGCAGAGGAGGCCGCATGGTGGAAATGGATGTCCCAATGGGACATTCAAGCCTCAGATTGACCTCCTGTGCTATGTTGCATGTGATGGCCCCATTCCTGTGCCATACCTCCACACTCACCTTGCTCCCGTTGCAGCTGCTGCTGGAGTCTCGCCAACATCCCTAGGCATGTATGGCATATGGCCTGGAAACGCACCCAGTAGGCCTCTGTCTCGCACAGGATGTGGAAACGTCTGTGGAAGCAGGAGGGAAGTATCTTACATATGTATGTTTCTTTCTTCCCCTAGGTCTGTCACTTCAGCTGCCTACCTGCCATATCACTGCCTGTATACACTAGACCCTGTCACATCATGCTGCCACATCTCCAGTGCTATCTCACTCTAGTCTGGGGCTTGCCCTGGTCCCTTGGGCCTCCTCTGTCCTGTGTGCCTGCATTGCTGACTGGCCGGGTCATGGGCTGAGGGGGCCACAGGGACAGTGTTGCCTGCAACATTCCTCTGGGACCCTGCTGCATTTGCTGCCTGCCCAGTGGTGTACATCGTGGGCCTTGCATGCTGCTTTCAGACCTGGCAGCTGGCATCTCCTGTTCTATGGTTGTTGAGCATGAATTTGGGCTGTGGCAATCAAGAGGGGCACTATCATGTGTATGGTGTGGTACCGCTGTACACATTTCAGGGGTGGGACCTGGCTGTGATTGTGTCTGCTGCTCTTACTAGGGCTGGTCAGGTGGGCCAGGCAGCAGCAGATGGTACTGGGATGCCTGGGTGCATTGGGTGAGGTATGGACAACAGAGTGATAGTGCCTCTGTATACAGTACATTGCAAAGGTATTCATCCCCTCTGTGTTTGTCCTGTTTTGTCGCATTACAACTTGTGGACAGATACTCCCATCTCCGCTGTGGATCTTTGCAGCTCCTTCAGTGTTCTCCTTGGTCTCTTTGTGGCATCTCTGCTTTATGCCCTCCTTGCCTAGTCTGTGGGTTATGGTGGATGGCCTTCTCTTGTCAGGTTTGTCGTGGTGCCATGTTCTTTATATTTTGTTTTAGTGGGGTTCATGGTGCTTCATGACATCTTCGGTCTTTGGGATATTGATTTATGCTGCAGTCCTGGTCTCTATGTCTCCGCAACATTGTCTCTGGCCTGTTTGAAGTGCTCCTTAGTTGTCCTATTACTTGTTTCATGTGACACTGCTTGCATGCAGGTGGACCCTGCTGCCCTCATTATGTGACATCTGTGGTTATTTGGTTGGACCTGATCTTATTTAGGGGTTTCATAGACAGAGTGTTGGAAACATGTACACTCACACCTTTTCAGTTTTTACTTGTTTCTTTCTGTATACAAGGTATTGTATTGTCCTTTCACATCACCAATTTTGACTATACTATTAGGTCCCTTACCTAAGATCGAAATGATCCCCTATCTTCATGCTGAGTTGTACATCATGTGATAAAACAGGACTGACACCAAGGGGATGAATACTTTTGCAGGCCACTGTGTATCTTCAGTGAATCTACATTTGTGGTTTTCTATGCAATTCTGGTGCCTGCACCTTCAGACGACTGATCACAGGTTGGGGATGATGCAGAGGGTGGCTACAAATATGGTTGGTGGTCTAGATTTTGGCCATCTGCAGACAGACCTATGGATCTTTTTCATATACATTGGCGGGACAGCAGGCTAGCAGTGCTATGTTTGCAACATTTGTATACCTCCATGGCATGTATGCACAGGTTGGGAGCCTCTTTCGATTGTCAGCATGCTCTGCAGCAAGGTGTCATTGGATGGGGGTGGTGGGGGATTGACTCAGGTGTCGTATGGAGGAATGTTTCTTTGCAGACACGGTGGTGGCCACAATGCTGTGGACAGTATCGGACTTCATAGGGATGGGGCAGACACAGGGTTCTCTCAGGGGACTGTTGTGATGGTTGTTATTGCACATTTAACGGCGTAGACATCCAGCACTGTATTCCATGTGCCGTTGCATGTCTTTGTTGGGGGACTATAATGGACAGGATGCGGGATAAGGAATAAGTGAATTGAGAAGCGGGGCTAGATGTCCGGCCTGTAGTGCCTTAAATGCTAGGAGCAAACCTTTAAATTTGAATGATAAGAAATTGGAAGCCAGTGTTTTTGCTTAAAAAGAAGGGTCATGTGGTTGGACCATTTCACTGTATATACTAGTTTAATTACTACATTTTGAATCCCATCAAAGAGGGTATTGCAGTAGTCAAAGTGACTAATAACAAGTGCATATACCAGAAGGAGCAGGGCCTTTTTATCAAGCTATTACCAGCTAGCCCTAATTTGTCAGAGATTTAAAAAAACAAGAGCATGAGGCTATTTAAGGCTTCAATGATAACTCAGACTCTACTATGACTCCCAAGACCGAAAGATTTGGGACAAGAACAGTTGTATGACCTTCAAGATCAAGAGTAAAGTTGCAGTCAGTGATCTCCATAGCCCAATATTTTTGTGGGTCTGTTGGTGCTAACCAGTTAGAGATTTGATTAAGCAATCATCAATGGTAAGAGTGAGTTAGGATAAAAGGGACCGATATTGAGTTATGACGACTATGCATATCTAAGGCACATAGCCATGGCTACTAAACTTTTACACTGGATATTCAATTCGGGGCCATATCAAGGCACTGGTGTTGAATGTCTGCTTCTTCTGCCATGCACTGGAACGCTCTGAAGGTCACAGAAGCTAAGCGGGCAGTGGCGATATTGAGCTGCTGCCTAGTTAGCTCCCATGGGTAATGATAAGTGAGGTTTTCCCACGCCTATCTTTTACCCGTGGGTCGCTAACTGGGCAGCGGCAATATTGAGCCGGTGCCTGGTTAGCTCCCATGGTTAATGATAAGTGAGGTTTTCCCATGCCTGTCTTTTACCTGTGGGTCACTAACCAGGCAGCGGCTCAATATTGCCACTGCCCGTTCAGCAACGGTGCCACCTCTGCTCTGCTCTAGAATGCCTATGACCTGCCTCAGTTTTATGTGGATTGCATCAGCGCATGTAACGGCAGAACCGGGAGATATTCATCGGCACTAACTATGTTAGTGACGATGAATATCACAGTACAGTGGCATTTATACAGTTTACAGGGTTTTAAACCATGTAAATGCTGTTGAATATCGGATGCAATCTAAATAAGTAGCTGAGGGTCATCAGCAAACAGGAATGAACTGATACCAATTGATTGCATAAGAATGGCAAGTGGGCTGAGGAACAGGCACAGGAAAATCAGGACTCACCATGCCACCAGATAGACAGTGAGCTTTATTGTGTAAACTGCAAGGTCTGCCCAACACGTGTTTCAACCAATGGCCTTCTTCAGGGGACAATGGCTTCATAAAATACAATTAAAAAAAGGGTAAAACACAAGTAAATAACATCCATAAATAACAAGTTAATCAGTTAAAAATACAACTGATTCCAAATAAACATTAAAAATGATCATATTAAAACTGATAAATAGTGACTGAACCAATAAATAACATACATGTATGTACTATAAAAAGTGATGGCACATAATACATAAAAAATAATATATATATTAATCAAAACCTCCAAAGATAAACTCTTGATGGTTTGACATCACATTCAGGTATGTGCCTGTTCATTTGCATCCCCTTTTTCATTTTCCACCCTGATTTTGCTCTCTTTGATTCTCCTCAGGATGTCTATTTTTCTATATGCATGTCCTTCTCCTCTTGTGCTTACTTCTTGTAGGCTACATATACTCCAGAGAGTGTTTTTTTCAAGTATTTTGCTATTATAGGTGAGTTTTTTTTTAGAAAATTCAACTGTCTAACCAATTATGTTATTTGGCTCTGTCCTCACTTATTATACTTTTATCAATTTACATTTTATTTTTGTGTTTGATTAATATTTATTAATTTTTATGTATTATGTGCCATCACTATTTATAGTACTTCATGTATGTTATTTATTGGTTCAGTCACTATCAGTTTTAATATGATCATTTTTAATGTTTATTTGGAATCCATTTTTTTTCACCGACTAACTTATTATGTATGGATGTTATTTACTTCTGTTTTGCCACTTTTTAAATTCTATTTTATGAGGTCCCCTGAAGAAGGCCATTGGCCAAAACATGTATTGGGCTGACTTTGCAGTTTATACAATAAAGTTCTCTGTCCATCCAATGGCATTTTGAGTCCAGCTTTTCTTGTGCCTATTGACACTGCAGGTGGGGTGTTCCCTTTTCTGGCAAGTGGGCTGAGGAATATATTGAAAAGAACTGGGGCAAGAATTGAACCTTGGGGGATGTTAAGATGAAGAGGTTGGGGACTGGATAGTATAGAATCTATCAGAATTTGAAAAGAACGGCTGGCTAGAAAGAGTAAAACAAGTGCTGGAAATACCTTCTATACCAATATTGGCAAGATAGTCTCAGAGGATCTGGTGGTTGACTACTTCAAAAGCAGCTGAAAGATCATGTGAAACTTTAAGGACAAACTTGCTATCATCTAGTTGTTGTTTTATCTCGCTGATCGTGGCAACAAGGCAAGTTTCAATACTGTAAGATTCACAAAATCCAAACAGGTGTGGGCATAAGATGTTTGTTTTCTTTACAAATGAATGGAATTGAAACAAGACTGCTTTTTTGGTGACCTTTGAGATAAAAGGTGTGTTTGAGATTGGGTGATAATTTGAAGGAATTTATAAAGGACAGACAATGACAGTTTTCCAAAATGATGGGAAATATCTCTCAGAAAGATTATCAGATGAAGATTTCTAAGATAGTTAGGGACAGACTGGATTTGGGTAAGAGAGAATAAGGAGTAAATATTGAAGGTGGACTAGAAGCTTCTCGCAGAAGTTAATAGGGGATGGGATAAACAGCTGATGCACCCCAACTAGTATAGAGATCTCAGATGATTGTGTATGATGATCTCAAGGTAACAAAAAGTGTGATAATATGATGGCCACAGCCAAAGAGATGCTAGGGTCAGAGGAAGAGGCATAGCCAACAGGAACAAGTAGGTGATAATATCTCTTTATAGGTCATTGGGAAGATTTTGACTAGAAAATTACACAGTTTTGGAGGTCATACCTCTTAAATAATATAGACAGGTAAGAGGTAGTCCAGAGAAAGGCTACCAAAATGGTATAGGGAATGCATTGTAGTGAACAATTTTCAAATGTCTTTGGCTAGACATAGGCGTAACAGGAGCAGTATGTCCTCACTGAAGTAATGGTGGCCACACACAGTGGATTCCCACTGGAGGTTGTGGAGACAAACATGATACAGTAAGAGAATTCAAAAAAGCATGTGATAAGCAGAGAGGATCCCAGTGGTGAAGAAGTGAAGGAAAAGCCAGAGACTGGCTGTGATCTGTGGAGTTGCACACACTGAAACTGGGCAGATTAGATGGATCTAATCCCTTTCCCCCCTTTTTTCCTTGTGTCTCCTTACCTTGCTTTTCCCCTTATTCTTTGTCTTGTCTGTCTTAATTAGATTGTAAGCTCTCACAAGCAGGGACCTTCTCTATCTATGTTTGTACAGTGCTGTGTATGCCTTGTAGCACTTTATAAATGATTAGTGGTAGTCATCCTTAGTAATCATCCTTATGTGCCGTTATATTCTGAGAGTGGTAGATATAGAACTGAAAGGCTGCAGTGCTGAAAAGAACCTGGTTTAGTTGAAGACAGAGTGGGGGTAGGGGTGGAGAGAGAGAGGGTAGAGGATTGGATAACATGAGTTAGCTAAGGAGGGGTGTATTTGGAAGTATGTTGTTGTTAAATGCCATTGAGTCGGTGTCGACTGATGGCGATCCTCTGGATAGCTATCAATTTGATTTGTTGTGGCTATCCATTGGGGTTTCATGGCAAGATACGGAAGTAGATTGCCAAGCCTTTCTTCCGTGCAGGTAATTCTAGTGTTGTTGCAGTTGTCACAGAAACTTGATCCTCCGCTGCCAAGACTGTCCCATTCTGTTCCTGCCCAGATGGGTGGTTTGTCTTAGTCTGGCATCTCAGCTGAGACCTGTCCATCTTAGGAGACCTTGGCAGTAGTTAAGCTACTGATAGCTTAGCTATCAGCATCACTAATCCACACAAGCCTTCACAGCATGACAAACTGCAAACCAGGTGAGGGATTTGGAGGTATGGGGAAGAACAAATTGGCAGACAGTTTTGGCAGATAGCCTAGTGGGTACGTTTGCAGAGCGAGTTTACTATATCCATCCTGCTTTCTTCTGTGGGTTTGGGGCAACTGGGGAGTATGGGTTGACCTGGGGAGGTTTGTGGACATAGCTGGGGAGGGGAAGGGATTAGAGGGCCTGTCTTTACTTCCCGAATTGGTTATAGTTGGAGGGAAAGGGGCTAAGAGACTTGAAGGATACAGAGGTTAGCATGTGAGATAGCCATAAGCTTCAGGGCTTAACTCTGCATCACCACAGGTTATTTGGGAGGGGCGGGGGGAATATAGGTTGGTCTATCTACAAGATTCTTGGGAATCTTGCCATGGCTAATTTGGTACAGACAAGCTGGATGGCTGAGTGTGTTTGTGGAAGTGGGACAATGGTGTGAATATTGTACAGTGGGAAATGGTATATGTTATAGTGGAGAAGGCCATTCTTGGAGATGTTGGAGAGTGGAATGGGACATATATTGCTGCTGTTAAATATTAATATAAAAGTTTGAATATAGCTGCAACCACATTTATTGCTATCATTGTAGCATTGGTAGATTTATTTTGCAGTTTAAATACAAGGAAGGCGTGCAGGTGCCTGTGCTAGACATGCTGGCTACATTTTTATTGACAATCATTCTAAATTCTGTGAATTTGTGAGATGGTGGTCCTCTGCAATAATTCTAAATGTGTGCTCTAGACATGAGTGTTAAAGTTTTGCCAATATGTGAACCTTTGGTTGAAAAATGCTTTACAGTGGTATAAATGATAGCTCTTTTGGTGCATCCTGGGTAAATAATATTGATATGTTTTGGTCATTTATAAAATGTTTGTTGGTATCTTTCCTTCAGAAGAGGAGTTTAGTAAAATGGATTCTAGTTTAAGGACATGTAACATAGTAACATAGTAAATGACGGTGTCTCAAGAAAGATGTCCAAGAGCCTCTGGAGAGTCTGATTTTTCTCTGGGGAATATTGCAAAGCTTCACCTGAGTGATAGCACTGTTCATCATTGGTTTCACTCCTTTCTCTCTTCTCGTTCCTGCACAGTCCTTCCTTCCTCGCCTGCGTTCTCCCCCTCCGCTCCACAGCACCTTCTTTGTGGGGTTCCACAGGGTTCCGTTCTTGCCCCTCTTCTCTTCAATCTCTTTCTTGCTCCGCTAGCTCTTCTTATCCAACAATCAGGTCTTTCAGCTTTCTTCTACGCAGATGATATCCTCTTACTCCATCACACCTCCCCTTCCTGTCCTGACCTCACTCCTCTGAATTCCTGTCTCTCCTCTGTTGCAAGTTGGCTTACCACTAACTGTCTCCATCTTAATCTTACTAAAACTCTTGCTATATGGTTTACCTATGGTGACCCCCCCCCCCCACTTTGGCCCCTTCTTTTTCCAATTCCCCTGTCCCGTTGGTCTCTACATTTCGGTATCTAGGTGTTCACTTTGACTCAGATCTTTCCTTTCGCTCTCATATTTCCCATATCACCAAAACTTCTTTTTTCTTTCTCCGACAAATTCACTCAATTCGTCCCTTTCTTTCTGCTTCTGCTTTATCCACACTGGTGTTATCCTTAGTCATGTCACGGGTGGATTTCTCCAATACACTGTTTCTTGGTCTTCCTAAGAACCAGGTGGTGAGGCTTCAACTGATACAGAACACTGCTGCACGTCTTGTCACACACTCCGCTCTTCGAGATCACGTTACTCCCTTGCTTTTCAATCTTCACTGGTTGCCTGTTTCTTTTCGTTCACAGTTTAAGTTACTGACCCTTCTTCACAAGGTTTATCACACTGGTACTCCGTCCTACTTGTCTGACCTTTTATCTTTTCATTCCCCTCGGTACACTCCCCGCTCGTTCCACCTCAATCGTCTTGCTCTTCCCTCCCCTTCCCGCGCTCACCTTCAATTCACACGCCTCTCCGCATTTTACTTCGCTGGCCCCGCGCACTGGAACTCCCTCCCTCCTTCCCTTCGTCTGGAATCACAGTTTACTGTTTTTAAACAAAATCTCAAAACCCACCTATTCTCCATAGCCTTCAATGTCCCCTCCCCATTTGTATGAGTCCTTTTCTACTGTATCTTTTTGCCTTTTGTTTCTTGTCCTGTGTTCCCCTGCTTTCACTCTTCTGTCCTTTATAAAAATATGTACCTTTCCTTTCCTTTTCTGGCCTTGGCCACAGTTTTTATGTATTGTTTTTACGTACCATGTTATTTATTTGCTTTTATGACCTTTTTATGTATTTTATTATTGTACACCGCCTTGATTGTTTTGAAAGGCGGTTTTTATCAAATAAATAAACCTTAAACCTTATAAATACAGTTGTGGTCAACATTATTGGCACCTTTGCATTTAGGGTATGCTGTGTACAATATCTTGAGAAATAATTAGAAATATTGCAACTGTATGTCATCATAATATTTTAATATTTTTCTGAGAAAAAAACAAAATATGACCTGGACAGGATTAATGGCACCCTTCACTAATATTTTATTGCACAACCCTTGACAGTGATGACAGCCTCCAAATGTTTCTTGCAGCCATCTGTAAGTTTTTTGTACATCTCTCTGCTGGTAGTTTCTCCCACTCTTCAACTGTGATTAGTTCTAGCTCATGAATATTTCCAGGATTCCTTTTAGCAAAATGTCAACTCTTTCCAAAGGTTCTTGAATGGATTGAGATCAAGACTCATTGCTGGCCAGTTTAAAATAGTCCATTTGTTCCTTTTTAACCCTTCTTTTGTACTTTTGGATGTATGTTTTGGGTTTTGTCCTGCTGGAGGACCCATGACCTTCGACCCAGACTTAGCTTTCTGATACTAGGTAGTGCATATTGCTCCAAAATACCTTGGTTGTCCTCTGACTTCATGATTCCTTTAATAGGTTCCAGGCTTCCAGTTCCTGAGGCAGCAAAACAGCCCCATAACATTATGGAACCGCCACCATAGTTAGCTATAGGAAAAGTGTTTTTAACTTATAAGCTTCATTTCTTTGCCTGTAAATGTATCGCTGGTCTGCATTGCCAAAGAGCTCGGGTTTGGTTTCATCTGTCCAAAGAACATTTTCCCTGAAGGACTGTGGTTTCTCAAGATGGGTTTGGGCCAAGATCAGGCATGCCTTTTTATGTCTGTCTTTGAGCAGTGGGGTCCTCCTTAGCCTTTGCTCATGAAGTCTTTTTTGTTTAGTGTGCAGCATATGGTGCGGGTTGAAACCACCACTCCAGATTGCTCCAGGTCAGCCTTAAGCTCTTTGGATGTTGTACATGTTGTTTTCCAACAGTTCACACTAACCTTTGAAGACTTCTTGGATTCATTTTCCTCTTCCCACCATGTCCTGGGAGGTTCTTGATAGTTCATGAGCAGAAAATTTCTTAATAACATTGTGAACTATAGACACAGGAATCCCAAAGTCTTTGGAGATGACCTTGTACCCCTTTTCAAGTTTGATATTTGGTGATAATGGCTTTTCTGGAAGGCAGGTCTCTTGTCTTCACCATTGTGAAAATGGAACAGGGAGTGAATATGGCCATTTTAAACATTAGAGCCATCATTCACTGGTTGATTCAAGGCATGTGAGTACTGACAATTGATCACAGCTGTCTCTAATTTTACTGCAATGGGAATGTGGTTCTTCTGTTCAAACTGATTTGAATTGTTTATAAGGGTACCAATAATGAAGCAGGGTTCCTAAAATACATAAGATATTGAATAGACCTCCGGGTCATCTAATAATGTCCTATTGTTTTTCCGTTTTGGAACCATTGTTGAAATTTTGTGACAATTTGTTTCAACCTTTAACTTTGACTGTGTGTTCATACATAAAAGATTCTTTTCATTTTATTACATTATTACAGACTGTACAGGAATATAGACAGTCTATATTGGTAACTATGGACGTGGCAGCATTATATACAAATACACATCAACAAGAAGCCTTAGATACCATGGCTGGATTACCAATTGTATTGCCAGCTAGGATTCCGAAGGCATTTATTCTTCAATTATTAAGATTGGTGTTGGAGCGGAATTATTTTTTATATGATTCTATATTTTATATGCAATGTTTTGAAGTGGCCATGGGGGCAACAATTGCACCATCAGTGGCTACGTTGTACATGTCAAATTTTGAGGAACAATATCTTTCTGAGTCATTATGGTTTCACTATATGCCATTCTGGAAACGATTCCTTGATGTGTTTTTATTTGGACAGGTTCTCAAAGTGATTTATTGGTATTTTTTGGTTGTATTAATACCATTAAAAACAATATACAATTTATACCAAAGTTTTATACAGATTGAATAGAGTTTTTAGATCTATTGATTTATAAGGATGAGAATGGGTTATCTACTACTTTGTATCGCAAACAAGTTCAACGTAATACTTTATTACAGTACAATAGTTATCATCCAGGCTCTTTACGTAGGGAGTCACCTTTAGGTCAATTTTTAAGGATTCGTCGATTATGCACAACTCTTTTGGAATATCATAAACAGGCAAGGTAATTAAGCCTCAGGTTATGAGCTCGAGGATACCCTGTGTCCTTGATTAATAAAGCTTACAAACGGGCCTTGTATAACCATCCTGAATGGTGTCAAGATGAAAGAGCTTTGGAGGTTGATAATGAGAAATCCAACAGATTCATTGGTACACTTCCATATGTGCCAAATACATGGAGGTGACTCATATTTTAAAAAATCATTAGCCTGTTTTGTCTCTTCACAATTGTTTTCAGAGGCCTCTTATGATTGCTTATCGAAGGGGAACCAATATTGGTGATTTGATCATTCACACTTCTTCACTTGCAGGGGAGGGATTGCAGTCCCAGAGTCGGGGCCATTACGCTTGTGGGTCCTGTGATTTTTGTGATAGTATGATGGAAGGAGAGCAATGGACAGAATTACAATCAGATTTACAAATAAATTACATCATGGGACTTAATGCTTATCCTCCTTTGTAGTATATGTTATCATCTGTCCCTGCCAGCTTAAGTATGTACAACCAAAACCAACAAAGGGAAACACACATAGACAAACTATTTTTGTTGGAACTCACACCATGAAGGAACCTCCCTCTCGTTATGTGTTGTTCCGTTTTTATCTTAAATTCAAAATAGGGACGCAACCCTAATAAGGGATTAGGAGAACTTTCACCCCCTAATACCAACCGAATAAACCCGATTCACACCAGGCATAAAGCATCAAGCTCAAGGTAGAATCAATTCCCATAGGCATAAGCCAAATGAAAGTCACTTAACTTGAGTGCAGGCTCCTCTCCGATATCACTATAGGTGTCCAGCATATCAGCGTACCAGCAGAATGGCAGTCAAAACCGCCAAAGCCCACCCTAGGGCCGTGTGGCAACATTCACTCTCAACAAACCCCAAATGTTCTCTTTGGGCAAGAAATTTTTTTTATAAAGCCCAAGATCTTCAACGAGGGAACCAATGCGCATGCTTGCAATCAAGACAACCATTTTGAGGAAGCTTACTCCAAGTAACTTTCCACCCCGTTCTTCAAGCAACAATTTAAGGAGATCTCTTCTCCAGATAAGGTAACCCAACGTTGTAATTGTTTCGAGCCTCAGATCCTCCCGGCTCTTCTTCAAACACTGTTGCTCCCAATTCCACCTGAAGCATAGGTTTCAATGGATACGAATGTGGTCCAGATTTTTGGATGACGTTTTTTTCTTTTGGATTGATACAGAAGTAACATTGGGGGAGTTTTTTACTTGGATCAATACGTTATCATCAGACCTTCAATTCACACCTACTTTTCATATGGAGACAATAAACTTTTTGGACATTCGTTTATTTAAGAATGGTTCTGGGGTGAGTTCCACCCTGTATCGTAAGGAGGTCCAACGTAATACCTTACTCCATTACCAGAGTTACCATCTGGGCCTCTTGCGGAGGGGTTTACCGGTAGGTCAATTTATAAGATTGCATCGGCTGTGTTCCACGTTAAAAGATTTTAAGCTTCAGGCTTTAAGATTGAAGACTCGATTGTTAGATCAAGGTTATCCTCAAACTGTAATTAATCAAGCATATCGACGAGCCTGGTTTAACTACGGGGAATAGTGAGATATTTCAGGTTCTCCCCCTACTGGAGAAGATTCTCCACCATTTACAGGGGTTTTGCCATATATGCCAGGGACGACAGAAGTGGTAAAAATCCTCAAAGCTCATTGGTCTATCTTGTCTTTACATTCTAGTTTTGTTAAGCCATTGAGGTTTGCTCTTCAGAGGGGCAGGAACATTGCGGATTGGGTAGTTCACCTTAATAGTTCCATCCAGGAGGCTACGAGGGGGGTTCTTGCAGGCCACTTTAAATGTACTGAGTGTGATTTTTGTGCCATGACACTGGAGGGCCCTGTTTGGGAGCACCCCCTTAGCCATCGGAAGATCTTTAGTAAATTTGCTACGACTTGTTTATCTGCCTTTGTGGTGTATATTTTAGTCTGCCCCTGTAATTTATTTTATGTGGGCAAAACGTCAAGGAACATGAAAAAAACGACTTCAGGAGCATCGGTCTCGGATTAATGGAGCTGTTTTGACAGCCCCGCTGGCTTTACATTGCCAGGAACATCACCATGTGTTTACTGATCTATGCTGGAGAATACTTGACCACATTCCATTTAACATCAGAGGAGGGGATAGACACTCTCGTCTCAGTTACAGAGAACAATTTTGGATTTATACTCTGAATTCTGTTGATCCCCATGGTTTAAATTCAACAATGGAATGGTGGACCATGGTGTAAGTAGCAAAGTCTGAGTTGTCGGGGATCTATTGGTTACCAGCCGGTCACGTATTGACGCTACGAGAGTTTAAATTTCCTATACTTCAGGTGGAACCGGGAGCAACAGTGTTTGAAGAAGAGCCGGGAGGATCTGAGGCTCGAAACAATCACAACGTTGGGTTACCTTATCGGGAGAAGAGATCTCCTTAAATTGTTGCTTGAAGAACGGGGTGGAAAGTTACTTGGAGTAAGCTTCCTCAAAATGGTTGTCTTGATTGCAAGCGTGCGTCATTGGTTGCCTCATTGAAGATCTTGGGCTTTATAAAAAATTTTTTTTTGCCTGAAGAGAACATTTGGGGTTTGTTGAGAGCGAATGTTGCCACGCGGCCCTAGGGTGGGCTTTGGCGGTTTTGACTGCCATTCTGCTGGTACGCTGATATGCTGGACACCTATAGTGATATCGGAGAGGAGCCTGCACTCAAGTTAAGTGACTTTCATTTGGCTTACGCCTATGGGAATTGATTCTACCTTGAGCTTGATGCTTTATGCCTGGTGTGAATCGGGTTTATTCGGTTGATATTAGGGGGTGAAAGTTCTCCTAATCCTTATTAGGGTTGCGTCCCTATTTTGAATTTAAGATAAAAACGGAACAACACACAACGAGAGGGAGGTTCCTTCATGGTGTGAGTTCCAATAAAAATAGTTTGTCTATGTGTGTTTCCCTTTTTTTGGTTTTGGATGTTTATATGGGAGACTTAAAGGGGTTTTCGATGGTTAGATAGCTTAAGTATGTAGGTAGAACTTCTAGGTCCATTAAAAAATGTTTACAGGAGCATCATTCACGTATCAACTCTCAATTTTTGGCTGCCCCAATGGTTTCACACTGTCTTCAATTAAAGCACCAATTTGAGGAGTTGAAGTGGTTAGTGATTGATCATGCCCCCAGTGATTTATGGGGGGGGGGGAGATCAGATCTCCAAATTGCAATATAAAGAACAACGTTGAATTTTCAAATTGCAATGAACGACTCCTCATGGCCTTAATATGGATGTAGATTAGTTCACTTTGCATTGAGAATTGGTTTTAGCTCTATTAGATGCCTTGATTTACTAATTCCAACCGTCTGCTGTTTAATCATGTTGAGAGACATAAAACCGGAAACAGATGTATGATGGGGTTACTTTGCTTGAAGAAGAGCTAGGAAAGCACGGAGCTTGAAACACGGCGTTGTGTTGCAGAACAAGATCGATGTTAAGAAATGAAATTATCATTCTTGAGGCAATTGGAATTTACACAGTGTTTTTTCTAATGTTAGCGATCCTTGAGATTAGACCATCCCAGTGGGATCTACAGGAAGGCGACATCTTTGCTGCTTATGACGAGGACTGAAAATCATCAAGATAAGCTTGTTAATGCAGCAGCCTGAAACCACTTTGGAACAGTGGGATGAAGGATACGCATCATTTCAGCTAAGTGTCTCTGTGAGGGCCCATTTGTGGGTGTCCTTTCTTAGAGTGCTTTTAGGCTGTTGAGCCTTTTTACAAATTTGATTAAAAGGAGGGCTTACTATAAGAGAGGGTGACCTTAGGTAAGCAGAACCGAGAGATGGAAAAATACAGAAAAACATGTTTAAAAGTTACTGATAAGAAAAAGTACATCTGCAAAGAAATAATTGGGAGTGCTGACAGATGAGTTGCAGAGCCCTGCTCCTCTGCATGCACAAATTGGTTCTATGGCCTTGAGAGTGTGAAAGTAACAAGTTGATGAACTGACCATTGTAATTGGGACTAGAAGGGGGGCATGCAGGTGCCATGCCCACTGAAGGGACATAATTGGATAAACTTATCAGTACCGGGACCAATGGAAGGGGTACGGGAGGTACGGGAGGTTACCGGGACCAATGAAATGTTTTTCTATACCTAGAATGGAACAGAAGTCTATAAAAGTTGTTGTAATGCTTGAAAACTTTGCTCAGCCATTTTGAAATTGACTGGTTCGAGACTTGTGCACAAATAAATGATTTGGGCCTTCTGAACAGACTCCTGGTATCATTGGTTTGTCTGCGCTTTGCTGCTACATATTCTTGGTGCATTGGCCGGGAAGTTGTGGAATCAAAGTGTATATAGGGCAATATACCACGACTTTCCGCCTCTATAGGCTTGGTCCTGCCGGGATCGCGCCCTTCCGACGAGGGCTGCTCCCTGGCGCCACCGGTCCCTTGTATCGGAGGGAGCTGGTCGGACCTCGGCGGGTGCCGGGCCCGGTTGGAGCCAACGCCTCGAACCCGAGTGAGGGGAGTCCGAGGTCCAACTCATGCGCCTGCTTGGGAAGTTTGAGGACCGGATCCGGTGAGTATAGTTTTGATTTGGTGTCTAGACAGAAATAGAAAGAGCAGTACTGCCATTGGAACTTGGAATTTGGAATTTGTAATCTCAAGATATTGGGAATTGGTAAGAGAGCTTGATCACCTCTCAAGGAAGGGCCGAGTAACCCCGCATGGGAATTCACCGGGTGAAACCCCCATCCTTTTTGTAATTGGGAAAAGACTAGTCAGAATAGATAGAAACGAATGCATTCTGGGATACGTTGCTAGCATGATTGTGTGAACGAAGTGTGAATGAGAGGTCTGGCAGCACGGACCAAGTGAAGGCGGACCCCTGAGTAGCGCATTTCCTGACCGGGCGACCGTGCTCAGGTCGCGAAAAGGGGGAAGCGATTGTTACCCTTGGGTTAGAAGGGTCTTGTCTTGTTATTTGTATTCCTTATACGTTTCCAGGGCCGTGTGGACCCCTTACCCACGGTCTGCCCTCCTTTTCCCTTCTGTCTGTTGTTGCGCACACACATCGAAATGGGAGGGGCGGGGTCTACTAGAAACACTCCATTAGAATGTATGATCGCACATTTTAAAGAGGGATATTCAGGAGATTATGGTATTAAAATGACAGCAGCCCGTTTGCAGATTTTGTGTACTAGGGAGTGGCCCGATCTAGACCCCATCTGGCCCCGAGAGGGAACGTTCAATGTAGAGATTATTCAGTCAATACACCGTAGAGTGCGGATAGCGCACCCCGATCAGTACCCCTATATAGATTCCTGGTTAAGTATTTGTGAAGATCCGCCCCCCTGGGCGCAGCGCTGTTATGAGGAACAGTGCAGAATAATGTTAGCGAAAACAGATTCTAGACAGAAAACGGAACAGCCTAAAATGAAAGAGCAGGATAAGAAAGCCAGAAAGAAGCCCATCCTGGTAGATCCTGATTCCCCAGAAATAATTCTCAGGCAGCCCCGAACCCCAGGTCCAATAAGAGTAGCCCGGCGTCCTGCCCCAGAACCCCAGCGACGGCCGGAGCGGGACCCAACCCCTGATCCACCTCCAGGAGGAGAGGAAGAGGCAGAATTAGCTGAAAGAGAAGAGGATGCCATAAAAAGCGAGTCAGAAACGGAGATAGAAGCGGAAGAAATAGAGAATGCCCCAGGCGAGGAGGACAGTGTACAAGCGATTGCTAGCACTAGCACGCCAGTAAAAGATATACCCAAAGTGAAACCTGTTGGGAAAAAGAAAGTGACCCCTTCAAAGACAATTACAACAATAACCCTTAGATCCCAAAAGACACCTACAGCGGCCAAAATGTTTCCCTTACGGCAAGTCCCGGGAGTGCCCGTAAAGAATGATAATGATGAGGTGGTAGCGGGACCCCTAACTTATGTGTATATCCCTTTCTCTACAACTGATCTATTAAATTGGAGGTCGCATTATGCCTCCTATACTAGTAAGCCCCAGGAGCTGACAGAATTAGTAACTACTATTATGGAAACTCACCAACCCACTTGGCCAGATTGTCGCCAGCTCCTGACTACCCTATTCACGACAGAAGAGCGAGCACGAATTAGAAAAGCAGCTATTGAATGGATGGCAGAGAACCCCGTAGCTCCGGGACCAGGGCAGAATATTATAGACCGTCGGGAAGCAGCCCAGAGAGAATTCCCAAATGAGGACCCCCATTGGGATCCAAATACAGAAGAAGGAACCACAGCCCTAGCCCGTTTTCGCCAAGGCTTTTTACAAGGCCTGAAAAGGGGGGGCCAAAAAGCTATGAACCTTTCCAAAGTTGCAGGAGTTATCCAAGGTATAGATGAGAGCCCAGCAGATTTTCATGAAAGATTAACTGAAGCATACAGAATGTATACTCCCTATGATCCCGAGGCACCAGGAAGTTTATGTATGGTGAATTCTGCTTTTGTAAACCAGTCTCAACCAGACATTAGACGAAAATTACAGAAATTAGAAGGGTTTGCGGGCATGAATGCAACACAGTTATTGGAAGTCGCTCATAAAGTGTATGTGAATCGTGATAGTGAAAGACAGAGAGAATGTGATAGAAAGATGAAGAAGAAAGCTGATTTTTTGGCTGCGGCCATAGTTGAACAGAAAAGGGGAGGTGTCCCTAGTCGAAGGAGCAGAGGAAGAGGGCGGGGTCAAGGCGGAGGCCGGACCCAGAGGCTAGGCGTGAACCAATGCGCCTACTGCAGAGAGGAAGGACATTGGAGAGATACGTGCCCGCAACTTGTAGACGCCCAGCAAGATGACGACAACGATCATCAGTGGCGAGAAGAGAGACGAGGCTATCCCCGAAATCGAGGAGGAGCCCATCGAGAACAATTCCAGCGAGAAAGAGGAGGAGGAGCCATTCAAGCATTGGCCACAACGACCCATGATGAAAATGACGTAGATTAGGACAGACCGGGCTCCCAGTTTGCTTTAGGTCTCCAGGAGCCTATGGTCGGAATACAAATAGGAGACCAAATTATGGACTTTATGGTTGATACTGGAGCACAACATTCAGTAATAGACAAAAAGATAGCCCCATTCTCTACAAAAGCAGTCACCATTATAGGAGCAACTGGTGCCAAAGCCACAAAGTCTTTTCTTCAGAATCGTATATGCAGTCTAGGAGGACAGCAAATAACTCATCAATTCCTTTACATGCCCGAATGTCCAGTGCCATTACTGGGACGAGATATGTTAGCCAAGCTTCAAGCACAAATATCCTTCTCTGAACAAGGAGAAATGCAAATGACAGTAAACTCCCAAGCCAAACCAGCAGGAGTAATGCTGCTGACAGTGCCCCGAGAAGAAGAATGGAGGTATTACGTTGATGACTCCATCCAAGACACCTATTTTGAACAAACTTTAAAGAATATCGATGCACCACCTGGAGTATGGGCAGAAGGCAGTCCCCCAGGCCTAGCCAAGCATATAGCTCCAGTGATTGTAACCCTCAAGCCTAGTGCTACACCAGTGCACGTCAAACAGTACCCTCTCCCAAGAGCTGCAATTGAAGGCATTCATCGCCACCTACAAAGATTGCTCGAGTATGGCCTACTGAAAGTATGTCAATCCCCATGGAACACTCCACTTTTGCCAGTAAAGAAACCTGGGACGGAGGATTATCGCCCAGTACAAGACTTAAGAAGAGTAAATGATGCAGTTGAAACTATACATCCAGTTGTACCCAATCCTTACACTCTTCTAGGACTGATACCTGCTGAAGCTACCCATTTCACTGTACTGGATTTGAAAGATGCATTCTTTTGCATAAGATTAGCCCCTATAAGTCAAATATTGTTTGCATTCGAATGGCAAGACCCCATCTCTGGAAGAGGGGGCCAACTCACCTGGACAAGATTACCCCAAGGATTCAAGAATTCACCTACCATCTTTAGTGCTGCACTGAATCAAGACCTTTCAAGCTATCCAGTAGCCCCGGGGAAGAGAGTGCTTCTCCAATACGTGGATGATCTGTTGATAGCTGCCATATCAGAAAGTGAATGCATACTAGCCACCAAAGATCTCTTGCCGTTACTAGATGAAGCTGGATACAAAGTTTCCAGAGCCAAAGCACAGCTATGCCAAAAAGAAGTGAAATACTTGGGTTTTCGTATTACCCAAGGAAGCAGAAGATTAGGCAGAGAAAGAAAAGAAGCAGTATGCAGAATTCCAACTCCAACAACCAGAAAGCAAGTCAGAGCCTTTCTGGGAGCGGCAGGATATTGCCGAATCTGGATACCCAACTTCGCCCAAATTGCCAAACCACTGTATGAAGCCACAAAAGGAGAAGAAAAGTCGCCACTGGAGTGGGGACTTGAGCAGGATACAGCCTTCAAGACGTTAAAGGAAGAATTGATGTCATCACCAGCACTTGGACTACCAGATGTCCACAAGCCTTTCCACTTGTTTGTACATGAAGCACAGGGAAATGCCTTAGGCATGTTGACTCAGAAATTGGGAAATTGGGAGCGACCTGTAGCATACCTATCGAAACAATTGGACCCTGTGGCCAAAGGATGGCCACCTTGCTTGAGAGCAGTTGCAGCTACAGCGCTACTAGTGAGTGAAGCAGACAAACTCACACTAGGACAGAACATACGAGTCACTGTGCCACATGCAGTCCTTGCTCTCATGGAACAGAAAGCAAATTATTGGCTCACCAATTCCCGAATGTTGAAGTACCAGAGCATGTTATGTGAAAACCCACAGATACAACTGGAAGTGAGTCATGCCTTGAACCCAGCCACCTTGATACCCATCAGTGAAGAACTCCTAGAACATGACTGTATCGAAGTCATGGAGACTGTGTTCTCCAGTCGACCTGACTTGACAGATGTGCCCATAGACAATCCTGACCAGATCTATTACGTTGATGGGAGCAGTCTCATCCTCGATGGACGACGCTGTGCCGGATATGCAGTCGTCACTCAACACGAAGTAGTTGAATCATCAGCTCTAGCCTCAGGCACATCAGCCCAGAAAGCCGAATTGATAGCACTCACCAGAGCATTGCTGTTAGGAGAAAAACTTGTGCTAAATGTATATACAGATTCCAAATATGCCTTCACTACCTTGCATGCCCATGGAGCTCTCTATAAAGAAAGAGGACTCATCACATCCGGAGGAAAATCAGTCAAGTATGGTCCCGAGATATTGATGTTACTTGATGCAGTTTGGGCCCCAACACGTGTAGCTGTCATGCATTGTAGAGGACATCAAGCAGGAAAAGGAGAAGTTGCCCGAGGAAATAGATTTGCAGATGCCTCAGCACGACAAGCAGCTATGACAGGACAGATTGCCCCACAAGCTATGCCAATGCAAGCAGCATTGTTTCCAGTACCTCTGAATTTATGGACACCACGATATACCACCAAAGAATTGAATTACTACTGTAACAGAGAAGATGGAGTACTGAAAGATGGATGGATTGAGCTGCCACCAGAAGAGGGCAGTCAACCCCCTGGACGAATAGTAATTCCTGAACTATTAGGACCATCTTTTGTCAAAGCTTTCCACGAAGCCACCCACTATGGGAAGAGTGCTATGGAAAAAGCACTCAGACCACATTTCTACATCCCTCTGATGACAACCATATCAGCCTCAGTAGCACGTCAATGTCTAACCTGTGCCAAAAATAATGCCAAGCAAGGCCTTATAACGGCACCCCGAGTTCAGTCAGGAGGTGTAACTCCCATGCACAACCTCCAAATTGATTTTACCGAAATGCCAAGAGCCAATGGATACCATTACCTATTAGTATTAGTTTGTACTTTCTCTGGGTGGGTAGAAGCCTTCCTAACCAGAACTGAGAAAGCCCGAGAAGTTACCAAAGTCTTGATGAGAGAGATTGTCCCTAGGTTCGGAATTCCAGCAGTAATAGGGTCAGACAATGGACCCTCATTTGTCTCCCAAGTTACTCAGCAGTTAGCAAAAGCTTTGCAGATACAGTGGAAACTCCATACTGCATACAGACCCCAGAGTTCAGGGAAAGTTGAGCGAATGAATCGTACCCTAAAAGCCCAAATGTCCAAGCTTTGTCAGGAGACACACTTGAAGTGGCCCCAAGTGCTCCCAATAGCTTTACTCAGAATACGCTCAGCTCCTGTAAAATCAACAGGATTTTCCCCTTTTGAAGTTTTGTATGGTAAACCCCCACCAATAGTGCAGGGAGTCAAAGGAAGTCTAGCCCAAATTGGTTCAGAAGTAACCAGACAAGAACTCCTAGCTCTTAGTTTTGTTCTGCAGACTCTCCATACATGGATCCAAGACCAGTTGCCTATCAACTTGACGGAACCCTTGCATCCCTATCAGCCTGGTACCTCGGTGTGGATCAAAGATTGGAAGAAGACACCGTTGGAACCCCATTGGAAGGGACCGTACACCGTCATCCTGTCTACCCCAACTGCAGTAAAGGTAGCCGAGATCGACGCCTGGATCCACCACAGCAGAGTCAAGCCCGCCGCTGATCCTGAACCAGAGCAGTGGACAGCAGAACAGCATCTTGATGCACCCTTGCGAGTTACTCTGAGACGGCAACCAGCAGCTTAGACACTTCATCACAAGTGCTTTGCAGTAGCCAAGTCTTTCGAAGAGGATTGCTGTTTTCCATGCAGCAACAGTTTTGTTTCAACGAACCCAATTTGCGTGTGATTTGACACACTACTTTGAGACTACATTGACTAAGCCAGACTTCACAAGCCAACTGAAATTGCTAATAAGTTGGTTAATGTGTACTGGACAACTTGAGGATCTTCAATCAACACTCAGCACCCGTTAAATTGCTTCATTAGCAAACGGGACGAAGAATAAAAGACCGTCGTGATCAAGATCAGCAAGCTGAGGATTCAGAAGAACTCCAATCAACATCAACATGCATCTTTACTTTTGCTTTGCCTTGGTTGCCTTCTTTGGAGGTTTTGAACAGACTTATGCTCTACCTCCATGCACTGCCTGCATTACTTCTACTAGAACTGGACTGAAAGTAACTCAGACTTTGCTTTATCATTCTTACTATACCTGCAAGGGAACAGTGACTCAGTGTATCTATAACACCACTGAACTAAATGTTTGCACTCATGGCAAAATTAAAGCATGCTATAATCTGCATCAGAATCCATCTTATTACACGATGGAAATAAGATGGAAGGATGCAGATGGACCTATATTAGCTGCTACGCCACCACTTAAGGACATTACTAAACCTGCTGTTTTGAATTTTGATGCATGTAATGCTATTAATAGAGATAGTTATTCCACCTGTGGTACATGGGAGAAAGCGTATCGAAATGACCATAAGTACATGTGTCCAGAAGGTGCCACAGGATGGAGAAAGTGTACAGGTAAAAAGGAACCAGGCTATAGTACTGCCCCAGCAGCAGACTACTATTGCCCGTATTGGGGATGTGTTTTTTATGCTACCTGGAATACTGGTATAACTGATGAGAAAATAGATAAACGAATGGCTACCTTAACAAAGCCAACCACAAATGATAAATGTCAGAAAGATGCTTGCAACCCCTTACACTTACGTATACACAATCCCTATGCTTGGAAACAAGGATACAAGTTTGGTTTACGTATTGCTGGAGGGGCAATAGATCCAGGGACCATTGTGTATATCAGATTGAATACCCAAGCCCACAAGTCATCTAAATATCATATTCATAATACCTTTTATGAAGCTATGCATGTAAATAAGTTTGAGATCCCTCATCCTTCACAGAATCTATTCCTAGAATTAGCTGGAGCAGTAGTATCTAGTCTTAAGATCTCAGATTGCTATTTCTGTGGTGGGACCCAAATGGGAGATCAATGGCCATGGGAAGCCCAAGAATTGAATTATTCTATGACTTACAATCAGACTGAATTACACAAGACTACCAGTGAGTGGGTGTTAGCGCACTCAATCGTTGGACGTCTTTGCTATGCCAGAACTGGACCCCAGTTCACCCAGAAGGTAGGACAGCTGGTCTGTCTTAGCCAGAAGTACTATAATGCCACGACCAAAAAGACAGCATGGTGGTCAGGAATCAAACACCCTGAACCTCCTAACCCATTAGCCAGATTTCCTGAACTTGCTGGTTTATGGACTAACCTTGCCAAAGTCCAAGCCTGGCAAGCCCCACCTGGCCTATATTGGATCTGTGGAAACCGAGCATACGCACAACTCCCGCCACACTGGGGAGGAGCATGTGTCTTAGGAACCATCAGACCTTCTTTCTTTCTTTTAAACACTGAACATGGAGAACAATTAGGATACCCTGTTTACACTACCCACCGACACAAAAGAGCACTAAGACAGAAAAGAGAAGCCTTACAGATAGGCAAGTGGGAGAAGTGGCAAGGTGATGATTGGCCACCAGAAAGAATTATTGAGTATTATGGACCTGCCACTTGGAATGATGATGGTATGTATGGTTATTGTACTCCAATTTATATGATTAATCGTATTATTCGCTTACAAGCAGTAGTTGAAATAATAACCAATGAAACTAGTCATGCTCTTACGCTCTTAGCTAGACAAAGTACTCAAATGCGCACTGCTATATATCAGAACCGCTTAGCACTTGATTATTTGTTAGCAGCTGAAGGAGGAGTATGTGGTAAACTGAATTTAACTAATTGCTGTTTGAAAATAGATGATAAAGGTCAAGTAGTTGAAGAAATTGCTAAAGATATGCAAAGACATGCTTATGTGCCAGTACAGACTTGGCACTCATTGAAATTTCCTAACTGGTTTGCTAACCTCTTTTCATGGGTGGGAGGATTTAAGACTTTCATTGTTCTAGTACTAATCCTTGTTGCTGTTATCTTTTTATTACCATGTTTAATCCCATGTTGTATGCGTTCCATTCATAACACTATTGATAGTACAGTAGAGCGGAAGACCGCAACTAAAATAATGGCTTTATACAAAGCTAGTCCTAGTCGAAATCCTTCAATCATGATGTGATTCTTCTAAAGGTGATTTAACTCTCACACCTTATTAAGTAATAGGGTGAGATTAATCAAAGGGGGGAA
Organism: Ichthyophis bannanicus; assembly: GCA_033557465.1. NCBI lineage: Eukaryota > Metazoa > Chordata > Amphibia > Gymnophiona > Ichthyophiidae > Ichthyophis > Ichthyophis bannanicus. The sequence continues at coordinate 636,784,662 of CM066035.1, forward strand.
TGTGGCAGGTGCAGGCCTGTGATCCACGGTGTCTGACATAAGCAGGCCAGCATGGCTAGCTTGACCTGTAAATGAGGCCTGTGGAGAGGCATATAGGATTGCACATCCCCCAATATGCTGCTATTGTAAGATAGAACTCAGTAGAAGTATTGAATTAGCTTAGGTAAGCAGAACCGAGAGATGGAAAAATACAGAAAAACATGTTTAAAAGTTACTGATAAGAAAAAGTACATCTGCAAAGAAATAATTGGGAGTGCTGACAGATGAGTTGCAGAGCCCTGCTCCTCTGCATGCACAAATTGGTTCTATGGCCTTGAGAGTGTGAAAGTAACAAGTTGATGAACTGACCATTGTAATTGGGACTAGAAGGGGGGCATGCAGGTGCCATGCCCACTGAAGGGACATAATTGGATAAACTTATCAGTACCGGGACCAATGGAAGGGGTACGGGAGGTACGGGAGGTTACCGGGACCAATGAAATGTTTTTCTATACCTAGAATGGAACAGAAGTCTATAAAAGTTGTTGTAATGCTTGAAAACTTTGCTCAGCCATTTTGAAATTGACTGGTTCGAGACTTGTGCACAAATAAATGATTTGGGCCTTCTGAACAGACTCCTGGTATCATTGGTTTGTCTGCGCTTTGCTGCTACAATCTGACAAAAATTAAATAATTGACAGATTAGTCTTATTTAGATAGGCAATATTTAAATCTGTATATATGTTTAAACAGGAGTGGAGGAGTAGCCTAGTAGTTAGAACACTGGCTTGGTAACCAAGCAACCAGGGTTCAATTCCCACTAGCACTCCTTGTGGCCTTGGGCAAGTCACTTAACCCTCCACTGCCTCAGAAGAAAGGCCTGGCAATCTACTTCCAGTGACACTGCCAAGAAAACCCAGGAGCTTCTGGGTCACCAGGAGTCAGGACTGACTCAAAGGCACACATTGCATATGTTTAAACTATCTATTTACCTACTCAGCATTGTAACCCTCAAATTACCATTTTTATTATATACAATTTAATGTTCACTGTAATTTCAATTGTTTGAATAAGTTTCAATGTAATGTTCAAGTTTTGTTCTATGTAAACCGCTTTGATTTTTCTGAAAGACAGTATATAAAACCGTTCAATAATTGTTGTTATGGGTTTACTAGATTTTCACCTTAATTTGAGTTCCTTATCGTTCCTCCAGCTTAGTCCTCGACGTATGGGTAGTGCACCTCCTCCTGCAGCATGAAGACTGGACCAATCAGATTTCAGCTCCACTGGAACCATCATACCCAGCAACTCAGGAACTCCAGTGTGTCCAGTCTTCATGCAGCAGGAGGACGTTAGTGAGCCTAGCTGGGCTCACTAGTTGATCAGATAGTTGTATTTGTCTTTAGCTAACCTTTTCCTTTCATTTGAGTCCTATTAGGGCTTATTTTCATTTATTTTAGATTAGACGGCTGTCCCCTTTAAATTTCTCCTTGGTTATCACGGCACTCAGTAGAAGGGGGGGGGGGGGTGCCGGAGGGAGGTCCCTCTCCTGCTCAGCCTTTGCCGCGACTTTATTTTACACTGTCTATTTGGGGGGAAGTGGATCTCTGCCCCAGGAACCTTCGGGGCAGAGCTCCAGCGGCGGCTGTACTGCAGCTCCTCTCCGGAGGTTGGAGAGGGCTGCTGAATTAGTGCCGGTAAGTGCTGTCGGCTGTGGGAAATCGGGACGGCTGCTGAGTCAAGTTCTGTAATTTCCCCAGCTGTTAGGGGGTCTCTCATCGGGCTTGGGGGGCTCCCAGTGTATACCATTTCAGCGGGGCGAAGTTTTCAGCCGCAGTGCTCTTTTCCTTGGGCTGTTTGCTTTGACGGAGCAACATTCAGAAGCGCGCCAAAATTTGCCTGTCTCCCGCGGCCATCTTTACTGCCTCGCGGTTCTCTCTCCGGGGTGTCCCGCGGTAGATTTATTGTTTTCTTTCACTTCTTTCATTTCTTTCATTTCTTTTAATTTATCCCTTTTAGTTTATTGAGTTTATTTATGTCCTTTTAATTTCTTTCTTATTTTAGCCTTGTCCTTCAGCGTTCCCGCGGATACGGAGGGGGGGGGTGCTTCAACGAGTACTTTCCCCTCTCTTGCGGGACATTAATTGGTTGTTTGCTTTGGTGATTTGGTTCTGTTGATAAGCCCTCGGGTGTTCTTGGGGGAGTTTAAAAAAAAAAAAAAGAAAGAAGACATAAGCTGATTTTGCCACCAGGCGCAGGGGAAAAGTTTTCACCTTCCCTACAAAGACTTTCCATTGTGTGCTACTGCCCAGTTCCCGCATGGTTCTTCTGGGTCAGTGAGCAGACTTCTCCCTGCCATTTTTGCCCGCTGCCGGCTTACTTATCCCGGCGCTAGGGTATCCATGTCAGCCGGAGCTCTTTGTCTCATTTGTGGATCTCGGCGGGGTGCCGACGCAGAGACCGGAGTGTGTCCACGCTGTGCCTCGCTTTCTCGCAGCATGGAACAGTGTCAGGAAAGTTCTTTGCCTGCGACGGCGCCGTCTGGTGCCATATCAGGGGACTTAGAATCGCCGCTGGAGGGGCCCTCGGGGCTTTCTTCTAACGGTGGTTCGGCGCCTGTAGCGCAGTCTGGCCTCGGAGGAGCATTGCCCTTGGAGGATTTTTCGCCCGATTTTGTTTTGCTCCTGCACCAGGCGTTCTGCCGTCGGCGCCAGGTCATGGGAGCGGTGCCTCTTCCACCGCAGAAGTTGTCGTCCCAGTCCTCTCCGAGAGAACCTCCATTGACTGAGCACAGGGCTCCTAAGCGTCCGCGGATGCACGACCCTGGTTCTGCGGAGACGGATTGGCCTGAAGGGGATGATCCCGAGTTTGACCCGGAGGGGGATGCTGACGGCTTGGAGGAAGGCGAGCTCCTGGAGCCGGAAGATCAAGCGAAGATTATTCGGGTGTTCCGACGTGAAGAGCTTCCTGCTCTTGTTTCGGAGGCGCTTCAGACGCTAGGACTGGCCCCTACTGCTAAGGTGGAGGAGGCAGACGGGGCAGATCCCATTATTCAGGCAGTACGACAAACTAATGTGGTTTTTTCCCATTCACAAGGTTATTGACCAGATGATTCAGGACGAGTGGGACACTCCTGAGTCTGGTCTCAAGGGCGTCAAGATCATGCGTCGTCTCTATCCTTTATCGGAAACGGATCTGGAGCGTTTTCGGTCTCCCAAGGTCGATGCAGCCGTGTCAGCGGTGACTAAGAAGACAACCATTCCGGTGGAAGGGAGTGCGGCTTTACGGGAGCCGCAGGACCGCAAAATGGATGGGCTGTTAAAGCAGGCCTTTGAGGCGGACGCACTGGCTTTACAGGCTTCCGTATGTGGAGCTTGGGTGGCCCGTGCCTGTTTACGCTGGGTTCAGCGGTTTCAACACATTCCTTCCTTAGATACCGATATGCTGACGGAGATTCACCGCTTGGAATCCGGCACGGCGTATTTGGCGGATGTCCAGTATGATCTCATCAGAGCTCTCTCCAACAGCATGGCATCCGTGGTGGCGTCACGTCAAGCCCTTTGGTTAAAAAATTGGGCGGCCGATGGTTCTTCCAAGTCGCGCTTGGGCAAATTGCCTTTTAAAGGTAAACTGCTCTTTGGAGAGGATTTGGATAAGTTGGTCAAAGATCTGGGAGACTCCAAAGGCGGTCGCCTGCCGGAGGATAGACCCAAGCGGGGTAGGTCGCTTCCGGTCGCTAGGGGACAGTTTCGGGACTTTCGTAGATTCCGGTCGCCCCGTTATGGCAGCTTCCAGCGGGGTAGATATAGCTCCCGGGCGTCGAGTTTTCGCGGCTTTCGGGGAGCCAGCCGAGGGTTCTCGGCGGTTGCTTCTCCGACCCCTCGCAAGCCCCAATGAAGGGCAGCGGGTCCAGGTGGAGCTGCCGGTGATCGGAGGGCGTCTGCGACGTTTTCCTCTCCGCTTGGACCCAAATTACTTCCGATCAGTGGGTGCTAGACATCATATGGGACGGGTATGTTCTCGATTTGGCCCGTCCCGTGCTCGATTCCTTTGTAGCGTCCCCATGCCGGGGAGTTCGAAAGACCCTTCAGGTCCGCCAAACGCTCGATCGTCTTCTTCAGCTAGGGGCGGTTATTCCCGTACCGCCAGCGGAATATGGCCTTGGAAGGTATTCCATCTATTTCGTGGTGCCAAAGAAGGGTGGCGATCTTCGTCCCATTTTGGATCTCAAAGGAGTGAATCGTTGTCTGAGGGTTCCCCACTTTCGAATGGAAACTCTACGGTCTGTCATAGTGGCCGTCCGCCGAGGCGAATTTCTCACGTCTCTCGACCTCACGGAGGCCTATCTCCATATCCCTATTTGGGAGGACCAGCAGAGGTACCTACGCTTCGCGCTGCCGTGGGGTCATTTCCAGTTTCAAGCATTGCCTTTCGGTCTGGCGACCGCGCCACGCGTCTTCACCAAAATCATGGTGGTGGTTGCCGCGGCCCTTCGCAAAGACGGGGTACTGGTTCATCCCTACTTAGACGACTGGTTGATTCGCGGGAAGTCTCGCGCAGAAAGCTTGGCAGCGACGGCGAAAGTCATCGCGCTCTTGCAGTCTCTCGGATGGGTGGTCAACCCACGCAAGAGCCATGTGGTTCCGACGCAGCTTCTCGAATATTTGGGGGTACAGTTCGAAACGTGCCGGGGGTTGGTTTCTCTTCCCGAACGCAGGATTTTGACTCTTCAGTCTCTGGTGCGGAGGTTCTGCAGTTCTCCAGCCCCGTCGGCCTGGCTCTACCTGCAGTTGCTGGGGACGATGGCGTCTTCCCTGGAGGTGGTGCCTTGGGCTCGTTTTCACATGCGCTCACTCCAGCGAGCCTTGCTCCGTCGCTGGTCCAACCAGTCCGATCCCCTGAGCAAACGTCTTCCTTGCCCGATGGCGGTTCGGAGGGATCTCAGTTGGTGGTTGAGTCCATTCACTCTTCGAGTGGGGATGCCCTTGGAGCAGCCGGACTGGGTTCCGCTCTTAACGGATGCCTGCCTGACGGGCTGGGGCGCTCACTGCGAGGGCCAGTTCGTTCAGGGGCTCTGGTCTCCGGAGGAGAGTGCATGGTCGATCAACCGATTGGAGCTTCGGACTGTTCGATTGGCCTTGCAGCATTTCGAGACCCGGATATCGTCTCGGGCGGTTCGGGTTCTCTCCGACAATGCAGCGACCGTGGCCTACATCAACCGGCAGGGCGGAACCGGAAGCGTCGGTTTGGAGGCGGAGACTCGGTCGTTGTTCGAGTGGGTAGAGCCTCGCCTGCCTGCCGGCCATCTCCGCGGCGCACATCGCCGGGAAAGACAATGTAACGGCGGACTTCCTCAGCAGAGTTCAGGTAGATCCCGGTGAATGGGAACTCCATCCCACGGTCTTCACACAGCTAGTTCAGCGTTGGGGCGAGCCAGTCATGGACCTCATGGCCACCTTCCGCTCGGCGAAGGCAGCTCGGTTCTACAGTCGACGGCGAGAGCCGATGTCCGAAGGTCTGGATGCTCTTTTGCAGACTTGGCCCTCCACGGGTCTTCTCTACGTGTTTCCTCCGTGGCCCCTTCTGGGGCGCGTTATTCAGCGCATCGAAGCTCACCGGGGTTGGGTGCTTTTGATAGCGCCGGATTGGCCTCGTCGGCCTTGGTATGCCGATCTGATGTGGTTAGTGGACGGTCCTCCTTGGACACTTCCCTTGTTTCCGGACCTGTTGTGTCAGGGTCCCTTACGCATGCCGCAAGTGGAGAGATTCTCTCTTACGGCCTGGCTATTGAAAGGGCTCGGCTAAGGAAACGCGGTTACTCCCGGTCGGTGGTGGCAACACTGTTGCAAGCGCGCAAACGATCTACTTCGCTGGCCTATGTTCGGGTTTGGCGCATTTTTGAGGACTGGTGCTCTAGGAATCAGATCCGAGCGGCTACGGCCTCTCTTCCGGTAATACTGGATTTTTTGCAGGACGGTTTTACTAAAGGTCTGGCCGCCAGTTCTTTGCGTGTCCAATTGGCGGCCCTGTCATGTTATCGCGGCAAAGTTCAGGGGGTGTCTTTAGGTGCTCATCCTGATGTCGTTCGTTTTTTGCGGGCGGTTTCTAGGTTACGTCCAGCCCGTAGAGTCTCGGTTCCCCCATGGGATCTTAATTTGGTGCTGCGAGCTCTCAGTGCAGCACCTTTTGAGCCGCTTTCTAGGAGTTCTGTAAAGGATTTGACTCTTAAGACGGTATTTCTGGTCGCGATTTGTTCGGCCTGCCGTATTTCTGAGCTTCAGGCTCTTTCTTGTAGGGAGCCTTTTCTGTCTTTCTCGGCTCACAAAGTGGAACTACGTCCTGTGCCTTCCTTCTTACCTAAGGTGACTTCTCCCTTTCACGTGAACCAGGTTGTTTCCCTTCCGGTTTTCTCAGACTCCGAAGGGCATGCTTCTGATCGCGGACTCAGTAGGTTGGACCTCAAGAGGGTTTTGCGACGTTATTTAAAAGTTACCAGTGATTTTCGTAAATCAGACCGGTTGTTCGTGCTGTTTGGCGGTGCTCGCAAAGGGGAAGCGGCGGCGAAGGCTTCTGTTGCTCGATGGATTAAAGAAGCGATTGGTTCGGCTTATCTTTTGCACGGTCGGGCTCCGCCGCCTGGGTTGCGTGCGCATTCCACGAGAGCGCAGGCAGCGTCCTGGGCGGAATTCAGTTTGGTTTCGCCGGTGGATATTTGTAAGGCGGCCACATGGTCATCGTTGCACACTTTCAGTAAACATTATTGCCTTGATGTCTTGGCGGCGAGCGATGCCGGTTTTGGTTCCGCGGTTCTGCGTGCCGGCTGGCAAAATCCCACCCGTTAGGCTGCTTTGATACATCCCATACGTCGAGGACTAAGCTGGAGGAACGATAAGGAAATAGTAATTACGCTTACCTGGTAATTGTAGTTCCTTGAGAGACGACAGCTTAGTCCTCCTGCCTCTCCCTGTGTTCTTTCCTTTAGCACGGCACGCTTTGGGTTCAGAGGTCAGTATTCCCAGGTGAGTGCGTTCTAATATTTTTTGTTTCTCCTTCTTTTCTACCTATCCGTTTCTGCTGTGGCAGGAGCGGGACTTTCCGTTACTCTTCGTAAAGGATTTGGCTACTAAAAAAAAACAAAAAAACCTGTTATTCTTAAGAGATACATTTGCTGTGAGAGCGCTATTGTTAAAGGTTAGCTACGTGTTTGAGTTTGCTTTGTCAGTAGTTCACTGGAGTTCCTGAGTTGCTGGGTATGATGGTTCCAGTGGAGCTGAAATCTGATTGGTCCAGTCTTCATGCTGCAGGAGGAGGTGCACTACCCATACGTCGAGGACTAAGCTGTCGTCTCTCAAGGAACTACAATTACCAGGTAAGCGTAATTACTATATTATATACGTGGTGATTCCTTTGGGCTTTATGTTTAGTTAATAATCATGTCCCAGCAATGTCCCAATTATTATATTATTTCCTTTTTTAATTAGTCTTGTTTTATTTGATTCTTTTGTGTGTCAAATATGTGTGCATATATAGTCCAAAGCCATTTCACGGGCCATGTTTTTAAAGGAGATATTGAGCATTAAGGGGTTGAACTGCAAGGTGGCCAGTAATGATCACAACTGTAATTTCTACCTGATTTGTCCAAATAACTGAATTGATAGTTTAATCTGACAAAGTATGTTTGTAGTTTCATAATGCATGCACTTTAAGGAACAATAAAAAGAGGCATTCCCAGAAAAATCACTTGAAATGGGGTTGAAAACTATGAACCTGCAAGATGGCTTCAGAGTAGGATGCGTTGGTTCCGGTTCCTGGACTTCATGCTGTTTTTCTTCTAAGCTATTTCTCTTTTTTAGCTTCTCAGATGCGATCTTCCGTTATACTTCTTCAGGAGATGCAAGGGACTTCAGAACTTGGAGAATGAGCATACGAGCTTAAACCTTCATAGTTTGAACTTTCCACGGATATCCTTGGTCTCTCCTAGAGAATTATTTTCCAGGTTTTTGAAGGAGATTTTTAACTATCCTGAATCTGGTATTCCACCTCTCCAGAAAATCTATTATATTCCCTCCTTTAGTCTTAAGAATTCTTCACAGAAGGTGAAATCCTTTTTGGTTGATGTGTCATCCAATTCTTGGGATTTAGCGAATTTGACTGATTTATTGCAGCAGTCACGAGAAGAGGTGGAAGTTTGTGTTACATTTTTGGTTTCATTTGTTTTACTTCAGAATAAAGAAGCGCTTCTTTATTTTTACTTTAGGAAGTCAGATGTGCTGTTCTTTGGAGGGAAAATACACAGATTTTTCTGGATGTTTCTAAATGGACACAGAATAGGCGGAAAATGTTTCTGGGTCTTCGCACAGAGGCCTTGGGTCCAAAGTTCCAGCTAAGGTTTCCATGTAAATGTCTCCTTTCCCATCAGAATAAGACCTATCATTTTTTTGAACCTTCTCAGTTATGTTTCTTCCTGGATGCTAAGCAGCTGAAAGGCTAACCAGTAGAGCGGAAGATGGATGTTGTAAGGTCCACTACTCCTTTACTTTTTCTTTTTTATTACTTGTACCTATCTTCCCATGGCATTGTAATCTTGGGTCCTCTCTTTCTTTATGGTGGACTACCAACACCCATTGATAACTCTTGAGGTTTTGATTTACTTTTTCTTTTTTTTCTTTATTGGTTTGTTGGTTGTAGAAATGTTTATGCTTTGATATAATTTCAGTTCTAATAAAAAAAATAAAACTATGCACTTGCACTACAATTTTAAAAATGTATGCATAGAATGGAAGCACTTTCTTTGCCTCACTATAACATTGGTGCCGATGCAAAAAGCCGGCATTAGATTGTGCAGTAAAAGCTGTGCACTAGGTTTCCTAGTGCAACAGTATTGCAGAAGTTGTATGCGTGTAGGCAGCAAGCAAATGGCATGCAAATGAGGTAGGCACAGAAAGTCTGCGCTAAGTCAGCGGGCACATGCGCAAAGGCATCTGTGTTAGCAGCGCCTAGATCCTGCATACAAAAAGACACTTGTGCTCATCTCTGGAATTCTATGTGGTGCCTTTCTTTGTTCAGAAGTTTTACTCTGAACAATATTGGTGTCTTTGAGCACCGATATTATTCCATGCAATATTCTAAGCAGAATGGTTTCTGTCATGTGCCACATATGAGTCCATCATATGCGCATACATTCAATCAAGCACAGTTCCCCTGCCTTTTTTTCAGAACTCATTTCAGCAAAGTGCAGAAAATGTAACAGAGGATGGTCTGCTCATGAAACAGCCATAAATTCCTCTTTGGTAATGAGGACAGATCCCTTATGTCTCTTTTGTGAAGGTGTCAAAGTCCTGGCATTAAGTTCAGTCTTCACTCTTCTGCACACTTCTTTGCATCTGGGCGGAATAGCTATTTCTTGATTATCATGTAACTTGAATGAATTTACATGGGTTGTGTGCAGTGATTGCACTCACTCTGACCCCTTAGTTCACTGCGGCATGACATCGATGTGTAGACTGTGCCCTAATGTTTCTGCATCAGCCCTATTGATAATAAAATATAAAAAGGCACATTTACCAAAGGACGTCCGAGTGCAATCTGGGGTGTCCAAACCACAATGCCCGAATGATGTCCACAAGATTGTCTATATTGATGTTCCCGGTATAGCAGTTAATACTGGGAACGTCTAAGAGACATGCAGTGGTGGTGCAAATACAAAACAGATCCAGATGAACACTTTCACAATGCTTAGTCATGCCTGGAGCAGGTCTAGAGTTGGACAAGACGTCAGACATCTCAGAGGGTTCTAAAATTAATCAGGGATGTCTACACCTGTCACCCCACCCTGCACACGCCTCCGCTACACCCCCTGCCTACTTGGACATTCCCGCAGCGGAGAGGTCTTAAGAAGCCATTTGTGAAATAGCTCCAGGGACATATCAGCGATTTGGAACTCCACATGCACATTTTCAGACGTCCAAATTGCATCTAAGCCTTTTAAAATGATCCCCAAAGTACACAGGTATATTGTTTTGGTAGATCAAATGGATTTGTGCAGGTTATACAGCAAGAGCGCCTGCTAGAGGCCTTACAGAAAAATTGATCACACACACAACAATTTTCAAATGTCTTTTGGTAGTTGCAAAGCCTGCAGATATTTTTTCACACGTGTGTACAGGGTAATTTTATAAGAGAATGCCTATGTCCAAGTAGCAAAAAGATGACTATTTTAAACCGATTTTATGAAGGCACTTATTTGCCTTTATAAAATAGGCTCCCAGAACCAGCCACAATAGAGTGCTAATGCTGACACACACACACATTTGCTTTAAAGTTGGTATTACTTGTGCATATACTGTAAGGGGTATGTTTACTAAACAGTGCTAGCGACTTCCGTGTGATGTCGGAACCGTGGCCCCATTGAATTCAATGGGGCCGCAGCTCCGAGATCGCACAGAAGCCGCTACCGCTGTTAGTAAACATGCCCCTAAGTGTGTACCCATGTATTTAAAATATACACATATATGACAACTCTGTCTCTGCACTGCCCATACTACATCCCCTGGAATGCCTACACATAGTGGGCGTATAAGTACATGTGAGCTTTGTAGGCATGCATACAAATAGGTGCACAAATGGATGCACGAAGTTATGAAAGGCCTTTTCCATGCTGAAGATTGGCTTTATGTGTGGAAATACCTTTATAAAACGACTCCTTCATTGGTTAGGTCTGTGCCAAGGCCAGCACAACCATCAGACAGACTAGGCGATCACCTAGGGTGACAGATTCTGAGGGGCAAAAAAGAACAGCAGCTGTCAAAACAAAACAATAGATTCTGGCAGACAGACAAACTTAAAGAACCATCAGCGCATTATCTTATCTGCAGGGAGAGCAGGCACACACATACATACAAAGTAAAGTTTAATATTTGAAAACATGGGGGATGTTCCTTTTTGTGGTCAAAAAATAAATATATTTCCGGATGTCATTTGATCAACACAAATCCATAGGAAATAATTTCTGGCATTAAGGCAGTGATTCTTTCCTTGGGTGCAACCTTCAATTTAAGGTTTTTCTGAACTTATATTTTTACATGGCAGGGTCAAACTTTTATCTTTTTGGATGTTTCACACTTGGAGAAATTTTTGGTTGATAGACATAAGTAGTGAGCTGCTGCGGATGTTTAATATTAACAATCCTCCCATATGGGCATCTTAGAATGCTTTTATTTCTTTTGCAACTTCACCATTTAGTTTTAGGTTGGTGCCTTTCCCCGTGATATGGGCTTGTATAATTTCTTTGTTCTTTTGTTGTATTAATGAGTGTATCTATTTTAGAGTTATATTTATTGGATGGTGTTTCTTGTATTAAGTGGAATGTAATGTTTTCAAAATCTTATGAATAAAAACATGCGGGTCGGGGGATATTCAAACCATGTAAATACCACTCACTAGTGCCACTTAAAATCCCTGGTTTTGGTCGCTAAATGCGCCGACACTTAGCGCTTAGGGCCCAATTCTGTGCCATGAATAGCAAGGAGGATGTCCCAATGGGACATCCATCCCTGCTATTCATGCCTTCTCTGCCTGCGTCTACCTTCCCCGTCGGTTGTGCAGGGAAATTAGAAAGGGGTGGGGAAGGGGCGGCTTGGGTTCGGAGTCTGGGTGGTCGCCAGCCCTGGATGTACAGGGCCGATTCTAATGCCAGCCCTGTACATCCAGGGATGGCGACATATGAGGGGAAGTTATTCTACCTCTGAGGCGGAATAACTTCCCTGGACGTGTTTTTTTTGTTCTGCTGGGATGTGGATGGAGCAGGGGGGGGGGGGCTTGAGGACAGTCCCCACAGCCTGACTTTGGCCTAAGGAGGCCAGATTGGGGGTCGGGCTGTGGGGAATGAGCACCTTCATCCGGCGGCCAGCATCACAGCTTTTAAATGGAGCTGTGGTGCCATGGCAACCGGATGCCATGGCACCGCGGCTTCATTTAAAAGCCTTGACTAAGTTAGTCAGGCAGGTTATGTATGTGCAGGGCGGACTGAATCGCAGTCCCGGCCTGCATGTACATGACTGTTCGCGATTCTGATCCCCTCTGTACGTCTGGCTCAGACCATATGTACAGAGGGGATCTACATCTGGAACGGAATAAGCCTGATAGTGTCAGAGCATTCCAGAGAGGCACTGTGGATTAACCGGGCAGCAGCAATATTTAGCAACTGCCCGGTTACTCTAACCAGCTAAAGTTAGGACAGCTGAATGGCTGTCCTAACTTTAGCTTGCTTTGCAATCTGGCTAGCAGCTGAATATCGTTGCTGACAGGATTGCAAGATCACAATCCAGGCAATCTGGATATTCAAGGCTGGGGCCCGGATATTGTTCCAGTATTGAATAGCCGGGGCAAAGTGTGACAGCCAGCTTATTTAACTGTGCTGGCCACCACAGTTGAAAATCCCCTCCATGATGCCTAATTATGCAATTTGACATGATTGTTGTAGAAAGGGTGATGCTGGGATGATCATAATTGCTAAGTTTAATGATCAAAATCTTAGAGCGGAGGTGGCATAAGGTTGCAGGTTTGTCTAGTGCACCCAGTATCCTTGCATAGGTCTCTGCTGTGTATAGTAAAGGATAAAATCTATCAGAGTAACCTTTGCAGGTACTTTTTACCAATGGTTTTTGCATCAGTTTTCAAAGTGAAAGTTAGCATGCATTTTCACTTTTGAAAATGTTATTATGAAAAAGCATCCTCATGCACTTACATCTTTTTTTTTCTGTGGGGACTTTTCCTGATTAAAGCCTTGTGTATAGTTTAGAAAATACAAAGCCCTTTTAATTGTATAAATGTTTACATTGATAAATATTTTTGGGAAATATTAAGAAATGTACTGTAATTTTTTATATGAATATATCTATGTATAAGTATATAGATAGATATGTATCTTTTACATTTTGGTTCCTTGGTTTGCAATAATCTGTTTTTTAAAATGATTTGTGTTGCCCACAATTGATTGACTACAGTAACAGAGGTGGGTACACTCTTACTAGATTCTGACTTTGTGGAAATATAGCACATCACAAATAAATAGAAATGCAGACAATAGTCATCTGGTATTTTGTAACATTACGCTTGACAAAGTGTAAATATTCCAGCTTATTGTGAACCAAAATGTGTAGAAAGAGGCAATCTACTTGAAATCTGATATTTTTAAAGAAATAAAAATGTAGAAAAGGGTTTTTATTTTTCAATTTATTAAGAAAAAGGAGGGCAACTGCTCTGTTTGTTTTCAAAGTTAAATCATGTCAACTTTGACACATAACTTTGTATTTAGGGAATGATTTTTCCATGTATTTCTAGACCTTTTCTTTAGAAATAAAACTACCTTTAATGAGCGGAAAAAAATATTGCAAACAAAAGTTTTGTATGCAGTTCAATATTGAGACAGTAGGATGAGCACAGAGGCCATTGATGCTCTATATTAATATTAGCTTCCTGCTGTGGCACATGGTACATAGCAGGTTCATTTTTGTATTCGGTGGAAAATGCAGGTATTGTACACCTGAATTATCAGCTTGCTGTGATAATATGCCTCTATTGTTCCAAAAGAAAAAAAGACAATCTATCTTTTATCGCTCAGAATTCTGTTGGAAGGCAAGACTGGGAATGAAGAACATATACATTGCAGTTTGGACTTCCTATCTCGTGGCCCAAAGATGTGAGTGTAAAAATTACATCTTCTGATAAATGCTGTCGTATTCCACTTTCTGATCAAATTTCTTACCGAAGTTAACGGCTGTATGCAAAATAGTGCTAAAATATAATGGTTGTTGATCAGGGCCAGTGCAAAGGTTTTGGGCACATTAAGGGGTATGTTTACTAAAACCCCATTAGGTGCGGGCCCCGTTAGTGTGCAGGAAGCCCATAAAAGGAGTGGGCATGTCAGCAAACCGGGAGTAATAATGCGCTAATGTGCGCGGCGCCCTAATGTGCGCCGCGCACATTAGCGCATGAGAAACACGCGCGGGAAGCATAAGCCGGCGCGCTGATGTGCAAGCAGAGGAGCAGAGCCACAGTACAAGGGTTAAGACACTGACAAATGGTGCAGGGATCATGGGTTCAATCCCCCACTGTGCCCAATGAATAAGGCTGGCTGAGGCATTACCTATTATGGGTAAGATTGCTGTAGGAGGCATTTTATTTATATTTTAATTACTTTTACTAGCAAACGCACTCTCAAAGCGTGTTAACATAAGGCGCCCCATAAGGCACATTTTAAAGTGCACTGTCCGCCAAGGCACCCTACAATGTTGCTGAAAGGGTGGCCAAAGGGCGGCATATAGGGTGCCCAATGAGGTACGGCAAGGCTACTGTGATGGCAGCACTGCACATGTTAAGGTGTGGTAAGCTGACATAGGTGTGCTGACATACAAGCAGCCACAGCAGTGTAGCACAATGGTTAAGACACTGACTGATGGTACAGGGGTCATGGGTTCAATCCCCCACTGTGCCCAATGAATATGGCTGGTTGAAGCATTGCCTATTATGGGGAATATTGATTTAGGAGGCATTTTATTTTTTATATTAATTAGTGCTGCCAACAAACACACCCTCAAAGTATGGTAACATAAGGTGCTGCATAAGGCGCCTCCTAAGGTACCCCAGAGGGCACATTTTAAAGTGCACTGTCCGCCAAGGCACCCTATAATGTTGCCCATAGGAAGCCTTAGAAGGTGCTGTATGGGGCGCTCTATGAGGAACAGATAGGTTACAGTACTGCTTGTGCTGGCAGCACTGCGCATGTGAACGCATGGAAACCTGAAGTAGGTACGCTGACCAGCAAACATTGCAACAGAGGTATAGCACAATGGTTAATACATGGATTGCTGAACCAGGGGTCATAAGTTCAATCCCCCAGTGGGGTCAATGATTACTTGTCTCAGGCATTACACATTATTATACAGCAGTGCTGAGTGAGGCATAGTGTTTTTAATGTACATCAGTGCTGCGTGAGGCATATGTCTTCTTACGTTACAACAGTGTTACCTGAGGCAGTCTCCTTTCTACGTTACAGCAGTCCTGCCAGGAGAAACACCCTCACAGTGCTGTAATTTTCTGGTGCCCCATAAGGCACCTTATAAGGCACCTTAAGGTCACAGCACTGTGAGGGTGTTTCTGCTGGCCGTACTACTTGAAAGTACACACAAACTGGCCCAGACAGCCCCCCATGCACCCTGTAAAATACCTATCCCCAGGTTATAATGCCCTGTTCAATGTATGTTCAGTTTGTGCAATGTAAACCGCAATGGTGCAGAATAGCGCTGTATATGGGGGAATATAAATAATTAAGGTAAATAAAATACATAAACCCACTGTGGATTTGAACCACCAACCTCTGGCTCCACAGGCAGTGCAGTCACCAGTGGTCTACAGCTCTATAACTGTAAAGAGATGTCTGGCTGGCTACAAAATAACGTCTGCAGACTGTGTGCTGCGGTTACCAGGGTAGGGTTAGTCCTCTCGCACCCATGATGCACTGCACATGCAAAGCAGCAGTCTACAGGTGATCTGAAGATGGGGTATGCACCCCCACAGCACCTAGGCCTGGTAGGGGGAACTGACCATGTGTGGTACTGGCACAGAGTAGCTACACACCGTCACATTGTGCGGGTACTGTGCTCGCTCTGAAGGTGCGGTGGGGCGGCCAGCACCTGGTCCACAGCACCTCCCATGGCAGAAATAGGCCATGCTGTAGGTCCCCAGCAGTGCTAGTGTGTGAGATAGGTAGTTCCTGCAGACACACCTTGTATACATCTGTATTTCCCAGTCAGGTTTAGCCCTTATGGACCCATAGGCAGATTATGTACCACCACCACTACCACCACCCCCCCCCCTGGGGCTGAGGATGGGAAACAGGGTCTCTCACCAACAGATCTACATTGTACCTCCCTGCAATGTTGGCAGTAGAGGGGACCATCAACCCCGGTCCTGCTGGGGAACAGACACCCTACAGGGCAGGCAATACATATCTGTACCCAACCATAAAGCAATAGCAGACAGACAGTAGGCCTTGAAATGCCCAGCTGCCCCCCACCACTATCTGACATTCACCAGCAGCAGGCCACCAGCCGCTGCAAGGTGTTCCAGCAAAACACATACTAGCTGCAGACAGTCTGCAAGCTAGTCCATAGTGCATGTTTCTGGAGAAGATGCATGCACCCAGAACTGGGCTGCCAGCATACACACCAAGCAGAGAAGTCAGTGATTGGGCCCCAAAAGGGAACCCATAAATATCACCCAAGAGAAATACTATATAGCACTATGGGGGAACCTAGCCATGCCATGGTCACTGCTAAGTCAGGGTGAGAGTGATCTCCCAACACGACATGCTGTGGCCACCCTGTCTGTGCAGGTGGTGGCCAGGCACTACAATGCCCCAGCCATTGCCCTATGCCCTGTGCAGATGCATCCTGGCCAGGCCACCCTGTCAGGGCTATACCCATGGTACCTTGCTCCTCATTATGCACATTGGCAGGTCAATACTGGCAACAGTGCTGGCAGTGTGGGCTGTAGAAGGTGTTTGCAGCCACCACACACTGGATAGACAGACACACACTCCCACACCTATGCCAGCATTGTGCTACCATAGAGGTGTTTGACAGCCCTGGCCACGACACCAGTCCTGGACACAGTGCAGGCATAGCTATGGCACGCAATACTGTAGGAGCCACCCCCCAGGGTGGTAAACACTGTCAGACACAGGACCTGTATCACACTCCACAGACATCTGAACGATTGCTATGCTGCAGCTCAGTCAGCAAATTGTGCTTAACATAGGACTTGCTATCCACCATTACCCATGGCAAACTTTCGAAAGATGTGTACCGTATTCCCAGGTGTAGGGTGGCATTGCTAGGTTATGCAAGTGCTAGTATTCGGGGTAGGAAACAGGGCCCGAAGCCCTGCCTCTCCAGGTGGCTTTGGAAAATGGGGCCTGTGAGTGCAGGCGTGTCTGCCCCTTTTGTCCGCTGCGCTGGGGCAGAGGTTCCCAACTCCGGTCCTGGTGGGCCAAACACTGCTCGGGTTTTCATGATATCCATAATGAATATGCATGAGATACATCTGCATACCATGGGGGCGGTGCATGGAGATGCAGCACAGACATATGTATTGGAAACAGCATGGAACCTGAATGGTGCTTGGCACTCCAGGACTGCCTTTTGGGGACTCTGCTTTAGGTACTGCACATGTTTATGGTGTTTGTGCTCTATGGGGTAAAATATATGCATATGAGCTATTTTTTCTGTTCTCAGTAATACAGGTTCGGTCTTTACTACCATGTTGTCTTCATGGGTAAAATAAGGGGACTGGGTTGGCAGGAGCCACAGCGGGGATTTGAACCTGTGATCTTCTGCTTTTGGACACACTGTCTGTGTGCACTGCACCATCTTGTTCCCACAGATATGGTGCATTCCCTGGGGTGTCCATGACTGTACATCCGACAGGGCCTGTCTGTTGCAGTGGGCGGCACCCACCTACACAGGACTGTGCCTGGACTGCTGTGGGCAGCTGCCACTGCCCCCTCCACCACCAGTACCCCTCTGCCACCATGCTGACATGGCCTTATATTGGAGACAGCATAAAACCTGAATGATTTGTGGCCCTCCAGGACTGCTTTTGGGGGACTCTGCTCTAGGTAATGCACATGTTTCTGATGTCTGTGCTAGGTGGGGTAAAATATAGGCATTTGAACCATGCATATGTTCTCTTCAATAAAGGTTTGCCCTTACTATCACGGTTTAGTAGCGGGTAAAATATGGGGACTGGACTTGCAGTAAACCCAGTGGGGACTTGAACTTGTGCCCTTCTGATCATGAACGCACTGGCTGTGTTCACCGCACCACACTGTACTCACAGAGACAGTACAGTCCCTGGAGATACCATGGTTGTTTGTCAGACAGAGCCTGTCTGTTTCAGTGCATGGCACCCACCTACACAGGGCTAGGCCGTGGTCGGCTCTGGGCAGCTGCCACTGCCCCCCTCCACCTCCAGTGCCCCTGTACCACCATGCTGACATGCCCTTCTGCTGGTGGTGCTGGTGGTGTGCAGTCTCAAGCCATCCAGTGTGCAGGTAGGCGGCTGCCTATGGTGCGTGTTCTGGGGTAGGGGTGCCTGCATAGGCGTCCACGCTTCCCCCCAACACTGCCTGCCAATGTTCTATGCCCTTGGAGGTACTTGCTGGGTACTATCCCCTGTGACACTGTGATAAACACTCTCGTGCCCATGTTGGGCCCTCATCAGTTGCTGTCTGGCTGCTGTTCAGTTTCAGCATTCCAAAGTGCCACCTAGGCATCTGCCTAGTCCGCACTGTGCCCCAGCTGCACCACAGCATGTTCCGCCTGCAGCCCTCTGTATCCCCTTTCCCATCATCTGTCCAGTTGCCCATTCCGAGATGCCCGCCCTGCTGTTGTGGAACATGTGCATGCCATAGGACACCTGTCCAATGGAGAGGGAAACCCTAATCAGTGCTATTTCACTGTGGGATCATTCACCTTGTATGGGGATGGAGCGTAGACCCTTCCAAAATTCATATTTATTTTTTGGGGCTTTCTTGGGAGTGTTTTTTGCTGTTTCCCATTACTATCACTATTGCCCAGCTTTATTCTGATTTTTAAAAATTTTGTTGGGGTCATTTTCACTGTTTATTTGCCCTTTTGTAGCATGCACATGTATCACACTTATCACTTTTTGTAGGTGTCCCTGGGTTTGCTGTACATTGCTGACAGAAATGGTTTCTCTTCCCTTTAAATCGGCTCTACCGCGAGGTTTTCACTCGCGGTATTTTTTAACTCGGATTTCAGCCTCGCTCATGTGCGGGGATCCTCTCCCCTCCCACTCTCCATCCATTGACCCTGTCTCTCCGCCCCTGGGGGGCCTTCCTCCGCCCTCCGGGAGCCTTTCCCCGCCTTCATCGCACATTGGCGCGCCGCGCACATGAGCGCCGCACACATGTGCGGGCACATTTAGGCCCCGAAACGCATCATTAGCGTGCGCTAAGTTACCTTAGCGCACGCTAATGCGCGCCGCGCAAATGAGTGCAGTTTAGTAAACATACCCCTAAGTGAACCTTCAGTCTCACCCCCTCCAAATTTTGGTAATCAATATAAAAAATCATGATCATTGAGACATCATTCCTCCTACAAAAATCCTGTAAAAATGCATAACTGGACATCATACTTTTCAATATTAGTCTTTGCTTTGTACTTATGCATGTGCCCACTCTCTTTATTTTATTTATTTATTTAACAGTTTTTTTTTATCCAAGGCGGTTTACAACAAACAACATAACAATTGCAGAGGAATTGTTTTTCTTGGAGATAAATACTACATACAGAATGCAGGGGCGCAAACTATTTACAGGTAGAAATGGTCTACGTTTGATGGGGGGAAGACTTGGTTTGGCTTAGTTGTCTTTCAATGTGGCATTTTAGCTCCCAGATTATGTTTCATCATCAGGTCCGTAGTATTCTCTGAATAGGTGTGGTTTTAGTTGTTTTTTTTTTAGCTCTGTGATGGATTTTGCTGATCGTATGGTATCTTTGCAGGTAAATGAATGTGCTGATGGTTCTTTCAGTTTGTGTGGCTGCCAGGATCTATCGTTTTACTTTGATATCTGCTGCCCCTCAGAAACTGCTGCCCTAGATGATTGTTTAGTCTTGTCTAATGGTTAGGCTGATCCTGTCAGTGATGCAGCCTGGCATTGTACATGCAATGAAAGGCAATGTTTGGTAAAGGAGAGCGCAGATGTGAAAGAAGTCAATGAAGAGGCTCAAAATATATGAGTTTGCTTTTATGCCCTAAAAACAATAATTACATTTGTTCCTTTTCTATTCCCCCAGCAGACCACAGGCATGCGTTCTATAATATTGTTTAGTAATGTCTGGAGATGGAATATGCCCAAAAATGGTCCTCCAGCTCATAGGGCAGATTTTTCCCTACTCAACACACTGTGAAAAATAAATATTATCCATGGGCTTTTCTGCTCCTGAGAACTTTAAAGGTTCAAACAAAGTAATAGTTATTTTTTCTTTGTTTGCAGAATCTTAAAAAATAAGGTTCAAACATAAGATGCTATCTTTAAAGGTGGACTCACAGCTGTTTATAGTTTTGATTGAATTTAATCATTTAATAATGGCTACTTTGATCATAAATTTTTATTTTTGGGTGGGGCTGCTCATTGAACTTCACTATGACTTCACAGTACTTGATACAAGGTTTATTCAATTCAAATTGATGGAGCCGCTTTTTCAAAAGATACAGGTTACCAATGTAAGCCTTTTCTCAGATTTAGAACAGGGATAGCAATGGAAACAAAAATATGCAGTCAGTGGCATAAATTGTAATACGACAGAAGGGCATAAAGATTCAAATGAAAATAAGAAGGATTAGTATCTTAGACATTTCTAAGTAACTTTCAATAACAATACATACTGAGGGGCATTTTACATAGGACATACACGGCACTTGCAGGATGTCTAAAGATGGATGTGCAGAAAAAGTACACAATTTTGGAACCAGGTGTGTGGATGTCCAGGCCATTAACAAAACACAAAATGTGTGTTAAAATGGATGCACTAGGAGGATGAGGCACCCACAT
Organism: Ichthyophis bannanicus; assembly: GCA_033557465.1. Lineage (NCBI taxonomy): Eukaryota > Metazoa > Chordata > Amphibia > Gymnophiona > Ichthyophiidae > Ichthyophis > Ichthyophis bannanicus. The sequence continues at coordinate 636,805,279 of CM066035.1, forward strand.
AGGCAGCCCATGCAGAATATAGCGACGAGGATGCCCAGGGTGCTGTCCAGTTATAGGGGCTCATGGACATCCAAACGCAACAACAATATGCAAGCACATACAGCAACACAGGGCCAGAGCACAAGGGCTAGCAGAGAAGGTGGCAGCATGTCAAGAAGACTCCCCAACTTCTCCCATACGAAGACCAAACATCTATGCCACCTTGTGCTTATGAGTGAGGAGCTCCTCTACTTGCTCCATGGAAGGTGGTTGGACCCGCGAGAGGTTCACGCTACATGGAGAGTGACCTGCCATACCCTGCACCAATAAGAGAGGGCTAGGGCATCATTGCATGCAGGAGGAACCATGCGGCAAAGAAAAGCGGTGGCAGTAATACAGATCTCATCCATAGGGAGCACAGCATAGGGCAAGCCAATGCAGCAGTGGGTATAGGGGCACACAGGAATGATGGATGAAGGCACAACCATAGGCAGTTGGCCATGGCAGAGAGCAGTTTGGGGCCAGCTGAGCAATGAAATGTCAGAGATAAACATAGATATATGGCACTTGTGTGTATGATGGAAAGTCAGCAAGTGAGAAAGGCAGGGAAGCACTAATCATGGCGCATTGATTCACAGGCATTACAGGATCCGGCGAACCATTGAGGCACTTAAGTGTCACTACCGTGCTGTGAGGTGCATGAAGTTTCTGAAGTGTGAGCTCCAGAAACAGCAAGATAAGGACATGTAGTACCAGCGTTGACAACACAAGGGCCAAGCACATGGCCATCTCCGGAATGGCTACAACACAGAGTGGGGGATCATCATGGCATACAATAGTGAGCAGCAGTGCAAGTGGGAGGTAAAAGAGTAATACTAACATCATGCACCCTCCACCATACAGGCCTGGATGCTTCTGAGGAGGAGGAATCTGTGGATGTGCAGACTGAAGAAATGGCATAACAGGGTGCTGAGGAGGTGCATGCAGAGGGGACACACAGCAGCAGAAGGAGTGGCAGTAGATGCCTCCTTATTGATACCTCAAGGGAGGAGGAAGAGGAGAAAGGAGAAGAACCTGAGCACTCCACTGAGCCTGCGCCTCTGCTACATAGGAAGGCCACAAATTCATGTTGGGATAGCTGCTCTAGCCCAGAAGGTTGAATGACACCAGACTGGAGGAGAGGGTTGCCCAAATGTGCAAGCTGAAGGGGAAGGCCCTGTACTGTGGGGCCATGGGAGGGGTGTGTGAGGAGGGAGGGGAGGGGGCCTATAAGGGTGGGCTGAGGTGCAGGATGAGGGAGGAGGCAGAGGTGAGGAAGGAAAAGCTGTGGAAGGGGGGGAGGAAGGCAGGAAGTAGGGCGAGGCCAAGGGGAGGGGGAAGCATATGGAAGTGAGTGGTGGCAATGCTGTGCCAAATCTTTCAGAGGTTGTGGCACAGCGGGGGCTCCCAGATATGCCACCATAGATTCCCCACTATGAGGTCCTTCTGGGCATTGGGATTCAAGATGTCCTGCTGCACCTACAGGCCCTGAGGCATGAGGTGAAATAGGGCTTTGCTGCTGTTGTCTGGGCCCAGGACCTCATGGTTGGTTATCTGGAGGGGATCAGCCCTGACACAGGCATTGTTGGCCCAGTGGGGCCTCTGCTCCACCCTGATGCCACTCACGCCCAGTGGGAAAGGCAGTGAGTAAGGGGAAGGGAATGGGCTGTTGTCAGGGATACATTGTTCCAATGTGGCAATAAACATTCCAGTTACAAGTTCCTTACCTCTATGTCTCTGAGTCATTCTTCCCATCTCCAGCATATGCATGCCAGTAGTCTCTGATGTGCCTGAGCCCTGCGCTGACTGCCAGTTGGGAGACCCTACAAAGTTAAGTACCATGAACCCTGCATGACCATGGAGATATATGCATGCAGACCATGATATATATTACTCAGAGCACTAGGGATGTACCCCAGCACCACAGAAGCAGGGCCATGGACAAAGCAAAGCATATGTATGACATGCAGATGCCAGCCAGCCTCACTTGCCCAGGCCACGATCCTTTGATCTGGAGCCACAACAACACCCTCACCTATATCACATATACCCATGTCACTCTGCAGGCAAGGCCAGTGTGCTGCAAACTGTCCCCCTTTTGCTGGGGTCCAACACCCACACACATACCCCACTATTGTTTGCTGCATCACGGCTATACTGTTCCATGCAGCATTCCTTCGCCCTACACAGTTGCTCCACATGACCGACATCTGAAAAACTAAGAAGGGCTCTAGGGTCAAGGTGAAGGCTGGCATATTGGCACAGGAGCATCCTGAACATGTCAGTACTTGTACCATACAGATTTCAGCCACCCATCCAGGCAGTGTCAGAAGGCATGTCAGGCAGATGGATGACCCCACTACAGTGTTCCCTGGCTTCTCAGTTAATGCCCCAATGGTTGTCTGAACCCCATCTACACCATGTTAGACATTGGAGACATCCATGCTGTCAATTCCGTAAATATCCGGCTGGATGTCCAGGTCATAGAGGCATCCATGCAAAAGGTCCATTGTTGAGATGTTCATCTCAGGTACATGCAGACGCAAACCATTAGGACATTTATAACACCGCTGTAATATATGCATATTATGGATTTTGCAATGTGAACAAGCGGCGGACACTAGAGGGTTGGCGTTATGGCTCCAAAGCAAAGATATCCAGTAGAAACGAGAACTTCTGTTCATTTGAGGTGGAGCTGCTGGTGTGCCAGATCATTGAAAAGTATCACATCCTTTTTGGAATGACAGGCGCCAACTATAGTGTCCACCAAAAGGAGCATCTGTGGCATGGCATCTGTGCAACACTCAATGCAGTCAGCCACTGCAACCGTGACATTGGGGACTGCAAGAAGAAATGAAGCCAATTAAATGCAAGGCAAAGGCAAAGGCAGCTGAGTGAGGTCCCAATGGCTGTGCATCAGCACTGACAGAGCTAGAGGAATGGGTATTGGGCATGATGAATTATGAGTCATTGATCGGTGTCAGAGGATCTGGATACCTCACAGACCTCAGAGCAAACAGGTGGGTAGCACTCTTCTGTAATGTAAGGTCAGTCACCCCAGGAACCACAGTTGAGCAGTGATACCAGGACTGCCAGCCTGATTTTTCCCACTCACCTGCAGATAATTGTACTGTTAGTGAGGTAGTGCCGCAGTCCTGGAATGATGGTGAGGATGATTCACAAAAGGGTCAGCCAAGAGTTCAGTCCAGGCACATCAGATGCGAACACTCAGCATTGTCAGAGGCAGGAGAAGACAAGCGCCGTTGTAGACAGGGTGGAAGTTTAGTCACAGCAACCATACCTGGAGGATAAAGCAGAAAATGAGCACATGGAGGAGACAGCGCAGGAGGATGTGACTCAGAAGCACAGTGGTACAATGGGCCCACTTCGTGAGGAGGCAGCAATTGAGCTAGCAGAGGAGAGCCTGCTGGCCAGCTGTCACAGACAGTAGCTTATACATTGTGGCGAGCGACTACTACGCCAGAATGAAGAGTTCCTAGAGATGGAGCATGGGTGCATCGGCACCCTAGAGGGCATTCTTTGTGTGCTGCTTGAGAGAAATGAGAGTGATGAGCATAAGCAGCACAGGCTGGAACACATCAGATGTAACACCAATTTTTAAAAAGGGTTCCAGGGGTGATCCGGGAAACTACAGACCGGTGAGCCTGACGTCAGTACCGGGAAAAATGGTAGAAACCATCATAAAGAATAAAATTACTCAGCATGGAGGCGGAGCCTGATGTCCAGCGGGTAGGACGCTTTGCGTTGAAGCTCCGGAGAGGCCTACTTAGAATCCTGACTTAATACCTATATAAACTTACTATTTTGCTCCGAGCTGACCGGGGTACCTCGGGGGGGATGGCGGCCCATAAACCAGCGCGCTTGGACTTCGGGTCTCCTTCCTTTTCTCACGGAAAACGCTCCAAAACAGAGGTGTCCTCTCCACAGAAGATGGTCCCATTTCGTGAAAACTCCGCAATGCACCTGGAGATTTTGGAGGAAATACGTGGCGTGAAGGAATTGGTGCAGTCCAATGGAGAAGCGCTTCGAGCCATGCGAGAAGACTTTGGAGTGCTCCAGGACCGACTTGAAAGTCTTTCCTTACGGCAGGACAACATGGCGGGGGTCCTCGACTCGCACGAGGCGCGCTTGGGCAAACTGGATAAGGCTGAGCGCCAGATACAGAATCTTCAAAAGGAGTTAGAAGATAGTAATAATCGAGCCCGTCGCAACAATGTGAGGCTCCTCGGAATACCGGAGGGGGTGGAAGCAGGAGATATAAGAGAATTCTTGCTCAAAACTCTTCCCTCCTTGCTGAAGATTACTTTTCACAGAGAACTGGAAATCGATCGAGCACACCGTGTTCCTGCCCACCTGGCGCCCAACCGTACGACCCCCGGCCTATTATCTTTAGCTTGCTACGCTATCAACAAGTGGAACAAATTTTACATGTTGCCCGAGCGAATCATCATTTGGAATTTGAAGGTCGTAAGATCTCCTTCTTTCCTGATTTGGCAAAGCCTACCGCTGACCGTCGGAAGAAACTCCTTGCTTTTCGCCCTCGACTTCAACAGCTACAGGCTCGCTTTGGCCTGTTGTATCCGGCAAAGCTCCGAGTGACTCTCCACAACCAAACTAGGACGTTCGAAGATCCTGATCTACTATCAACGTTTTTAGACTCCAAAGAAGCAGAGCAGATGCGCTAATCCCGAGTCCTGGACTCTTATCTACCGGCTCTGTCCGCCATTTTGAAGGGCCCGATGTGGCGATCATAGCCAAGCACAGAAATAGCCTGGACTTTCTTTCTTTCTCCATATGACTTTTGTTCTTTTGGTCTCCTATCCCTTCATGATATGTGCCTCGGTCGGGTTCGGAGCACGCACAGTCCTACAGGTTATGTGTTTTTTCAATTTCGGCCTTCTCTGGGGTTTCTCCCCGCAGACACATGGTCGCCAGTAATTTTGGGGTTTTGCTTCTCCTCTACCGTACTGCGGTTTTCTTTGTTAATGTGGGGCGCTTCATTGTATTATATTAGCTTATTTTCTGTGTCATGTGTACAGCTAGATACAGTCAGTTTGAGGGCCATAGCGAAATTATGTGTGCTTTCATGCTCAGAATTTTTTAATTTTCTGCATGGCCTTATGTAAAATCTTATCATTCATCATTCACCGTCAACGGTATTAATGGTCCACTCAAAGGAAAGAAAATCCTTAGCTGTCTTAGCCAGGAGTTTGTTGATTTAGTGTTTCTTCAGGAAACGCATTTAAACTCTGCTGAAATACTGCAACTCAATGCTAAGCCTCATATGGTAGCTGTCTATTCTCCCACCGTTTACAAATGGTACGGGATAACCCTTCTGGTTAAGAAGTATTTGCACGTTACAGTACCGGATATTAGTGCTGACAAGGAGGGTAGATGGGCCTGTATATACCTAGAGGTTGGAGATAGTGAATTCACGTGTATTTGCATTATGCCCCGAATGTGGGCAACCCTGCTTACTATGCACGTATTGCGCAGTTGGCCTTGGCCTCTCCTAGTGCTCCATTAATACTTGGTGGCGATTTTACTCAGTGTTCCCTCAATCTGTTCTTCTCAAACACGGTGCTCGTTGGTTGGAAGCTCCAGTACCGAGTTGACCTGTGTGGCTAGATATAGAAGTGGGCCTTTGCAACCGATTCCTCTTACCTTTCTCCCTGGTATGACTCTCCCATTAGCCTCCCACTATCCGCCAATGCTTTTAGACACTTTAGGTGCCTTTAATACTCTTATGTAATTTTTAGACTCCCGACTCTGGTCAGTGCAACTTCAGCATTGCCTTCGGAGCACTAGAATACTCCCGCCATCGGCATTCCCTACCTAAGGTTGATTGGAGACTTTCCGATCTCTCGATAGTTCACCGGGTGTAGCATCCAATTTTATTAAACCTTATGTACTGCTATATTCCTCACAGATTAGATAAATGGAACACTACTCAGGGCATTGGTTGCTGGACACGTCCTGCGGCCATTGGTTCATTGCTTCATGTTATGCATGACTATTCCGCACTACAGTATCACTGGCGTCGGGTCTGGGGTCGTATTTAGTCTATCCTGCACTCTAAGGAGCCCCTTTCTTGGAGGATAGTGGGACTTCGCCTAGTTGCGGGGATCCCCTCTCTCCCACAAATGGCTTATCTCCTTTCGAACTTTATGCTTGGCATTGTTATTTCCCTAATTAAGTAGTACTGAAAACTAGCTCCCACTTGAGCTCCAATGAATGGTGGAATCATGTCTGTCCTTACAGTAAATATGAACAAATACCTCGACTGTTTCGCTTCCTCCATTCAGACTCCTTTCCATTGGTCTCAATGGATGATGCTTAATGACTATGTACATTTTGCTAAATGCTCTCATCTGACTGTCTAACTTTGTATATATCTCTGTTCCATGATCATGCTGTATTGTAGATACTCTTTTGATCGTTTGATGTATAATCACTGTTAATTGGAAGCGCTCACATCCTGATATAATCGGGTAGAGAAGAAGCATTGGGGTGGGGGGTACTGGGTTTACTTTTCCTTATTGTATACTTGTTTTGTCTCTATTGGTGTGTTGTTTCATTTGTTTGTTGCAAAATGAAAATAAATGTTATAAAAAAAAAAAAAAAATTACTCAGCATGTAGATAGTCACAACCTAATGGGAGACAGCCAACATGGCTTTAGACAAGGAAGATCTTGTCTTACTAATCTGTTATGTTTTTTTGAAGGAGTGAATAAACAGGTGGACAAAGGTGAGTCGGTTGATATTGTGTATCTGGACTTTCAGAAAGCCTTTGACAAGGTCCCTCATCAGAGCTTTTTGGCAAAACTAAAGAGTCATGGGATAGGAGGCAGTGTACTATTGTGGATCAGGAACTGGTTAAAAGATAGAAAGCAGAGGGTAGGGCTAAATGGCCAATTTCCCAATGGAGAAAGGTGAATAGTGGTGTACCCCAGGGATCTGTGCTGGGTACGCTGCTTTTTGACATATTCATAAATGACCTGGAAAGTGGAATAACGAGTGAGGTTATCAAATTTGCAGATGACACAAAACTATTTAAAGTTGTTAAAACCCAAGAGGATTGTGAAAAATTGCAAGAGGATCTTGATAAATTGGAAAACTGGGCATCAAAATGGCAGATGAAATTTAATGTGGACAAGTGCAAGGTTATGCACCTAGGGAAGAACAACCCAAACTATGGTTACACGATGCAAGGTTCCACATTAGGAACCACCACCCAGGAAAAAGATTTAGGCGTCATTGTGGATACCATGTTAAAACCCTCGGCCCAGTGTGCAGTGGCGGCCAAGAGAGCAAATAGAATGCTAGGTATGATAAGGAAAGGAATGGAGAATAAAACAAAAGATATTATAATGCCTCTATATCGTTCCATGGTGAGACCGCACCTTGAATATTGTGTGCAATTCTGGTCGCCGTATCTTAAAAAGGATATAGCGATTTTAGAAAAGGTACAGAGAAGAGCCACCAAAATGGTAAAGGGGATGGAAGGATACTCCTATGAAGAAAGGCTAAAAAGGTTAGGGCTCTTTAACCTGGAAAAGAGACGGCTGAGGGGAGATATGATAGAAGTCTATAAATTAATGAACGGAGTGGAATGGGTAAACGTAGATCGATTGTTTACCTTATCAGAATATAGAAAGACTAGGGGACATGCAATAAAGCTACAGGGTAAACTATTTAAGACTAATAAAAGAAAATATTTTTTCACTCAACGTGTAATCAAACTCTGGAATTTGTTACCGGAGGATGTAGTAAAGGCTGTTAGTGTAGCTGGATTTAAAAAAGGTTTGGACAAGTTCCTGGAGGAAAGGTCCATAAACCATTATTAAGAAGTGACCGAAGATATCAATGCTTGACCCAGTACAAGCATTGTGGAACTTGTGTCTCTTGGGAAAAACTCCTAGGTAAATATGACCTAGATTGGCCACTGTTCGAAACAGAATACTGGGCTTGATGGACCTTGGTCTGACCCAGTATGGCATATCTTATGTTCTTATGTTCTTATGTAGATAGCCCCTGGATACTCTATTGGCAAAGTGGGCGTTCTGGTGTCCCACATCACCAAAACGGAGCCAGTCCCTGGCAATGAATCTCCATTGTTACCTGTGGCAACCACAGCAACTCCTACAGATAGCAGGGCCACAGGTCTATGGACCTACAGACAATATAAGCCATCCATGGGCAACATTCCTGAAGCTCCCCTCCTCAGCACAGACAACCCCCTGAGGTTCCCCAATTTTCACTCTGTTGTAGCAAAAGATGCTGGAGGGCTTGGTGAGGAGGGTGCTTACTCTTCAGAGTCCATTGAAAGTGTCCAGAAAACCTCATGTATTCACAAATATGTATTGTTCTGTAGTTAGACCACACCTTTAATATTGTGTGCAATTCTGGTCGCCATGGGCCCAAATTTGAGTTAGGCAGGCTATGCGCCATGGTGGTGCATAGCCTGCCTGCCAACTCATTTAACTCGGATTTTCACTTCCATGGTGGTGGAAGTGAATATCCAGGTAAGCCTGGATGCCCCAGCAGCCACAGAGGCTATGCGGATAGCAGCGATTTTTGATCCTACCCACATAGCCTCTGCGCTCTAAAGATAGGCAAGGAAAAACCTTGCCTATTTTTAAGGCACAGAGGACTATGCGGGTAGCATCAAAAATCACTGTTACCCATGTAGCCCCTTCCTGCATCCCTGCTCCACCCTGGAACACCCCTAACATGCCCTAATGCTAAGTGGATAGCAACTGGGTGCGTTAGGGACTTAGTCTGGATTTTTGAAGGGTACTATCCGTGTAGGTGCCCTTCAAAAATACCGGATAAGGCCTTTACATGGGTAACTAAGGAAGTTACCTGTGTATAGGCCTTCGAAAATTGGGTGCAATATCTTAAAGTGGATATAGAAGAATTAGAAAAGGTACAGTGAAGAGTCACCAAAATGGTAAAGGAGATGTAAAGATACCCCTATGAGGAAAGGCTTAAAAGGTTAGGGCTCTTCAACTTGGAAAAGAGATGGCTGAGGGGAGATATGATAGAGGTCTATAAATTAATGAATGAAATACAACAGGTAAACTTAGCTTGGTTGTTTACTCCATCAAAAAGCAGAAAGACTAGGGAATATGCAATGAAGCTACAATGTAACCCACTGAAGAGTAATAAGAGACATATTCATAAATGACCTGGAAAAGGGAATAATGAGTGATGTTATCAAATTTGCAGATGACACAAAACTATTTAAAGTTGTTAAAACCCAAGAGGATTGTGGAAAATTGCAAGAGGATCTTGATAAATTGGAAGACTGGGCATCCAAATGGCAGATGAAATTTAATGCGGACAAATGCAAAGTTATGCACCTAGGAAAGAACAATCCAAACTATGGTTACACGATGCAAGGTTCCATACTAGGAACCACCACCCAGGAAAAAGATTTAGGCGTCATCGTGGATAACATGTTAAAACCCTCCTCCCAGTGTGCAGCAGCGGCCAAGAGAGCAAATAGAATGCTAAGTATCATAAGGAAAGAATGGAAAATAAAACAAAGGATATTATAATGTCTCTGTATTGTTCCACGGTGTGACTGCACCTTGAATATTGTGTGCAGTTCTGGTCACCGTATCTTAAAAAGGATATAGCGTTATTAGAAAAGCTACAGAGAAGAGCCACTAAAATGGTAAAGGCGGATGGAAGGATACTCCTATGAAGATAGGCTAAAAAGATTAGGGCTCTTTAACCTGGAAAAGAGACGGCTGAGGGGAGATATGATGTGTATAAATAATGAAAGGAGTGGAACAGGTAAACGGAGATTGCTTGTTTACATCATCAGAATATAAAAAGAGTAGGGGACATGCAATGAAGCTACAGGGTAACTTATTTAAGATAAAATATTTTTTCACTCAACGTATAATCAAACTCTGGAATTTGTTAAAGGAGGATGTAGTAAAAGCTGTTAGTGTAGCTGGGTTTAAAAAAAGGTTTGGACAAGTTCCTGGAGGAAAGGTCCATTAACAATTTTTAAAAGGGACCCAGATATCACTGCTTGACCCAATACAAGCATTGAGGAACTTGTATATTTTGGTGAGACTGCTAGGTACTTATGACCTAGATTGGCCACTGTTGGAAACAGGATACTGGGCTTGATGGACCTTGGTCTGACCCAGAATGGCATATTTTATGATCTTATGTTCTTAAGAGGCAAACAAAGGAGCAGGAGACGTAGGGTGGATAGGCAACTGGTTTATTAAAACGAAACCCCAACGCGTTTCGGCAACGCCTTCCTCAGGGGGATATTGCTTAAATAACAAACATATAAATTAAATGAATGAAATTAAAAACAATAGAAAAACAATTAAAACAATAAACAATTAAAAACAGATGGCGTATTAAAAATGTATACTGGAGTAACCTATAAACTTATATGAGGACAATAATAACTATGTATAACAACGTGAATAATAAAAATCAGTAGAAGAGTACATTAATCATTGAAAGCAAAAAACGCAGGGCTGAGAAACCACAAAAAGGACCAAAATGCAAACTTATACAACATGCTTAATAAGAGAGAACCAATATCGTTAGGTCTATGTTATGCAACATAAGAGAGATCTATTGCAACAACTGAACACACTATCATGCTAGAAGAGGTAACTGATTACAGAGCATCAATAAATAAATAACTAAAAAGAATTAAGACTAGACAGTACATACAAAACAATAAAAATAGTTGTCTAAATAAATACAAGATAACCCACTAAGGGAGGCAAGCTATAAAAACAATTAAAAAGAGAATAATTGTAGCAACTATACACACTGTTGTACAAGAAAAAACTCATTAAAAGAAACATAAACAAATGAATAATTAAGATAAGAATGATAAATAATTAAGAACTAGACAATACAAACAAATCCATAAAGTTAATTACTTTAAATATTGCAGAGTAACGCACTTCAACAAAAGGACAATAAAAACAATACAAAAAGAAAAGGAAAACTAAGGCTGAATTAGATATTAAGCAAAGGAGGTAATTACAGAAATGCTATTGGGTAGTGCAGAATTTAACTATCCAATTCCTTTTAGTACAGAACGCTTAAAATTAAGTTCACTGTACATATTCATTTGTTTATGTTTCTTTTAATGAGTTTTTTCTTGTGGTTTCTCAGCCCTGCGTTTTTTACTTTCAATCTGATTAATGTACTCTTCTACTGATTTTTATTATTCACGTTGTTATACATAGTTATTATTGTCCTCATATAAGTTTATAGGTTACTCCAGTATACATTTTTAATACGCCATCTGTTTTTAATTGTTTATTGTTTTAATTGTTTTTAATTTCATTCATTTAATTTATATGTTTGTTATTTAAGCAATATCCCCCTGAGGAAGGCGTTGCCGAAACGCGTTGGGGTTTCGTTTTAATAAACCAGTTGCCTATCCACCCTAAGTCTCCTGCTCCTTTGTTTGCCTGGACAGTCTGCAGGAGCATCTGCTCCTCCTTGTGTTTCCTTTCTTATGTTCTTAAGAGAAATTATTTTTTCAGTCAGTACGTTATCAAACTCTGTAATTCGTTACTGGAGGATGTAGTAAAAGCTGTTAGTGTAGCTGCGTTTCAAAAAGGTTTGGACAAGTTCCCAGAGGAGAGTTTCATAAAACATTATTAAAGAGGACCGGGAAATCCACTGCTTACCTGGGACAAGCATTGTGGGACCTATGTACCTTTTTGGGAACCTGCCAGGTAGTTGTGAGCTGGATTGGCCATTGTTGAAAACAGGATACTGGGCTTCATGGACCTGTACAGGCATTACCAGTTGCAGAGGGTCGGAGCAAGAGGAGGTGTGGGGTATGGGGTCGCAGCACGGGCAGGGGTAAGAGTTCAATTTAGGCAGCAAAATATGTGCATGAGCAGCAGTGGTGAAGGGGGTGTCGCAGGTTTGATGGTGGCAATAGAGGTTCGGTGGCTGGGTGCATGCAAGGGGATGGGAGATCAGGTGGCCAAGGGCGATATGGGCTTGTGCAGAGGTCTGCATGATGGAGGGCCCAGCATTAGGGTAGCGTTGTATGCACCTGTGAGGTATCGGGCTGTTATGGCCTCTACTGGGGCTATGCAAGGGGGTGGGTGAGAGGGTGGGTGAGGGGGGATGGGCAAGGGAGGACAAGCAAGGGGATCTTTATGTCAGCTTACGTTAATGCTCCAGAATAAGACAAGTATCTTAGGAAAAATGGTGCTGTATCAGTCTGTTTCTTGCTTGCTCCCTCTGTAGGGCTGAGCAGTGTCATCTGTGCTGCTGTCTGAGTCCTCCTCAGCATCTTCCTCCTCGGCAGGGCCGGATTTACCTTGAGTGAGGCCCTACGCCAACAAAAATTGTGGGCCCCCAGCAGGGGCGGCCCAAGGGGGGTGCGGGGCCTCATTTGCATAAGGGGCCTCATTTGCATAAATATTTGCATAATGTTACCATATACTAACTTTTAGTAAACGTGCCTCTTAATGAGTGTATGGATAAAGAAAGACTAAAAGATTTCTACATTACTATAATCCAGTGCCAACTGCCAGACACATTAGGAACTACTACAAACACTGCCCATTTAGAACCCATAGTAAACCCGCCGTATCCTAACAGCACTACCAGGACTCACAAAGCACCTTACTCTACCAATCAAAAGGCAACACTGCAAATATTAAACCAATACATTTCAGAGAACAACAATACATGATCTACTGGGGAAAGAGAACAAGTGTCAATGTCAAATAGGAATTATATAAACAGAACACCTCAGCTCAGTTACACATGCAGAACATAGACCATCACCAAACAAGTAATCACAATTTAGAAACAGGAAGACAATAATTAAACTGGGAATCCCAAAAGCCAAACTTGGAATGTACAACACTGTAGAAATAAAACTATACATTAATTTGCTCTTGTACTAAACAAAGCGCAGACGTTAATGATGCACATTTACCAGAGCTGACATATTCCAATTAATAAATTCAAAATAAAGAGATATTTTTCTACCTTTTGTGCATTTTTTTCAGCTGCAATTGCTCCAGACACTTTCTTCTGGTTTCTTCGTGTCTTCTGCTAACTCTCCATCGTCTGCTGTCCATTTGTCCTTTCTTCTCTCTTCTAGATTTTTTTTCCATTCTCTCTCTACATCTGCTTTAACATACTAATCTTTCTCCTTTTGCTCTTTCTCCTCATTCCTATTTCATCCACTCAAATTTTACCCCTCCATCCTCAATCCCCACTTACTCTCCCAATACCCGGCCAATTGTAGATTTTTTATCCCTCCCACACAAAATATTTTTCCCTTCTCCATTTTACTCTTCCAGCCCCATCCCATTCTAATCCTCCCCCAACATCAGCTCCCTTCTAGTTCCAGCCTCACCCAGCATCCATTCCCTTCTAGTCCCTGCATCAGCCCATTTCCAGTCCTAGCCACCCATCAGCCCATTTCCAGTCCTAGCAACCCCCCAACCCAATACCAGTCCTAGCCCCCCATCAACCCACTTACAGTCCTAACTCCCCATCACCCCATTTTTCAGTTTAAGCCCCCCCTATAACCCATTACCAGTCCTAACCCCCCATCAGCCCACTTCCAGTCCTAACCCCATCCCATTTCCAGTCAGCCCCCCATAGCCCATTGCCAGTCCTACCCCCCCATCAGCCCACAGCCCATTACCAGTCCTAACCCCATCAGCCCACCTCCAGTTTTAACCCCCCAGCCCATTTCCAGTCCTAGCCCCCCCATAGCCCATTACCAGACAACCCCCATCAGCCCACAGCCCATTACCAGTCTTAACCCCCCCAAAGCCCATTACCAGTTCTAAACCCCCCCAACAGCCCATTACCAGTCCTAACCCCATCAGCCCACCTCCAGTCTTAACCCCCCAGCCCATTTCCAGTCCTCGCCCCCCCATAGCCCATTACCAGACAGCCCCATCAGCCCACAGCCCATTACCAGTCTTTACGCCGCCATTGCCCATTGCCAGTTCTAAGCCCCCCCAACAGCCCACAGTCCATTACCAGTCCTAACCCCATCAGCCCACCTCTAGCCTTAACCCCCCCAGCCCATTTCCAGCCCCAGCCCCCCCAATAGCCCATTACCAGTCCTACCCCCCCCCCATCGCCCATTACCAGTCCTACCCCCCCCCCCGTCGGCCTAAAGTAAATTTTAATTTTAAAAAAAACCTGCTGGCTGCCGCCGCGGGGCCCCCTCTGCTGCCGCGGCAGCACCGACTGACCCGCGGGGGCCCCCTCTGCAAGCTGACTCCGTCGGTCCCTCCCTCCCTCCATGCACGCTGTGAGAGGCACGAAGGCAGAGTGTCTCCTCGCGTCTCTGTTAAGCCCGCAGGGGCTGATGGGAAATTTCCCATCAGCCCCTGCGGGCTTAACAGAGACGCGAGGAGACACTCTCCTTTCGCGTCTCTCACAGCCTGCAGCCTGCACGGAGGGAGGAACGAACCGACGGCTTCAACTTGTAGAGGGGGCCCCCGCGGGTCAGTCGGTGCTGCCTCGGCAGCAGAGTGGGCCCCGCGGCGGCAGCCAGCAGGTTTTTTTTTTAAATTGTATTAAAAAAAATTGAAACTTGTTCTTTTTTTGTGGGCCCCTGCCGGCTGTGGGCCCTACACCATGGCGTACATGGCGTATAGGCAAATCCGGCCCTGCTCCTCGGGTGTGCTTTCTGGAGTAAGGGGCTGTCGCTTCCTCTTGGCCAAGTTGTGTAGCATGCAGCAGACCATGAAGATCTGGCAGATCTTTTGCAGCTGTACAGTAGCTTTCTCCCTGACATGTGTTTTTAGCTGGTCAAATGTGCACTTGATAATACAACGGGTTGCCCTGTGCCTCACTGTGTGGGGAAATGATAGGAGTCATCAGTCATCTCCTCAGTGGGTAGCCATGATCACCTGTATCAGGGAATATGGAGGGGAGAGACAGTTGAGGCTGTTGGTGGCCACACGTCGCTGCATACTCCCCCATTATCACTCATTTTCCTTTTCCCTGCCTCCAACCCAGCCTTTAGTTTCTCTCAGGTGCTCTTCCTCCTCCTGCTTCATGGCACTACAAGTAGCCATAGTGCATTGGCTTGACCCAGTAGGCTGTGACTTACCAACGAGCCAGCCACCTGTGATCTCCCCTTTGCTGAAGCATTCATGAATGCCTAACTGCACTAGGAAATAGGCATCATGACATGTCCCTGGGAAATTGGGAAAAACATTGGTTATTTCATCCTCACCATTGCAAACTATCTGCATGATCATGGAATGATGACTTGCAATTCTGGTAGGTTACTTCCCTCACACATGGGAGGCGCAGAGCCTCATGCATACAGTCTATGACACCAAGTACCGCAGGAAAGCCTGCTACCCAATAAAAGTCCAGAGCAGTCTGTTGGTGCTGCTGGGCAGTGCTGGGGAAGCATATGTAGTACATCATTCTGGGGAGGAATGCTGTGAGGAACTGCATGAGATACTGTGACATGGCTGACTGGCTGCCAGCACGGACTGGAAGCTGCCAGTTGCCAGGAATGCAAGGGCTGTGTGACCTTTACAGCCTCAGGAATGGGGCAGCCTCGCTGTGTGCTGGCACTGAGCTCTTGCTATAGTTCCAGGCACAACTGTTGTATGGTGGCTTTGTCAAAATGGAACCACATCAGGCATTGTTCATCTGTGAGCCCCATGAACTAGCCTCTCAGCTGGTAAATTCTCTGGTATGGGTGCCCTCTGCATGCTCTCCTGCTCTCCCTCTCCAGCTCCTCATCAATGACTTCTCCAAACCACCAATTCACAAGCTGCATGTCTGCTTACCTTCACTTCCACGCATGGGGACTCACCATTGCTCACCCCTCTCATCCACCTCTGCTAACCCTTCTGCTACCACCACCAGCATGCAGTGCTGTGTGTTGTGTGTGACGAGGAATTGATGGGTACAGACACACACACAGGGACACAGAAAATGGACACTCAAACACCCTCTTCTACTCCTCTGCTTCTGCACACACAGATCAACATCCACTACCACTCTGCATGCTCTTGCACTGACAGAGACACTGGGATCAGGGATCTCAGTTTGGCAGTGGGGGAATGCTGATGGGACATGTGTCTGTGTTCAGGGTAGGGGGTGAGGGACTGAGAGGTGCCCATCAAGGCTAAATCAATAGACACGGACATAGAGAGCACAGGTTTGTGACACAGGAGTTCACTGAGCACGGCATGCAGCAGACAGCATCACCCGGCAGGCTCCTCTCTCTCTCTCCCTGCTTCTAGCACAATTACATTCACAGTCGGCGTGGACAGCAAAGTCCGTTATCTGTTTGTGCTTTATAGCAGATCTAGGCCGGGACGTCTGGCTGCCATGAGTGGCACATTCTGGTTGCTATATGAAATACGCTTTGGGCATCTGTGTCATGGCTCTGTCCTGACTGTGCCCCCCAAATATAGAAACAAAGAAACATGATGACAGAAAAAGACCATATGACCTATCTAGTCTGCCCTTCCATATCAACTACTATCGTCCCTTATTTTCCTTTAGAGAGCTTCTATATGTGTCCCATGCTTTCTTGAACGCCCTTGGAAAAGTCTATTTTGGTACACAGGCAATTTGTACTTGCCGGCCATGGGGACGTCCGGATTTGTCTGGTTGTGAAATTACATGTTCTATGTCCCGGCTGGAAACATGCCCACATTGCTCATTTCAGACGTCCAAACCACGTTTCATCTCTTGCAAAATAACCCTCACTGCCTTTCCCTATTTCACTTTAAGGTATTGTCAAATCAAAGGGGCAGAGAAAGGGCAGCCCAGTGCTATACATTCAGCTATACTTCCTGGTTGTCTTTCTGTTGGGAGCTGATACAGTCAACATATTTTATAGCTGGAGCTGTATGGAAACAAAGGTCAGCAAACTAAGGTGATATGAATTACATTTCTTGACTGGTTTTTGAAAGCTATACTTTCTTTATCATGTCCGTACACTTAATAAGTAATATAGCTTGGTTGTCCAATGAAAGTCTGATAGGGCTCTAACTGAAAGTAAATAATTTCATTTAAGCCATTGAAGAAGAATATTAAAGGTTATCGACTGATTCCATAAAACGCATTAACTTACTAGGCTCTTCAAGGTATAGTGGCAAAAGGTCATAGGTAAGCAGGAGATAAAACTACCAGAATGAATTCACAAGATGGCTCTGTTCACAGAATGAAAAGAAAGGAACAAATATAAAAGATGAGATAGGGAGACTGAAAAAGAACTTGGAAATTAAAGCTTGCAGAAGCTCCTAGTCTAACAAAATCATCGATCTAGAAGTCACCAAGGTGGAAGACTATCCTGATTTGGTTTTAGTCACTGAATCATCAGTCTGTGGGGTATGTTTACTAAACTGCGGTAAAGTCACCGACGGTAAGGGCAATGTTAAGGTGCCTAAAGCCATATAAGGCAGTGGGTGGGTAGGCAGCATTACGGTACCTTGGGCCGTTTAATGTGAGCTAACAGGACCAAGTGCGGTAAGGTGACAAGACGTCCTAAGGAGAGATAAGGTGTCTTAAGAGGTGATAAGGTGCCTTAACAGGAGAGAAGGCTTCTTAAGGAGAGACAAGGTGCCCAAAGGTGGAAAGCATGCACCTTAAGGAAGGAAAATGGCTGTAACCCAAACACTGGATAGTGCACCAAGGAATGTCAATGTAAAGGTGATGGAAGGAAGGACAGGTGGGAATTGGTGGACCTGTCATGTCGGTGGGCACCCTATGTGGCAGTCAGAAAAGTGGACAAGCATGTGGGAGGCAGCTGTACCGATGCATAGGGTGGTGTCAATGTAAAGTGCTGCAATGACAGTGTGTGGCATAGGATGGGGGAAGATGTGTCCCCCAGCGGAGCAGCGACAGGAGGACAGAGTAGTAGTGGTTACGTGCAGATCAGGCATAGGAGAGGCAAGCATGAAGAGCTGTAATGCAGAAAAGAGTACCAGTGTAGGTCATAGAGGAGCAGCCTGCACAAGACAAGACTATACACAGCTGACAGAGGCAGATGGGCTGAAGGACAGATGGTGGCTGAGGGGAGGGTGGTATGGGCTGACAGCACTGATCTGCAGAGCCCTGACTGTTACAGGCATGAAAATGATCTGAGTAGCACAGTCACAAAAAGAACAAGGAGGAATCGAACCCTTGTCCACTGCTTATGGAGACCTTGCACAAACCAGTAGGCTACGCTTCTACACCTCTCTGCACGGTAATGGCTGGATACAAAGAGAGTGCAGGTCACCTACTAAAATGTTTGCTGTGTTCGCTGGCATAGGGTAGCCCCCACCAGTACCCATGATGCAGTGCACATGCAGAACAGCGGTCTACAGCTGATCACCGAATGGAGAATGCACTTATCCATCACTTCAGCTCAGTAAGAGGCACTGACAGTGTGTGATACAAGCCCAGAGCAGCTACAAACTGGGCTACTGAGCAGTTTCTGCGGTCACCCTGAGGGTGAGGATGGGTCCCCAGTACCTGCAGTGCTAGAGATGGTCTCTACTGCTTGTGCTGCAGGTCCCCATCACTGCCAGTGTATGGTAGGTATTGACTGCAGTGTAATATGCTAGTCACCTTGTGTCATGCTGTATGTGCCAGTCACATCTAACCTTGTGTTGGACAGGAACCCACCTAGAACAGTGCATGTTAATACCCAGCATTACAATGCTGATGCCATGGTGGCCAACTATCCAGGGGGCATGTCTAGACTTGCATGCGGTTGTTACAAGGATCCTGCTGCCAGTACCACTGGGAGTAAGTCTGGAACACCTCATGTCCCAACCACCTAGGTCTAACATTCACCCACAGCAAGCACAGTCAGATTGCACCTGCTGCCCACCACTGGGTTTTCCAGTCATGCAAATACCAACTGCAGACAGTCTGCTTGTCAACACGCATTGCATGTGTACAGAGCAGCCATGTTCACCTAGGCTTGGGATGTACGGCATGGACACCCAGCGGCTGGTTCAGTGATTGAGCCCCCAGGACAGGAAGTGTATCCAATCACTAGAGCCAGACACTATATAGCACTATGTGGCTATATAGCCATGCCATGGTCACTGCTCGGTCAGAGTGAGAGTGCTCTCCCAGCATGACTTGCTGTGGCCAGCCAGCCCATGCAGGTGGCAGTCAGGCACTATAATGTCCCAGCCATTGCCCTACCTCCCTGATGCAGACACATCCTGGCCAATCTGCCCTGTTCAGGCCATACCCACAATACTTTGCTCATCATCATGCACATTTGCAGGCTAACACTGGAAACATCTTAGGCATTGTGATGCTCACTGAGTTGTAGAAAGCCACAAAACAATGGATAGACATATACACACACACATACTCATATCGATGTACTGTTCAAAAATGGGGATAATTGGCATTCCTGCCTGCCACTCTGGTTCCAATCTCAGCTCAAGCATTGTTAAGGTGTGCTCATTGTGCAGGAGCTAGTATTGCGCTCTGATGTTACCGGCCGCTCAGTGTGCCGGTGCTGTCAGCTTGAATCTCCATCCAGCTGAGGATAGTGGAACCTGTCTGTGTGGGTGTTTGTACTCTTGATCACTGATTCATTGGGGGTTGCACATGTTGGTGTTGTACCTGCACTGTGGGATAAAATTTAGCCACAGGGATCATACACTGCATGATCCAAAGGCAGGATCCAAGCCTGTGACCCTCTGCTCATATACACACCAACTGTGTGTAGTGTGCCACAGTGCTGCCACATGGATACAACAGTCCCTGGGGATGACAAGCTTCTCATCAGACAGACCTTGGCACGTTGCAGTGCACATGGCGTACTGGATCAGGGCATGGTTCTTGGTCTGCTGCTGGCGGGTGCTGCTGCCCCCTCCGCCAACACCCCCCACGCCATGTTGACATGCCCACGTGCTCTCAGTGTTGGTGGTACGTAGTCCCAGGCCAGTCAACATGCGGGTTGATGGTGCTTAGGGCACAGGGTCTGGAGGGGGGGGGGGCGGAGGCATTCATGGATAGCCACACATCCCCCCACAACCATCTGCCTCCAGGGACCCCATCACTGTCTGCCAATGTTATGTCTCTGCAACCTGGGTAAGAGATGGCTGAGGGGTGTTATGTTAGAGGTCTAGAAAATATTGCCAGGAGTGGATTGGATTGTTTATGCCATCAAAATGTAGTAGGACTAGGGGTCTTGCAATGTGGCTACAGTGTGAGTTGGTTTCTCAGTCAACACGTATTCAAACTCTGGAATTAATTTCCAGAGGATGTCATAAAGGCTGTTAGTGTAGCTGGGTTTCAGAAATGTTTGGACAGGTTCCTGGGGAATGGTCCATAAACCATTACTAATGAGGGTCCCAGAATATACCCTGCTTTCCCAATATATACACTGTAGATCCTATGTGTCTTTTGTGGAAACTGTTAGGTACTTGTGACCTAGATTGGTCATTGTTGGACACAGGATACTGGGCACGATGGACCTTGGTCTGTCACAGTCTGGCATATTTGCATGTCTTTTGTTCTTAAGTGCCACCTAGGCAACTGCCTAGTCTGCCCTGTGCACCAGTGGCCCCCACTGCATGACCCACATGCACCCTCCTTTGCCCCATTTGCACCATCAACATAGTGCCCTTTCATACTTGGGCACTATGCTGTTGCTGCTAATGGAGCACTACTATCACTCTCTTGGGCTCACCTGTCTGTGTAGGACATTGCAGACATTTAGATAGACTCTCTCTCCTCAAAATACACCCTTTCTGCGAGGTTTTGATATGCGTTAGGGTTCCCGGCGTTAAGGTGCCGTTGTTTAGGGAGCAAGCCTTTTTCCCACCCACTTCCCATCCATTGACCCCCCACTCTCCACCTACTCTCCTCCCACAGGGCGCTTTACCACTGCCGGTACCATTAACGTGTGCTAAAGTGCTGTTAACGTGCGCTAACAGCACAATAGCACGTGTTAATGGCGCGAGTGCCCCATTAACGTGCGTTAACGGCACACTTGCTCCTTTAGTGCGGTTTAGTAAACATATCCCTGTGACTATCAGGACAGGGATGTCATCACACCTTGATATATTCTTTTCAGAAAAGACAATACAAATAAAAAGGGGTAGGAGTAGCTCTGTATGTGAGGAGAACAAGGAGAAAATGAGGAAGGTGTAGTTAAGTTGCTCTGCGCTGTCTTGAAAATATTTATTTATTTAGCTATTTTTCTTTACCACTAAATCTACAAATCAAAGTGGTTTACATGATAAATAACATGGCCAAACAGGGCTTTACATAGAAGATTATAACAAAAACACAATATAAGAAGCTAATAACAGGAACATTTTAACTAGAAACATAGAAACATGATGACAGAAAAAGACCACATGGCCTATCTAGTCTGTCCTTCCATAACAACAACTACAACAGTCCACTTTTTACCTTTAGAGATCCTCTGTGTTGGTCCCATGCTTTTTTGAATTCAGTTACTGTCCTCATCTCTACCACCTCCACTGGGAGACTATTCCATGGATCCACTACTCTTTCTGTAAAGAAATATTTCCGCATATCACTCCTGAATCTATCTCCCTTCACCCTCATCCCATGTCCCCTCGTAGCAGAACTTGCTTTCAATTGAAAGAGGCTCTCTCCCTGAACATTTATGCCACGGAGGTATTTAAACATCTCAATCATATCACCTCTATCCCGCCTTTCCTCTAAGGTGTACATATTAAGATCCTTAAGTCTGTCCTCATATGCTTTATAATGAAGCCCACTAATCATTTTAGTAGCCACCCTCTGCACCGACTCCATCCTGTTCACATCTCGTGTGGCTGAAGTCCACTTGATGACTAGATGACTGATTACATTGCAAGTGTTTCAATGTTTAACATGGAAATGAGTGGTGGGGGGCCTGAGTGGATGGGGAGCGTGCGAAGAGGGAGGGGCGGGGATAAGTTGGGGTTACATAGTTCGTTGAGAAAAGAGTGGCTATGTTTGGTCAGCAAAGCATTCTGGAAATAGGTATGTTTTCAGCTTTTTTCTGAAGGTTGTTAAGTCATCTGTGGTCAGGGCCGGCCCGTCCATTGAGCAAGAATGTTTTTTGCACAGGGCCCCGCGTTTCAGGGGGCCCCGCGCAAAGAACATTCTGCTTTTTTTTTTAAATTACATTTTTAAAAAAAAACCTGTCTCTGGCTGCTGCCGCTGCCGCGTCCGTCGCAGCAGCGGCAGAATGGAGTGTCCCGCGGGGCCCCTTCTCCTCGTTGAGCCCTCTGCAAGGGCTTTCAGATTCGTGAAGGGAGAGTGCTCCCTCGCGTCTCTGTAAAGCCCGCAGGGGCTAATGGGAAATTTCCCATCTGCCCCTTTAGACGCGAGGGGCTGATGGGAAATTTCCCATTAGCCCCTGCGGGCTTTACAGAGACGCGAGGGAGCACTCTCCCTTCGCGAACCTGAAAGCCCTTGCAGAGGGCTCAACGAGGAGAGGGGGCCCCGCGGGACACTCCATTCTGCCGCTGCTGCGACGGACGCGGCAGCGGCAGCGGCAGCAGCTAGAGCCAGGTTTTTTTTTTTAAATTTGCCAGAAGAGAAGGGACGGGAAGGGAAGGGAAGAGGAGGGGGGGTTAAGACTGGTAATGGGCTGGGGGGCTGATGGAGGCTGTCTGGAAATGGGGTGATGGGGGGTTAGGACTGGAAATGGGCTGGGGGGGGGGTGTTAGGACTGGAAATGGGCTAGGGGTGGTTAAGACTGCTAATGGGCTGGGGCTGATGGAGGCTGACTGGAAATGGTCTGGGGGGGTAGGACTGGAAATGGGCTGGGGGGGTTAAGACTGGTAATGGGCTGGGGGGCTTATGGAGGCTGTATGGAAATGGGATGATGGGGGGGTGGTAGGACTGGAAATGGGCTGGGGGGTGTTAGGACTAGAATGGGGGTAGGGGGGTTAAGACTGCGAATGGGCTGGGGCTGATGGAGGCTGACTGGAAATGGTCTGGGGGGGGTAGGACTGGAAATGGGCTGGGGGGGTTAAGACTGGTAATGGGCTGCGGGCTGATGGAGGCTGTCTGGAAATGGGGTGAGGGGGGTTAGGACTGGAAATGGTCTGGGGGGGTAGGACTGGAAATGGGCTGGGGGGGGGCTAAGACTGTTAATGGGCTGGGGGCTGATGGAGGCTGTCTGGAAATGGGATGATGGGGGTTAGGACTGGAAATGGGGTGATGGGGGGTTAGGACTGGAAATGGGCTGGGGGGGGTTAAGACTGGTAATGGGCTGGGGGCTGATGGAGGCTGTCTGGAAATGGGGTGATGGGGGGGTTAGGACTGGAAATGGGGTGATGGGGGGTTAGGACTGGAAATGGGCTGGGGGGGGTGGTTAAGACTGGTAATGGGCTGTGGGCTGATGGGGGCTGTCTGGAAATAGGGTGATGGGGGGTTAGGATTGCTAATGGACTATGGGGGGGTTAGGACTGCTAATGGGCTATGGGGGTGCTAGGACAGGAAATGGGCTGATGGGGAGGGGTTAGGACTTGAGGTGGGCTGATGTGGTTAGGACTGGTAATGGGCTGTGGGCTGATGGGGGGGGGGTTAGGACTGGCAATGGGCTATGGGGGGCTGACTGGAAGTGGGCTGATGGGGGGGTTAGGACTGGTAATGGGTTATAGGGGGGGCTTAAACTGAAAATGGTTTGATGGGGGGCTAGGACTGGTAATGGGTTGGGGGATTGCTATGACTGGAAATGGACTGAGTGGACGGGGAGGCTTGAACTGCAAATAGCTGATGGGGAGGGAGCTTGGAATGGAAATGGGCTGTGAGGGAAGGGAGCTAGGACTGAAAATGGGCTGATGGAGCAGCTAGGATAGGACTGGAAATGGGCTGTTGGGGGGAGCTAAGATTGGAAATGGGCTGTGGTGGGGGCTTGAATTGAAATGGACTCATGGAGGGGCTAGAACTGGAAGTAGGCTCATGGGGGGGCTTGGACTGGAATTGGGCTGAGTGGAGGGGAGCTAGGATTTGACATGGGCTGATGGTGGGGCTAGGAAATGACTAGAAATGGGCTGATGGGGGGGCTAGGATTGGAAATGAGCTGATGAAGGGACTCAGACTGAAAATGGATGGGGGAGCTAGGACTGGAAATGGGTTGATGGGGGGCTAGGACTGGAAATGGGCTGATGCAGGGACTAGAAGGGAATGGATGCTGGGTGAGACTGGAACTAGAAGGGAGCTGATGTTGGGGGAGGATTAGAATGGGATGGGGCTGGGAGAGTAAAATGGAGAGGGGAAAAATATTTTGTGTGGGAGGGATGAAAAATCTACAATTGGCCGGGTATTGGGAGAGTAAGTGGGGATTGAGGATGGAGGGGTAAAATTTGTGTGGATGAAAGAAGAATGAGGAAAGAGCAAAAGGAGAAAGATTAGTATGTTAAAGCAGATGTAGAGAGAGAGGATGGAAAGAAAACTAGAAGAGAGAAGAAAGGACAATTGGACAGCAGACGATGGAGAGTTAGCAGAAAACATGAAGAAACCAGAAGAAAGTGGCTGGAGCAATTGCAACTGAAAAAAAATGCACAAAAGGTAGAAATATCTCTTTATTTTGAATTTATTAACTGGAATATGAAAGCTCTGGGAAATGTGCATCATTAACGTCTGCGCTTTGTTTGGTACAAGAGGAAATTGATTTATAGTTTTATTTCTACAGTGTTGTTGGACATTCCAAGTTTGGCTTTTGAGGTTCCCAGTTTAATTATTGCCTTCCTGTTTCTAAATTGCGATTCCTTGTTTGGTGATGGTCTATGTTCTGCATGTGTAACTGAGCTGAGGTATTCTGTTTATGTAATTCCTATTTGACATTGCCACTTGTTCTCTTTCCCCAGTATTCTCTGAAATGTATTGGTTTAATATTTGCAGTGTTGCCTTTTGATAGGTAGGGTATGGTGCTTTGTGAGTCCTGGTAATGCTGTCAGGATACAGCGGGTTTGCTATGGGTTCTAAATGGGCAGCGTTTGTAGTAGTTCCTAATGTGCCTGGCGGTTGGCACTGGATTATAGTAATGTAGAAATCTTTTAGTCTTTCTTTATCCATACACTCATTAAGAGACATGTTTACTAAAAGTTAGTGTTTGGTAACATTATGCAAATATGTATGCAAATAAGGCCACTTATGCAAATGAGGCCCCGCACCGAGTCTCCGCACATGGCCCCACACCCCCCTTGGGCCGCCCCTGTCTGTGGTATGAAGGTTGTCTGGGATTGCATGCCAGAGGGTTGGGGCAAATAGGGAGAAGACCCTTTTGGATTTTGTGTGGTTGGTGTTAGTGTTTATTGTAGGAATGTAGAGTGTGTTGAGGGAGTTTGTTCTGAATCTGTTGCTAGGTGTCTTTTATATAAGAGATTGGAGGTGGATTGAAGATAACCCATGAGTGATTTTGAAGACTGTGAGCATGGATTTGTACTTTATGTTTATGTTATATTTATTACATTTGATATACCGCTCAGGCCAAAGCATCAGAACGGTATACAATATTACATAAATGATACTGAAAAAAGGAAAAGAACGCCATTGATAAGATAGGACAGAATAAGAGATACAGTGATAGTCAAGGAAATAGAAGAGATAAGAGGAAAGGCTCATTATAACATCCAGAGAGGCAGAATATCATACCACCACAGCTCAGTCCTTCCAAACAGACTTGACCATATTCTTTTCTCATCACAATTCAAACCAGGTAGGAATATGCCGCAGAAATGGCTGCTTGTAAACCGCTGCTGCCTGGATGTACTTGACAGAAGCAGGTGATGAGGCAGAGCTCTCACTCACAGCCTCCGATGCCGGCTTCATCCCTCCACCGTCCCGATCGCCATGGCAAGCAAACCAAATACAGCAGTTTACCCGCTCCTGCACGGTCCAACGCCTAAGGGTCATGCCAAAGGGCCCTCTGGCGAGGTCCTCTGGCGCGGGCCCGCAAGGCGTGGGCGTGCCGGTGGAGTGGTGGTTTAACAGCCGATGGAGTGGGCAGGCTCTGTGGAGGAAGGTGGAGCTCCCATTCTCACCTCCGATGCTGGCTGCTGCTCTCCCCTTCACAGAATGCGCGATGGGTAGCCAGTACAGTTGTTTGAGCAGTTATGTGTTCAGCTCTGGAGGCGTTGTAGAGAATCCATGCAGTTGTATTTTGAGCCAGATGAGGTACGCATTTCGGCAGACCTTGGAAAAGGAGGTTACAGTAGTCTAAGTGGGAAAAATGAATGTCTAAAACACTTTGTGAAAGTCATGAGTATTCAAAAGTGGTCTGAAATGTTGTACTGTTTTGAGCTTGTAATATATGGCTTTTGTGATGTTGC
This sequence comes from Ichthyophis bannanicus, assembly GCA_033557465.1. Lineage (NCBI taxonomy): Eukaryota > Metazoa > Chordata > Amphibia > Gymnophiona > Ichthyophiidae > Ichthyophis > Ichthyophis bannanicus. The sequence continues at coordinate 636,831,615 of CM066035.1, forward strand.
TGCTGTGAGGAGTGAAGGTCGCGTGTTGATCTAGTGTCACTCCCAGGTAACAAACTTCAGATTTCGCTTGCAGCTGTGTTCCAGCAATGGTTATGGTAGCAGGTGGGGTGAAGTTGTCTTTGGTGATGCATAAAATGCCTGTCTTCTTGTGGTTTATGGCCATATTGTGTTCTGAGAGCTATTGTGTGATGGAACTGAAGTATTTCGTTATGGGTGAGATTATTGGGTTGGTTGTGGTGAATGGGATATAGAGCATTACATCGTCTGTGTATATGTGGTAGAGTATGTTGTGTTCTTGTATGATTACACATACCTAAGGGGGTTTAATATCTACATAGATAACATCTATAGGATGCTATCACAAGGGGATGAGCTAGATGTGAACATGACATAGCATACAAAGAAGAGGGGCTACAAATGGGGGGGGGGGAGGGGAATGGTCCAGTGTTCATTTTCAACAACAAAGTACAGCAATCACTGGGCTACAGCTTGCTCTTTACCTTAATCTCAGCCACACTGTTTGCATTGACCAGTACCAGGTCCAGCATTGCCTCATCATGGGTGAGCTCCTCAACTAGTTATTTGAGAAATACCTATTGCAAGGATTCTACTATACCTCTGTTTCTATTTGATCCTACAGATGGCATTGCCCACTGTATATCTGATGGGTTGGTGCAAAGGCATTAGTCACCTTAGGTAAACCTTCAGCTTTGTGGCCCTTTCAATTAACTGCCAGACACCTGCCCCCACCAATTCAGAATTTCCACACTAAACAGAACAATTATAATATTCACTCCAACAGCACCCCTCCCATAATGAACAAAACATCAAAGTGGAAAGAAGGGGGGGGGGTCACATAATGGTGCACTGCTGAATGGATAACCTAATAGATGGTTATCACACATCTTCTCAATTTCACTGGTAAAATCTATCAGCTGTCTCTGTACTTTTGCACGTGGAATATACAGAACAATAGTGAAAAACTGCTCCTGCTTCAGGATTTCTCAGTGCATGTAAACAAAGGTGAGCAATGGCACCCTACTGCATAATGCTGCATAACAAATGTATAAGATTTGCTTTTCACTTTCCTTGACAAGTTAGTCTTACTTATAGAAATAAAGTATTAAGTTATGATACCCCACAAGCATTGCACGCTTTTGTCGGTAAACTCTCAACAGATTAAGGGGCATCTATAAACATTTTATTAATTATGGCAGATTATGGAGTGTGCTGATTCTGTGCTGGGATCAGAATTATCTGCTCTGTGATATGTGGTCTTGTAATAATGGGAAAGTTAAAATCTCAGCCAGGTTGACTCCCATCAGTGTAGGAATAATATACGGCTGGTAAATTAGGGACAGACTGGACCATAGATCTATTACTAGGTGACTTTGCAACTAAATGATAGATGGCCAGAAGGCTGGTAGACTGCATATGGCTTGGATGAAGCTGAGGGAAAAGTATCCATTATGTGGACACTGGATGACTTTTAATAAACTGAGCAATCAGAAAATATTGACATGGGCGTATGGTGCTCACTCGAGTGGTATGGGGGATATGGTTACCGAGGTGCCATGCTTAACACCAAATAGCCTAAGGGGGGCATATTCAAAGAGATTTATGTGCTTTTCAGACCTGCAAACTGCATAAATCTTGCTGACAGGGGTATTCAGTGGTACTAACCCAGTTACAGCTGCTGAATATCTGCCTCTAAATGATTTATATGCTCTAGTGCTACTCAGATAGCACTAGGGCAGAATGAGGGTGGCACCATTAGCTAGCTGGTTAGTAGCACTATTCAGCTGCTATCTGGTTATTTATTTTAAATATTTCTTTTTTTATGCTGTGCTCTTTAGAATCAGTGTGGTTTTACATGTATACACACATGTTTTTATTCCTTTAAGGGCTTACAATCTAAGTGAACCTGAGGCAATGGAGGGTTAAGTGGCTTGCCCACCCCAGTCCCTCTGGCCTAAGGTTGCTTGTCCCCATGTGGGAATTGAACCTCTGGCCTTCTGGCCTGAGGTAACCTGTCCTAACCACTGAGCCACTCCTCCCAGGTTAACTAGACTGCATAATGTTAGGACAAGTGAAAGGCTAGATATCGCCACTCACCATATTGCAAAACTGCAATCCAGCAAAACTGGATATTCAGTGCCGGTCATTGGATATGTAGCGGCACCAAATATATGGGTTTAATTTAAAGCAGTGATGGCCAGGTGCTTTAACAGCACTGGCCACCACTGCTGAAAATGCTTCTCTAAAGATTTTAGTGCTGGTTAGCAGCACTGCTCCGAAATGTGGAATAAAGATGATTCTGGGGGAACCTTCAAACCTGCTGCGTGCATTGGGTGACTTGAAAAGTGATTATGAACTGCTAAAATAGCCGAATGGATGGAGAGCCATGGGTAATGAGCACAAGACAAACATTAGGCGTATGCTTGAGCTAGCTCAATTGTGCTCTGACATGATTTCTACAAGGGAAGAAGGGAAGGGAAGGCAGGTACCCTTGTAGAAGTAGAATAATGTCTGTTGTTAATTGTACTGTAACATAACCATTTTGGAGTAGATAATGTTGTTCTATAACTATGCTGTTATCTTACAGGAGCGGGAGAATACAAGAGGGGGGAGGGGGGTGGGGGTTGGAGCCATTGAGATGAGAGAAACATAGTGGATGGTGATGAGGGAGGATGGCAGAATTAGGGAAGTTTGTTAGTGTGCTTGGAGGGTGTATGCATCTAGTGACATGGAAAGGGAACAGAAGAGGGAGTATAGGGTTAACCATTCCCAAGCTGGGATGCTTTATGGGGATTACATATTGTGGTGATGCACATGCAGCAGAGCCCTTTAAAACTGAAAAAAAAAGAGTTTTTTTTTCATAAACGGGGGATGGGCTCACCAAAGCATAGCTCCCAAACAGAAAGAGAAACTAAAGCACACACTAGCAGGGTTAGCCTGAAGCCACACCCAGCCTCTAGAATAGTTGCAGGCAGAGAGAGGGTGGGGACAGGGAAGGAAACAAGCCACAGAACATTTAAGCTGCGTCACACAGGAAGTGAGGCAGAACCAGCAGAACAAGGAAGTGAACCAGCAGAACGAGGTGAACAAGCAGAGCAAGCAGGACGTGCTCAGACACAGGAAGGACTGCAGAGAGAGACTGCCAGAGGGCATGAAAGACTGCAGGCCGGAAGCCAGGAGGAGAGGCAGAGAGTCCAGAGAGACCAGGGGAAGAGGCAGCATTACAAGGCTGTGAGACCTGGTGGTTCAAAAGGGACCAGCCACAACTCCCAAGGCAAGTGTCAAGGTTGTGGGCAAGAAAGGAGCTGGGGAAGAAGTCAGGACTATACGTCTGATTCTGAAGGTAGCAGCTCAAGTCCTGGGCCCTTGAACAGACAGCACAGAAAGTCTGATAAAAGGAGGGTTTCTGCCAGCCAAACAACTCATATATTCCCTGAGGTGGAGTTGTTAAGGGAGAGAAGGGCAAGAGGTTCTGACCCAGTTAAAAGGGGGAGCCAGAAGCTAAAATGGGGAAAGCTTTTTAAACTTTTAAAAGAAGTGCAGCAGAGTGTGTCAGAAGTTGCCCCAAGCCCTGAGCTTTATAATTCACCGGAGGAAATGGAAGTGGAGCTTTATCCAGACAGTCCAGTGTCTTCAGCAGAGTCAATGGAGTGTGGACTTTGTGTGAGTAATGTTTAATGCTTTTATGGAAGGCTGTATGATACAGGTTAAGAAGATAACATATGTGCTGGTGTCAATGAATGCCTAGGAGAAGGGCAGACAAGAAGATAGAAACCTCGTGTTTAAAAGCAAACAGTTTTACCACTGCTAAAGCCCAGTTAAGAAGGCTATTGGTTTTAAACTAAGAGGCAGCACATGGCTGGTATCCTAATCTGCAGCAGCTGAGAATGTGAATTCAAAACTGTCTTATTGAAGTTTTGATGAACTGTGCACTTAACAGTATTTTGCTGGTTTTGTTAAATGGAAGAAAGCAAAGTTAACAAGAGTGGAGAAAACTACTTGGAGAGTTTTTGCTAAGAAAGTTACTGGAGAAAGTATCCTATTTTTGGTTATATTTTTGGTTTGCCTTATCATGGTCATTTGTCAAAAATTGATTCCACGAAGAAAACAAATAAAAAGCAATTTATTTTTACAAATTGTCCTGTGTCCTCATCCACTCGTACTGCTTACAAAGCAGGCCACAACTACACAAAAAGAGTGATGACCGGCGCACCCCACTAGGCAACCGCCTAGACGGACGGGGCGCCGCCACAATATCAGACTGAACATGAGTGTTGGCAATGCAAGTATGATGATGGATGTTGGCTGAAGTGCGAATGGATCTGCTGAATGTTGGAGGAAAAAATTCCCCAGTGAAGAGATGGAAAATCTTAACCAGTTTAAAAAAAGGCAAGATAGTTGTTTGTTTCCGTCTAGAAACATACTTACTCCTCTGGAACATAAAAAACTGTAAAGGGATTGGTTAGGGGAGATGGTAGAGGCATACGAACATTAAAAATGCCTTATTGGGTCAGACCAAGGTCCATCAAGCCCAGTATCCTGTGTCCAACAGTGGCCAATCTAGGCCATAAGTACCTGGCAAGTTCCCAAAGAGGCACACAGGTTCCACAATGCTTGTCCTGGGGCAAGCAATGGATTTCCCGGGACTGCTTTAATAATGGTTTATGAACTTTTCCTCCAGGAGCTTGTCCAAACCTTTTTTAAAGCCAGCTACACTAACAGCTTTTGCTATATCCTCTGGTAATGAATGCCAGAGTTTGATTATGCGTTGAGTAAAAAATATGTTCTCTTATTAATCTTAAATGGGTTGCATTGTAGCTTCATTGTCCACTAGTCTTTCTACTTTTTGATGGCATAAACAACCAGTCTACATTTACACGTTCCACTTCATTAATTTATAGATTTCCATCATGTTCCCCCTCAGCCTTCTCTTTTCCAGGTTGAAGAGCCCCAACCTTTTAAGTCTCTCCTCATAGGGGTATCCTTCCATTCCCTTTACCATTTTTGTTGCTCTTCTTTGTACCTTTTCTAATTCTGCTATATCCTTTTTAAGGTATGGCAATCAGAATTGCACACAATATTCAAGGTGCGGTCGTACCATGGAACGATACAGAGGCATTATAATATCCTTTGTTTTATTTTCCATTCCTTTCCTTATGATACAGAAATCCATGGGAGGAGATGAGAGTACAAAGTGACAGTGTGTAGAGAGAGAAGAAAAGGACCAAAAACAGATCCCTGGGGTACACCAACTGAGAGAAGAATAGCAGAAGAGCAGGAACCACCAGAACAAACATTAAAGGTCAATGGGAGAGATAAGAAGAGAACCAGGTCAGGGCAGTGTCCCCAGAACCAAGAGAAGACAATGTGTCAAGGAGAAGGTGATGATCAATGGTGTCAAAAGCAGCAGAAAGATCAAGAAGGATGAGGATAGAATAAAGGCCTTTGGATTTAGCCAGGAATAAGACACTGGAGACTTTGGCAAGTGCCATCTCGGTAGAATGAAAGGGTGAGAGCCATATTGAACAGGGCTTGAGAGAAAAGAAATTCAAGACAATGCTCAAGACTGCATGTTCAAGAGGTTTAGAAATGAAGGAAAGAAGGGAGATGGTTAATAATTAGAAGGACATCTAGGGTCAAGGGAAGGTTCCTTAAGGTGAGGTGTGACCACAGCATGCTTGAATATTGAAGGGACGATGGCAGTGGAGAGCGAAAGATTGAGAATATGTGAGATAGAAGGGATGATAGAGGAGAAAATGGAACTAAGGAGATGGGTGGGGATAGGATCAGACGAGCAAGTAATACGTTTAGAGGAGGAAAGTAAATGAGATGTTTCCTCATCAGAGATCTTAGAGAAGGAAGAAAGGGTAACAGAGATTGAGGGGAAAAGTTGCTATATAGGTGGGTGAAGAGGGGATGAAACTGATTTAGTGGGGAATTGGAGAGTGGATTTTGTGGTGGAAATAGCTAAGGTTTGGACAGAAAGAGAAGAGGGGTTGGAGGAGGAGGTGTGTTGAAATGAGAGTTAAGAGTTGAGAAGAGATGGCGAGGGTGAGTGGCAAGGGAGTTAGTAAGAGGGACATAGTAGCTTTGCTTGGTGAGAGCTAAGGCTAATTGGAAGGAGTTAAGCATGAATTTGAAGAAAGTCAGAGATGGAGCAGGATTTGAGCCAAATGCGCTCAGCTGAGTGGGCACAGCAACATAGATAGCGGGAAGTTGAAGGTAACCAGAGCTGAGGTGTTGTGCATCTTACAGAATGTGGGATAGGTGGAGAAAGAGCATCTAGAGCAGAAGAAAGGACAGCATTGTAGGAAACTATAGCCTCATCAACAGAATTAAACAAGGAAGAGGAAAGAGATGATGAGAAAATAGTAGAGAAAGGCAAAGGGTTGATAGCATGAAGATTCCTAAAAAGGAAGGAGGAGCCTGTCAGATTCACTGATCCCACTTGGGCCCCCTCTTAACATTTATTTGTCTGGATTTAAATACTGCTTTTCACAGAGGTCAAAGTGGTTTACATGGAACTTCAGACATTCAAACAACGTTTACATTGAACAGGCAACTTTGTACAATAAATAAAGGAACAGGGTATGCTTGGTTAACTTTAACTATATATGTGGAGGGACATTCAGGTTTGTGTGTCCCTGGACGTCTAGATATCCGGATGGCCAGGGGATGCACCCAATTCTGCTCCCATGTGTGCTAGACATCCCCGCAGAAGCAGAATCACATCACAGTAGCTGGATGTCCAGGAGGTGTCCCGATTCAGGCACCCTGGACGTCCAGCCACTTACCCGGCTCACTCAGTCAGGCTCCCTCATAGAGCCATAGTGCCATGGCATCTCATCACCATGGCACCGCGGCTCCATGAAGGGTGGCCCCTCACCTCAAGCTTGGCCCTCTGTGCCGCTGTCTTCCGACGTTCAGGGGGACTTATTCCACCTCAAAGATGGTACAAGTTCCCCGTCTAACTGTGCATCCCCTGACATACAGGGCTGACCTCAGAATCAATCCTTTACATCTGGGGTCGCACCCACGCCTACCACCTGCCCTCATTCCTCCCTCAGCCCACCCTCACCTGCCCATGAATAGAGCTCCCTGCACAAGTGGCCTGTTCATGCAGATTGCTCTGTGGCTGTAGGAGAAATCCAGCCATTTAGCGGGTCTGGATCGGATGTACAGACCCGCTAAATGGAGATCGGAATGACCCCCTTGATGTTCTTCATGGTATTTGGTCTTGAGTCTTGAAAGACTAGAAAAGGGGACTGTTACTTCTGGAGAGAGATCTGCAATTGTGAGTATATACTTCTGGGAATTTTCTGAAAGGAATTCTTTTTATTAAAGCTAATTAATCTGTGAACACACTATTTTTTGTTAAATCAGTCAGGGCCTAGTAGCAGCAGTTTAAGTTTACATTTAAAACACAGAAGAGAGCTTTCTGGTTAAATTTCATACCCAGCAGAGAGCTTGTAGTTTAAATTTAATAGTCATTCAGGGACTAGCATCAGCAAAGTACTTTTAGTTTAAATTTAAAACACAGAAGAGAGCTTTCTGGTTAAATTTAGAACCCAGCAGAAAGCTTGTAGTTTAAATTTAATAGACACTCAGGGCCTAGCATCAGCAAAGTACTTTTAGTTTAAATTTAAAACACAGAAGAGAGCTTTCTGGTTAAATTTAGAACCCAGCAGAGAGGTTGTAGTTTAAATTTCATAATAAGTTAGAGCCTAGCAGCAGCAAAGAGCTATAATTTAAATCAAATAAGAATATAGCTTACCTCAGCAGCACAGGACAGGGTACTGTGTAGCAGCCCTCTTTTAATAGTCTTGAAGGGATATAGTCTTGAAGTCCCACCTCCAGTCTGGCAGCATCCCTGTTGCCATGGAGGAGAGAGGTCACATGACAGGAGAGCATCACCCTGGTGTGGCAGGAAGTGATCCTGTAACTAGGACCTGTCCTCCAGGTGATGTAAAACTCTCTCGCACCAAGGAAGTTTCTCCAGGGCCATGTGCCCATGAGGGAAGGGTTAGGACAGCCGTTATAGTTGGTGATTCAATCATTAGGCATATAGATAGCTGGGTGGCTGGTGGACGTGAGGATCGCCTGGTAACATGCCTGCCTGGTGCGAAGGTAGCGGACCTCACGTGCCACCTAGATAAGGCCTTAGATAGTGCTGGGGAGGAGTCTGCTGTCTTGGTACATGTCGGTACCAATGACATAGGAAAATGTGGTAGGGAGGTTCTGGAGGCTAAATTTAGGCTTTTAGGTAGGAAGTTGAAATCCAGAACTTCCAGGGTAGCGTTCTCCGAAATGCTTCCCGTTCCACGTGCAGGACCCAAAAGGCAGGCAGAGCTCTGGAGTCTCAATGCGTGGATGAGACAATGGTGCAGAGATGAGGGTTTTGGATTTGTTAGGAACTGGGGAACATTCTGGGGAAAGGAGGGGCTCTTCCGAAGGGATGGGCTTCACCTTAACCGGGATGGAACCAGGCTGCTGGCATTAACCTTTAAAAAGGAGATAGAGCAGCTTTTAAACTAGATATTAGGGGAAAGCCGACAGTCGCCCAAGAGCGGATGGTTCGGAAGAATGTATCCTTGAAGGATACTACCAAAAGCAGAGAGGTTCCAAAAAAGAGTAAAGGAGCCCAAATGCCCTCGAATATGGAGCAGACAGAGCTTAACGATCCCAAATTACCCATGTCTACCAATAGCCAAATTAATATGAATAAAATACAGTCTCTAAAATGCTTGTATGCAAATGCTAGAAGTCTAAAAAATAAGATGGGAGAGTTAGAATATATAGCACTAAATGAGAGGTTAGATATGATTGGAATATCAGAGACATGGTGGAAGGAGGACAACCAGAGGGACACTGTGATATCTGGATACAAACTATATCGTAATGATAGAGCTGATCAAATTGGTGGAGGGGTTGCGCTCTGTGTTAGAGAGGGCATTGAGTCAGAAAGGATTAAAGTTTTGCAGGAAACAAAATTTGCTGTAGAATCTCAATGGATTGAAATTCCATGTAAAAAGGGGAAGGCGATGGCAGTGGGGGTGTACTATCGACCACCGAGCCAGAATGGACAAATGGATGATGAAATGCTCAAAGAAATCAAGAAGCTAACAAACGTTACAGCGCAGTAATAATAATGGGTGATTTCAATTACCCCGGTATCGACTGGGTCAGTGTCATGGCAGGACATGCTAGGGAGATAAAGTTCCTAGATGACATAAATGACTGCTTCTTGGAGCAGCTGTTTCATGAACCAACCAGAGGGGAAGCCATATTAGACCTAGTCCTTAGTGGAACACCAGATCTAGTGCAAGAGATAAGGGTGTTGGGGCCACTTGGCAATAGTGATCATAGCATGATCGCCTTTGATTTAATTAGCGGAGGAGGGATAGTACGGAAATCCACAGTACTACCTTTTAACTTTTGAAAGGGAGACTATGATATAATGAGGAAAATAGTTAAGAAAAAACTAAAAGGAGCAGTTGCAAAGGTTAAAGACTTACATCAAGCTTGGGTGTTGTTAAAAAATACTATCTTGGCAGCCCAGACCAGCTGTATTCCACGCTTTAAGAAAAGTGGAAGGAAGTCCAAAAAACTGCCAGCATGGTTTAAAGGTGAGGTCAGAGAGGCTGTTGTTGCCAAAAAAGCATCTTTCAGGAAATGGAAAAAAGAGCCAAACGACGAAACCTGGAAACAGCACAAGCACTGGCAAGTCAAATGCAAGGCATTGATAAAGCAGGCAAAGGGAGAATTTGAGAAGAAGCTTGCTGTAGAAGCAAAAACGCGAAATAAAGATTTTTTCAAGTACATTCGTAGCAAAAAATCTGTGAGAGAGTCAGTTGGTCCATTAGATGATAGAGGAGTTAAAGGGGCACTAAGAGGCGACAAGGCGATAGCGGAGAGAATGAATGAATTCTTTGCTTAAGTCTTTACTGAGGAAGATGTAGGGATTTTACCCATGACTAAAGTGGTATTTAAAGGTGCGGAAGAATTGAAGGAAATATCGATACATCGAGAAGATGTATTACAACTATTAGATAAACTGAAGAGTAGCAAATCACCTGGGCCGGATGGTATACATCCAAGGGTGTTGAAAGAACTAAAATATGAGCTTGCAGACCTGCTATTAGTAATCTGTGAACTATCATTAAAATCATCTCTAATACCTGAAGATTGGAGGATCGCCAATGTAACACCAATTTTTAAAAAGGGTTCCAGGGGTGATCTGGGAAACTACAGACCGGTGAGCCTCACGTCAGTACCGGTAAAAATGGTAGAAACCATCATAAAGAATAAAATTACTCAGCATGTAGATACTGATGGCCTAATGGGAGACAGCCAACTTGGCTTTAGACAAGGAAGATCTTGTCTTACTAATCTGTTGTGTTTTTTTGAAAGTGTGAATAAACAGGTGGACAAAGGTGAGTCGGTTGATATAGTGTATCTGGACTTTCAGAAAGCCTTTGACAAGGTCCCTCATTAGAGACTTTTGGCAAAACTAAAGGGTCATGGGATAGGAGGCAGTGTACTACTGTGGATCAAGAACTGGTTAAAAGATAGAAACAGAGGGTTGGGAAAAATGGCCAATTTTCCCAAATGAGAAAGGTAAATCGTGGTGTACCCCAGGGATCTGTGCTGGGTCTGCTGCTTTTTGACATATTCATAAATTACCTGGAAAGTGGAACAACAAGTGAGGTTATCAAATTTGCAGATGACACAAAACTATTTAAAGTTGTTAAAACCCAAGAGGATTGTGGAAAATTGCAAAAGGATCTTGATAAATTGGAAGACTGGGCATCAAAATGGCAGATGAAATTTAATGTGGACAAGTGCAAAGTTATGCACCTAGGGAAGAACAACCCAAACTATGGATACACAATGCAAGGTTCCACATTAGGAACCACCACCCAGGAAAAAGATTTAGGCGTCATTGTGGATAACATGCTAAAACCCTCGGCCCAGTGTGCAGCGGCAGCCAAGAGAACAAATAGAATGCTAGGTATCATAAGGAAAGGAATGGAAAATAAAACAAAATATATTGTAATGCCTCTATATCGTTCCATGGTGAGACCGCACCTTGAATATTGTGTGCAATTCTGGTCGTTGTATCTTAAAAAGGATATAGAGTTATTAGAAAAGGTTCAGAGAAGAGCCACCAAAATGGTAAAGGGGATGCAAGGATACTCCTATGAAGAAAGGCTAAAAAGGTTGGGGCTCTTTAACCTGGAAAAGAGACGGCTGAGGGGGGATATGATAGAAGTCTATAAATTAATGAACAGAGTGGAACGGGTAAACGTAGATCGATTGTTTACGTTATCAGAATATAGAAAGACTAGGGGACATGCAATGAAGCTACAGGGTAAACTATTTAAGACTAATAAAAGAAAATATTTTTTCACTCAACGTGTAATCAAACTCTGGAATTTGTTACCGGAGGATGTAGTAAAGGCTGTTAGTGTAGCTGGGTTTAAAAAAGGTTTGGACAAGTTCCTGGAGGAAAGGTCCATAAACCATTATTAAGAAGGGACCCAGGATATCAATGCTTGACCCAGTACAAGCATTGCGTAACCTGTGTCTTTTGGGGAAACTGCTAGGTATTGTCACAGAGCAGACTCACTAGTGACCCCTATGGAGACAGATGATATAGCAGTTCAAGAAAATACTAATGTTTGGGGAGAGCACATGATAGAAAGTTGCCATGGGCAACGTAAGCAAGTGAGGTCACGAGCTAGGGAGACACACCCAGCCAGTAGAGAAACCAGGAGATTCTCACCTGATACTAATCAGCTGGGGGGTGGTGCAGCTAGGAAACACCTAGATAAGCACAGCTCACAAGCAGTTAGGCAGAACCAGGGTAAGACCCAGACCCAGAACCAGGGTAGGACCCAGAATAGGAACTGGAACCGGAAGGAGAATGGGAGACAGCCTAGGTCTCTGAATGGAAGCAGAAACAGAAGGAACTGGATGAATAGAGAAGACGAGAGAAGCTGTGAAGAGAGCGTGTCTGATTACCACTGTGGAAGCCTGAACAGAGGTCTGAGTGAGTCCAATGAATGCTTGAATGAGAGGTACAGACAGCTTGACACAGAAAGTGAGAGTGAATATAACAGCCCAGGTTGGAACAGAGCCAGAAGGAAAAAGGTACAAGCCGGGAAGTTTTACTCCTGTCCAAAAAGGGGAAGCACAGGGCTTGGCTATAGGGGACAGTTTGTTGAAGTCCAGAAGCCATACAAAGCCAGCTTAAGGGAAGCAGAGAAGCTTCATTACCCTTATCATGAGCAAAAGAAAGATAAAGGCTTTTTACCTGCAGAAGTAAACCACTCTGAGAGATACGTGAGGCACAGAATATCAGAAGGGCGGCCGTTAAGAGCTCCAGCTGTTTCCAGGGTCCTAAGCAGAGCAGAGGCTAGAGCTGAAGCAATTCCTTCTAATAGGTGGGCAAGGGAATATTTTAACTTGCCTAACAGGTACCAGCAGAGGGGAGGCTCTTACCAGCAAAACCTCAGTGAATGTGGTAACAGCAAGCAGTTTCCTCTTAGTGAAAGAAAAGTACGTCACAGCCAAGACGGACTGTTTGCCAAGCTCCCACACGAAGAAAGTAAAGAGGTGTTAATTCCTGCTGAGGAACTCATGCAGTGTGAACCATCTGTAATAGAAGATAATATTGAACAAATGGACTGTAGCATTTCTCTGGCTGACAACATAGTCTCACTGAGATAGAGAGGAATAAGAAGCCTGACAGGGTGAAGGGAAGGCCTTATTCCTGGTTGCTACAGGTCTGTGTTTGGAATACATTTGTTTTGTTAAGAAGCTGAAAGAAAGCTATTTTTGTTACAGTTTTCTTTCTGTTATGCCCAAGAAGGGTTATGTTTCTTTATTTTTGTACATATTGAGAAATCCTATTGGGAAAGGGAAATAAAGCCCTATTTAACCTTACCATCGGTTTTTCCACGACTAATTTGTAACTGGCAGCACAACCACAACTACCAGAAGGCCAGTTATACTGAGGCCCAGTGCAGTACCGTGTTTTACCTACAGGTGCACAGAGAGGGCTCACGACAGTATGTATGACCTAGATTGGCCACTGTTGGAAACAGGATACTGGGCTTGATGGACCTTGGTCTGACCCAGTATGGCATATCTTATGTTCTTATGTTTGGTCATTGACAATATACAGAATGCTGTTTATGATGTGGGCACGGAGGGGGTTGGGGGGTGCGACCAAAGTGGAGGGTGAAGAGGAGGGTGTTGAGGAGCTTGGGGAAGGTTTGGAGGTCAATGGTATATCTTATGTGATCAGGGAGGGAGTTCCAGTTTAAGGGAGCATATAGCTCAAAGGATCTGGCACAAGTCTGTTGGGTACTTTTTGTTGTTGCTTGGAGTGTGATGAGGGTGTTCATAGTGGAGGATCTCTGTGGTCTGTTCATCTGCAGTGGTGAGATGAGGTAAAGAATGTGGGTGATTAAGAGCTTTGTGTGTTATTAGAAGGATTTTGTATAGAATTCTGCTTTGCAGTGGGAGCCAGTGAAGATGTTTGAGGATAGGGGTGATGTATTCATGCCTGGAAGCTCCTGTGATGGTCCGGGCTCTCATGTGGAGTGCTGTTTATAGAGGATGGAGCATTGATTTTGGGAGTCTGTCGTATATTGAGTTACAATAGTCAGTGTTTGGTATAATGAGAGCCTGTAGGGCCGAGCAAAAGTCTGATGGGGTGAGGAGATGCTGTAGGGTTTGGGCTTTGTAGTAAATTGATCTTGCTGCATTCGTTATTTGTGTCTTCAGGGTGAGGTGGTTGTCAAGGGGGATTCCCTGGTTCTTTACTTCCAGTCTGACTTGGATTTCTGTATTGTTGAGAGTGATGGAGGAGGGGAAGTGAATGAGTCATTTTTGGTGGCGAGTAAGGCTTCAGTTTTCTTGAGGTTTATAGATGGATGATTTGCAGGTAGCCATTGTGAGAGGTCTGAGAAGCACTGCTGGAGTTCATGGTAGGATGGTTTGTTGAGATTGAATGGTGTGTAGAGCATAATGTCATCTACGTAGATGTGATAGCTGATGCTGTGTGATTGGATGATGTTGCAGAGGGGTTGCAGGTAAATATTGAAAAGAAGAGCTTTGAGAGTAGATCCTTGGGGGACTTCTTGAGTTTGAATGTATGGGGTTGATGAAAATGGTCCGATTCTTATCTGTTGGGGTCTGTTGTGGAGGTATGCTTGGAACCATCTTAATATGGATTTCTGTATTCTGATTGACTGGAGGCGCTGTAGGAGGATGTTAAGATTAATAGTGTCAAAGGTGACTGAAATATCAAGGAATACAAGGATGAATCCTTGGTGAGTGTTCTGAATTCCCTTTATGAGGTTGTTCAGGAGCGAAATTAGGAGGGTTTGCACTCCATGCTGAGATCGGAAACCATGCTGCTAAGAGTCGAGTGGAGCATGTGTGTCGAGGTATTCTTGTAGTTGTATTTGGACAGTTTTCTCAATTATTTTGGTTAAGAATGGTAGGCTTGCAATGGGCTGTAGGAAGAGTAGTCGGATGGGTCAAGGTGGGGTTTTTTTAGGAGAGGACAAAATGAGGAGGATTTTAGGCAGGTTGATAAGTAGCCATATAGTAGGGAGCATTGAGTGAGTTTTGCAAGGAATGGAGAGAGATCAGATTTGGTGGCTTTGATCCAGCTGACTGGACAGGGGTCAAGGAGGGAGGTGGTGGTGTTGAGAGATGAGATGATGCTTTTGATGTTTTCAGCAGAGATATGTTTGAAGGTGGTCCATGAGTGCACTGCTATGGTAAATTGTGGGGATGGGTTTGATTGAGCTGCAGGTTGGAGATGGAGGGTTGAGAAGTAGTCTGTTAGTTGTTGAGGAGATGATGGAACTGTTGGTTGTGTTGTTGGAGGGTGATTTCTTAAGTTATTTTATGAGAGTGAACAGTTCTCTTGGGCGAGTGAGAGATCTTTGAATTAGTTTTGTGTGTTGCTATGCTGTGAGCGGTTTGTAGCTTGGTTGTATTCTCTTAGAAAGGTCATGTAGTAGGTTTGGTCTGCGGAGAGCCGTGATTTTCTCCATCTCCGATCTTGTTTCCTTAGTTGAAATTTGAGCTTTTTGAGGTCAGGGGTGTACCATGGCATCCTTTTGTGAGCAGTGTTGTGAAGATGGGTCAAAGTTGAGGCTGATTCATTGATAAGTTGATTCTAGATGTTGTTAGCAGAGTCTAGGTCTTGTATTTCTGTGTTGAGAATTTGGGAGATATGAGCGAGGAAGGAATTTTTGTTAAATTGTCTGAAGCAATTCTTGTACAGACATTCTGCTTCTCAGCAAAATCCACAGAGCAGTTCAAAGCCACTGGAAACTAAAGTGAACCACATATTTCCAATGTTGCTTGCACTTTTTTTGAAGACAACAGATCTTCTAGTGCAAGAGATAAGGGTGAGGAGGGATAGTAAGGAAATCCACAGTACTACCTTTTAACTTTCGAAAGGGAGACTATGATAAAATGAGGAAAACAGTTAAGAAAAAACTAAAAGGAGCAGTTGCGAAGGTTAAAGACGTACATCAAGCTTGGGTGTTGTTGAAAAATACTATCTTGGAAGCCCAGACCAGCTGTATTCCACGCTTTAAGAAAAGTGGAAGGAAGTCCAAAAAACTGCCAGCATGGTTTAAAGGTGAGGTCAGAGAGGCTGTTGTTGCCAAAAAAGCATCTTTCAGGAAATGGATAAAAGAGCCAAACGACGAAACCTGGAAACAGCACAAGCACTGGCAAGTCAAATGCAAAGCATTGATAAGGCAGGCAAAGAGAGAATTTGAGAAGAAGCTTGCTGCGGAAGCAAAAACGTGAAATAAAGACCTTTTCAAGTACATTCGTAGCAAAAAACCTGTGAGAGAGTCAGTTGGTCCATTAGATGATAAAGGGGTTAAAGGAGCACTAAGAGGCGACAAGGCGATAGCGGAGAGACTGAATGAATTCTTTGCTTCGATCTTTACTGAGGAAGATGTAGGGATGTTACCCATGACTGAAGTGGTATTTAAAGGTGCGGAAGAATTGAAGGAAATATCGATACATCGGGAAGATGTCTTAGAACTATTAGATAAACTGAAGAGTAGCAAATCAGCTGGGCCGGATGGTATACATCCAAGGGTGTGGAAAGAACTGAAATATGAGATTGCAGAACTGCTATCAGTAATCTGTGAACTATCATTAAAATAATCTCTAATACCTGAAGATTGGAGGATCGCCAATGTAACACCAATTTTTAAAAAGGGTTCCAGGGGTGATCCGGGAAACTACAGACCGGTGAGCCTGACGTCAGTCCCGGGACAAATGGTAGAAACCATCATAAAGAATAAAATTACTCAGCATGTAGATAGTCACAACCTAATGGGAGACAGCCAACATGGCTTTAGACAAGGAAGATCTTGTCTTACTAATCTGTTATGTTTTTTTGAAGGAGTGAATAAACAGGTGGACAAAGGTGAGTCAGTTGATATTGTGTATCTGAACTTTCAGAAAGCCTTTGACAAGGTCCCTCATCAGAGACTTTTGGCAAAACTAAAGAGTCATGGGATAGGAGGCAGTGTACTATTGTGGATCAGGAACTGGTTAAAAGATAGAAAGAAGAGGGTAGGGCTAAATGGCCAATTTTCCCAAATGAGAAAGGTGAATAGTGGTGTACCCCATGGATCTGTGCTGGGTCCGCTGCTTTTTGACATATTCATAAATGACCTGGAAAGTGGAATAACGAGTGAGGTTATCAAATTTGCAGATGACATAAAACTATTTAAAGTTGTTAAAACCCAAGAGGATTGTGAAAACTTGCAAGAGGATCTTGATAAATTGGAAAACTGGGCATCAAAATGGCAGATGAAATTTAATGTGGACAAGTGCAAGGTTATGCACCTAGGGAAGAACAACCCAAACTATGGTTACACGATGCAAGGTTCCACATTAGGAACCACCACCCAGGAAAAAAGATTTAGGCGTCATTGTGGATACCATGTTAAAACCCTCGGCCCAGTGTGCAGCGGCGGCCAAGAGAGCAAATAGAATGCTAGGTATGATAAGGAAAGGAATGGAAAATAAAACAAAAGATATTATAATGCCTCTATATCGTTCCATGGTGAGACCGCACCTTGAATACTGTATGCAATTCTGGTCGCCGTATCTTAAAAAGGATATAGCGATTTTAGAAAAGGTACAGAGAAGAGCCACCAAAATGGTAAAGGGGATGGAAGGATACTCCTATGAAGAAAGGCTAAAAAGGTTGGGGCTCTTTAACCTGGAAAAGAGACGGCTGAGGGGAGATATGATAGAAGTCTATAAATTAATGAACGGAGTGGAACGGGTAAACGTAGATCGATTGTTTACGTTATCAGAATATAGAAAGACTAGGGGACATGCAATGAAGCTACAGGGTAAACTATTTAAGACTAATAAAAGAAAATATTTTTTCACTCAACGTGTAATCAAACTCTGGAATTTGTTACCGGAGGATGTAGTAAAGGCTGTTAGTGTAGCTGGGTTTAAAAAAGGTTTGGACAAGTTCCTGGAGGAAAGGTCCATAAACCATTATTAAGAAGTGACCGAAGATATCAATGCTTGACCCAGTACAAGCATTGTGGAACTTGTGTCTCTTGGGGAAACTGCTAGGTACATATGACCTAGATTGGCCACTGTTGGAAACAGAATACTGGGCTTGATGGACCTTGGTCTGACCCAGTATGGCATATCTTATGTTCTTATGTTTTTATGTTCAGAGGGGCGAGCCTGATTATTCCCATTACTTTTCTTTATTACTAGAGCAAGGAAGCCACAGGTACTGGCACAAGCAGGATAGCGTGGAGCTCAGAATACATGCGACTTCCTTTCAAACACCAACTTGGTCCTATTATTGGGACATATTTAGTCTGTCTCTTTAACTAAGACCTGTCTGGCATGAGTATCCTTACTGATAGTTAAGCTCATGCCAGCATAGCTTCTTACTTCCTCAGTGTACACAAGCCCTCCACCACATCAAGGTAGTGCCCCATGGAGGGACCAGTATGCATTTAGTTTGGTTGAGAAACAACATTTCCTGTGAAGTTGGACCAATGTGAGTGTTTAATTTTCCTGGTTTAGAACTGGTGCTCTGTTTCACCTGATTTATGGCAGGATCTTTGGAAACGTCTGTTTTCATCAAGTACAAGCAATCAGAGTTGCTCTGGAATTTCTTTTTTCATTGCAGTTCTAAGAGGCAAACACATTTAGTTTTTTGGAACCATGATAAGAAAATCTCACATGATGAAATGAAATCTGAGTTTGAAGTTTTGAAAAAGCAATAACCAGCTATGGTTCTTTAGGAGTGGTCCTCCAAGAGGACATAAGTAGTGACCAAGAATTATTAAAAGGAAGAAACTATAATTTCTTGTGATCATGGCAGCTATATGTTATTGATTTGTTAAGATAACTATAATTTTGTATTTACACACTGTTTTTTAGCAGACTGAAACATAGGCCCAGGACAATACTTGACTTGGGAAAGAAACTGAGCAATGAACATTGTTCCAGATACTATTGTTTAAAAATGTTTTCATTTGCAGGATAAAATTCTATCATTCATTGGTAATTTACCTATTCAGAGAGAGCAGAATAAATGAAAAATAATAAATCAAAATAAAAAAAGAATAAGAAGCGATAGCTTTTTATTGGACTAGCGATATATTTTTTGATTAACTTTTCAAGATTAAAACCTTTTTCCTTAGGTCAGGTCAGGATAGGATACTAGGTAGTGCTGTTGTCCTGACATGAGGAAGAAGGTTTTAACTTTCGAAAGCTATTCCAAAAATCAAGGCCGTCTTAAGAGGTGAGTCAGTGACTGGTTCGGGGCACCAAAGCTTAAGGGTGCTGGAGCCTGCTTAACTGGCTCATCTAGTTACAGCCACAGGAGCATTTTACTTCACTCCCATGGCTGTGTTATGCCACAGCTGCCAGCACTGCTGTGTTTCTAAAAGTCAAACATAGGCACTTCCTGTTTTTTGCGCAAGACAGGAAGTACCTGTCTTTGACTTTTAGAAATGTGGTGGTGCTGCCATTTGTGGCATCAAAAAACTATGTTCACGCTTGGATGAACAAGATCACAATTAAAAAACAAAGTTGTTAGTGCACCGATTGTCCAGCATTGCATTGAGAGGGGTCATCCCTTTGAAGATCTTCAGTGGCAGGTAATTGATTTGGTCACCCCTAACCCACGAGGTGGTGATCATGAATCCAGATTGCAATTTTTGGAGCAATTTTGGATTTACAAATTGAAGACTGTGCATCTTTCCGGTTTAAATATGGAGATCAACTGTTGAAGTCTGCTTTAGACAGACAGTAATGATCCCCCCTTTTTTAGTTGATTACATGGGATCTTCTGGTATGTGAGGTCAATGGCTTTCACTATTTAAAAAGCTTTGGTTAACTCCTCTTTTCAGCTGATTGGTGGAGTATACAACCCATGTTTTACAGAGCCTGAAACACAGCTCATGAAAATAAGCAGGAGCTCGAAACACAGTTCTGTGTTGCTATCAATTGGATGAGTTTGCTTTCTGATTACTTGGTTCAGCACAGCCAGCATTGCAAGTACTTTTTCAGTTGGGGAGGAGTGGACATTGAGGAAATAAGCTAAGTCTCTTTTTCATTTAAGTGTTTTGTGTTACACTGGGTGGTGTTTACACAGTTTGTGGCAATCTTCAATGTCTTTAATGATTAAAAAGGAAACTTTGTGGCTAGAATGGTTTTGGCCCTTCTTAACAAAGAGTCAGACAATAAATTATTTTAGTTAATGAAGATTTCTACTATGCTCTTGATTCACTAGCCTGATCTTTTGATGTGGCCAATTGTGGCATAGCACAGCCATGGGAGTGAAAGAAAACACTCCCATAATTGTGTAAAGTACTTAATGCGGCTGTGGCGGAGGACAGGGAGAAGAGGTGATAGGCTGGAACTAGGAATGGACTGCTGGAGGGAATGTGACTGTCTTGGAATGATGCTAGAGTGGGGCTAGGATGGATGCTTGAGGATGGCTAAGACTGGAAGTGGACTGCTGGAGTGGAGATCAATGGCTGGGACTAATGTTGGTAGGGGCTGGCACTGGAAGGGGGCTGATGCTTTCAGAGGGGTTGGAGCTGGGCTGGAAGAGGACTGATATTGGGGGGCTGGGACTGGAAAGAGACTGAACCTGGGAGGAGTGGGACTAGAAGAGGACTGATACTAGGGGAGAGTGGGTCTCAAAATAGGCTAATGATGAAGGACAGGAACTAGAACTGGAAGAGGGCTGATGATGTGTGACTGGGATTGAAAATGGGCTAATGCTGGGTCAAGGAGACTGGAAAAGAGCTGGGGATGATGCTGAGCTAGTGAGCTGAAATTGGAAGGGGGATGATACTGGAGGGGGGGGGGAGATGCGAGTGGGATGGGATTGTAATTGAGTTTTTATTTTTATTTATTTATTTATTTAATGTTTTTTTTCTATACTGCGCTATTTGTCATCAGTGCGGTTCACAAGTAACAAAAACGTTCAGTGTAGGAGGTCTACAATGAGCTTACAATAAACGGGGCATTTAACAGGGATAACAGGCGAACTATATACAGTCGTCGAGTTGATACTGGAGGAGGCCGGGACTACAAAGGGGCTGGGAGACAAGGGCTGGGACTGGAAGGGGGCTGATGCTGAGGTTGGGGATTGAAAAAGAACAGATGGTAGAGTCAGGGTGGGAAAAAGGCTGAAGCTCGGGGAGTGAGAAGGAAAAAGGGGGGCAAATATCTTGTGTGGGAAAAGCAAAGAAACATGGTCATATAAAGGAAAAGGTTGAGAGGGATTGGCATAACAATGAATGCTGGGATAAGGAGGAGGAATAAGAGAAACGTGGGAATAGGAGGACTAGGGAGGTAAACAGTATAAAATGTAAGGCTGTGAGTAGGTGGAAGGTGAAAATAGAGTGATTAGAGACAAGGAGGAATGAAATTTAGCTATCATTAGGTAAAAAGGCAGATGAGAGAAATCAAGAACAAAGGTGAACCAGAAGGATCAATTTTAGAGAGAGAGATAAGAAAGAAGACAGTGAAAGCGAAGAAACAGAAAATAGTAATGAGATCCTGGAAAAGCAGTTGAGAAAACCAACAAGAGGGAGTAGTAAAGAGAGACTGGGACCAATCCATCTGGATAAATAAAATGATCAAACAAAGATACAAAAGAATGCCAGTTTTTGGATAATGAAATATGTCAGGTTTGAAAATGTGTATTTCTCACAGTTTAGGAAGAAATGCATTTTTCTTCTCTTTTTTCAGTGTACCACAGCTTAGAATTTGCTTTGAGCTTTTCCATTTCACTTTTATCTGAAATATTTGTTTCTAAATTGCAGTTTCTTATTCTTTACTAGATAATGGTCTATGTTTTCCATGTGCAGCCAAGGTGAAGGATTCTGTTATCATATAAGGTTCTGTGCAGGAATCTGTAGTAGTTCAGCCTGTTCTCTTTCTTTCAATTGGAGATGTATTGATGTTCAAGAATATTTGCAATGTTGACTTTTCATAAGTAGGATGATGTAGTTAGAGTTCTTGGACTTGGTGCTGGTATGGTATGGTAAATTTTTTAGTGTCCATTTACAGAGTTTTGGGTTACTACACATAGAGAGGCATTTTACAAAGGAAGTACTAGCAGCGGGGTGAGCATGCAAATGAGGGCGTGCAGTCAATATAGATGATTTAGGAACTGGGTCTGGAAATGGACAGTGTGAGTGCAAAATAACAATGTGAACATACAGAAGGATGGACGCACAGCCCAGATGAGGGAGCCGCACATCCAAGCTTTGCGAAATAGAGCAAGAAAGATGGCCAAGGTACCATTCGCAAACACAGGCTCATGGACATCTGCGCGCAACAGAGCACTATAAAAGGATAAGTAGTCGTAGTAATATTTCATTTTATTTATTTACTTCTACTCGCCTATCAAGGATTTCTAAGCAGTTTACAAAATCAACCATCATAAAAATACAACAAACATAATGGGCATCAGAAATGCCTCAAAGTAATGTTAGATAAATACTTAAGAGGAACATCATGCTCTTACTTTCTTATGTAAAGCAACGTAATTCTTCTCCAATTGAACCTCAGCAGACCAAAAATTCCGTAATGTTGGTCTGCGTTCAGAATAAATCCTATTTTGAGTAATAACCTTTCTAACTGTATGAAAAATAGATAATGATAACTGCGGTTGAGAAAATCTAAGGGCCCTAGATGGTTGATATGTAACCAGGTACATCAGAAACATCTGATGCGATCATGATGTGAATGCATTGATAAATCATGCACACACACAACATTTTTTGCAATTTGACTGGGAGTCAATGTAACTCTTTTAGATAAGGGATTATATGTTCTCTTTGTCTAACCCTAAATATCAAGTGAACAGCAGCATTTCGGGCTATTGAAACCCTCCACCCAGTGTGCAACGGCAGCCAAGAAAGCAAATAGAATGCTAGGAATCTTAAGGAAAAGAATGGAGACTAAAACCAAGGATCTTATAATGCCTCTGTATCGTTCCATGGTGAACTGCACCTTGAATATTGTGTGCAGTTCTGGTCGTCATATCTTAAAAAGGATATAGTGGTACAGAGAAGAGCCATCAAAATGGTAAAGGGAATGGAAGGATACCCCTATGAGGAAAGACTTAAAAAGTTAGATCTTTTCAACTTGGAAAAGAGAAGGCTGAGGGGAGATATAATAGAGGTCTATAAATTAATGAATAGAATAGAACAGGTAAATGTAGATTGGTTGTTTCTGCCATCAAAAAGCAGAAAGACCATGGGACACGCAATGAAGCTACAACATTACCAATTTAAGACTAATGAGAGAAAAGATTTTTTCACTTAACGTGTAATCAAACTCTGGAATTTGTTACCGGAGGATGTAGTAAAAGCTGTTAGTGTAGCTGCGTTTAAAAAAAGGTTTGGGTGAATTCCTGGAGGAAAGGTCGATAAGCCATTATTAAAGCCACCTCAATGTTTGCCTCACATATAGACCACCTAATGCTGCTAAGGATCACCTCTTAAAAATTGTAGAATTAATTTGCACTTATAGCTCTCAAATTAAACCATTAATTGCATTAGGTGATTACAATCTATCATCATCACCTTCTAATGAGAACAGATCCTTCTTGAAAGCAGTGAAATCTTTAGGTTATCAACAGATATAATTAACCAGCCTACACACCAAAATGGAACCACTCCTGATCTAATTTTTTGCCCTGAGCAACTCTTTTCACAAAACTAAATTACAGTCCCAAAAACTACCCCAGTACCTTGCTCTGATCATTATATTATCTCATTTACCTTGCAATTACAAACATCCCCTAATAACTTATTTATTTCTCTTATATACCGCGCTCTTCGATATCAGTGCAGTTTACATGGAACATCGAGGTATTTTACGGTGGGGGATTACACCGTAATTACAAATAGCAGGTAGCTCAACTTGGATAACCATATTAACTATTTAGACATATATGGATAACAGAAAATATTTACACATATATACATCACTTTGAGGGATAGTTACATGTGGTCATGGAGCTTTGTTGTGAGTGGGGCAAGTTGGTGTACCTTCCTCCGGGTAGCATTTGAGGAAAAGGTGGTGCTTCAGTGCCCTCCTGAATTTAGTTAGCTCCGGGATTGCTCGTATGTTAGGTGGTAGGGCGTTCCAGCATCTGGGTGGCACAGAGACTAAAAGCCCTGTTTACAGTTGCCTGTGTACTATGGGTCATTGTTTTGGGGATTACCAAGGTGTTTATTGCTGTAGGTCATCTGGCCCTGTTGGGGGGGTCATGTGCGTAAGGCCCGCGAGTGACGAGGGGGAGAGCCCATTGATGGCCTTGAATGTTAGTAGCAAGATCTTGAAGGCGATGATATGGAGATGATATGGACATGCAGTGGCTGAGCATGAGGAAACAGCGAGACATTGGGATGATAGTGATGAGGATGCCCAACTTCTCCTGGGCCAAGGCACCTGTACCACCTAATTATCGAGCATGAGGAGACGCTCTATCTACTTCATGGGCACTATGTGACACCCAGGGAGTCCCAAGCGGTCTGGCTCATGATCCACCAGATGTTCAGTCAGTAAGTGCAATAATAGGCATGAACAGGGGGCGGTCACAGGTGCAGAAGTACAAAAGCAGGTGAACAGATTGAGCAGGAGACTAGCAAGGAACAGAAATAGGGAAGTGAGGACCTGGGCAGGAATGGCAGGGAGCGACATGGCCAGCTGCATGGCAGGAATGGGAGCACCATCCCCCAGAACCATAGTTGTGCCACAGAGGACACACCAGACATGATGTGAGAGTATAAAAGAAGGGAGCAAGTGAGCTAAGGGCCAAAGGCCACACAGTGCAACAATAGCATCCTGAACAGAACCAAGAGTAGGCAGAGCAGCAACGTATGTACAAGCTGTAAAGCGATAGGCAGCCCCAAGACAAGTGAGGGATGCTGCATGTCCATGAGGTGCAGTGGTGGGCAGAGTGGTACAGCCAGAGTGGGAGTCTGATGCAAAGGCAGGGTGAGATGTGTATGCTGACAACAGAGCCGATGTAGAACACAATTATGGAGGAAGGGGACAGATGACAAGCGAGAAGGGCAAGTAAGCAGTAATAGCATCTCTGTTATCCACAGGCACTACAGGGTTAGGTATGATGTTGAGGCCCTGAAGATGCACTTCAGGACTACTTGATGGAAGAGGCTGTATCTCCTGGCCAAGCTTCAGAGAGAGCTCGAGAAGCGCCAAGATAAGAGCAAACTGCACAAGTGAAGCTGGTTAATCCTGTGGGCTCCCTGTGACACAATGGGACAGCAAGTCAGGGTGGGAGGCATGGATGATGAGAACAGCAGTGGCTGTGGTCACAGGATGGGCAGATACTGTGGCAAGGAAAGGCTATAATGTTTCTCCCCCATTTGCTTTGTAGCAGCAGCCATGGTACTGGTGGCTGTGCAAGCACATCCAGTCAGTGGCATCGAGAAAGAGGATGAAGGGCACATGGTTTCTCATGCCCTTGGGGCCGGGGGGAGGGCCACATGTGTGCAGTCTGATACCTAGCATTATGAGAAAGTGTGTTATCTAGTGGGAATGTAGTATAGTCATTTGCCACTTTTATACTGTGCTGGGGAAGCTTATGTACTGTGAATGAACTGAGAGCAACTGAGGCCTGCATAAAAGGCTTCAGAGCCCTGCCCTTTTGAGACATTCCTAACAGGGGCTATACAGGTCAAACAACGGTAAGAATTTGAGGGTTTATTTTTTTTTTAATTGCTAGCTCTCTGACTGGGAGCTCTTAAAAGAGTTTTGGTATATTTTTAAAACAAAGTTACATTCTTTTTGGTGCTTTAGTAGACATATTCTCTTTAGTGGGGTAGGTTTAAAGCTCTGCTTTGGTAACTTTCTCAGCTCTTGGGAACTGCTGACACCTAATTAGGTGTTAGTTCCCTCCCTACCCTCCTAACTTCCACCCACCCCTATTGAGCAGTCATGCTTTATAGGGCACCTCCCCATTTAACAAAAACACAGGGACTTGGAACAGCACATTTTGAATGTAATTAAAGAGAAGGTAATTAAAGAGATTTAACTGCTTTTTCTCTGAAAGGACAGCTGGGAGACCGGCTGGTACTTTGGTAGATCTCTCTCTTTTGCTTTAACAGATACCTAAGCCCCACGAACTGAACAATGGCTGGGAAAAATCATATTGCTAAAGTTGTTGCCCTGTTACAGCTTCAGCCTCTGTCCAGACAGAGGTCCCAATGCCAGTTGAAGGACCGGTTCCATGTGCAGGGTGCCTGCATGCTGAAGCTCTGAGGAAACAAGTGGAGGAACTCAGAGAGGAGGTGGCGAGGCTGAGGAGCATTCAAGACATGAGAAGTAGGAGGAGAGGAGTAGCCTAGTGGTTGGGGCAAGGTACTTCAGGCCGGAAGGTCAGGGGTTCAAATCCCACTAGAGGACAGCAACCTTGGGCCAGAAGGACTGGGGTTTCTAGTCCCACAGATGCTCCTTGTGGTCTTGGGCAAGCCACTTAACCCTCCATTGCCCATGTTCCCTGTAAGTATTAGTTTATGTGTCTCATATCCCCGCGTGTTAAATGTATCCCCCAATTGTGTTGTGACCGCTTTGATTGAAGGATAAGGCAGTATACAAAACTGTCAAAAGAAACAAAATAAAAATAAGTACATTAATGAGATGCTTCTTGCAGCAACCAAGCTCTCCAGCAGAGGAGACGATGGGTACCTACAGAATGACGAAGGTTGGGCACAAGTCACCAGGACCTGCAGAATCACCAATCCAACTTCTCAAGCCCTTGAATTGAAAAACCATTATGCAGCCCTGGAAGTGGAGGAGGTGAAAGCATCCCTGGAAAGGGAAGAACCAGAGCTCAAATACCCCAAAGTTTCAGAATCAGTGACCACAAGGAAGCGAAGGGTAGTGGTGGTTGGGACTCTCTTCTGAGGGGTACTGAGGCATCCATCTACCGACCAGACTTGATGTGCAGAGAGGTATGCTGTCTGCCTGGTGCCAAAATCCAAGATGTTACGGAGAGTTTGCCGAGACTCATCAAGCCCACTGACTATTACCCAATGTTGCTAATCCATGTCGGAACAAATGATACTGCCAGGTATCCCTCTGAGCATATCAAAAGTGACTTCATGGATCTGGCACAGAGGGTGAAGCAGTTAGATGCACAGGTGGTGTTCTCTTCAATCCTCCCTGTTGAGGGTAAAGGCCAAGGCAGAGAGGCTCGCATCCTGGAGAGGAATGCATGGCTGCGTGGATGGTGTCATCAAGAACATTTTGGTTTCCTAGATCATGGGATGCTGTTCCAAGGGTTGCAGAGCAGAGATGGCATCCATCTGTCCAACAAAGGTCGACATGTCTTCAGTAGTAGACTGGCTAATCTACTGAAGAGGGCTTAAAACTAGATTCGTTGGGGATGGGTGAAGAAAGTCCCCAGGTAAGTGAAAGTCCCCAGGTAAGTGAAAGCCCCCAGACAAGTGATACATTAAATACCTTTATGGAAATGGGTAACAGGGGTAACATATGGAAAGCAGTGTGTATAAATGCCCATAGCATGGGAAATAAGATCCCTGATGTTGAAGCTTTGGTGGGAGTGGCCGACTTGGATTTAGTGGCAGTTATAGAAACATGGTTCACAGAAAACCAGGACTGGGATGTAACTATACCTGGCTATACTTTATTCAGAAAGGACAGGGTAGGAAGAAGGGGAGGAGGCGTGATGCTATATGTAAAAAATAATATTAAAGTTTTGGAATTACAGAGCTTAAAAGGGAGAGAGGAGGCATTGTGTGTTAAACTAGAAAGAGGGAAAGAGAAATCTATTTGCATTGGCGTGATATACAGACCTCCCTCACAAGAGGAAGAGGTGAACAGAGTGTTAATTGAAGACATACACAGCATTGCTAGGAAAGGGGAAGTGCTGCTGATAGGGGATTTCAATATGTCAGATGTTGATTGGCACATTCCTGCTGCAGTAGAAGTAAAGAGATCCTGGATTCTCTACAGGGAGAACTATTCAGGCAATTGGTAAGAGACCCTACATGTGAAGGAGCCATACTGGACTTGGTGCTTACCAGGGCCGGATTTAGCTATACGCCATGTACGCCATGGCGTAGGGCCCACAGCTGCAAAGGGCCCACAAAAATTGAAGTAGTTAGGCTTTTTTTTTTAATAAAATTAAAAAAAACCTGCTGGCTGCCGCCGCGGGGCCCCCTCTGCTGCCGCGGCAGCATGGACTGACCCGCGGGGGCCCCCTCTGTAAGCTCGGTCCCTCCCTGCCTCCGTGTCTCCCTCCGTGCAGGCTGTTAGAGACGCGAAGGCAGACTGTCTCCTTCTGCCTTCCCGTCTCTGTTAAGCCCGCAGGGCTGATGGGAAATTTCCCATCAGCCCCTGCGGGCTTAACAGAGACGCGAAGGAGACAGTCTGCCTTCGCGTCTCTAACAGCCTGCACGGAGGGAGACACGGAGGCACGGAGGGAGGGACCGAGCTTACAGAGGGGGCCCCCGCGGGTCAGTCCATGCTGCCGCGGCAGCAGAGGGGGCCCCGCGGCGGCAGCCAGCAGGTTTTTTTTTTTTAAATAAATTTTACTTTAGGGAGGGGGGGGGAGGGGGAGGGGGAGGGGGTAGGACTGGTAATTGGGGGGGGCTGGGACTGGGGCTGGAAATGGGTTGGGACTGGGACTGGAAATGGGCTGGGACTGGGACTGGAAATGGGTTGGGGGGATTAAGGCTGGAGGTGGGCTGATGAGGAGGACTGGTAATGGGCTGTGGGCTGTTGGGGGGGGGGTTAGAACTGGTAATGGGCGTTGGGGGGGTTAAGACTGGTAATGGGTGGGCTGATGGGAGCTGTCTGGTAATGGGCTATGGGGGGGGCTAGGACTGGAAATGGGTTGGGGGGATTAAGGCTGGAGGTGGGCTGATAGGGTTAGGACTGGTAATGGGCTGTTGGGGGGGGTTTAGACTGGTAATGGGCTGTGGGCTGATGGGGGCTGTCTGGTAATGGGCTATGGGGGGGGGGATAGGACTGGAAATGGGCTGTGGGGGGGGGGGGTTAAGACTGGAGGTGGGCTGATGGGGTTAGGACTGGTAATGGGCTGTTGGGGGGGGGGTTTAGAAATGGTAATGGGTTTTGGGGGTTTTAGACTGTAAATGGGCTGTGGCCTGATGGGGGATGACTGGTAATGGGCTATGGGGGGGCTAGGACTGGAAATGGGCTGGGGGGTTAAGACTGGAGGTGGGTTGATGGGGTTAGGACTGATAATGGGCTGTTGGGGGGGTTTAGAACTGGTAATGGGCTTTGGGGGGGGTTAAGACTGGTAATGGGCTGTGGGCTGATGGGGGCTGTCTGGTAATGGGCTATGGGGGGGGGTTAGGACTGGAAATGGGCTGGGGGGGGTTAAGACTGGAGGTGGGCTGATGGGGTTAGGACTGGTAATGGGCTGTGGGCTGATGGGCTGATGGGGGGGGGTTAGGACTGGCAATGGGCTATGGGGGGCTGACTGGAAATGGGTTGATGGGGTTAGGACTGGAAGTGGGCTGATGGGGGGTTAGGACTGGTAATGGGTTATAGGGGGGGCTTAAACTGAAAATGGGGTGATGGGGGGTTAGGACTGGTATTGGGTTGGGGGGTTGCTAGGACTGGAAATGGGCTGATGGGTGGCTAGGACTGGAAATGGGCTGATGCAGGGACTAGAAGGGAATGGATGCTGGGTGAGGCTGGAACTAGAAGGGAGCTGATGTTGGGGGAGGATTAGAATGGGATGGGGCTGGAAGAGTAAAATGGAGAAGGGAAAAATATTTTGTGTGGGAGGGATAAAAAAATCTACAATTGGCCGGGTATTGGGAGAGTAAGTGGGGATTGAGGATGGAGGGGTAAAATTTGACTGGATGAAATAGGAATGAGGAAAGAGCAAAAGGAGAAAGATTAGTATGTTAAAGCAGATGTAGAGAGAGAATGGAAAAAAACTAGAAGAGAGAAGAAAGGACAAATGGACAGCAGACGATGGAGAGTTAGCAGAAGACATGAAGAAACCAGAAGAAAGTGGCTGGAGCAATTGCAGCTGAAAAAAATGCACAAAAGGTAGAAAAATATCTCTTTATTTTGAATTTATTAATTGGAATATGTCAGCTCTGGTAAATGTGCATCATTAACGTCTGCGCTTTGTTTAGTACAAGAGCAAATTAATGTATAGTTTTATTTCTACAGTGTTGTACATTCCAAGTTTGGCTTTTGGGATTCCCAGTTTAATTATTGTCTTCCTGTTTCTAAAATGTGATTACTTGTTTGGTGATGGTCTATGTTCTGCATGTGTAACTGAGCTGAGGTGTTCTGTTTATATAATTCCTATTTGACATTGCCACTTGTTCTCTTTCCCCAGTAGGTCATGTATTGTTGTTCTCTGAAATGTATTGGTTTAATATTTGCAGTGTTGCCTTTTGATTGGTAGAGTATGGTGCTTTGTGAGTCCTGGTAGTGCTGTTAGGATACGGCGGGTTTGCTATGGGTTCTAAATGGGCAGTGTTTGTAGTAGTTCCTAATGTGTCTGGCAGTTGGCACTGGATTATAGTAATGTAGAAATCTTTTAGTCTTTCTTTATCCATACACTCATTAAGAGGCACGTTTACTAAAAGTTAGTATATGGTAACATTATGCAAATATTTATGCAAATGAGGCCCCTTATGCAAATGAGGCCCACACCCCCCTTGGGCCGCCCCTGCTGGGGGCCCACAATTTTTGTTGGCATAGGGCCTCACTCAAGGTAAATCCGGCCCTGGTGCTTACCAATGGTGAAAGTGTTTCTGATGTTATAGTGGGAGATCATTTTGCATCCAGTGATGGTGTGGTTCAGTATTAGCACTAGGGCTGTTAGAATCCATTCAAAGGTGAGGGTCAGACTTTAGGAAGACTAACTTTGCCAAGATGGGCCAATACCTCAGGGAGTCGTTAGCAGGATGTAGAAAAACAGTGGGCAAAACTGATAGGGGATATTTTAAGGGCAACAAACCTTTTTGTTAAAATGGTAAATAAAGGTAAAAGGAAAAGGAGTCCGCTATGGCTTTTGAAAGAAGTAGCTGAAAAGGTGAAGAAAAAGAGGGAGGCCTTCATGAAATACAAGAGATCACAGAGAGCAGAAGACAGGCATCTATATTTGGAAAAACTTAGAGAAGCTAGCAAAGTAGTCAGGAAAGCAAAGATTCAAAAAGAGGAGGAAATAGCCAATGCAATAAAATGGGGGATAAGACATTTTTCAGATATGTTAGTGAGAAGAGGAAGGGCAAAAGTGGTATTGTCATATTCAAGGGTGAAGGGGAGAAATATGTAGAAGCTGATGAGGATAAACCGGAATTGATTAACAAATATTTCTGTTCTGTGTTCACAGATGAAGAACCAGGAGCAGGACCTCAGAAAACACCCATAACAGAAGCGAGGGACATCTTGAACAATTTTCAGAAGACTGTGTTCTTGAGAAACTAGCTCAACTTAAAGTAGACAAAGCGATGGGACCGGATGGGATACACCCTAGAATACAGAGGGAACTTGGGGACGTTCTAGCAGCTCCACTGACTGACCTTTTCATTGCCTCGTTGGAGTCGGGAGTGGTGCCAAAGGACTGGAGAGAGGCTCATGTGGTGCCTTTACACAAAAGCGGAAGTAAGGATGTGGTTGAAAACTACAGGCCGGTTAGTTTAACTTCGGTGGTGAGTAAATTATTGGAAACGCTGCTGAAAGAGAAAATAGTGAGGTTTCTGGAGTCCAGCAGATTACAGGAAGCTAAGCAGCATGGATTCACCAGAGGCAGGTCTTGTCAAACAAATCTGATTGATTTCTTTGACTGGGTGACCGGGGAGTTGGACCGAGGGAGAGCTCTAGATGTGGTGTATTTAGATTTCAGTAAAGCCTTTGACACTGTGACTCACAGGTGACTTATAAACAAACTGAGCACCCTAGGGATGGACCCTAAAGTTACTGCTCGGGTTAGAAATTAGTTGGGTGGAAGGCGACAAAGAGTACAGGTAAATGGAGCTACCAGGATGTTACCAGTGGTGTGCCCCAGGGATCTGTCCTTGGTCCGATTCTTTTTAACATCTTTGTTAGTGATATAGCAGAAGGGCTGTCGGGTAAGGTTTGCCTCTTTGCGGATGATACCAAAATCTGCAATAGAGTAGATACCCAGGAAGGTTTAGATAAGATGAGGAGGGATCTAGTTAAGCTTGAAGAATGGTCTAGAATTTGGCAGCTGAGATTTAATGTTAAAAAAAGCAAGGTCGTGCATTTGGGCTGCAGCAATCCAAGGGAGCGATATAGTATAGGTGGTGAAGAACTTCTGTCCACTAAAGAAGAGCAGGACCTAGGCGTGGTTGTGTCTGAAGATCTTAAAAGTGACCGCAAAAGCTAGAAGGATGCTTGGGTGCATACGGAGAGGAATGGCTAGCAGAAAAAAGGAGGTGATAGTGCCTCTGTATAAGTCTTTGGTGCGACCTCATTTGGAGTATAGTGTGCAATTCTGGAGACCGCACCTTCAAAAGGATATAAATAAGATGGAGTCAGTACAGAGGGTGGCTACTAAAATGGTTAGTGGTCTTCATTATAAAGCATATGAGGACAGACTTAAGGATCTTAATATGTACACCTTAGAAGAAAGGCAGGATAGAGGTGATATGATTGATACGTTTAAATACCTCCGTGGCATAAATGTACAGGGGGAGAGCCTCTTTCAATTGAAAGTAAGTTCTGCTAGGAGGGGACATGGGATGAAGGTGAAGGGGGATAGAGTCAGGAGTGATAAGCGTAAATATTTCTTTACAGAAAGAGTGGTGGATCCGTGGAATAGTCTCCCAGTGAAGGTGGTGGAGATGAGGACAGTATCTGAATTCAAAAAAGCATGGGACAAACACAGAGGATCTCTAAAGGAAAAAAGGGGACTGTTGTAGTTGTTGATATGGAAGGACAGACTAGATAGGCCATGTGATCTTTTTCTGAAATCATATTTCTATGTTTCTATGTACTCCTATGAGGAATGTTGCCAAGAATTCTGCTAGAGATTGTAGCACCATCGACTGTATGATACCTGCCATGGATGAGAGCACAGATTGAAAGCTGCCAGTGGCCAGGAGTGTGAGGGCAGTTGTTATGTTCATATGTATAGGGATGGGATGGCCTCTCTTTGTGGCGGTGCAGAGATCTGACTCCAGGTCTTAACATAGCTGGTGTATGACTGCTTTGTCAAGCCTGAAATGCATCGGGCACTGGTCATCCATGAGCCCCATAAATTAGTTCCTGACTTGGTAAGCCCTCTGATATGGGTGCCTTTGCCGTGAACCTCCTGCACTCCATGTTCTGCCACCAGTTCATGCTCTGCATAGCTGCTACCGACCACCAACACCTATGGGGACCATCACCAACACTCCTCACATCCACCGCCAGCATCCTTTTGCTACCTCCACCAATATGCAGTGCTCTGTGCTGTGTGAGACACAGACACACATGGGTACAGATTCTCATGCACAACCACAAGGACCCTGATACCTTACCCACACCAAAGGACATGCATGCATCTCAGCTCCTTCATACCAACACACACAGGCCCATATGCACTCCCATTGCCACGACTGCAACAAACACAGGGAAAGGTGGCAGGACATGGAAGAGAGGAGGTGAAGGGAGATGTGCTGCTAGGTTGTGGAAGGGAGCAGCAGGGGGCCTGCTTCTTGGTAGGAGGATGGGGGTATTGGGGGGCGTATTGGGGATGTGGCTGCAGTGACAGATGTACAGGGAGCACAATTGAGACACAGGGGTCACACAACATGGTACTCAGCAGACAGGGATGACAGGCAGACTCTTCTCTTTCAACTTCACTCTCCTCCTAATACAATTGCACTCACAGTCAGCATGGGCAGCAAATTTCCCCACCTGTTTGTGCTTCATAGGTAAGGTAGGTTGGGACATCTGGCTGCTGTACCCAGCACACCCCAGGTGCTATGAAAAAAACACCTTGGACGTCTGCACACTTGCTCTGCCCTGGCCGCACCCCATCTAACCTGAGTCCATCTCTTCTAAAATAATGTCCATATTGTCTGGCAGTAGAGGGAATTTGTGGTGTTGTCACTGAAGTGACACCCAAATTTAAATAGAATCATTTATATATGTTGAGTTGTAAAGTGAAACATCTTACTTCTGCTCTGCATCCACTGTTGGGAGAGATTTATTGGTGCGTCTGGGAGCATTCCATATGAATGAATAATTATGCTCTATCAGACTGATATTCAAAGGCAATTATGCTTTCACTGGCAAACACATAATTAGCCTATTTTGTGGATTTTCAAAAAATATACAGATGGTATCGGGCTATTTAAATTGCTGAACAGCCAGATATTATCCATATATTTGTGGATCATTTTAGGGAGCAGCAATGACAGGTGTGATGGGGTATACTGTATATCCCATCACTCAGGTTCAAGGGGAGGAATAGGAATTTGATAAAACAATCCCAAAATCAAGAACATGAATTCCTTTTGCAGGCCACCACAGGGAACTTAGTACCGTGACCTGATTGTTACAGAAGTTCTATTGGCTACACATACATCAAGCAGTGAAATTTCTGTAGGTCTTGCCCAGAGTGTCAGAGGGTACCCCAATGTTTACCCCCAAGAGCCATTTAATTCTCCTTCTATCAGTGGGTTAGCCCATGATGTGGTGGAGCACTTGGATTGAATACTATAGGGTACCAATACAGCCTGATAGTGGTAGATTATGCCACAAGGTTTCACTGGGCAGTCCCTTTGTGCTCCTTACTGCTCAGGTGATTGCTGGAGAGTTGCTAAAGATTTTCTGCCAGTTAGGATTCCCTCAAGAAGTACTTAATCATCAGGGAAGCAATTTATGTCTAAATTGCTAGACGGGGTGTGGAAACTATTTGGAATTATACATCTAAAGAGCTCAGTCTATCACCCCTAGACCAATAGCTTAGTGAGCATTTTAATCAAATGCTTAAGGGGATGCTCTAAAAGTACACGTCAGAAAATGTGTCCTCTTGGGACCAATTGGTACCCTTCGCACTCTTCACTGTGTGAGAAGTACCCCAAGCTTCACTGTTTTTTCCCCCTTTTGAGCTCATGTATAGCTGGCAGACTCAGAGCTTTCTGAAGGTGGTTCGGGAAGCATAGATTGGAACCAAGGAGGAACCCATAGGGGTGATTAAATATGTGAATAGACTGAAGGAGAGGACATACTTGGTCCTGAGATTAGCCAAACAATACCTAGAAGAAGCCCAAAAATATCAGAAAGGATATTATGAGAAGCAGAATTTCAGACTGGGGTCCAGGTATTAGTCCTACTATCCACCTCTGCAAATAAATTAACAGCACAATGGCAAGGGCCATTTTAAATAAAAAAGAAGGTAGGTTCAGTAGATCATGTGGTGCCACAGGGAAGACATAAAACCCAAATTTTTCACATCAATACCTTAAAACCCTGGATTAGCCATGAGGGGCTGGCTACAGATGTCCCTGAAGAGGAAGAGGACTTAGGGGGATGTTTACTAAAAACCGGAAATGTGCGCACCGCAAAATAGCGCACGGAAATGCGGCACTGAAACGCTAATAAACGCGTTTAAACGCCCCGCACACATGCGTGTCACCCCCGCAAAGGTGCGCGGCACACTAACGGGCCCCGTACAAGTGCGGGCCCGCAAATTTCCGATAGAGGCGTGGAACGGCTAAAGGAGGGCGGAGGAAGGCTCCGGAGGGGCGGAGGGACGGGGTCAATGGGTGGAGAGTGGGAGGGGAGAGGCTCCCCGCACAGTATCGGGCCCGAATTTGCATGTAAAAACTACCGCGAGGGAAACACTCGCGGTAGAAAGCATTTAAAGGGAACAGAAACCATTTCCGTCAGCAATGTACAGGAAAACCGGGGAAACCAGAAAAACGTGAGCAGTGTGATACATGTGCACAGCACAAAAGTGCAAATAAAAATAGAAAATGACCACAACAGAACTATTAAAAATAGTAATTCAGCTGGGGAACAGTTATAGTGATGGGCAAATACAGAAAACACACCCAGCAAAGCTCCAGAAAAAAGAAATGAATTTTGGAAGGGTTTACGGAGCGGAGACTCTTCCAAAAAACATTTCCTTTTGTGGAGCTTTCCTGGGAGTGTTTGCTATGGTTGCCCATTAATATCACTGTTGCCCAGCGTGGTGATATTTTGTCCCCCATTTCCCGTGGTCATTTCCGGGGTTTATGTGCACGTTTGTCACCAGAGAGGGTGCATATGCCCACAGTAAATTTGCGTAGAGCAGGGTTTGTGACTCCATCCTGCCAGGCTTACTACCTCCAGGGGCTGCACTGTCTATGTGGCCATAGTGTGGTGCAGCGGACAGAGTCAGTACCTCTAAGACCAGAGGGTCAGAGGTTCAAAGCCCAGCTGGGGCACTTGCCAGCCCAATCCCTATATTTTACCCACCACTAAACACAGATAGCGCAGACACCCCTGTATTGCAGGGGACATAAGCATGGGGAAAACACCCATATTTTACCCAACAACGCACACACACCACAACAATGGGCATTACCCACAGCCAAGTACCCCAAATGCAGTCCTGTACTGCCACATTCCAATCAGGTCACCTGCTTTTTATGGGAGAAGCTCATGCCAGCATGTTGGCGGACGAGTACATGTGGTGCAGGGGGCAGTGGCTGCTAGCGACAGAAGACAGAGGCCTAGCCATGTGCAGGCTGGCACAGTCCACAGCAACAGACAGGCCCTGCCGGATCCACAGTCATGGACTATCCAGGGAATTCAGCCAAGCTGTGGCTACACAGTGGTGCAGTGCACACAGACAGTGCATGCAAGAACAGAAGGTCACAGGTTCAAAGACCAGCTGGGGCTACCAGCAATCCTGCTCACATATTTTCCCCACAAATAAACAGTGACAGTAAGGACACACCTTTCGTGACGAGGACATATGCAATGGTAATACGTCTATCTTTTACCCCACTGAGCACAGACACCATGAACAGGGGCAGAACCTACAGCAGAATCCCCCAAATGCAGTCCTGGTGGGCCACACACCAGTCAGGTTCCATACTGCCACTCATACAAATGCCTGTGCTGTATATCTATGCACCACCCCCACGGCATGTAGATGTAGCTCATGCATATTCATGAGGGACAGCAGGAAGACCTGAACAGTGTGATGCAAAACTGGGCTGGAGTGGGGAAGCGCTGCTGTAAAGCAGCAGCCAACAGAGGCAGACACACCCACACCCACAGGCCCCATTGGCCAATGTCTCCTGTAGAGGCAGAACATTGGACCCTGCGTGCATCTCCCAATACCAGCACCTGCATACCTTAGCAATGTCACCCTACACCTGAGGTACACAGCTCTGAAACGTTTGCTAAGAGTACAGGCTGATAGATATCCCTACGTTACGCACATACTGCTAGTTGACCCCATCCGAACAATCTGTTTGGTGTCTGCGGTGCGTGCTCCAGGCCTGACCTCTGACGGTGTTCACCACCCTGGGGAGTGACCCCCAGCAGTACTGTGTACCATATCCATGCCTGTGCCATGCCCAGGACCGGTGTGGTGGCCAAGGCTAATCACCCCCTCAATAGTAGCACAATGCTGGCATAGGTGTGGGAGTGTGTGTCTGTCTATACCAGAGCTACTCAATTCCGGTCCTGGAGG
The DNA here is from genome assembly GCA_033557465.1 of Ichthyophis bannanicus. Lineage (NCBI taxonomy): Eukaryota > Metazoa > Chordata > Amphibia > Gymnophiona > Ichthyophiidae > Ichthyophis > Ichthyophis bannanicus. The sequence continues at coordinate 636,868,894 of CM066035.1, forward strand.
TCTGCAACCCTGCAGATTTTCGGGATATCCCTAATGAATATGCATGAGCTATATATGCATTAGAGATAGCCTGCCAACCTGACTGGTTTGTGGCCCTCCAGGGCTGGATTTGGAGACCCCTGCCTTACACCTCTGTCATTTAAGATTGTGAGTGGGCAAGGTACAGATGTTCTAGACATCAAAAGGATAGATAGAATGTGTCACATTCCTCCTAGATTCTCACCACCACCAAAAAGTTGTCTAATAGACAATATTTTGGTGGTGGTGACAAGCAAGGAGGAATGTGACAAATTCTAACCTTTTTGATGTCTTGGACATCTGCACCTTGCCCACTTACAATCTTAAATGACAGAGGTGTAAGGCAGGGGTCTCCAAATCCAGCCCTGGAGGACCAAAAACCAGTCAGGTTGGCAGGCTATATCTAATGCATATATATCTCATGCATATCATTAGGGATATCCCGAAAACCTGCAAGGTTGAGGACCTCCAGGACTGGAATTGAGTAGCTCTGGTCTATACAGTGTATGTTGGCTGCAAACACCTTCCCCAACCCACACTGCCAGCACTACTGCCAGTATTGGCCTGCCAATGTGCATAATGAGCAGCAAGGTACCATGGGTATAGGTCAGACATGGTGGGCTGGCCAGGATGCATCTGCACAGGGCATAGGGCACTGGCTGTGACATTGTAGTGCCAGGCCACCACCTACACAGACAGGGTGACCTCTGTATGTGCTGCTGGGGGAGCACTCTCACCCTGAGTGTGCAGTGATGACAGCATGGCTAGGCACCCCCATAGTGCTGTATTGTGTTTCTCTCTTTTGATATATGTGGGTTTCCTGTTGGGGCCTCCTCACAGAACTCTCTGCTTGTGTGTGCTGCCACCCCAGTTTTGGGTGCATGCATTTCCATCAGGGCTAACTAGCAGACTGTTCACAGCTGGTATGTGTCTTGATGGAGTGCCTTGCAGGGTGCAGCGGTTGATGGCTTACTGCAGGTGAATAATCAGATAGTCCTGGGGGTGCATCTTTGGGTATCTAGGCCTAAAGTCTGTCTGATATTGTGTTATGGATGTGTGTAGAGCTGCTTGGACTGCCCTGTAGGGTGTCTGTTCCCCAGCAGCACTGGGGGTTTGATGGTCCACTCTACTGCCATGGGGGTGGGGGTGGGGAGAAAAGAAAGGGGAGGAGAGAGAGAGGGGGGGGGGAGAATGGGAATCTGTTGGTGGGGGGGGTGTACTTTGACCACCTAGGGGTCCATGGGGGTTTCCACTAACTGAGACAGACAGATATCCAACATGTTTCTGCAGCACCTTCCTATCTCACAGGTTAGTACTGTTTTGGAGCTCTGTCATGGTCTCATCCAGCCATGGCTGGTGTTGTGGACCTGGTCCTGGCCGCCACATCACACCCTCAGGGTGAGCACAGTACCCGCACAATGTGACGGTGTGTAGCTACTCTTTGCTGGTAGTCCACCCGCTCAGGACCCCCTACCAGGCCGAGGTGCTGTGTGGGTGCACATGGACAATTCCCCCTACCAGGCCGGGTAGCTGTTGGGGTGCATTCCCCATCTTGTGTGCATCTGTGGACAGCTGATTTGCATGTGCAGTGCATCATGGGTATGGGTGGCCTAACCCTATCCTGTCTACAACAGCAGACTGTCTGTGGGGTGACGTGCAGGCTCTCTGCAGCCAGCCAGGGGCTTGCTGTCAGCTATAGAGCTGTAGCCCAATGGTTATGTCACTCCCTGTACAGCCAGAGGTCATGGGTTCTAACCCACAGTGGGGCCCTTTGATAGGGCTGTCCACAGCTTTATTTTTATTTACTGTACATATGTCTATGCCGGCAAAACCACACACAGCTTACTATACCCATTAGGTGCCTCTGAGGGTGCTTTATAGGGCGCCCTATAGGCCACCTTATGGTTGCCATCCATATAGGGTGCACTATACATTATCCTGTGTCGCAACATACATGGTGCCCTATAGGGGACATTCTAGGGTGCCTTGGCGGACAGTGCACTGTAACATGTGCCTTACGGGCATCCGTATGTTAACACACTGTGAGAGCAGGTTTACTAGTGGTGGGAAATAAAATATAAATGGAAGGCCTCCTACAGCACTCCTCACCATGATACATACTGCCCCAGCCAGCCTTGTTCACTGGGCACTGTGAGAGGTTGAACCTCTGGCCCCTGCACCATTGGTCAGTGTCTTAACCATTGTGCTGTGGCTCTGTTCCTGTGTTTGTGCATCCGCGCGCAGCCTTGTAGCCATCAGCGCGCCATCTTGTGGCGCACTAAATTAACAGCGCGCCGCCTTATGCCGCACAACATGGAAATGCCCCTAAAATAATGCCTCAGCCAGCTGTCTTCAATGGGCACTGTGGGGAATTGAACCCATGATCCCTGCACAAGTGGTCAGTGTCTTAACCATTGTGCTATGGCTCCGTTCCTGTTATTTGTACATCAGCGCGCCACTTATCCCTCCCACTATTGGACTGCCCCCTCACACATCAGCGCGCCGCCTTCTGCCCACCGGCTCGCCACCTTCTGTTGCCCACATTTATCAGCGCACCGCCTTCTGCCGCCCAAACTTAACAATGCGCCGCCATCTGCCGCCCACACTAAACAGTGCGCCGCCTCATGCCGTAATAAAAATAACAGTGCGCCGCCTTCTGCCGCCCAAAATTAATATGCCTCCTAATCACTTTTGCCCATAAATGTTGGTGCCTCAGCTGGTCTTTTTTGTTGAGTGCAATGGGGGTTTGAACCCCTGGCCCCTGCACCATTGGTTGGTGTCTTCACCGTTGTACTACAGCTCTGTTGTTTGGTTTTGCAGCAGTGCCCCACTTAGCCTTCCCATGCGCTAATGTGGGCCTCGCACATTAGCGCGACGCACACACGTACGGTCCGGTTTTTTGCTTTTTTCTGTCTGGCCCGCCCACTCCTTATATGGCACCAGCACACTAACGGGAACCCGCACAGCAACGGTGTTTAGTAAACATGCCCCTTAGAGCCAGAGTTACAAACTCGAGGCTCCTTAGAACAACAAACAGAGGCACTAAATAGGAGGGTTTCTGGAATTTTCTGATGTTATTTCCTCTTCTCCTTGGCAGATCGTCCATAGGCCAACACCAAATCATTACAAGCCTGAGAAATGTAGTTAGGCAGTGACCTTATTGGTTACCTGAGGCAAAAAGAGCTGAAGTTGAGAGAGAAGTAAAGGAGATGTTAGAGCTAGGAGTGATTGAAGAATCCAACAGTGAGTGGGCGAGTCCCCCATTGTGCATGTGCCAGAGCCTAACAGGTCTACTCAGTTTTATAAAGTTTTTTGGTAGGTCAATGCCATATCTCGTTTTGATGCCTATTCAATGCCTAGAATTGAGGACATCATTGAGCAGCTTTGAGTTGCTCAGTATATATCAACGTTAGATATGACCAAGGGATATTGGCAGATCCCCTTGGGGGCTTCTTCTTCAAAAAAATACTTTTGCCTTAAGCCACAAAGGCTGTATCAATTTACAATCTTACCCTTTGGCCTCCATGGTGCACCCGCCACATTCTAAGGGTCATCAACAAGGTTCTAAGACCCCATTAGGCCTATGCAAGTGCATATTTAGATGACATGATAACTTTTTCCAAAGATTGGGACAGCCATGTAAAACTTCAGAGAGCTGTCTGTACCTCCCTACGACAGGCTGGGCTTACTGCCAACCTAAAGAAATGTGTCTTAGGGCATATTGTGGAGAGTGGGGTGGTAAAACTTTTGCTGTCAAAAATTGAGTCCATTAAAAACTGTAGGACTCTCCAAACCAAGAAAAGGGTTTGAGTGTTTCTTGGTCTTATAGTTACCAAAAATTCATTCCCCAGTTTTCTGACATAGCAGCCCCATTGATTGACGTGCTAAAGAATTCCCATCCCAACAAGGTTCAGTGCAGACCTCCTGTGAACAGGAGACCTCTGACAGGGAACTGACAATGTCAGTTTCCAATATAGATTCATCCTACAGATAGATGTGTCTGGAGTGGGGCTCAGGGGAAGTTTCAGTCAGAAAGAGGGAGAGGAGGAGCACCCCACAATATACCTTAGCTGTGAGCTTACCAATGTAGAAAAGAAGTATTTTACCACAGAAAGAGTGCCTGGCGGTAAAATGGGCTATTGAATCATTGACGTTAGGAAGATCATTCACCTTGGTAACAGATCATGCTCCTTTAAAGTGGCTAGGGTTAATGAAAAACTTTAACCTCCAACTGATGCGGTGGTACCTTGCCCTTCAGATGTATGATTTTCATGTAATTCATAGAAAGGGAAAGGATCACATTAACGCAGTCTTCTTTTCTCTCAAAGCAGGTGAAGGGGAGGTAGTAGAGAGGGCTCCAGTCCTGGAAAAATGGTAGAGGTATGTAATGGGGTATATATCCAATTACTCAGGCCCGAAGGGAGGAATGGGAATTTGCAAAATCCAGATCAAGAATTCCTTATTGCCAGCAATAGTAGAGTTGGTTCCAATACAGGAAGGATGGGGCAATCAGGGTATAAAGCCAGGGAACAAATCCAGAAACTCAGTTTCCTAGAGAGACTCCACTGGGGACAAGCTGCTGGAACCTTTGCTTGCCTAAACTCTTCTGGACAAAACTCATCAGGAAACTAAAACTGCTACTAAACCAAGACCATTTTTGAACAGTATGCCAGGCTATCATCACCCCAATACTGGTATACAGCAATTCATTCTACCAAGAACTCCGAAGACAAACCATACATTTTCTACAGCTGGTGCAGAACACGACAGCTCACATCATCACCTGTATTATGATGACTACACTGGCTCCCGATCCAAGCTCTTATTTTATTTATTTATTTATTTAACAAGGATTTATATACCGCAGCTTCCAGAGATCAGTTCAAGGCAATATTGAGTATTTTCAAAATCCTGCACCACTCCTCAGCAGATATCCTAGAGGACTTGGTCGCAAGAGACACCAGCACTTGCCCCAGGTGAAACAATAACAAACATATGATCATCGTGCCCACAGATGACCAGAAAAGCAAATAAACCACTTCCAAAAAATCTCTCTCCCTAGCTGCCCCCCACTTATGGAACACCCTCCCTGATGAAATGCGAGCTTCTAATGATATCAAAGACTTCAGAAAGAAACACATGACCCTTCTGTTCATGCAACGCTATGAAAGCGTCACATAGTCCAGCAATTACACAGGTCTCCCTTGCCTCAAATCTGTTAGACCGTTAGAACTGCTTTCTGATAACTCACCCAAACTGTAATAAAAATAAACAATTAAACCTCTGTCTGTATTTCTTGACTCAGAACTTTGCTTTTTGACCGGAAAGGTTGCAGAAAAAGAATGGTGTAGAAGGTTTTGAAGAAAGGATGGAGAAAACCCTTTGCCCTGGGCTGTGTAATGCTGTGGTGACCAGATACTGGCGTTTAAACAAAGGGAAACCTAACCTGACAATGGGTGGTGGTGGCACAGGCTCTGAGGCCGGTCAGGAAACCCTCTCAGCTGTGAAAAGCCATGAGGGAGGTGTCAGGAGGGCCACATAATGAGCCCTAAAGTGAACAGTTTTTGAAAGGAATTGTTTATTAACCCACTATTGAGAGACTGACTGTGGAAATGCCAAGTGAGAAGACTCTACAGGAATTTGCGGATTTTTTTTTTAACTATATAGAGCCTGAATCTGGGATCCCACCTGGGGATAGGGGCTACCAAGATGGGACACTTTTATTGTTGACTTTCCTAATATAGCTGAGGTTCGATTGACTTCTGTGTGTGTCCCTTGACCTTCTTTTTGGAGGCTAAGTTGCATAACTTGAAGACTACACCCAGTTGGAAGAAGGACTATTGGACAAGGGACCCGTTGGACGTACTCTGGAGGCTGGCCAGTGTGTGATAGCAGGCCAGAAAATTATCCAGATAATGGCAATATTCAGCCACTTTTCAAATAAGTACATTTTAGGCCAAATAGCAAGCCTAATCTAAACTATTTTGGCATGATTCCTGTATTATCTATATATTCAGCACTGCTACCTATATGGAAAGTGGTGCTGAACATACAGATAAAGTTGAATGGCAACACCAGGATTTAACTTATGCAAGTAACCATTGCGAATGAAAAAGTTTCCTTGTTTATGCGGTTTATACTGCAAGATTGACCCCAATGGTGGAAAGGGGGGGGGGGGGGTACAAAAGCAAAGGTTGTCTCAAGGTGCCACAACTCCTTGAGTAGACCATGCTAAAAATTAATTTAGTCCAATAAAAAAGGTGCCACCATCTTTTCTTTTTTTGTTTTCTTTTTAGCTGTCAACCACTAAAGTCAACTAATATGGCAACCACACCACTTCCGACGCTTCTGGCTCTCTCCACACCACACACCATGAATTCCCCCATTTTACAATAGCTGATTCCTATGTGTTTGAACGTGGTGGCTGGCATGTCTGCTGGTTAAAACACACAGTAACTGGTCACCAGGCTTTAGTAAAAGGGGTCCTTCAAGAGTTTCCCTACCTTCATCTGTCTTATTTTCTGTTCCTTATTTTAAATGTGCTTCCAGAAATTTGCAATTGTCAATAGTCAGTTTATAATGGACTAGGTTCTGCTTTTTTTTCTACAGTTCAATTCATTGCATTTTAATTTTTTTATTGTATATAAAATATTTATAATATTTTCTAGTTAAGATTTTTATAAATAAAACAAAACAGTGCCATCAAGAAATACTATTATGTCAATTGAATGACTGATAATATGTCAATTCAGTCTCATTCATGGACAGGGCCAGCACCTTACCTAGGCAGTCGCCTAGGATTGTAGACCCTGATGGGCGGCATGGCTTTAAAGCGCCTGCGTGCATGCATGCAGTTACGGCCTGCCACTCCTGCCTCCAGGCAGTTGCGTCGGAGGGGTGCAGGAGTAGCAGACTGTGAGCGCGCATGCACACGACACTTTGAGGCTCAAAGTGCTGAAGTGGTGACTGAACTGCTGGTTTGGTGCAAGAAGGATCACGGTGCCACCCCCCAGTGAGAAAATGGATGCCAGGGGGTAGCATGGCGAGCCAAGTGGCCCTCTGTGCAGTCTGGGTGGGGGGGCAGCACGGAGGGCCTACCTAGGGTGGTAGAAACCCTCGGGCTGGCCTTGCTCATGGAAAAATTGATTTACTGAAAAGATTAAAGATTGACCTTTCAGTGTCAGTGGGATGTTTCTAACTTCACCTAGCTCTCTTATTTAAAGGGACTGAATTTTAGTAGATTGTTTTATCTGCAGATTTACCAATAAAAATAAATGAGGGTTTATATGCATATAAAATTCCAAATGCTGTATGTTATGCCAAAAGATAAATCTGTCTTTTTCAAATGTGCACCACTGGAATTTAAATATTTTCTAGTCTGGAAGGTGGCATCAGAGTAAAGAATTTCAGGATGCCAGGCAGCACTGCATTCGGGATGCATTCACCAGTAGAAGGCTGTGTTCTTTGTTCTTGTTGAAGACGTTTAAGGAGGCACAGTTTGCCTGCAGGTATTATTCTTTGACTTTGCTTTCAGAACATTTCAAAGAAAGGTTAATAAAGACTGTTTTTATTTGAGCAAAGCTTGCTTTCTGTGATCATTTTCTGATAATTCTATTTGTTTTCAGTCTGGCACTCAGGCTGAGAAATGAGGTCCCCGAGGGCCTTTGACTTTGTATTATACCTGGCAGCAAACTCCCCAACTCACCCCCCACTCCACCCTCATGGTCACTTGATCTGGGATGAAAGAAACCCACTCTTGTCTATGTAGCTTGAAGGAAAGGGACAATGGTCATCCGGCAGTACATGCACATCACAAGTTCATTTTGTCTATTACTGTAAAGCATTGCACAAAGTCCATTTCTGCAGATTTAAAATAAACAAAGCAAAAACACAATGTAATTGATGTGTCCTGCTGTGTTCAAATCATGCAGTTCCCACAAATGATAATAGTCTTTTCAGCAACCTGTGTAAAGGTGACCCCATAGATACAATTACATTCTGCCTAGCTATTAAATTAGGTCTCGGAAGCCAAACCCAATAGTTGGTTTGCTTGTATTGAAGAAATCCCGTCCTCTATAATTTAGCATGGTGTAATAAAATAAGTGTAATTTGATGGAACGAACTTGATAAGTTATTAATGGAGGTGGAATGTTGATGTTAACTAGCTGGTATTTGATCGGGTCAACTTCGATAAAATCAGTTTCCATTTAAGTAGACTTGTAATTGACTGCCACAGGAACGATAAAAGTGAGCTTCTCTCTGGCTACCGGATTCTGTTCTCCATGCCTAGCCAAGATATATTGTAGCTTTGTTAGCTTGTAGGCATCTGGGGTTTAAATGGTGTCTGCAATCTGGTGCCATGCTGATTTACTAATCCTTGATCTTGCTTGAACATGATCACAGCTCCTGCTTCTGTTCATAATGGATAGGCTTACTGTTAATTGACAGGGTTTGGCCACTAACAAAAGAATGGTAATGAAGAAAGGAAGGAAATAATACTGTAGCTGGGGATAGATCAGACAAGTTAATTTGCCAAAAAAAAAAAACCCTCCCCCTAAAAAAAACTCTATGGTCTCCCAAGGGAGGTGGCAGAGAGAGAAACAGTGACAAAACACAAGAAAGCACAGAGGATTCCTGGCTGTAAAAGAAGACGGAAAGTCAAAGATCAACTGAACTCTATGGTACTGAAGCAGGAATGGGACTGGGCAGACTAGATGAGATGCCATAATATTCTATGTATATGCCAAACAATTATTTTTGTTTCCTCTTAAAGTAATTTGATCTGAAATGTAGTCTGTTAGGTTTATAGATTTTGAAAAATCAACAGTTTTCTGTATTTAGCCTGAATATATTAAGTTTGATGGATGCCTATACACACATACATATTCCTTCAGACAAAAACACATGGATTTGAATGTTGAAAAACAAAATGTTAATATTATGTTCACCTTACTGATTAGTGCAATTCAGCAATAATTCCATCATACATTTAAACTCTATCGGGGTCATTCCGAGCCGCAAACAGCGGGGATGGACGTTCCATTGGGATGGCCATCCACGCTGTTCGGCCCCTCTGCCAACCCCAAATAACTTCCCCATACATTGTACAGTGAGGTTAGATGGGGGCGGGAAAGGGGCATTGCGTGGGTGGAGTTAGGGCGGATGGCCTCAGATGTAAGGGCCGATTTCAATGTCAGCCCTGTACGTCCGGGGCCGGCAGACTGAATGGGGAACTTATTCCACCTCTGAGGTAGAATAAATTCCCCTAGTCGGCAGGGGATGGCAGGTCTGGCCGGCGGAGAAGGTAGGAGCAGGGCCGGCCCGTCCATTGAGCAAGAATGTTTTTTGCACAGGGCCCCACGTTTCAGGGGGCCCCGCGCATAAAACATTCATTAGCCCAAGTACATTAGCCCATCAGCCCCGGTGAGATTAGCAGAGCTGCGAGAAGAAGGGAAACTCTCGCGGCTCTGAAAGCCCGTGCTTTGGGAGGGACTCGGGAGCTGATGCTCGAGGGAGGTTCTGCCGGGCAGTCGGGGCCCTGCGGCATTGACGTTTGATTCTGCCGCTGCCACGGGGCCCTGCGGCATTGACGTTTGATTCTGCCGCAGCAGCCGGTATTTTTTTTAATCTATCTGGGCGGGGGGGGGGGGGGGGGTAGACAAAAAATGAGCTACGGGGGGGGGGGGGGGACAAAAACTGGAATTGGGCTGAGGGGGGAGGGGGTTAGGAATGGTAATGGGCTATGGGGGGGGTTAGGACTACTAATGAGCTATGGGGGGACTAAGACTGGAAGTGGGCTGATGGGGGAGGGGGTTAGGACTGGTAATGGGCTATGGGGGTTTAGGACTACAAATGGGCTACGGGGGGGGGGAGAATAATACTGGAAGTGGGCTGATGGGCAAGGGGGTTAGGACTGGTAATGGGCTATGGGGGGTTAGGACTACTAATGGGCTACGGGGGGGAATAATACTGGAAGTGGGCTGATGGACGGAGGGGGGTTAGGACTGGTAATGGGCTATGGGGGGGCTAAGACGGGAAATGGGCTGATGGGGGAGTAGCACTGGTAATGGGCTATAGGGGGGGCTAGGACTGGAAATGTGCTGATGGGGGGGTTAGGACTGGTAATGGGCTATGGGGGGGGGGCTAGGACTGTTAATTAGCTAATGGGCGGGTTAGGACTGGAATGGGCTGTGGGGAGGCTACGACTGGAAATGGGCTGATGGGGGTTAGGACTGGTAATGGGCTATGGGGGGGGCTAAGAAAATGGGGTGATGGGGGGCTTAGGACTGGTAATGGGTTGGGGGGGCTTAGGACTGGTAATGGGCTATGGGGGGGCTAAGAAAATGGGGTGATGGGGGGCTTAGGACTGGTAATGGGTTGGGGGGGCTTAGGACTGGTAATGGGCTATGGGGGGCTAGGATTGAAAGGGATTCATGGAGGGGTTAGAACTGGAAGTAGGCTCATGGGGGGCTTCGATTGGAAATGGGCTGAATGGAGGGGAGCTAGGATTTGACATGGGCTGATGGTGGGGCTAGGAAAGGAGTAGAAATGGGCTGATGGGGGGCTGGGATTGGAAATGAGCTGATGGAGGGACTCGGATGGGGGAGCTAGGACTGGAAATGGGCTGATGGTGGGGCTAGGATAGGACTAGAAATGGGCTGAGGGGGGGCTAGGACTGGAAATGGGCTGATGCGTGGACTAGAAGGGAGCGGATGCTGGGTGGGGCTGGAACTAGAAGGGAGCTGATGTTGGGGGAGGATTAGAATGGGATAGAGCTGGGAGAGTGAAAAAATATTTTGTATGGGAGGGAAGACAAATCTACAATTGGCCGGATATTGGGAGAGTAAGTGGGGATTGAGGATGGAGGGGTAAAATTTGAGTGGATGAAATAGGAATGAGGAAAGAGCAAAAGGAGAGAGATTAGTATGTTAAAGCAGATGTAGAGAGAGAATGGAAAAAAACTAGAAGCATGAAGAAAGGACAAATGGACAGCAGACGATGGAGAGTTAGCAGAAGACACGAAGAAACCAGAAGAAAGTGGCTGGAGCAATTGCAACTGAAAAAAAATGTGCAAAAGGTAGAAAAATATCTCTTTATTGAATTTATTAACTGAAATATGCCAGCTCTGGGAAATGTGCATCATTAATGTCTGCGCTTTGTTTAGTACAAGAGGAAATTAATTTATAGTTTTATTTCTACAGTGTTGTTGGGCTTTTGGGGTTCCCAGTTTAATTATTGTCTTCCTGTTTCTAAATTGTGATTCCTTGTTTGGTGATGGTTTATGTTCTGCATGTGTAACTGAGCTGAGGTATTCTGTTAATGTAATTCCTATTTGACATTGCCACTTGTTCTCTTTCCCCAGTAGGTCATGTATTGTTATTCTCTGAAATGTATTGGTTTAATATTTTCAGTGTAGCCTTTTGATAGGTAGGGTCTTGTGCTTTGTGAGTCCTGGTAGTGCTGTTATGATACGGTGGGTTTGCTATGGGTTCTAAATGGGCAGTGTTTGTAGTAGTTCCTAATGTGCTTGACAGTTGGTACTGGATTATAGTAATGTAGAAATCTTTTAGTCTTTCTTTATCCATACACTCATTAAGAGGCATGTTTACTAAAAGTTAGTGTAAGGTAACATTATGCAAATATTTATGCAAATGAGTTCCCTTATGCAAATGAGGCCCTGCACCCCCCTTGGGCCGCCCCTGGGTAGAAACATAGAAACATAGAAATATGACGACAGAAAAAGACCACATGGCCTATCTAGTCTGTCCTTCCATAACAACTACAACAGTCCACTTTTTGCCTTTAGAGATCCTCTGTGTTGGTCCCATGCTTTCTTGAATTCAGTTACTGTCCTCATCTCTACCACCTCCACTGGGAGACTATTCCACGGATCCACTACTCTTTCCGTAAAGAAATATTTCCGCATATCACTCCTGAATCTATCTCCCTTCACCCTCATCCCATGTCCCCTCGTAGCAGAACTTGCTTTCAATTGAAAGAGGCTCTCTCCCTGAACATTTATGCCACGGAGGTATTTAAACATCTCAATCATATCACCTCTATCCCGCCTTTCCTCTAAGGTGTACATATTAAGATCCTTAAGTCTGTCCTCATATGCTTTATAATGAAGCCCATTAATCATTTTGGTAGCAACCCTCTGCACCGACTCCATCCTGTTCACATCCTTTTGAAGGTGCGGTCTCCAGAATTGCACACCATACTCCAAATGAGGTCGCACCAAAGACTTATACAGAGGCATTATCACCTCCTTTTTTCTGCTAGCCATTCCTCTCCGTATGCACCCAAGCATCCTTCTAGCTTTTGCTGTCGCCTTTTCCACCTGTTTAGCTACTTTAAGATCATCAGACACAACCACGCCTAGGTCCCGCTCTTCTTTAGTGGACAAAAGTACTTCACCTCCTATACTGTATTGCTCCCTTGGATTGCTGCAGCCCAAATGCATGACCTTACATTTTTTAACATTAAATCCCAGCTGCCAAATTCTAGACCATTCTTCAAGCTTAGCTAGATCCCTCCTCATGTTATCTACCCCTTCCTGGGTGTCTACTCTATTGCAGATTTTGGTATCATCCGCAAAGAGGCAAACCTTACCCGACAGCCCTTCCGCTATATCACTAACAAAGATGTTAAAAAGAATCGGACCAAGGACAGATCCCTGGGGCACACCACTGGCAACATCCTTCTCCTCAGAGTGAGCTCCATTTACCTGTACTCTTTGTCGCCTCCCACCCAACCAACTTCTAACCCAAGCAGTAACTTTAGGGTCCATCCCTAGGGTGCTCAGTTTGTTTATAAGTCGCCTGTGAGGAACAGTGTCAAGGCTTTACGGAAATCTAAATACACCACATCTAGAGCTCTCCCTTGGTCCAACTCCCTGGTCACCCAGTCAAAAAAAATCAATCAGATTTGTCTGACAAGACCTGCCTCTGGTGAATCCATGCTGCCTCGGATCCTGTAATCCGCTGGACTCCAGAAACCTCACTATTTTCTCTTTCAGCAGCGTTTCCAATAATTTACTCACCACCGAAGTTAAACTAACCGGCCTGTAGTTTTCAACCACATCCTTACTTCCGCTTTTGTGTAAAGGCACCACATGAGCCTCTCTCCAGTCCTTTGGCACCACTCCCGACTCCAACGAGGCATTGAAAAGGTCAGTCAGTGGAGCTGCTAGAACGTCCCCAAGTTCCCTCAGTATTCTAGGGTGTATCCCATCCGGTCCCATCGCTTTGTCTACTTTAAGTTGAGCTAGTTTCTCACGAACACAGTCTTCTGAAAATAGTTCAAGATGTCCCTCGCTTCTGTTCTTATTTGTGGGTGTTTTCTGAGGTCCTGCTCCTGGTTCTTCATCTGTGAACACAGAACAAAAATATTTGTTAAGCAATTCCGCTTTATCCTTATCAGCTTCTACATATTCCTCCCCTGCACCCTTGAGTCTGACAATACCACTTTTGCTCTTCCTCTTCTCACTAATATATCTGAAAAATGTCTTATCCCCCCATTTTATTGCATTGGCTATTTCCTCCTCCTTTTGAATCTTTGCCTTCTTGACTACTTTGCTAGCTTCTCTAAGTTTTTCCAAATACAGATGCCTGTCTTCTGCTCTCTGTGATCTCTTGTATTTCATGAAGGCCTCCCTCTTTTTCTTCACTTTTTCAGCTACTTCCTTCGAAAACCATAGCGGTCTCCTGTTCCTTTTGCCTTTATTTACCATTTTAACAAAAAGGTTGGTTGCCCTTAAAATACCCCCTTTCAGTTTTGCCCACTGTTTTTCTACATCCCCCAGCTGTTCCCATCCCACTAACGACTCCCTGAGGTATTGGCCCATCTTCGCAAAGTTAGTCTTCCTAAAGTCTAAGATCCTCACCTTGGAATGGATTCTAACAGCCCTAGTCCTAATACTGAACCACACCATCTGGTGATCACTGGATGCAAAATGATCTCCCACTACAACATCAGAAACACTTTCACCATTGGTAAGCACCAAGTCCAGTATGGCCCCTTCACGTGTGGGGTCTGTTACCAATTGCCTGAATAGTTCTCCCTGTAGAGAATCCAGGATCTCCTTACTTCTAGATGATACTGCAGCAGGAATGTGCCAATCAACATCTGGCATATTGAAATCTCCTATCAGTAGCACTTCCCCTTTCCTAGCAATGCTGCGTATGTCTTCAATTAACTCTCTGTCCACCTCTTCCTCTTGTGAGGGAGGTCTGTATATCACTCCAATGCAAATAGATTTCTCTTTCCCTCTTTCTAGTTTAACCCACAATGCCTCCTCTCTCCCTTTTAAAGCTCTGTAATTCCAAAGCTTTAATAGTAGTTTTTTACATATAGTGCCACTCCTCCTCCTCTTCTTCCTACCCTGTCCTTCCTGAATAAAGTATAGCCAGGTATAGTTACATCCCAGTCATTGTTTTCTGTGAACCATGTTTCTGTAACTGCCACTAAATCCAAGTCAGCCACTCCCACCAAAGCTTCAACCTCAGGGATCTTATTTCCCATGCTACGGGCATTAATACACACTGCTTTTCATATGTTACCCCTGTTACCCATTTCCATAAAGGTATTTAATGTATCACCTACCTGGGGGCTTTCACTTACCTGGGGGCTTTCTTCACCCATCCCCAAGGAATCTAGTTTAAAGCCCTTTTCAGTAGATTAGCCAGTCTACTACCAAAGATGCGTTGACCTCTCTTGGACAGATGGATGCCATCTCTGCTTTGCAACCCTTGGAAAAGCATCCCATGGTCTAGGAAACCATGGGTAGGAGGGTGTAGAGGAGATTCCCTGCAGCCTGACCCTGGCCTTGAGAAGCCAGATCAGGGGTCGGGTTCCATTCAGGAGCCTTGACTGAGTTAGCTGGGCTAAGCCTGAATGTGCAGGCCAACCGGGATTGGGGTCCTGGCCTGCACGTACAGGCCTGGACGTGATTCTGATCCCACGGGGCTAGACATGCCCCGCGGGATCAGAATTCCGTCTAACTCTGTATATCCGGTTCCGACCGAGCGCACAGAGGGCCGGAATGTCCAGGATAAAATCAGGCCCTATGCCTTCTAGAGCTGAGTGAACTTAAAAAAGAAAAAAAAAACATTCTCCATGGATAAGCAGGAATGAAGTCTTCGCATATGGGTGATATCAGCTGGCAGAGCGCACAGGACACTCCCCAGCTACTTTTGCAAGCTTTTGGTAGGTTCCACCCAGGGCCGGATTTACCTTGAGTGAGGCCCTACGCCAACAAAAATTGTGGGCCCCCAGCAGGGGCGGCCCAAGGGGGGTGCGGACCTCATTTGCATAAGGGGCCTCATTTGCATAAATATTTGCATAATGTTACCATATACTAACTTTTAGTAAACATGCCTCTTAATGAGTGTATGGATAAAGAAAGACTAAAAGATTTCTACATTACTATAATCCAGTGCCAACTGCCAGACACATTAGGAACTACTACAAACACTGCCCATAGTAAACCCGCCGTATCCTAACAGCACTACCAGGACTCACAAAGCACCATACTCTACCACTCAAAAGGCAACACTGCAAATATTAAACCAATACATTTCAGAGAACAACAATACATGACCTACTGGGGAAAGAGAACAAGTGGCAATGTCAAATAGGAATTATATAAACAGAACACCTCAGCTCAGTTACACATGCAGAACATAGACCATCACCAAACAAGTAATCACAATTTAGAAATAGGAAGACAATAATTAAACTGGGAATCCCAAAAGCCTAACTTGGAATGTACAACACTGTAGAAATAAAACAATACATTAATTTGCTCTTGTACTAAACAAAGCACAGATGTTAATGATGCACATTTACCAGAGCTGACATATTCCAATTAATAAATTCAAAATAAAGAGATATTTTTCTACCTTTTGTGCATTTTTTTCAGCTGCAATTGCTCCAGCCACTTTCTTCTGGTTTCTTCGTGTCTTCTGCTAACTCTCCATCGTCTGCTGTCCATTTGTCCTTTCTTCTCTCTTCTAGATTTTTTTCCATCTGCTTTAACATACTAATCTTTCTCCTTTTGCTCTTTCCTCATTCCTATTTCATCCACTCAAATTTTACCCCTCCATCCTCAATCCCCACTTACTCTCCCAATACCCGGCCAATTGTAGATTTTTTATCCCTCCCACACAAAATATTTTTCCCTTCTCCATTTTACTCTTCCAGCCCCATCCCATTCTAATCCTCCCCCAACATCAGCTCCCTTCTAGTTCCAGCCTCACCCAGCATCCATTCCCTTCTAGTCCCTGCATCAGCCCATTTCCAGTCCTAGCCATCCATCAGCCCATTTCCAGTCCTAGCCCCCCCATCACCCCACTTACAGTCCTTAACCCCCCATCACCCCATTTTCAGTCCTTAACCCCCCATCACCCCATTTTCAGTTTAAGCCCCCCCTATAACCCATTACCAGTCCTAACCCCCCATCAGCCCACTTCCAGTCCTAACCCCATCAACCCATTTCCAGTCAGCCCCCCATAGCCCATTGCCAGTCCTACCCCCCCCATCAGCCCACAGCCCATTACCAGTCCTAACCCCATCATCCCACCTCCAGTTTTAACCCCCCAGCCCATTTCCAGTCCTAGCCCCCCATAGCCCATTACCAGACAACCCCCATCAGCCCACAGCCCATTACCAGTCTTAACCCCCCCAAAGCCCATTACCAGTTCTAACCCCCCCCCCAACAGCCCATTACCAGTCCTAACCCCATCAGCCCACCTCCAGTCTTAACCCCCCAGCCCATTTCCAGTCCTAGCCCCCCCCATAGCCCATTACCAGACAGCCCCCATCAGCCCACAGCCCATTACCAGTCTTAACCCCCCCAAAGCCCATTGCCAGTTCTAAGCCCCCCCCAACAGCCCACAGTCCATTACCAGTCCTAACCCCATCAGCCCACCTCTAGCCTTAACCCCCCCCAGCCCAGCCCATTTCCAGCCCCAGCCCCCCAATAGCCCATTACCAGCCCTACCCCCCCCAGTCCATTTCCAGCCCCAGCCCCCCCAATAGCCCATTACCAGCCCTACCCCCCCCAGTCCATTTCCAGCCCCCCCAATAGCCCATTACCAGTCCTACCCCCCCCATAGCCCATTACCAGTCCTACCCCCCCCCGGCCCCAAGTACAATTTAATTAAAAAAAAAACCGGGTGGCTGGCGCCTCGGGGGCCCCGTCTACAAGCTGGTCGGGTCGGGTCCGGTCCGGTCGGGTCGGGTCGGGTCTCTCTCCCTCCCTCGCTGCAGGCTGCGAGAGACGCTCTATCTTCGCGTCTCTCGCAGCCGGGAGGGAGGGAGGGAGACGAGACCCGACCCGACCCGACCCGACCAGCGTGTAGACGGGGCCCCCGCGGCCGCCGAGGGGGCCCCGCGGCGGCAGCCACCAGGTTTTTTTTAAAAATGAAATTTTACTTTAGGCCAGGGGGGGGGGGGTAGGACTCCTACCCCCCCCCCGGCCTAAAGTAAAATTTAATTAAAAAAAAAAACCTGGTGGCTGCTGCCGCGGGGGCCCCGTCTACAAGCTGGTCTGGTCCGGTCGGGTCGGGTCGGGTCTCTCTCCCTCCCTCGCTGCAGGCTGCGAGAGACGCGAAGGGAAAGCGTCTCCTCGCGTCTGTGTTAAGCCCGCAGGGGCTGATGGGAAATCCCATCAGCCCCTGCGGGCTTAACACAGACGCGAGGAGACGCTCTATCTTCGCGTCTCTCGCAGCCGGGAGGGAGGGAGGGAGGGAGACGAGACCCGACCAGACCAGACCAGCCCAGCCCAGCCCAGCCCAGCTTGTAGACGGGGCCCCCGCGGCAGCAGAGGGGGCCCCGCGGCGGCAGCCACCAGGTTTTTTTTTTAATCGAGTTGAAAAAAAAAACCTGGTTCTATTTTTTGGGGGCCCCTGCCGGTTGTGGGCCCTACGCCATGGCGTACATGGCGTATACGTAAATCCGGCCCTGGTTCCACCACGCCTGCATGTCCTCTTCTTGCCTGATGCTGTGGTGCCATCTTTAGCTAGTCTTCGTCTTTCCATGGAGCCCTATGGATGCGTTCCAGTACAACACCGTTTGGTATTCTTTTTTTCCCCTCTGGGGATTCTGCACCTTCCGGTTCTGTTAAAATTCACCTGCCATCACAGTTCCTCTCTTTCCTTTGTATTTTTGTCCCTTTCAGTTGTTTGTGTTTTATTTTCCGAGGCACCTCTGCCCCTCTTAGGCACCAATGCACCGTCTGGGCCCTCCTGCTTAAAACTCGAGCCATTTGATTTCACCCCGGCTATCTTTCCAGACGACATGTCCCAAAAACCGACCAGCAGGTTTAAAAGGTTTTCCTGGTGCACAAAGACCATATCCACCATGGATACCCATAATTAGTGCCTTCAATGCCTGTGACCAGATCATCAGCCCTCTTCTTGTAATTTTATTTTTTGGCCCTTAGAAGTCTGATACATCGGCATCAACAGTACTGATCTCTATGGCTTCAAAAGCTGCATCAGATGCTGGTAGTGCATCGACATCAAGGAGTTCTAGAGCCCACTCGGAGCCGAGCACCCATAGTGCCCCGGAGCATTGGCCATTGATCGATCTCCACCTGAAAATGAGGAAGAATTCGGCTTTGTCTCTGTTGACGTCGAAGGGTGATCGCACCGAGTGAAGACTCTGGTGCATTGGCGTTGAAGCCCTCGAGGCATGGCATTGAAAGCAATGAGGATCCACAGGAGAGCACCCCTCAAAGCTGACCTGAAGGGAGGAGAGATTAGCCTCCAGAGCATCGTAGAGGCAGCATCAGCCTACTGAGAGTCAAGACCAAGCCTCCGATAACCCTAATCAGATTCCGGGTACATCAGTCGAAGTTGCTAAGGCCTCACAGCCTTTGGAATCGGCAGCCATGGAGAGATGCCTTTTGCAGGCTCTTGAGGAATGCATCACGGCTCTGTTGGCTGTGCAGCAGACCGGGGCTTAGACATGAACTGCATCGACATTGGCCTCCATGCCACCGAGCTTCGAGATGCACGCCTTGCCTGCGGGAGATGCACCATCATCGGGGCATCGAAGGACCCCGACACCAGTGCCTGCTCGGCCGACATCACGCTCTAACATTCAGGCTCTGAGACATCCTCAAACTAGATGAGCATGGGTGCATCATCAGTCCCGAAGGAGCTCCTTATCCCCCCCTCCTGGGTCCAGAGAGAGATTCAGGTAGAAACAGAAGTAATTCAACTTCCTTTCTGAGTCAGATTCAGAAGGTTGGGTTACCGATGTGGAGTCAGAGGACAGATCCCCAGAGTTTCCATCAGACCCTTCTCCACCTCATGAGTGACGCAGTTCCCCTCCTGAGGATATGACCAATAGGATTTTGTCTGGGATATGGCTAAGGCCATACCATTTTCTTTGGTATACATGATAAAGTTCTCCAATGGTTCCAATCCTTTCTGTTGAATCGCTCCTTTTCTGTTCAAATCACCAGTAAATCCTCAGAGTCCTATCCCCTCAGTTGTGGGGTTCTCCAGGTTTCAATTCTTGTCCCTACTCTTTTTAACATTTTCCTGAGTCCCCTGCTTACCCTAGTCCAAAGTATCAGAATTGCTATTTATGTTTACCCAGATGACACCCTTCTTGTTTCTTCCATTGACAGCATTACCCCAGATCTTATTCCCATGAAACACTGTCTGACTATGGTCTCAGAATGGTTACCAGACAACTGTCTGCAATTCAGTGTGGGCAAATCCACTGCTACATGGTTTACAGGGGGTACCCATCCCCTAAGATCGCTCCCACCATGCAGGGGCATCCTATGACATTAACCTCTTTTTTTCAGATATGTAGGTGTCCTACTTGATACTGACCTCTCTTTTACCCAGCATATTAATCAGGTCGTCACTTCCTCGTTTGACTTGCTGCACTGTTTCTGGACAACTCATCCCCTTCGAGACCTCTGCACAAATTACTGTTTTTCTTGGTACAGTAATTTCCAGACTTGACTATTGTAATTCCATTTATGCCGGTTTGTCATGCTCAAATCTCAGAAGATTCCAAACAATTCAAAACACCACTATCCATACGCTCTCACAAGCCCATAAATATGATCATGTCACTCCACTTTTCATACAGTATCATTGGCTCCCAGTAAACTTTCATATTCAATTTACAGTTCTTCTGACCTTCAAGGCTCTGCATCAAATAGCTCCAGAATATTGTCAGTTCTGGTTATACCTTATTGTCCGGCGCATTTCCTATGGTTAATTCACAGAAATTGACTTTGTTTACCTTGTCCAGTTTGAGCATGATATGAATATACAAGGCACTGCACCTTCTTTTTTCTTGCCCCCTTGCTCTGGAATGCTCTGACCTTCATCTTCAGGCATCTTTGGAATGTTTCAGGCAGAATTAAAAACTTATCTGTTCAGAAAAGCCTTTGAACTCCCAGGATAGGTTAGCCTAATCAAAGAAGTTCCATGTGTTCTCCCTGCCTGGAAAGAAAACACTAAGTATGCCTGTCTCTATGGTATGATTGTCCTGCTGTTTGCTTTCTGTTTGTTGGTTTACTTCCTTTATTGCCTATCTTTCTCTTCTGCTGTCCTATTAATTGATTGGTGTTCTTTTCACTTTCATAGTTTTTATTTTTTGTAAACTGCTTTGTGTAACTGGGAAAAGGCGGTATAGAAAGTTAATTAAACCATAGCTATAAACATAAACCATTTGGACACTGAGGATGAGCCCAGGGCAGAAGAGTTGGAGATCCTGCAGTACTCCTTGGCCTCTAAGGAAGTGATGACAGTGCCCATACACCATATCCTGTAGCAAGGACAGATGAAAATATGGGAGAACGCCCTCACTGTACCTCCAGTCAGTAGAAAGCTTGATTCCATGTACAGAGGTAAAAAGGCTCCCAGATTCGAGAAGCCTCAGTTTCCTCACCATTCATTGGTGGTTGAATCAGCCCTGATGAAGTCCAAGAGTTCTAAGACTCATTCCTCGGTGCCCCCAAGAAAGGAGGCTCAGACATTGGCCTCTTTAGGGAGAAGATGCTCATAGCCCGCATGGCCTCTTACCGGCCCTACATGGGCATGTTTTTGAAGAACATCATGTGTGGCATCACTGATATCTCTCAGGTTCTCCATCCAGAGAAACTTGAACAATATCATTCCTTAGTGACTCATGGCAAGGACTGCCCAAAGTTCATGGACCTATGACATCTTCAAAATGGCATTGAGAGCTTCTGCCTTAGGTACTGGCATCTGGAGACTTACCTGGCTCTGGTTCTTAGACCTGGAACAATCAGTGCAGGACAAGCTTGCTGATTTGCCATGCCATGGAGAGAATCTCTTCAGAGAACAGGCCAAAGAGAAAGCTGGCTTCATTGAAAAGCTGCATGTTACCCTTTATAATCTCTGGAGGTGCATGTCCAAGCTGGCCTTCTATCGCAGGAGGTACCAAAGGATGAGCCATAAGAAAACCTATTATTCTTGCAGGCATAGGTGTTTTCCTGGGTCCCAAACCTCCTAGCCCAAATAGGCTCTTCACCCACAATAGTGTTAAAAGAAGCCTCAGAAAGCCCAGCCTGCTCCTCAGTCAAAGACGGGCGGGGTTTTGACTGGTTCCTTCAGAGCATAGCTATCTACCAGTAACCGCAATGGATGACCCTCATAACCTCAGACACATGGGTTCTTCAGATTGTCCAAAATGGTTACAAATTGCATCTATTCAAACTATCTCCAAATTGCTCCTCTCCTCCTACCGAGGGTGCATAACATCGACCCTCTGCATCAGGAACTGCTTCAGAGAGAAATCACCACCCTTTTGAGGGATCTCGCAATTAAGCTCATGCCACCAGATCAGGGAGGGTAAGGATTTGATTCCAAGTAATTCCTGATCCCCAAGAAGACAGGGACATACTGTCCTATCCTAGACCTAAGACATCTAAACAAATACTTGGTAAGAGAAAAGTTCAGAATGATTACTCTAGACACCTTGCTTCCTTACCTCCAAAAAGGAGATTGGCTATGCTCCCTAGATTTAGTTCAAATCATTTTTATTCAAGGTTTTGTCACTTTAACACACCATCACAACAGGCAACAAAAACACAATCTATTATGGGAATAGTAAGTCATAAACAGACCAGATTTACCAAACAGAGGTACAGCAAATAGCATGAAGACGATATAGCTAACAAAACTGTGCAACTGTATAAAACGTCTCCCCAAAGAAAGGCCCCACAGAAGCGAATAACCCCCTCCCCACCTGGAGTGTGCTCACCACAGTACAACGTGCCAGTCTATACCCCAAATGCATATGAGCATTCCAGCATGGCCAGTAAGCGTAGCCTGATTAACACATTAGAATATACATTTCACAGCCCTGATATCTCCCCCCCCCCTCCCCATCCTTCTCCCCCACCCCCCTAACCCGTTTCTACTCCCCCAAGTTGAAGAAGACCCTCTCCTTACCTTGACCATTACCATTATCACCCCAGCTCAACTCCATGTAGCCCCAGATATCACAGGAACACCTATAAGGTGTAAACCACCACCTGGCAGCATTGTAGTTATCCTCCACCCCCTCAGGAGTGTAGAAAAGCTAACAAAATCCAGCAGTTCAAGTAGCAATAAGATACAGATGAATAAGTGGAGAGACAAATAAGAAAAGACAGATTCAAGAGTCAAACATTCACCACCATGCTACACTCCCGTGTGGGCAGCTGGGTCAGAAGAGGCGCCCAGAGCTCCCTAGATTTAAAGGATGCATATACACACATACAAATACATCCCCCTCACAAGAAGTATCTCAGATTGGTCCTGGGGGGGGGGGCAGCACTTCCAGTACCAAGTGTTGCCTTTTAGGTTAGGCTTGGCACTCTGTGTTTTCACAAAATGTCTTGCAGTAGTAGTAGCTTATCTCCAGATGCTGGGAGTATTTGTTGGATGATTGGCTGATCAATACCACTCCAGAAGGGGTTCAAGAATCAACACAGCTGATCATTTGGGTATTGGAACTACTAGAGTTCATTATAAATTGCCACAGGTCCCATTTGCAACCCACCCCGCAGTTGAAATTCATAGGAGCCCTGCTCGACACAACTCAGGTGAGAGCCTTCCTCCTGCTTAACTGACTTCACAGACTGATAGTTCTAGTGCGGATGACTCAGTTGAGTCAGCAGGTAAGAGCTCACAGGATGTTGACTGTACTAGGCCACATCACTATCTTGGCATGCCTACATATGAGGCAGGCTCAGTGGACTCTGATGACTCAGTGGACCCAGGCCACAGGTCGAATCAGGGATCGCCAGTATGTCACCAATCCTCTTGTTCAGTCATTGCACTGGTAGACAATCCATCACAATTTGCTCAGAGGTCTCTCCTTCCAAATTGCACCACCTTAGAAGGTTTTGATGACAGATGTATCCAAGTTGGGGCGGGGGGCTCATCTCGATGAGTTTCACGCTCAAGGTGATTGACCCTCCAAGAAAGTCTCCACCAGATCAATTTCTTGTAATTAAGAACTGTGGCAAATGCTCTAAAGGCTTTCCGAGATTGGCTGGCCACCCATATTGTTCTGATTCAGACCAATCAAGTCAAATATTCTACATCAACAAGCAGGGAGGAACTGGCTCATACTTCCTGTGATGGGAAGTGGTCAGATTGTGGAAGTTCACTATCACATATGAACTTGAGAGCCACATACCTGCTAGGCAGTCAAAACATTCTGGCAGACAGACTGAGTCACGTCCTCCAACCACACAAATGGACACTGGAGGAGGTGGTGGTCCATATCTTTCGGGAGTGGGGCATCCCCTTGATAGATCTTTTCACCATTTGGCAGAATGCCCAGGTGGACCAGTTCTTTTTCAGGGTAAGATCACACAGCAGGCTAGCCTTGGATGCTGTCCTCCTACATTGGGGGGTCCATTCTATTCTGTCCAGGCTATCAAAAAAAAAGGGGAAGAGAGACCCATCTCTGTTGAACATAGTTATGTATCTGATGTTGTTAAGGCCTCTTGCCATTAAGCAGACAAACTGTTACCCCATTGGGCTAGTCTGCATTCTCATCGACTTTTGGTAGCTTGTAGCTAGGGAGTCCCATAGGTGAGGACTTCATTCCTGCTTGTCCATGGAAAAAAGGTAGTTACTCGCCTGTAGCAAGTGTTCTCTGTGGACAGCAGGAATAAGTCCTCACAACAGTCCCACCTCCCTTGGGAGTTGTATTCTACTATAGCTATAGTAACAGACTAGCTCAAGATGGCGCCACTGCAGCAGGCGGGAAGAGAGCATTCAGGTGTGAGGGAACTGCCCAAAAGCTTCCAAAAGCAGCTGAGGAGCATTCCTGCATGGGCTTCATCGAATGACGTCACCCATATATGAGGACTTATTCCTGCTGTCCATGGAAGACACCTGCTGCGGGTGAGTAACTGCCTTTTCTTGGAAAACTTATTAAATGGGGCAGAGGAGAAAAGGGATCTTGAATATGCACTCATATCTCCAAATATATTGTTTTTATACATATATAATCTTGAAATATATATTCATCAGTAAATACATATCTGTCTTAAAACACATGCAGAAAGGGGAAAGTTTTTTCATTTTATTCTGTTTCATTTGTTTTATTTTTTGCTTTGGCCATTTTCATTTTTTAGTGTGCATTGTTTAGTTCTGGCATGCACTATTTTGTTTAA
This sequence comes from Ichthyophis bannanicus, assembly GCA_033557465.1. Taxonomy (NCBI): domain Eukaryota; kingdom Metazoa; phylum Chordata; class Amphibia; order Gymnophiona; family Ichthyophiidae; genus Ichthyophis; species Ichthyophis bannanicus. Next base: position 636,893,588 of record CM066035.1, read on the forward strand.
GTATATGCTATTTAGTGCTGCCAAATGAAACAGCACTTGATATAATGCCAAAATGAAAATGTACATCCCTAATGTGCACACACATACTTAGGCCTTTTCAAATTTATTTTAACAGTTCATCGGAGTCAGGAGTGATTCTGTAGGACTGGAGAAAAGATGATTCTACTACTACTACTACTACTACTACTACTGAGCATTTGTATAGCACTACCAGTCGTACGCAGCGCTGCACAGACATGTAAGAGAGACAATCCCTGCTCATCAGAGTTTACAATCTAGTTAAGACAAGACACAGAAGGTGTAAGCAGGGGTAACACAAGGGGAAAGAAAAAGGAAATCAGGTGAGTCAGGATCCAAAAGCAGCAGCGAAGAGGTGAGCTTTCAACCTGGATTTGAAGAGGGTTAGAGAAGGTGCCTGACGTACAGACACAGGTAGTTTGTTCCAGGCGTAAGGCGCAGCAAGGTGAAAGGAGCAAAGTCTGGAGTTAGCAGTAGAAGAGAAGGGCACACATAGAAGCAGTTGGCTAGAAGAGTGGAGTTCCCGAGGGGGGTTGTAAGGAGAGATGAGAGAAGAAAGGTACTGAGAAGCCGCAGAGTGAATGCATTTATAGGTCAGCAGGAGAAGTTTGAACTGGATGCGGAAATGGATAGGGAGCCAGTGAAGTGACTTGAGAAGAGGAGTAATATGGGCATGACGAGGCTGGCGGAAGATTAGCTGTGCAGCGGAGTGCTGAACAGATTGAAGGGGAGAGAGATGATTCAAAGGGAGACCAGCAAGGAGCAGGTTACAATAGTCAAGACAGGAGGTGATTAAGGAGTGGATAAGCATTTTAGTAGTGTGTTCAGAAAGGGTGGATTTTGCTAATGTTATAGAGAAAGAAACGGCAGGTCTTAGCTACGAGATGGATATGTGTTGAAAAAGAGAGAGAGGAGTCAGAAACAACCCCCAGATTGCGGGCTGAGGAAACAGGAAGGAGTACAGAGCTATCCACAGAGACTGAGAAAGGAGAAGGAGGAGGGGAGGTTTTAGGGAGAAAGATAAGAAGTTCAGTCTTGGCCATGTTCAATTTCAAGCGGCGGTGAGATATCCAGGCAGCAATGTCAGAAAGGCAGGCAGAGATCCGGGTCTGGACTGCCGGAGAGAGTTCAGGAGTAGAGAGGTAGATCTGGGAGTCATTGGCATACAGATGAAAACCATGGGAAGAGAGAAGCGCACCAAGGGACTGGGCATAGAGAGAGAAAAGGAGCGGACCCAGGACAGATCCTTGGGGTACACCAACTGGGATCGGGGTAGCGGAGGAGGAGGAGCCACCAGAACACACAATGAAGGAGCGATGGGAGAGATATGAGGAGAACCAGGACAGTACAGAGCCCCTAAAGCCAAGCGAGGACAGGGTATCAAGGAGAAGGTTGTGGTCAATGGTGTTGACAGCAGCAGAGAGATCAAGAAGGATGAGTATAGAGTACAGGCCCTTGGATTTTGCCAGGAACAAGTCACTGGTGACTTTGACAAGAGCCGTTTTAGTAGAGTGCAAAGGATGAAAGACAGACTGTAAGGGATTGAGGAGGGCATGAGAGGAGAGGAAGTTGTGGCAGCGGCGGTGAACCGCACATTCAAGTAGTTTAGAAATGAAGGGGAGAGATGGGTCGATAATTAGAATGACATGTGGGATCAAGTGAGGGTTTCTTGAGGAGAGGTGTGACCACAGCATGCTTGAAGTCTGCAGGGACAGTTGCAGTGGAGAGCGAAAGGTTGAGAATATGAGAGATGGAAGGGACAACAGTGGAGGAGATGGGGCTTAGGAGATGGGTGGGGATAGGATCAGAGGAGCAGGTGGGGAGTTTGGAAGAAGAAAGAAGGTGGCAGTTTCCTTTTCAGAGATCACAGGAAAGGAGGAGAGGGTAGCAAGGGAAGGGGGGGGGGGGAGTTGAGAGGGGGAGGGGGGAAGTAGCTGACTTTGTGGGGAATTAGAGGGTGATCTTGTGGATTTTGTCTTGGAAATAGTCAGCCAGGGTTTGGGCAGAAAGGGAGGGAGGGCTCAGAGGCAGAGGCATTTTGAGGAGAGAGCTGAGAGTAGCAAAGAGACAGCGAGGATCAGAGGCAAGAGAGTTAGTCAGGTGGACATAGTAGTCTTGTTTGGCAAGAGATATGGCTGACTGGAAAGAGACAAGCATGAATTTGAAGTGTAGAAAGTCTTCAGGAGAGCGAGATTTGAGCCAGGCATGCTCAGCAGAGCAGGCACAGGAATGTAGATAGCGAGTGGTGGATGAAAGCCAGGGCTGAGGTGCAGAGCGTCTCACAGGATGTGGGGTGGGTGGAGCGAGAGCATCCAGAGCTGAGGAGAGAGCAGCATTATAGGAAGTTACTGCCTCGTCAACAGACTTGGATGACTTAGTGGAGGAAAGAGATGGAGAAATGGTGGAAGAGAGAACCAAGGGATCAATAGCATGAAGGTTTCTAAATAGGTTGGAGGAGACAGGACGAGACTGAGCCAGCAGGAAATGAAGATTAAAGCTTAAAAGGTGATGGTCAGATAAGGGAAGAACTGAGCTACGGAAGTTCGAGGGTAAGGAACTAGAGAAGAATATCAGGTCCAGGCAGTGGCCATGCTGGTGAGTGGGGGCAGTGGAACAAAGTTGGAGGTCAAACAAGGAGGTAAGGGGCAGGAGCTTTAAAGCATGAGGATCAGAGGGGTTATCAACATGAATGTTAAAATCCCCAAGAATAAGAGTGGGGGAGGAGGAATCCAGAAAGAAGGAAAGCCATGAGTCAAAGTCAGTGAGAAAGGTAGAAGCAGATTTGTCAGGAGGTCGATAACTAAAAGCTACTCGAAGAAGAAGTGGAGTGAAGAGGCAGATGGCGTGGACTTCAAAAGAGAGGAAGGAGTGAGACTGAGGCAGCAGGAGGGGTTGGAATTGGCAAGAGAGAGAAAGCAGAAGCCCAACACCACCACCACAGCCAGTGGGACGAGGCATGTGGGAGAACTGATAGCCCCCGTGGCAGAGGCAGCAGTAGATTCGGTATCATATGGGAGGAGCCAGGTCTCAGTTAGAGCAAGAAGATATAGAGCATTGGAGATAAAGAGATCATGAGTAAAAATGAGTTTATTAGAGACAGAGTGTGCGTTCCATAAGGCACATGAGAAAGGGAGAGTGGAAGGGGAAAGGAGAGGGATATGGATAAGATTAGACATGTTGCGTGAAGATCTCTTCTCAGAGTGAGACAGAGGTCTAGGGGGGCCAGGATAGGGGTCGATATTTCCGGATGAGAGAAGGCGAAGAAATAGCAGAGTACGGGGAAGAGAGGAGACAGTGAGGCGGAAACGAGGGTGAGGTTGCTTTAGAGAGAAAGGAGATGGTTAAATGAGGGGGAGAAAGCGATGAAGCTCAAGAGCTGATGATTGGGTAGAAGACAGAATGGAGGGGGAAGTGAGGTTGGTAGAGGGGGGATAAGGAGGGACGGAGTGAGGGTGCTGGTAGGAGGGGAAACAGTTAAGGAGTATGAGGACGAGGAAGACAATGTGATGTGGAGCCATAGAAGAGGGATAGAGAGGGGCAATGCAGCATATGTTATCTTACAAGCAATGGGTAGCGATGGATTCTACAGGTTATGCAGCGTATGTTATCTTACAAGCAATGGATAGCGATGGATTCTACAGGCTATGCAGCATATGTTATCTTACAAGCAATGGGTAATGATGGATTCTACAGGCTATGCAGCATATGCTATCTTACAAGCAGTGAGGTAGTGATGGATTCTACAGGCTATGCAGCATACGTTCTCGTACAAGCAGTGAGGTAGCGATGGATTCTACAGGCCATGCAGCATAAGTTCTTGTACAAGCAATGAGGTAGCAATGGATCCTACAGGCTATGCAGTGCAGGATGTCTTGCTTAATCGTGTCCTGCTTACCAGTTTGGGTGGCTCAGTTTGGGACAGCCTGTCTTAGGGTGTGTAGGTTCAGGTCATGCTGGTAGTTGGCAGGATATCAATTAAGTTCCACGCCTAAGGGCCATGCCAAAGGGCCACGCCTCTTCGTAAAAGTGGAATGGAAGTAAGGAGGAGACTGAGATTTACAGACTGGTTAGTCTAGCCTAGGTGGAAAGCAAATTAGAGGATGGTGCAGTTTATATCTAATGGAGCAGAGGACTGAAGCAGCATGGTTTCCCCAGAAGTAGGTTTTGTCAGGCAAATCTGATCAATTTGTTTTATCGGGGGAAAGTGCCAAGTGTAATACTTTGATTTTAGAGAGGCCTTGGACATAGGCAAGCAGTGAATAAACTGACCCCTCCCACCCCATTGTATGGGCACTAAAATTAAGTAAAATACTGGTGGAGTGAGAGGCAACAAAGGATAGTGGTAAATGGAGTTCATTGTGAGGAAAGGGGCATTACCTATGGTGTGCTGCATGGATTCATGCTTGGTGAAGTCCTTTATAACATTTTCATAAGCGACATTGTGGGGTAGCTATTGTGAAAAGTTTGCCTTTTTGTGGATGCAATCAAAATCTGCAGCAAGACAGGTATCTGGAAGACGTGAAAAGCACAAGGAGGGATTCAGCAAAGACTGAGGAATGGTTTAGAGTTTAGCAGGGTCATGCATTTGGGCTGCAAAAATCCTAGGACACAGTACAGTAAATGAGATGAGGTTCTGTGCCCAAAACAAGAGCAGGATCTGGAGTGATTATGTTTTATGATATTAAGGTAAACAAACAGGTAAATAAGTTGGTAGTCAAAACTAGAAGGCTATTTGGGTGCATAAGACAAGGTATGGCTGGGCGGGATATGCACAATGCAAACATTTGTGTTTGGTCCTTTTTCCTGGTTTGTTTTAAACATTCCTTCAAATAAATATGTTTAAGAAATGTTAAAATGTTTTAAGATGCACTAATTGACTTACTACTGCTACTTATCATTTTTATAGTTCTACAAGGTGTATGCAGCCCTGTACATGTAAGAGATAGTCTGACTTAATACACATTAAGTTATATGTTAACTTGTGCCAGATTGATTTAATGTGACTTAAACATTTTGAGGCACACTAATGAACTGAGTGTGCACTAATGAATATACATCCCTAGTGGCCAGCAGGAAATGTTGGTGCGTGTCTCCGAATATGTCTCTGAGATCTTATTTAGAGTACTGTGTGCAATTCTGAAGATGCACCATCAAAAGAATATTGATCTGATTTAGCTGGTCTTTAGGAAGGCGACTAGAGTGGTCAGTGATCTTCCTTATAAATCATATAGGGACAGTCAGAGATATAAACATGCATACCCCAGAGGAGAGGCAAGATAGGGAGAAATGATATAAACATTTAAATATCTCCTAGATATACAGTAAATGCACAGTGGTCAGGCCTCTTTCGACGGAAGAGAGGATCTAGAATGAGGGGTCATAAAATGAGGGTTAAAGGGGGCAAACTCAGGAGTAATTGAAGGAAATATTTCTTTACAGAAATCATGAGAATGCATGAAGCAGTCCCGTCATGCAGATTGTGGAATGAAGGAAAGCATATGAATTCAGTTAAACATAGTACAAGTGTATAATGTGCATTTGGGTGCATATGAGCATTTGTAGGTTAAAGAACTATTGATTACTTACCAATTTCTGGCTCTTCATTTAACATGTGCCTCGTATAATGCGCACACACATATAACACATAGGGGGGGGGGTCTGGCAGAATGAAAAAAGCGTATAATGCACGCCTTTATGCATAAAAATACAGTATTTTGAATGTAAAATTTAATTTATAAAATCTTTTCTTCATAGAATAATGTTTGACTGTGATGTATCACTGATGATTGCTATGATTGTGCAGCATCATGAGACCAAATGTTGAGAACATTCTCCATTTTATCAAAACATAATGCACTTAATAGCACTATAGTCTATAAATACCATGGCAGCTCTCAATAGAGATGTACCTTGAATTGAGTGGTCAGTTGGAGGAGTGGGGGGACATGTAGGGGGAAAAGAGGTTGTCCTAGTGCTTCAAATAGTACAGGAGAAGTCCTGAGACACGCTTTCAAAGCTCCTCTCTACTATTGACGCTGCATCTCCCTAGGCAAGTTACTTTATCTCCCTGTGTCTTTGGGAGGCAGTGAAAAACAAGGTTTTTATCTTAAAATCTGGATTTCCCAGTGAATAAATCGACACAAAACACAGTACTGTGCTAGAGGAGGCTCCCAGGGACTTGTATGAGCCTCTTGTTAAGACAGACATAATCTCTGTGTGCCGGCCGGGAAATTTCCTCTTTATGTCTGACAGTGGAAGTTGAGAACTGAGCTGACATGTCCAGTGCTTAAAAGGCATATAAATGACAATGCTGCTAGTGACAACAAAGAGTAAGCTCTTTCCCGTGTTGGTGGGATAAAAGATCCTAAACGTTGTAGGTAAGGATCAAGTATAAGCCAGACAGTGCTTTTTGCACAGGGTTTTTTGTTTTGTTTTGTGCTACTTTTCCAGTAGATTTCATTTAAATCTTCAAGTGACAAGAAATTAAACACTTCAGAAAAAGAAACACCCTCTCAAAGTCATGCAAGCAAACTAACTTCCAAGTCTTTTCCACCTTTTAGTTTTAAATTGATGAGGGCGTTATTTTAGAAGCCCTATTCACATTTTAAATGTGGATGCTATGGCAAAAAAATGTGGAAGCCACACCCACTTCTAAAATGCAATATCAGAAAGGTTACGGGACCTACATTTCTTTGTTGGGCGTGTCAATCTCTGCACATTTTCCTTGGAGATGTTCTAGGGGTGTGGTTTGGGCTGCACTGGCATCTGCATACCCATGACATATTTCATATAAGACGGTGATGTCAGGGTAGCTTTTTTGAACTTACCAATATACATCTGCAATAAATAATGAATAAGCCTGTGGCATTCATGACTGGGGGAGTTGTGTTTGCGATTTGTTACCTTGACTTCATCTGTGACCATTTAGGTGTATTTTGAAATACCTTTTGCTTCCCTGCAGTCCATTCTGAACCTATCTTCCATCTCCTTCACAAGACCCCAGTATATTACCACTCCTTGATCCCATCCCCTCCGTCATAGCAGTCCCATACTCCTAGTGTCCCTCTCCCTGGCCCTTGGTGTGTCAGTCTTCCTGTTGCCCAGGGTTTTTTTCCCTACTACCTCAGTTCTTAAGTTTTCCTTGCAGCCTCTGTGTCTGTGTGGTTGCCTACTACCTGTCTGTATATGCCTTAGTGTTGCCTGCAGCCTCTGTGTCTGTATGGTTTCCTGCTGCCCACATTGCGTGCATACAGATGAATGTGCAGTACTGTAGGTGTTTGGTGGAGGGAGGTGGGAGCCATGGATGCCCTGAACAAATGGTTTCTGCTGGTCAAGCTACATGAGGCCTGCAGGGAGTGCAGGAGGGCCACCAGGAGGCATTCATATCAGAGGGTCTACAGGCTCGGGACCCAATTCCTAGACCTCATGGATTAGTAGTGCTTCACCAGGTTAAGTTTTGAGAAGGCTGCTATCCACCATCTCTGTCAGCAGTTAGAGCAACTCTTCTGCTCCATTACACAGCCATGCCCGCCCACCTCAAGGTCACCATGGGCCTCGCTTTCCTAGCCACTGGCAGTTTCCAGTCTGTGTTGGCTGTCACAGTGGGTCTCTGCCAGTCAGCCATATCACCATGCATCTCACAGTTTCTGAGGGCCTTGCTAACCCACTCAACAAAATATGTAGCCTTCCCTTAAACCATGCAGCAGAGGCAGTTAACCATGATGCAGTTCTATGAGGTGGGCAGATTTCCATCTGTACTGTGGATCATTGATGACACATGTGGCCATCAGGCCCCCATGAGGGAGGGAGGCCATCTACCACAACAGGAAGGCATTCCACTCAATAAGCTTGCAGGTGGTCTGCAATGCACAGGGGGAGATTCCCTGATTCCTGCCACTATGCACACATCCAGACCCATTCTGGCATATATGAGAGATTTGAAAGCAGAGACATCACTAGTGGATAGCTGCTAGCTAAGCCTTGAACCAGTGCACTCTATCACCTAGACATGCACATGCTAGGAGGTCCCAGTATTCCCTGTTAACTGCAAACAGCCTACCCTATACCCAGGCTACTCTAGACACGAATCTGTGCCTACTTCCTCTCCACCCATGCTGATGATAGAAATTTCTTCTGAGGAGGTGACACCTGATCCCTATTGTCACACCGTCCACAGATAAAGAGGAGCAGTATACAGAGCCCACAAATACCTGCTCTATCATTGAGAAGACCTTTGGCCAGCTCAAAAACCACTTCCATTGCTTTGATTGATCCAGAGAATGCCTAAACACCCCTTCTAAGGTCTGCTAGATATTTTTCGCTTGATGCTTGCTCCCCAATCTGGTAATGAGGCAGCGACAACCCCTGCCTAAAGAACAGGAAATGGCAGACCCAGACATAGACAATGATGCAGAAAGCCCTAGGCAGGAGGGTACTGACCATCTGAGCAATCGCCCTCCTGACTAGAGTCAGATAAGCTCATACAGAGGAATTTCTTATGCAGATAGGTTTTTGATTGCTCAAACTGAAAGTATGTACATGGAAATGCCTATCCACCACCATTTCCCCCATCCCCCAGGCCATCCCTCCACCCACCTCCCATGCTCATCTCTGTCCCATCATCCTTTCACCCCCATCACCAGCTCAGTACCATACCCTCCAGCAACCCCAACTCCTTTCCCCACCAGCACACTCCTTCCCAACTCCCCTGCCGCATCTCTCTGCCCTTTCCCATATCTTCAATACCTGCTCTCTGCACCTCCCAGGGTACAAATACTAGGATGGCAAGGACATTTCATCAACATCTCCTCCCACATCCCCTGCCTCTCTGCCCTTTCCCACTTGTCCCCCGCTCCCAACCCTCCATATGTTACTGCAGTGGAGTGCTGGATGATATCTCACTTCTCTCTGAGGGGCTTCCAGAGACATCATCCATCCTACTAGAGGATGTCCTCATGGAAGGGGGGAGATTGGAGGGGATCCCCCTTTCCTCATGGCACAGGTCTCAAAATATGTGAAGTGTGTGGCATATTTTGGATATGGAGCTGCTCTGATGCGCCAGAGCACATGTCGTGGTGGTGGAAAGTGGAGGTTCCCTCTTCTTCCTTGTCACACATGTAGGTTGGGAGGCCAGGGGCACAAATGGTGCCACAGCAGTTTGCAGAACTGCTGGGGGGGGGGGGGGCATGGTGCAATGGTCGACTGAAGTGGCAAAAATCTATTTGTAGTTCCTGGACTGTGTTTATGAGAGTCTCTAATGCCTCCAGATGTGTTTCTTCCAGGTGCATATGGTACTCCTTGATGACTAACAATCTCCTCAGCACCTGGAGCTGTTGATTCTGCTGTAGAAGTTGTTTGCCACACCAGCTGATGACTCCGGCAACTGGCGTTATGTACTTCTGGATCAATGGCTGCTGGTGCAAGTGGAGGAGTAGCCTAGTGGTTAGAACACTGGCTTGGTAACCAAGCAACCAGGGTTCAGTTCCCACTAGCACTTCTTGTGGCCTTGGGCAAGTCACTTAACCCTCCATTGCCTCGGAAGAAAGGCCTGGCAATCTACTTCCAGTGACACTGCCAAGAAAACCCAGGAGCTTCTGGGTCGCCAGGAGTCAGGACTGACTCAAAGGCACACATTGCATTTTTTGGCTGCTGGTGCGTTTTACAAAGACTCCTGGCCATCATCAGCGGGAGATGGTGGTGGAAGCTGGTTGTCACTTCCATCAATGTCATCTTTGCCGTCCATCTGGTCATTGACATTGGCCCTCAACCTCCACATCCTGATGTCCCTCTTATCTGGACACCTGGTCCTCCACCTGTGCTTGTGTGCCGCCTTCCCTGGCTGACATGGACTGTGCTGGAGGCCTCTCTCCTGGGGTCTGTCCATTGACGTTGTTGTTGCTTCCCTCTTGCATATCTCCAGTTGTGGCCCCTCTTGAAGGTAGGACATGAAATGCAGTCAATCACAATGTGCATGCTCTGTATCTACTCATTATGAAATCATCTTTGCATGGCTTTTGTCACAAAGATAACCCTTCTCATTAGTGGCTGGGGCTGGGCCGTCCCCAAAGTTGGTCCAATCTATTGTGCAGTTTTGCATTTCCTGCTCTTTGCCATCCCCAGAAGCTTTCACACTAGGTGACTGCCTAGTTTGGCTAGTAATTGGCCTGCCCCTGGTTCAGGGCCCCTATAGTACCAGCACAGCCTATGCATGTTGGTGCTATACAAGGAAAAAGGTAAGTCTTATATGAAGACCCACCATGGGAAGTAGCCAAAAACTGTGCCCTCTGATGCCACAAACACTGACACTCACATAAGAACATAAGATATGCCATACTGGGTCAGACTAAGGCACATCAAACCCAGTATCCTGTTTCCAACAGTGGCCAATCTAGGTCACAAGTACCTAACAGTTTCCCCAAAGGACAAAGGTTCCACAATGCTTGTATTGGATCAAGCAGTGGATATCCCCGGTCCGCTTTAATAATGGTTTATGGACCTTTCCTCTACAAACTTGTCCAAACCTTTTTTAAACCCGGATACAATAACAGCTTTTACTACATCCTCTGGTAACAAATTCCAGAGTTTGATTATATATTGAGTGAAAAAATATTTTCTCTTATTAGTCTTAAATAGGTTACCCTGTAGCTTCATTGCATGTCCCCTAGTCTTTCTATATTTTGATGATGTAAATAATCAATCTATGTTAACCCGTTCCACTCCATTCATTAATTTATAGACCTCTATCATATCTCCCCTCAGCTATCTCTTTTCCAGGTTGAAGAGCCCTAATCTTTTTAGCCTCTCTTCATAGAGGTTTCTTTCCATCTCCTTTACCATTTTCGTGGCTCTTCTCTGTACCTTTTCTAATAATGCTCTATCCTTTTTAAGAAACAGCAACCAGAACTGCACACAATATTCAAGGTGTGGTCGCACCATGGAACAATACAAAGGCATTATAATATCCTTTGTTTTATTTTCCATTCCTTTCCTTATGATACCTAGCATTCTATTTGCTCTCTTGCCGCCGCTGCACACTGGGTGGAGGGTTTTAATATGTTATCCATGATGACGCCTAAATCTTTTTCCTGTGTGGTGGTTCCCAGTGTGGAACCTTGCATCATGTAACCATAGTTTGGGTCGTTCTTTCCTAGGTGCATAACTTTTGCACTCGTCCACATTAAATTTCATCTGCCATTTGGATGCCCAGTCTTCCAATTTATCAAGCTCTTGCAATTTTCCACAATCCTCATGTGTTTTAACAACTTTGAATAGTTTTGTGTCATCTGCAAATTTGATTACCTTTCTCGTTATTCCCATTTCCACATCATTTATGAATATATTAAAAAGCAGCAGACCCAGCACAGATTCCTGGGATACTCCACTATTCACCGTTCTCCATTGGGAAATTGGCCTATTAGCCCTACCCTCTGCTGTTTATCTTTTAACCAATTCCTGATCCACAATAATACACTGCCTCCTATGCCATGACCTTTTAATTAACAGAAGATAACATAGTATATGACGTCAGATAAAGACCAATATGGAATTTGTTACCGGAGGATGTAGTAAAGGCTGTTAGTGTAGCTGGGTTAAAAAAAAAATTTGGACAAGTTCCTGGAGGAAAGGTCCACAAACCATTATTAAAAAGGGACCCAGGTTATCAATGCTTGACCCAATACAAGCATTGTGGAGCCTGTGTCTTTTGGGGAAACTGCTAGGTACATATGACCTAGATTGGCCACTGTCGGAAACAGGATACTGGGCTTGATGGACCTTGGCCTGACCCAGTATGGCATATCTTATGTTCTTATCCATCTAGTCTGCCCAGCAAGACGGCAAGTGCAGGTGCACCTGTCGCTCCATGCTGGTCACCCCTCCCCATGTCTTTGTTTAGGGGTGTACCAACCGCTCCGTGTTGGTCACCCCTATTTGTTGAAATAGTTAGTTATGGTTATATTAATTTTATTCTGTTGCTATAAAGGGATCCACAGTATCTGTCCCATGCCATTTTGAATTCTGTCACTGTCTTTGCCCCCACCACTTCCATTGGGAGGGTATTCCAAGCATCACCCACCCTTTCAGTGAAAAAGTATTTCCTGACATTGCCTTTCAGTTTATCCCCTTGCAGCTTCATGTTATCCCCTCCAGTTTTACAGCTTTCCTGTCTTTAGAAGAGGTTTGTTTATTTATTAATACTCTTTAAGTATTTAAAGGTCTGAACCATATTTCCCCTGCCCCTCCTCTCCTCTAGAGTGTACATATTTAGGTCTTCAATTCTCTTCTCATAAGTCTCTTGACACAGGTTCCAAATCATTTTGGTCGCCTTCTTCTGAACTGCTTCCAGTGTTTTTATATCCTTTGCTAGATATGGTCTCCAAAACTGAACACAATATTCCATGTGAAGACTCACCAGCGGCTTGTACAGTTGCATTAGTACCTTTTCCTTTCTGCTGGTAATTCCTCTTTGTATTCAACCCAGCATCCTTCTGGCTTTTGCTACCGTCTTGTCATGCTGTTTTGCCAACTTGAGATCCTCAGAAACAATCACTCCAAGGTTCTTCTCCTGGTCGTTGCACACCAACCTTTTGCCCCCTATCACATACAATTCCCTTGGATTTCTGCTTCCTAGGTGCATGACACTGCACTTCTTCACATTAAATCATAACTGCCAAGCATTAGACCATTCTTCCATATTTTGTAGATCTTTCCTCATGTTTACCACTCCCTCAGGGGGTCCACTCTGTTGCAAATTTTTCTGTCATCAGTCCTTCAGCAATATCATTCACAAATACATTGAACAGTATCAGCCCCTGGGGCGCATCACTAATCACCTTCCATTCATCTGAGTGAGTTCCGTTTACCATCACCTTCTGTCATCTGTCAGTCAACCACTTTCTAATCCAGTTCACCCCTCGGGACCAATCCTCAGGCTGTTGAGTTTATTGATAAGCCTCCTATGAGGAACAGTATAAAAGGCTTTGCTGAAATCTACGTAGATCACATCTATCGCATGCCCTTGATCTAGTTTTCTGGTCTCCCAATCAAAGAACTCAATCAAACTTGTTTGGCAAGATCGTCCTTTGGTAAAACCATGTTGGCTTGAGTCCTGCAACCTGTTGGTTTTGAGAAAGTCCATTATTCGCTCTTTCAGGAGCGCCTCCATTACCTTTCCCGCCACCGAAGTAAGGCTTACTAGCCTGTAGTTTGTCACCTCTTCCCTATTTCCACTTTTATGAAGAGGTACCACATCAGTCCTTCTCCAGTCCTGTGGAACTTCTACTGTCTCCAATGATCTATTAAAAACATCCTTTAATGTCCCTGCAAGAACCTTTCAGAGCTCTTTCAGTATCCTGGGATGTATCCCATCTGGTCCTATGGCCTTGTCCACCTTCACTTTTACAAGCTGTTCTAACACATCATCTTCTGTGAATAGTGTGGTATCTACTCCATTCCCATTTCTATATTTGTCAATTATAGGTGGTCCTTCTCCAGGATTTTCTTTAGTAAAAACAGAGCAGAAGTATTTGTTTAGCATGTTTACTTTTTCAATGTCACTTTCCACAAATCCATTCCTATCACTATTGAGTCCTGCAATTCCACCTCTGATTTTCCTCCTTTCCCGAATATACCTGAAAAACGTTTTGTCGTCACACTTCACATCTTTTGCTATCTTTTCTTCTGCCTTTGATTTTGTTATCCTTATTTCTCTTTTTGTCTCTTTTAGTTTTATCCTGTATTCTTTTCTGTGTTCCTCTGTTTGTAAACTTCTGAATTTTGTGAAAGCTGTGGTTTTTTTGCCTTTATTTGTGCAGCCACTTTGGAGAACCAAATTGGTTTCCTTTTCCTCTTGTTTTTATTTACTTTCCTTACATATGTATCTGTTGCCCCTTTTATTGCCTCCTTTAGTTTAGCCCATTACAATTCTACTTCCTTTATCGCCTCCCACCCTGCCAACTCTTCCTTCAGGTACTTAGCCATTTTACTGAAGTCAGTGTTTCTGGAGTCTAGGACTTTGAGCTTGCTATGATTGGACTCTGTTTTGGCTTCAATCTCAAACCACACATAAAATGAGAAAAATAGTTAAGAAAAAACTAAAAGGAGCAGTTGCAACGGTAAAAGACTTACATTAAGCTTGGTGGTTGTTTTAAAATACTATCTTGGAAGCCCAGACCAGCTGTATTCCATGCTTTAAGAAAAGTGGAAGGAAGTCCAAAAAACTGCATGCATGGTTTAAAGGTGAGGTAAGAGAGGCTGTTGTTGCCAAAACAACATCTTTCAGGAAATGGAAAAAAGAGCCAAATGACAAAAACGGGAAACAGCACAAGCACTGGCAAGTTAAATGCAAGGCATTGATAAGCAGGCAAAGAGAGAATTTGAGAAGAAACTTGCTGTAGAAGCAAAAATGCGTAATAAAGACTTTCTCAAGTACATTCGTAGGAAAAAACCTGTGAGAGAGTCAGTTGGACCATTAGATGGTAGAGGGGTAAAAGGGGCAGTAAGAGGGGACAAGGCTATAGCGGAGAGACTGAATGAATTCTTTGCTTTGGTCTTTACTGAGGAAGATATAGGGATATTACCCATGACTGAAATGATATTTAAAGGTGATACTGTGGAAGAATTGAAAGAAATATCGATACACCGGGAAGATGTATTACAGCTATTTGATAAACTGAAGAGTAGCAAATCACCTGGACCGGATGGTACACATCCAAGGGTGTTGAAAGAACTGAAATATGAGATTGCAGACCTGCTATTAGTAATCTGTGAACTATCATTAAAATCATCTGTGATACCTGAAGATTGGAGGATGGCCAATATAATGCCAATTTTTAAAAAGGGTTCCAGGGGTGATCCTTGAAACTATAGACCGGTGAGCCTGACATCAGTACTGGGTAAATAAAGAACAAAATTAGTGAACATGTAGATAGTCATGGCTTAATGGGAGACAGCTAACATGGCTTTAGACAAGGAAGATCTTGTCTTGCTGATCTGTTATGTTTTTTTGAAGGTGTAAATAAACAGGTAGACAAAGGTGAGTCGGTAGATATAACATATCTAGACTTTCAGAAAGCCTTTGACAAGGTCCCTCAGAGACTTTTGGCAAAAATAAAAAGTCATGGGCTAGGAGGCAGTGCACTATTGTGGATCAGGATCTGGTTAAAAGATAGAAAGCAGAGGGTAGGGCTAAATGGCTAATTTTCCCAATGGAAAAAGGTTAATAGTGGAGTACCGCAGTTATCTGTGCTCGGTCCACTGCTTTTTGACATATTCATAAATGACCTGGAAAGTGGAATAACAAGTGAGGTTATCAAATTTGCAGATGATACAAAACTATTTAAAGTTGTTAAAACCCATGAGGATTGTGGAAAATTGCAAGAGGATCTTGATAAATTGGAAGACTGGGCATCCAAATGGCAGATGAAATTTAATGTGGACAAGTGCAAAGTTATGCACCTAGGAAAGAAAAACCCAAACTATGGTTACACAATGCAAGGTTACACATTAGGAACCACCACCAAGGAAAAAGATTTAGGCGTCATCGTGGATAACATGTTAAAACCCTCCACCCAGTGTGCAATGGCAGCCAAGAGAGCAAATAGAATGCTAGGTATCATAAGGATAGGAATGGAAAACAAAACAAAGTATATTATAATGCCTCTGTATCGTTCCATGGTGCGACTGCACCTTGAGTCTTGTGTACAATTCTGGTCACCGTATCTTAAAAAGGATAGAGCATTATTAGAAAAGGTACCGAGAAGAGCCACCAAAATGGTAAAGGGGATGGAAGGATACCCCTATGAAGAGAGGCTAAAAAGGTTAGGGGTCTTCAACCTGGAAAAGAGACGACTGAGGGAGATATGATAGAGGTCTATAAATTAATGAATGGAGTGGAATGGGTAAATGTAGATCGATTGTTTACATCATCAGAATATAGAAAGACTGGGGGACATGTAATGAAGCAACAGGGTAAACTATTTAAGACTAATAAGAGAAAATATTTTTTCACTCATCGTGTTATCAAACTCTGGAATTTGTTACCGGAGGATGTAGTAAAAGCTGCTAGTGTATCCGGGTTCAAAAAAGATTTGAAGAAGTTTGTGGAGGAAAGGTTCATAAACCATTATTAAAGCGGACCGAGGATATCCACAGCTTGACCCAATACAAGCATTATGGAACCTCTGTCTTTTGGGTAAACTGCTAGTGTCATGCAGCGAGGGCTGATGAGAGCCCAGTTGAGAGAAAAGAAGGTGTTTTTCACAGAGAAAAAGACTTGCAATATTCCCAGGAACCAGCTAGAGGGAGCAAGAGTGTCTTCAGGGAGAGTGAAGAGCCACGCCCAGCTGGTCATGAGGAAATGCCAACCAGCTTCCAAGCCTCAAAGGCAGGAGGGCTTCATAAGGGGGAGTGTGGAAGACTGGAGAGGAAGGAGAAGAGGCAGAAGGAGCAACGGTAGCCTCGGAGATAGAAGCAGCAGCGGAAGCAGCAGCCCTAGCAGAAGCAAGGGGAGAATCACTGGCAGCACCAAGAGAGAGAGGTGGAAGTGAAAACCTGACTACTCTAGTGCTAGAGGATTCCCAGGAGGGAGAGGTAATTTCCCAGGAGCTGAGGAAGGACCTAAGGAGGTGTCAACTCAAGCCAAACTGAGAGCTGTTTGCCCTCAGAGGCAAAAGCACTGCTGTAACTGCAACCCTAAGCCAAACAAAAATCAGCTGGAGAAGCCAAGCCACACTGAACCAGAAAGCCAGAAGCTGGGCTTGTACAGAGGCAGGCCTTCACCAGGAGAAGGAAGTCAAAGGCTGCAGGGTAAGCCTAACCTGCATAGAAAAGGATTTCACCAAGCTGTTGCCTGGGAAAGGCAGGCAGTGGAAGAAAGCCGGTTACTTGAGGATTGCTGCCATACAAGGTATGAGAAATGTATGCCTAATAAGAAAGTTGTGAATGGTAAAAGCTATGATAAAACTGCTATAAAGCCTCTAAGCAAAGAAGGTACTTTAAAGCCTCACACAGCATGTGGCCGACGCCCTAGGCTAGGCCCAGGACATTGGGAACTGCTACAGAAAATATACAAAACCCCTGAATGTGTTTTACAAGAAATCAGGGATATAGAATCAGAGCTTTCTGATATCGAGCCAATGCAAGTGGAACTGGCAGGAGATTTATCTGACCATGAGATGGACTGTACACTTTGTATTTCTGAAAGTTTAGAGTCACTGCCAGACTTGTGATTGGGTGAATTGCCAGCAGAACATTCTGTATTTGTTTGAGCACCTCCATTCCTGTGACGTATAACAGTTTTTGCTTTGAACCCTGAGTTTGTTTTCTACCTGAATGAAGAACATTTGCTTTAAAGTTGTAACCCACTATTTAGAACCACTGTGAAAAGGGAAATAAAAGCCTTATTAATTCCCACCACTCAGCTTGATTGTTTCATTGAAGATTGGAGTAAAGGAAACTACAAGGATCAACTCCCATTTGGGCCTTTAGAAGACTCTCCAATCTTAACCTTATATTTTTGTGTCGCACCTGCCCTGGCATCCAATGGCCACCAGGGAAGTGTTGCTGACACTAGGTACTTATAACCTAGATTGGCCACTGTTGGAAACAGGATACTGGGCTTGATGGACCTTGGTCTGACCCAGTATGGCATATCTTATGTTCTTATGTTCAGTGTTATGGTCGCTGCTGCTCACATGGGCACCCAGCTGGATATTTGACATGCTATCTCTGTTGGTGAGTACGTATTAAATCCAACATTGAGCCTTCCCTGGTTGGTTCCATCACCATTTGTCTAAGTAATGCATCTTGGAAGGCATCCACAATTTTTTTATTTCTTTCCACATTTGCAAAAGGAATCCTCCAGTCCATATCAGGCAAATTAAAGTCACCCAATATGATCACTTCCCCCTTCATGGCTATCTTTGCAATATCAATAATCAATTCACTATCCATGTCTTCGGTTTGAGTTGGAGGACTGTAGACTACAGCATGTAGACTAAGGATGACAGCGCCATTTCCTTTTTCCAAAACAATCCACAGCACTTCTTCTTTTCCCCACCTCCCCTGCATTTCAGCAGCTTTAATATTGACATATAGGGCTCCTCCTCCTCCTTTTCTCCTTTCTATCTTTCTAAATAGATTATAGCCAGCTATGGCTATATCCCATTCATGCAACACGTTAAACCATGTTTCTGTAATGGCCATAATGTCCAAGTCCATTTCCACCATTAGGGCTTCCATGTCAGGTACTTTGTTGGCTAGGCTTTTAGCATTTGTGCTCATTGCTTTCCAGCATTTGTTGACTGACTTGCCTGTATTTTGCATAGATTTTGTTCTACATGCCTTTTCCCACTTGCCATTGATGTGTGGTTTAAAGGTTTGGCTGTTTCCAATATTATTATGTTTTTGCTGGGAGTGACGTCCTGAATTTATTGTTCTCCATCCATCACCCCCTTTCCCTAGCGTAACACTAGAAGCCCCAAAAGGAATTTTACCTAGAAACCCCAAAGAGCGTCAATTGACGCATTATCACGACGACTGTGTTTAGCATGAAATGCAGATGTGAATTACTGTGAAGTTACTTATTTGTTAAATACGTGCAGTATGTGACGTCATTACATGACGTCATTGTATGTTTATTGTTTGTAATGTCGGAGTAAAACTGTAAACAGTGATTGAGATGCGCCACCTAATGGGAACATGAATTTATACCTAGAAGCCCCAAAGTACGTCAATTGACGCATCCAAGACATCTGAGTGTGTCAATTGACGTACTTTGGGGCTTCTAGGTATAAATTCATTTTCCCGCTAGGTGGTGCATCTGTCATTAATTTTCGATGCACATATTTGAACATCTTGACCTTGCTAACAAAGTCATGGAACATGACTGACATGGTTCTAGCAGTGGCGCTGGTATACAACTTCGAAGATGCTTTTGCTTCAATTGATGCACCTTGGGGCTTCTATTGTTAAATGCTTGTCCACATAGTGGCTGAATTTTTCACTTAGGATCCCTTTCCCTGCGACAGAGAGATATAGTCAGTATAGTTTCTTGTTGGTCCATCTGTTTCCCCAGTCACCTATATATCCAAATCCTTGTTTGCACCAGGTTTGTAGCCATGTATTAAAGTTGTTTATGCGATGCAGCCCTTTCTGCCCCCTTACCAAGAACAGGTAGAATGTTTGAGAATGCTACAGTGTTAACAATGGGCTTGAGTTTCTCTCCCAGAGTCTGGAAGTCCCTTTGAACTGCCGAGGCACTGTTTCTAGCCAGGTCATTTGTACCCAAGTGGATAACAATGTCAATTTTGGAGTGCTCACTTTCTGCACTAACTATACCAACAATTTTGTTCATATTCCTGCTGGCTGAAGAGCCTGGGAGGCATTTGACCATCTTCTTTCCTTTGAACTATGTTCTCACATTGGTGCCTCTGATGATGGAATCTCCAAGTAGAAGCAGTTTCCTGTTTTATGATTTTTTTCTTCATATTTGGTGCATTATCAGTAGGTTGGGCATTGACTCTTTCATGTGAGGGCACTGCAGTTTCCAGGGATTGGGCACCCTCATTATTCAAGGCAGAGAAGGCATCATACAAGGATATCTCTTGATGGAGAGGGTGTCTCCATGTTACAGGTCACAACCTACCAGAGCCCACTGTGATCCATTTGTTCTTGGGCTGTTTGATTCTTTGTGGAAGCAGTGGTGGATTTTGTTCAGCTTGTACCCTTAAGAAGGTGTGTTTAATTGCAGCTCATGCTTCCCTCAGTAGAGTCAATTCTTTACGTATAGCAGCTAACTTGAGGCATATAGGGCAAGCTGTTAGGTTCCAAATGATTCTTCTGAGAATGAAAGCACCACATTTATTGCATTGAACACATGACATGCTGAATAAGACTGTTATAAAGTGGTCCTAGGAGAAAGAGAAAAGGAAATAAAGGTGGATGTAACACCTGATTGAAGGACAGATGTGAACGTATATGATGATTATATAGGCAATGCAACCCTGGGGTGGCTGGGGTGAGGGGTAGGGTGGGTGGGAACTTAAGTGTCCCTGGCCAGTAGACCTTATATGAACTGAGGGCACACTCAGATATCTGATTTAAAGGCTATGCAAGGAATGTAGACAGTCTGAATAATCCTAAACTTACAGCCCAACCTGAAATTTATATTAAAATAAAAAAACAGACAATTGTAAAATCTGAAAGCTTAGCTTTGTGTAGTTCTAGGTGCAGTGATGAGCAGAACTGGATCAGTCAACTTGGTCAAGATGCAGAGTTGATTCAATTAACCACACCCTGTGAAACAGGCTTGTAACAGAACAATGGCCGCTGGAAAGTTCAAACTGAAATCTTACTTCTATGAATCAGCCCCAGTATGCATAGGACCCTGTAATCTTCAAATGTATACTCTTACAGGAGTAGAGGAGTAGCCTAGTGGCCAGAGTAACTGCCTAGTACCCAGAAGCTCAAGGGTTTGATTCCCACTGGCACTCCTTGTGACCTTGGGTAAGTCACTTTACCCTCCATTGCCTCAGAAGAAAAGGCTGGCAATCTACTTCTGGTGATACATTGCCAAGAAAACCCAGAGGTAGCTGAGTTGCTGTGAGTCAACACTGACTTGGTGATCTGTACCACAGTCAACTCCAGTTTTTGTCTCTGATGTTATAGAGCTTTTCCATTGTTGTCTTCCACAGATGTAGTCAGTTTAATTTTTGTACTATCCATTGGGTGAAGTCCATGTGTACATTCGCAGCTTGTGTTGTTGGAAAAAAGTGTTTGAGATGAATTGGTCTTGCAGAATTCTATCATTCTTTCTCCAGCTTCATTTCTGTTGCCAAGTCCATATTTTCCAACCACTTTGCCTTTTTCTTTGTTACCAGCTTTTGCATTCCAGTCACCCATGACTATCAGGATATCCTGTTTGCATGTTCTGTCAATTTCAGCTTGTACTTGTTCATAGAACTCATCAATTTCATCTTCTTCTGCAGCTGTTGTTGGGGCATGTAGTTGACTTATAGTTGTGTTGATAGGCATTCCTCGTATATGAATAGAAATTAATCATTCACTGACTGCACTGTATTTCATTATACTTCTTGCAAGTTTCTTCTTGATTATAAATGCAGCACCATTTCTTCTTTGTCTTTCATTTCCAGCATTACAGGCCATGTGTTCATCAGATGCAAAGTGCCCGATGCCAGTCCATTTCAGACTGAGTTGTACTGGTTCCATTTCATTCATGACCACCTCCATCTTCTCTTGATTCATGAGTCATATGTTCCATGTCACAATATGTAATACATCTTTGCAGTTTCTGACTCTCATTTCATGTGCAACTACAACAGCAGTCAGACATTCCGAGGACATTGATCCAACCACATCATAAATGCTGGCTTTACTCTGAAAAGTCTTCAGCTCCTCCCCAGTTGCCAGTTGAGTGCCTTCCAACCTGGGGGTCTCATCTTCCAGCACTATAGTGCAATTTGTTTTGTTGTGACTATCCATTGGGATTTTGTGGTAAGATAGAGAAGTCGATTGCCAGGCCTTTCTTCCATGCAGGTAATTTTAGTGTTGTTGCCATTGTTACAGAAATGTGATCCTCTGCCACCAACACTGTCCCAATCTGCTGCTGCCTAGATGGGTAGTTTGTCTTGGTTTTGCACCTCAGCTGAGACCTGTCCATCTTGGGAGACCCTGCCAGTAGTTAAGCTACCGATAGATTAGCTGTCAGCATCACTAATGCACACCAGCCCTCACAGCATATAGTAGCTGAGGTATGTACATGGGTGACAAACCTATGATATTGCTGGGTATATGGGATCCCTGAGCAGAAAAGTCAAGATGTTAGCAAAATAGCAATCTGATAAGCAGGGCCAGCCCAAGGGTTTCTGCTACCCTAGACAGACCCTCCATTCCGCCCTCTAAAGATTGTGGCACTGCTCAACTCGCCATACAATCCTCCTGGCATCCATCTTCTTTCCTGGGGGAAGGGGCATCATTGCAGTACCTCCACTGCATTGGGTTTTAAAGTGCCCACACTAGCGCTCTCACGACCTGCCTCTCCTGCCCCCTTCCAATGCAGCTTCCTGTTGGAGGGGGCAGGAGCAGCAGAAAGTTACGGGCTGGACGGTGATGAACTGCTGCTTTGCTGGGAGGGGGGGGGGGGGAGGGCGCGATGCCACCTTAGGCAAATTCCTAATTTGCCTAGTGGATGGGCCAGCCCTGCTGATAAGAGTACATTAAGCATCCCTGTATACACAGCCTGTCCTTTTGCTGTGCATGCAGAGCCCCCAAAGTCTTCAGTCCAAGGCTTCTTCAAAATTATACTTCCCTCAAGAATAGAATATCAGCGTTTGCCTGCTACAATACCCTTCCAGTTAGGTGTCAGAGAGGCCTTAAAGTTTCAGCTTCAAATTACCAGAGGATGGCACCCTGGAGGAGCCAGCCACATTCTGGTAGCTTTAAGATTGAGATCTTCACACAGAAAGGGCAGGGAAGGGTGTTGAAACTGTGTACAGCCACAGACTACTAAGCTTGCAAGAAAACAAGGCATGGCTGGAGAACCCACTTAGCAGTATATAACATGAATCAGTACAAATCCTCTTATTCAGAGCTGGCCCAAGGATATCTGACATCCTAGATGAACCTTCAGCTATGTACTCCACTCCATAGTCACACATCTACTATTTCCTACTCTCCATAATCCAGCATATCCCCTTCCCTTGCTTATCCCCCCCCCCCATATCTAGCATCTCTCCTTCCCTTCATTGTCCCCCTTCCTGTCAAGCATATCTCCTTTTCTTCCTTTCCTGTGTCCAGCATCTCCCCTAATCTTCATTTCCAGGTATCCAGCATCTCTTCTTCTTTATCCCCTCCATGTGTCCAGGCTTTCCCCTTCTCTACCTCCTTGCCATGTCCAACATCTCCATCTTTCTTTCCACTGTCACTGATGCCACCCTACCTTCATTCTCTACCCAAGCCCAAATCAACAGGACATACAGTAATGACACTGGGCTTTTGAACTCCCCAGACTCAAGGCCTGCCATGATCTATCCCCTCAGACACAAACTTCCTGTCAGAGGGGGTAGGAGAAGAGGTAGGGCTTGAACAGGTGCAGGTGTCCAGAGATCCACCGATGCATTGGCAGCAGCTTTGAAGTGCTACTATCTGGTCATGTCAGTGTCTTGCCACTACTCCCCAAATTCTGATGCCCTAGATGAATGCCTAGATCATCTGCTGTTAGGGCCAGTCCTGCTGTTATTACAGAGCATAAGGTATCAACTCGGCTGCGACCAGAGATAGTAGCACCAACCCAGAGTGGACAGGACCTGGCGTTCAATCAGGGAAACAGTAACCTGGCGAAAAGGCCCTGCTCTCATTCTGGCTGCCTGTTTAGCCTTAGCTTTCTGCCTAAGGTCTCTCCATTTATTCCAGAGGTTCTCAATGCCATGGTTATAGTGGAAGATGTCATCCAGCTTAGTAAAAGTCCCCTGACGTACTTTTGGTCTGTGTTCTACTATTAGTTTGGTGGAGGAATGAAAAACTATAAAATGATTAATCACTTCCTTTACCAGGGGAGCAACATCCCTTGCAGCAAAGCTTGACTTCTGGGGAAGTGCTCCTCTCTGACAACCATTGTGCCTGTACTTGACAGCAAGCATGGCATAAGATGACAAATACAGCAGTAGCCGTGCCACATGACCTGCCAAATGGGCAGGTAAATCTGCAGGCAGTGTTTCCACAATGGAATCAAGTCCTGTCTGACTGCATTCACAGGCCAGAAGTTGACCTTTTTTCAGACCACCTGTGAGTGGTACTTGGGAAGAGGCAAAATGAAAGGCTTGGTTCTGGCTGTTCTGCTCATTCTTCTGCAATGCTTTTATACCATCTGACCTCCTGTTGTCTCTAGGATCTCGAGTGGTTTGGGGAGGAGGGACTGTCTCAATGCTGTTTGAGATGAATGGCTACTGCTCAGAGAACAATGAAGTGGCAGAAAGTTATGACTATCACTCAGGTTCCACTGCCTCCTTATAATCCTAATTGAAAATTTCATTTCTGAAATGTATACACACAAATGTGTGCAGAGATATGCATTTCCTGCCCCACAGTTTAAAAAATAACAGGTGCACATTTAGGAGACCCATTTTTCAGATGTACATATCTACTGCTTACATAATATTATCCCTCACACACAGGGGTTCTAAACCCAGCCCTCAGGAGTCACCTAGCCAGTCAGGTTTTCAGGATAACCATAATGAATATATATGAGAAATATTTACAAACAATGGAGGCAGTGCATGCAAATCTCTCTCATACATATTCATTGTAGTCATCCTGAAAACCTGACTGGCTAGGTGTGTTTTGAGGGCTGGGTTGAGAACCCCTGCTCATTTGTGTGTGTATGTGAATGAACACACACAATATACACACACACACACACACTCACAAAACAAAGATTAATATTTAAAAGTATTGGGCCTGATATTCGAAAGGCATTTACATAGTTTACAACCCAGTAAACCGTGAAAATGCCTTAAACAAGGATATTCAATGGTACCTACATGGTTAGTGCCATTGAATATCTCCGTCTATGTCTTCTACACGCCCCAATGCTATCTGGTTAGCATCTGGGCGTGTTGGGGGCATTCTGGGGCGGAGCGGAGGTGGGGAGTACCTTTAACCGGGTAATGGCAATATTGGACCACTACCTGGTTAGCGATCTATGGCTAAAACTAGGCCAGCTTTTGGCTCGCCTAGATTTAGCCACAGATGCTAACCAGGTAGTAGTCTAATAATGCCGCTACCCGGTTAGGGCCCGATTCCATCCCGCATGTCTGGGTCCTCTGTGCGTCCGGCAAGAACCGGACGCACAGAGGGAGTTGCGATTCTGATCCTGCGGGGCTAGATGTGCCCCGTGGGATCAGAATCTTGATCAGGCCTGTATGTGAAGCCAGGACCCCGATTCCATCTGGCCTGCACGTACAGGCCTTACCCGGCTAACTCAGTCAGGGCAGTTCAATGGAGCTGCGGCGCCATGGCGTCCAGTTGCTATGGCAACGTGGCTCCATTGAAGAGCCACGTTCCCTGGCCACCGGCTCCAGCATTGATTTCCCTGTAGCTCGACCCCTGATCTGGCCTCCTAAAGCCAGAGTTGGGCTGCGGGGAATGTCCTTACCCCCCCCCCCCGCCTCTTCCACACCTTTGGCCCACCGTCCCCCGCTGACTATGGGAACTTATTCCACCTTGGGGGTGGAATAAGTTCCCCATGCAAGTCGTCGGCCCCAAACTTACAGGGCCGACATTAGAATTGGCCCTGTACGTCGGGGCCGATGACTGCCCACTACCCGTCCTAACGCCGCCCCCGATCTGCCCCTTTCCTGCTCCATCTACCTTCCCCATTGGGATGTCTACTCCCACTATTCATGCCTCAGAATAACCCCCTTAGGCTTTGTGGCAGTTTTCACTGGGCGCCAAAACCGGATATTCAATGCTGCCACAATGGCATTGAATATCCGGGGTTAGGGGTGAGTGGACAGGGCTATGTGCCATAGCAGTGCATAGCCTGCCTACTTAAATATCGGGTCCATGATGTCCAGTTATGAATTTTTACAGGATCATTCTGGGAGAAGGTAATGTTGGAGTGATCATGATTTCAATGGGGTCGCGGCTCCGTTAACGATCGGAAACCGCTACCGCGGCTTTGTAAACAAGCCCCTAGGAGTCTGAAAGTTAATTGAAAGGGGGGGCAAGGTTGAAGGTTTACCTATAGCACTTAATACTCTTACGCTGGCCCTGAGTCTGCAGTAACTGCTCTGAATTTATGTTGATGATATGTTACTTCTTTAGAGGTTACTACTAGCACAACTGTGCTTCAAATAGTTCAGACCCAAATACTATTCTTCTCTTTGAACCACTGGGGAGAAAAATTATAAGATCAGCTATTTTAGGAATGTGTTAGTCATGTTCACCCTAAAGCCTTGCTTTAAAATTTTCCAGCTGAGTGAACCAAACTATAATATAGAAAGGTATATTGTGAAAAAAGGTGTTCAAAAGTCATCATTAAACTAGAAAGGAAGACAGTATCAATCATATCCTTAAAAAGAGGTTTTGGTGAGCATTTTGTACAATTAAAGTGGTGTGGTTTCTGGAGAAATTGATAGACAATCTGTCCTCTTTAAACCTTATCTGCATGTAGCAGACCTTGAATATGCCAACATCATTTCCCGTCTACACTAATCAATTCGTATTTGTGTAATTTTCTGTGAGATTTATTTCAAGCATAAATTAAAACAGCAAGGCATAGATTGGGATTGTGTCATATCATTTAAACTATTTGTTTAGAACTGATAACTTAATGTTTTTTCTCTTTATATAACAAAGAATGTACTATAAACTATCTGATTAAAGAAATGTTGTTATTCAACACAATGGTGTCTTATTGTGGTGCTGTGAAGGAGAATATAATCTACAAGTCAGAGGTGCGATGTATGTGTTGGGGTGGGTGAGAACTACTCTATAATAAAATACCTTGAAATATGTAAATTATATATGTGGGTGAAAGGTTTTGGCATTTATTATCTAAATCAATGGTTTTCACTCCAGCTCTACTGACAAGCAGGATGTCAGCCACACAAGGGTGATGTCATCCAATGGTGCCATGGACAGAATAGCTCTCCTAAAATTCAGAAAATACTTTTCTGAGCATGTGCCAGCCCCCCCCCCCCCTTACCACTGAGCCCACCCTCTTCCTTTCCAGTCTGTTCTATCCACTCTACTGTGCAGAAGGATCCTTCCTGCTCTCCTATATTTATTTCATTTTATAATTCAAAGTTATTTCTTTTCTCCTTTTAGCTATCACTGTGATGAAAACATCAGTTGGATTGATGGCAGGCCATCTCTCCCCCCCTGGGGAAGGCAGGGATATGACCCCTATTACCAGGGATCTCCCCCTCACCAAGCCTGTGATCATTTTGACCCGATCAGCTGACCTTTTGAATGGCCTAAGCCTCTATTGGGCTCCAATACTGATGGAGATATTGCAAACTTCTATTTCCATCCCTGCCTCCTATGATGTGTCCCTCTGAGGCACAGGCCAACTTAGGCCAGAGAACCCCCCATGTTGCATTTCTGACATTGATGGCACCTACCACAGCAACCTCTAAGGCGTTGATGGATCATGCTCAACTTGTGCCCATTGTGCCCATGTGGGCTGTTAGCCAGCTGCTTGCGATGCACGCTGACTCTGATCATCTGTGGTGGCTCAGGGGCTGGCACCATGATGACAGAAGCATGAACTAGCCTGTCATATAGGCCGAAGCTTGCCTCCGTGCTGGATTCTGTCACTGCCAAAGACCTTGCCAGGCCCTGTGACTTCAGGCTCAACTCCACGGGTACTTCTCCAGTATGATACTCCAACATTCACAAAGAGGTGAGGGCTCTGGTTCCATTAGTGACTGAACCACACTCCTCACATCCCATTGGCTGGTTCCTCAGTCTCTCTGGTGAGGCACCTGTAGAGCTGTGGCTTCCTTCTTCTGGATTGTCTGGGGACCTTCACAGAGCTGAACAGCTGTGCCATTCCAGGCTGATGTGCAGCAGTTCTGTCTACTGCAGTAGCATCGGAGTGGCTGAGCCCTGCACAGCCCTTGATGCAAATCAGATAGTTTAACAATTTGCTTAGGCAGGGCTCCCAGCACTGATGCTGACTGAGGGCACATCAACCTGCATGGGGTTCCCAAGGATCCCCAGAAGCATCTTAGCACTCAGTTGGCATCTGAGGAGATATTGGCTTCTCCCTCTGACAGCAAGCAAGACAGAAGGTCCCAAATGGGTCTCAGTGTCACCAGTGTCCCATGGCCCATAGAAGCCCTAGGGCACACATACCCTGAGCACAGGCAGCAGTCCCAGCACCCTATGGAGGATGCAGAGGCCGGGTAACTGGTGCCCCCCACACACTAGCAAGATCAGTTGTGGATGAAGCCCAGGATAAGCACCTAATTTTATGGCAGTGAATGTGTGTTGAAGCAGACCCAGATGGGAGGAGGGTGTGACAAATGTGACAGTGGTCACAGCATGGACAGATGCCCCATGCATGCGGTGATGCTGGCAAATTCCCCCCAGCAGTAACCTCCAGAGGTGGCACAGAGGAGCACTGGGCACAAGCAAAGAACAGGACATAATTCACTATAGAAGGGTCAATTTATTCAACCAAACAAGAGGTTGACTGACCTCTTGTTTGATTGAATAAACTGACCCTTTCATGGTGAATTTTAATCCTGCTTTTTGTTTGTGCCTGGTGATGCTGCAGGAGGGATGCTTCTCTCTGGTTTTACAGAGGAATATTGGTCATCACACCGATGCCACACACACCAGAAACCGGGACTGGACAGTGTGTGATTGGCACGGACATATCACTGTGTGAGTCCCGCTGCAACATATGAACATATGTGTCCATTCCCCACAGAATGGTGTGTCCCCTGTACCCACCCAAGGCCAGACCTATGAGGCAATGCTATTTTCTGGACCCACCCACTCTCCAACCACCTATGCCCACCCACATGCCACAATGTCACACAGATAGCCCTAGAACATGACTGACACACACCCCACACACCTCTGCCCAAACCCCCACTGCCTGTGCACTGCAATGGGCCCCGACCCCACTCACCAATCATGCCTCCCCCCATACTGAGATTCTTCGCCGCTCCCTAAGCAAGCCCAGGGATCTCTTCAACCTAGTGAAATCAATAACCAAGGAACCTTCCTCCCCCCACCATGAACCAATACAACCCCAGATGTATGCTCAGGGCCGGCCCGTCCATTGAGCAAGAATGTTTTTTGCACAGGGCCCCGCGTTTCAGGGGGCCCCGCGCAAAAAACATTCTACATTAGCAAAAGCAGACTAAAAAAGAAAAAAACGGCTGCGGCTGCTGCTGCCGCTGCCACCGTGGCAGCGGCAGAATCAGATGTCCCGTCGCGGGGCCCCACCTGCCCGGCAGAGCCTCCTTTCACCATCAGCTCCAGAGTCCCTCCCAATGCGCAGGCTTTCAGAGCCGCGAGAGCTTCTCTGACCTCTCGTGGCTCTGTTAATCCAGCCGGGGCTGATGGGAAATCCCATCAGCCCCGGCGATATTAACAGAGCCGTGAGAAGAAAGGGAAACTCTCGCGGCTCTGAAAGCCCGCACATTGGGAGGGACTCCGGAGCTGATGGTGAAGGGAGGCTCTGACGGGCAGGCGGGGCCCCGCGCCGGGACATTTGATTCTGCCGCTGCCACGGCGGCAGCGGTAGCAGTATCAGCAGCCGTTTTTTTTAAAAAAATATGTCAGGGCTGATGGGGGGGGGGGGGTAGGACTGGTAAGGGGCGAGGGGGGGGGTTAGGACTGGTAATGGGCTATGGGAGGGGCTAAGACTGGAAGTGGGCTGATGGGGGGTTAGGACTGGAAATGGGCTGATGGGTTAGGATGTAATGGGCTATGGGGGGCTAAGACTGGAAATGGGCTGATGGAGGGGGGTAGGACTGGTAATGGGCTATGGGGGTTCTAAGACTGGAAATGGGCTGATGGGGGGGGGTTAGGACTAGTAATGGGCTATGGGGGGGCTAGGATTGGAAATGGTGCTGATGGTGGGGCTAGGATAGGACTAGAAATGGGCTTATGGGGTGCTGGGATTGGAAATGAGCTGATGGAGGGACTCGGATGGGGGAGCTAGGACTGGAAATGGGCTGATGCGGGGACTAGAAGGGAGCGGATGCTGGGTGGGGCTGGAACTAGAAGGGAGCTGATGTTGGGGGAGGATTAGAATGGGATGGAGTTGGGAGAGTGAAATGGAGAGGGAAAAAATATTTTGTGTGGGAGGGAAAACAAATCTACAATTGGCCGGATATTGGGAGAGTAAGTGGGGATTGAGGATGGCGGGGTAAAATTTGAGTGGATGAAATAGGAATGAGGAAAGAGCAAAATGAGAGAGATTAGTATGTTAAAGCAGATGTAGAGAGAGAATGGGAAAAAAACTAGAAGAGTGAAGAAAGGACAAATGGACAGCAGACGATGGAGAGTTAGCAGAAGACACGAAGAAACCAGAAGAAAGTGGCTGGAGCAATTGCAACTGAAAAAAAATGCACAAAAGGTAGAAAAATATCTCTTTATTGAATTTATTAACTGAAATATGCCAGCTCTGGGAAATGTGCATCATTAACGTCTGCGCTTTGTTTAGTACAAGAGGAAATTAATTTATAGTTTTATTTCTACAGTGTTGTTGGGCTTTTTGGGTCTGTTAATAAAGGCTATTTTATACTACCTTCATCGTGTTGGCCATGGTCATTAGCTTCCGCTCTGATCCCTTGGGCTTTTGGGGTTCCCAGTTTAATTATTGTCTTCCTGTTTCTACATTGTGATTTCTTGTTTGGTGACGGTCTATGTTCTGCATGTGTAACTGAGCTGAGGTATTCTGTTTATGTAATTCCTATTTGACATTGCCACTTGTTCTCTTTCCCCAGTAGGTCATGTATTGTTATTCTCTGAAATGTATTGGTTTAATATTTGCAGTATTGCCTTTTGACAGACAGGTAGGGCCTTGTGCTTTGTGAGTCCTGGTAGTGCTGTTATGATACGGCGGGTTTGCTATGGATTCTAAATGGGCAGTGTTTGTAGTAGTTCCTAATGTGCCTGGCAGTTGGCACTGGATTATAGTAATGTAGAAATCTTTTAGTCTTTCTTTATCCGTACACTCATTAAGAGGCATGTTTACTAAAAGTTAGTGTATGGTAACATTATGCAAATATTTATGCAAATGAGGCCCTTATGCAAATGAGGCCCCACACCGGGTCTCCGCACATGGCCCCGCACCCCCCTTGGGCCGCCCCTGTGTATGCTGACCACCTCCAATCTAAATCCATCAAAACAAACATGGCCTCGAGAACCATACCAAGAAATACTCCCAATCAACAACCACTGCTTACAGAGCTAACATCTCCTTCTGCGGGAGACATCGAAAACATTATTGCAACTATCAACACTACTACTGCACCGAACGATCCATGCCCAGCATACTGGATTAGGACAATGCGAACAGGACTCAGCCCTATCATAGCCAGGATCACAAGCCTTTCCTTCTCAACAGGAACATTCCCTTCTTCTCTCAAGCACACGTCTATACGCCCTCTTCTCAAGAACAATAGTTTAGATCCACAGAAGGTCGATTCATACCGACCGATCTCAAGTATCCCTCTACTTGCCAAAATAATTGAGAAAAATGTCCAAAGACAGATTCACCAGCACATAGACAGCACAGCCCCTTTAGATGACTGCCAGCATGGGTTTCGAGAAGCTCACGGCGTAGAAACACTACTCATCACACTAACCAACACCTTATCCAGAGGAATAGACAACATCAAGAAAGGATTTGCACTGATCTTCCTTGACATTGCCGCTGCATTTGACTCTGTCTGTCACACACAACTCCTCACACGCCTCCAGGAGAAGGGAATTCAGGGCTTGGCGTGGGATTGGTGTAAATCATACCTAGATGACCGATGGCAACATGTAAGGATGGGAGCCAACTCCTCTGAGCCGTTTCAACAAACCCAAGGAGTACCCCAAGGCTCGTCCCTATCTGCACTATTATTTAACATTTACATGCAGCCTATATGTGAGATCATTCGATCCTTTGGAATATCCTGCTTGATCTATGCAGATGATGTCCTCCTGTTTACGCCATTCGATGTCATGCACCCCGACTTCACTGCCTTAGTTAACTGTTTCAACATGATCACGGACTGGCTCCTTGAACAAAACCTTTGTATAAACTTCAAGAAAACGGAGGTATTGTTCATCACAAGGAACAGAAACTTTTCCCCACCTAAAACATTACAGGTCAGAGACGCGGAGCTCCCAAGTAAGACCATGATACGCTACCTGGGTATTACGATTGATCAACGTCTTGACTTTAAAGCGCATATACGCAACACCGTCAAGGCTATATATTTCAAGATGAAGATGTTACGTCACCTAAGACCAATGCTGGCACATGAAGACTACCGGGAGACAAACGAAGCAAGAGAATAGAGCAGGTTTGGAACAGACTGCTTTATTGAAGATGGTCCCTACGCGTTTCGGCTTGCACCTTCTTCGGGGGACATACAGCTACCATGGGGTTAAGCAAACAATATTAAAATAAAAAAAATAAAAAATGGGTATACAACATTTAAAATAAATAAGTATACTACATTTAAAAACAAATAAATAAATCTAATGATGTATAAATTGTGACAAATATAAGTAAAATACATATGTCTAAACTAATAATATATGTGTATAAATTTACATATAAACCAAAAAAGACAATCCAGAGGACAAAAAGTACAATTAATCAGATTAATAAAATTATTAAAATTAAATTAAAATTAAAATTAAAAATAAGATTTTTCACAGTGGCGCCAGCAGAAGGGAAAGAGCAGGCAGCGCTGGACGGAGGTATGGAGAGAAGGAGGGGGGCATGCGCCCGATCTGAAAGGCGTCAGCACTTTAAACGAATCTGTCCCTCCCTGATCTGACATTGCGTTGGAGGAGGGAGGGACCAGACCTGCTTAAAGTGCTGCGAATAGGCTTGGGGGCGCATTTTGGCTGCCTGCTATTGTCCTGCCAGAGGCGGCATGGCAACAGCAGACAGCCGAAATGCACCCCCCAAGCCTTTGCACCCTGTGCGGCTGCACTGCTTGCACAGGGCTAGGTACGGTCCTGTTTGCACACCAAGGAACTAAAAGACAGCAAGAACCAACAGCACAGTTTATAAAACTAAATTATAACTCATTTTTATTTTGTTATAAACTGCGTTATGGTTCTTGCTTTTTCTTTTTCAACATATATTTTGCATCCACAGTAGGTGCAGAGCAGAACCAGGACATTCACCCACAGAACTCAATATTTAAAAAAAAAAATCTGATTCTGATCATCTCACTAACAACAACAGCAACAACCACTATTCTCCAGTGCCAGGCATATTGTGAACTAATAAAAAAACATACAACAAAGAGCAAAACTACCATACCATACCATATCAGCACAAACTCACAAAAGGAGCCCATCCAAAAAAAGCGTCACTGTAAATACTACAGTGGGCCCTGGAACATCCATACACCTATTTGAAAAGCTGAACAAGTCAAATTACTACAGTATAATATAGATCTTTATATACAAACTCCATGTTAACAGAACACCTGACCTCAGTCACACACGCACAACATCGACCCTCACCAAGTACAGAATAAATAACTATAATCTAAAGTAAAAATAAAAATATGTAGACAAAATTTAAACTGAAACCCCAAGAAACCAGTCCACATGCAGTGCAACATCAGATAAATAAGAGATGCAGTTTCCCACTACTGTGTAAAATATAAAAATAGCACAAAGTCCAGTCACTAAAATTAAATAAAATTATTTTTTCTACCTTTGTTGTCTGACCATTTTATTCTCTGATCATGCTTGACCCAATCTGAGGCTTCTGCTTTCCTGTCTTCTCTTAGCTCTCTTTCTGTGGTCTATGGTCCATGGTCCATCTGCCATTTCTTATCTCTTCTTTTGTTTTCTTCACTTCCTTCCATCAGCCCATTTCCAGTTCCAGTAACCCTCCCCAGTATCAGTCCCCTTTCCGGTCCTCCCCTCCCAGTACCTTTCAATGTCAACCGCCTTGCATTCCCACGACTGCCACTGGTGTCCATTCCCTTCCAGTCCCCCTCCTTCCCCACTGTCCAGCCCCTTCTAGTCCAAATACCATCCCAGGTATCAGCTCACGTCCAATCTCAGTACCACGCCCCAGTCAGCTCCCTTCCAGCCGCCCTACCCTCTGTCCATCTCCCTTCCAGTGCCATTCTTATGTCAGCTCCCTTCCAGCCTCCTCCCCATTACCCAGCCACCTACCACTCCCATCCCCAAGTGTCAGCTCTCTTCCAGTCCCTTTTCAGTATATCCCAGCTGTCAGCTCCTTTCCAGCCCCCTCCTTCCCTGTGTCAGCTCCCTTCCTGCCCACTCCTTCCCCTGGCAGATCCTCTCATTATCCGCTCCCTTCCAGTCCTATTCTACCATCCCCCCCGCATCAGCCCATTTGTAGCCCTAGCCCCTAGTTTTCTTCCAGGGCCAGCAGCACTCTCCTCCCCTCCCCCATTAGCACATTTCCTGTCCCAGTCCATTTCCAGTCCTATCCCCTTTATCAGCCCACTCCAGTCCTAGCCCCCAATCAGCCCATTACCAATCCTAGCTCATTTCCAGTGCTAGCCCTCCATCTGCCCATTACCAGTCGTAACCCCCTGCCATAGCCCATTACCAGTCCTAACCCCCCCATCAGCCCATTTCCAGTTCTAACCCCCCCCATCAGCCCATTTCCAGTCCTAGCCCTCCCCCAATAGCCTATTACCAGTCCTAGCCCCCCTCCTGATCAGCCCATTTCCAGTTCTAAACCCCCATCAGTCCATTTCCAGTACTAACCTCCCATCAGCCCATTTCCAGTTCTAACCCCCCCATAGCCCATTACCAGTTCTAACCCCCCATCAGCCCATTTCCAGTCCTAGCCCTCCCCCAATAGCCTATTACTAGTCCTAGCCCCCCTCCTGATCAGCCCATTTCCAGTTCTACACCCCCATCAGTCCATTTCCAGTCCTAACCCCCCATCAGCCCAGTTCCAGTCCTAGCCCCCATCAGCCCAGCTCCAATCTTAGCACCCCCCCCACACACAACCCAGGGAAATTGGAAAAATAATGAAAAAAACCTTCTGGCTTAAGAAGCAGCTGCCATTGCTGCTCCAGTGGCGGCAGCAGCAGAATGAAGAGCCCCGTGGTCATGCCGCCATCTCCCCAGAGAGCCTACCCATTTCTCCTCCGTGCCGGCTCAGCTTTGCAGAGCCGCACGAAGGGAGAGTGTTTCCCTTTCGTGCGGCTCTGTTAATGCTGAGCCCGCGGTGCTGATGGGAAATAGGATTGTCCTGTTTCCCATCAGTGCCACGGGCTCAGCTTTAACAGAGCCGCGGTTAAGGGAAACACTCTCCCTTTGCTGTGGCTCTGCAAAAGCTGAGCCGGCACAGAGGAGAAATGGGTAGGCTCTCTGGGGAGATGGCGGCATGACCCTGGGGCTCTTCATTCTGCCACTGCCACCGCTGGAGCAGCAGCGGCAGCTACTTCTTAAGCTGGAGTTTTTTTTATTATTTTTATTTTGAAGGCCGAGTGAGGCGGTCTTTTTGGGGGCAATTTTTCTGCCCCCAAAAAGTTCCTGCCTGAGGCTACCGCCTCACTTGGCCTTATTATGAGCCGCCCCTAATGAGGTAGCAGTGTTGCAGCCATGTGGATGAGCCAGTAGACTGTACAGGCACAGAGTAGCCATTGACATCGTTGGCCATACACCCTGTCACCATTTGTAGAGCCAGATGGGCACAGAGGTCTGTGCACAGACACACAACCTGGTTCCCTTTGCAGTCAGCCACACCAACAGCAGCTGGCAGCCATGCTGCCAATGCCTCAGACACACAGGCCAACATTGGGGCAGCCACATGCAATGTGAGTGTGCCTGGAAGTTGCAACATGGATGGGACATGTGAGCTAGTGGTGGTGGCTGCATGCACGTGTGTGCATGCACACAGTGGGAGGAGTGTACATTGAGAAGAGGACAGGGACACACCTAGCACACATGTACCTTGCTCCTGGGATGTCTGATATGTTTTGAGAGGGCCTATACCCCTTGAGGTGGCAGGGTCAATTGTAGCAAGGATGCACTGTTTGAGTTCTGAGAGCTGCTACCATGTGCACCCTCGGCCTATTGCTGTGCCTTCCGGGCAGTGTCACTGCACACCTGCCACCACCTGCACTTCACATCCTTGATGTTGCAGTTCCGGTGATGTATGGTATTTATACATTGGCCCAGATCAAGCCACTGCTGCTGCTTCTCATAGGCACCCACACATGTGGATGTGTCACCCACCAATTGTGGCAGCTGCTGGAGGATCTCCTCCAGCATGAGAGTCATCTCACTTTCAGAGAACCTTGCCTTCCTGTTAGCGACCTTAGGTGCCATTACATGGACTCTGTAACACACAGGCAATCCACAGAGGCCAGGAATATGCCCGTCTTGGACGTGCACATCAGAACGTGCCAACACATATGTCTCTGCATCAACATGCCTACGCCCACATACACACATATCTGCGATTGCATACCTCCCACAGTAATGCAGCCACACAGAGTGGTGGAGATGGCATGTGCATGGAATGCAGAAGGTAAGGGGTTCGCCTACCATAGCTGGCACAATGGAGGGAAATGCCAATGGACAAGCAGCAATTTGCAGAGTGGAGGCAGCCATAGTATGTATGAAGAGGATATAGGACATGGTGGGGGCTGGGCGCATGAAAACAGCTTTTATGCTGCATCAATGTGCCCATGCGTGTGTGGCTGCACAGCACCATGCATGTGCATGCCTGGGAACATGCACCTCTGCGCATGTGCCATAGACACATCAATGCATCCTTGGGTCTGAATGGTTTTGCAGCAGGACTGACACAGTGTGGGATAGTGACGATGCAACCTGCAGCTCTCCGAGATACATAACAATGTGTGCAATGGGTGTCCATCATTGAATAGCCAGCTAGTTGGAATGGGACAACATGCAGGACATCAAGGGATGGTATGCGCTGCCCCTGCTGCACAGCTGTGACCATGGTGGGCAGGACATGGAGCAGAGGCACCCACATGTACATGTCCCAATGCAGAGGATCCA
Source organism: Ichthyophis bannanicus (assembly GCA_033557465.1). NCBI lineage: Eukaryota > Metazoa > Chordata > Amphibia > Gymnophiona > Ichthyophiidae > Ichthyophis > Ichthyophis bannanicus. Next base: position 636,930,353 of record CM066035.1, read on the forward strand.
GTACATGGACATGAGTGATGTAGCAAGGTACCAGTTTGACAGGGCTGCCATACATGACCTCTGCCAGCAGCTGGAGCAATGGCTTGAAAGCCCCAAGCAGAGGGGTCATCTGATACCGGAACACCTGAAGGTGACAACAGTGCTGGCCTTCCTGGTGACAGGTTTGTTCCAGATGGTGCTGTCAGTTCTTGGGAGACTTAGCCAGCCTGCAGTATCCTGGTGCCTTATACAGTTCCTGGGCACCTACCTGTGGCCCATGGCACAGACCATCTGCTTTACAGCAACACAGCAATACCAGCACCTGATCATGCAGGACCTTTACACAGTGGCAGGGTTCCCATCGATCATAGGTGTGGTGGACAGCACACATGTCGCTCTCCAGCCCCCATGATGGAGTGAGACTGTGTGTTGGAACCACAAGGCCTTCCACTCTATCAACATGCAGGTGGTGTACAATGCACATGGGAATATCATGGACGTTTGTGCAAAGTACCCAGGATCCTGTCACAAGGCCTGCATCCTGAGCCAGTCATGGCTCCATGCATGGTTCAAGGGGGGCCACATCACTGGTGGATGGCTACTAGGTGGGCATATGCACAGACACCCTGGGTCTGGGAGGCATGGTGCACTGCATCGAGGTGTGTGCAGTGGGCAGATGGTAGTGGTCCACCCTTCATAACCCCGAGGCCCTGTGTGCATGCCACTTGGCCCTGGGGGGTTGCTGGTTCCATATGTGAGGGTGCCCTGCCCCTATGGCACCAGTGGGAATATGTGCAGGGCACCCTCTGGAAACCCTTATGACATACATGGCCATGGTACATCCTGGCCCTGTACATCCATGGGTTCGTCCCACCCATCCCACACCCCAAACCCACCCTCCGCATGCGTACCACCCCCATGCACAGAGGCATCATGCATGCAGCGGGGAATGGAGGCAGGTGACCAGAATAGTGGCAGCGGGCCTGCATGTACTGGCACATGTCATGTAGCCCCATATACTGCTGCCCATGAGAATGTATGGCAGGGGCACCATACATTCCCATGATGCTCAGGCTCACCCCCCAGCAGGGAACCCTGTGCTTTTGGGGTGTCCATGCACATATTGTGGGCTGCAGATACACAATGCCCCACTGGCACCCCTGTGACCATCCATACAGCGGACACAGCCATGCATATACTGTACAAGGTCAGCTGCCCACAGCCCACAACATGTTGGTAACACATGACCCCCCTCACTTGCACACCAGCTGATCTATAATTTGCTGTTATGTCTTCCACTGCATATGACTGGGGCTATCCGCTATGTGATTGACTGCTGACCCCTATACTCCACCTTAGCAGCCAGCACAGCACTGGTACAACTGTGTGCACCAGACCACATGGGGGATCATAGAGTGCACCTTCAGTCAGTTGAAGTGTAAGCTTAGATGCCTGGAACGGTCCGGGGGGAGCTACTCTATAGGCCTTGCAAGGTGTGCCAAATCACCATGGCATGCTGCATGCTCCACAACTATGCTCTGTAGTGCCGTCATCCACTGCCAGATGAGCCTGAGCCATCCCTGGGTGATGGCGATGAAGTGGACCCCACTGCAGATGTGTCTCGTTCTTTATTGAGGAAGATGTAGGGATGTTACTCGTGACTGAAATGGTATTTAAAGGTGATGCCGAAGAAGAACTGAAAGAAATATCGATACTCCAGGAAGATGTATTACAACTAATTGATAAACTAAAGAGTAGCAGATCACCTGGACCAGATGGTATACATCCAAGGGTGGTGATTGAGATGTTTAAATACCTCCTTAGCATAAATGCACAGGGGGAAAGCCTCTTTTGATTGAAAGCGAGTTCTGCTAGGAGGGGACATGGGATGAGGGTGAAAGGAGATAGATTCAGGAGTGATATGAGGAAATATTTCTTTACGGAGAGAGTGGTGGATCCATGGAATAGACTCCCAGTGGAGGTGGTAGAGGAGAGTATCTAAATTCAAAAAAGCATGGGACAAACACAGAGGATCTCTAAAAGAAAAAAGGGGACTGTTATAATTGTTGATATGGAAGGACAGACTAGATAGGCCATGTGGTCTTTTTCTGTCGTCATTTTTCTATGTTTCTATGAAAGAACTGAAATATGAGATTGCAGATCTACTATTAGTAATATGTGAACTATCATTAAAATCATCTGTAATATCTGAAGATTGGAGGATGGCTAATGTAATGCCAATTTTTAAAAAGAGTACCAGGGGTGATCCAGGAAACTACAGACTGGTGAGCCTGACATCAATACCGGGAAAAATAGTAGAAACTATTACAAAGAACAAAATTACTGAATATGTAGATAGTTATGGCTTAATGGGAGAGAGTCAACATGGCTCTAGCCAAGGAAAGTCTTGTCTTCTTACTATCTGTTATTTTTTTTTGAAGGTGTGAATAAACAGGCAGACAAAGGTGAGTCAGTTAATATAGTGTATCTGGATTTTCAGAAAGCCTTTGACAGGGACCCTTATGAGAGACTCTTAGCAAAACTAAAAAGTCATGGGATAGGAGGCAGTGTACTACTGTGGATCAGGAACTGGTTAAAAGATAGAAAGCAGAGGGTAGGGCTCAATGGCCAATTTTCCCAATGGAGAAAGGTGAATAGTGGAGTACTCCAGGGATCTGTTCTGGGTCTGCTGTTTTTTACATATTCATAAGTGACCTGGAAATGGGAATTACGAGTGATGTAATCAAATTTGCAGATGACACAAAATTATTCAAAGTTGTTAAAACCCATGAGGATTGTGGAAAATTGTAAGAGGACCTTGATAAATTGGAAGACTGGGCATCCAAATGGCAGATGAAATTTAATGTGGACAAATACAAAGTTATGCACCTAGAATAGAACAACCCAAAATATGGTTACACGATGCAAGGTTCCACATTAGGAACCACCACCCAGAAAAAAAGATTTAGATGTCATCGTGGATAACATGTTGAAACCCTCCACCCAGTGTGCAAGGTGGCCAAGAAAGCTAATAGAATGCTAGGAATCATAAGGAAAGAAATGGAGAACAAAACAAAGGATATTATAATGCCTCTGTTTTGTTCCTTGGTACGACCAAATCTTGAATAATGTGTGCAATTCTGGTCGCCGTGTCTTTAATAAATAAAATAAATAAAAGGATATAGCGTTATTAGAGAAGAGCCACCAAAATGGTAAAGGGGATGGAAAGATACCCCTATGAAGAGAGGCTAAAAAGGTTAAGGCTCTTCAATCTGGAAAAGAGACGGCTGAGGGGAGATATGATAAAGGTCTATAAATTAATGAATGGAGTGGAACAGGTAAACGTAGATCGATTGTTTGTGCCATCAAAATATAGAAAGACTAGGGGACATGCAATGAAGCTACAGTGTAACCTATTTAAGACTAATAAGAGAAAATATTTTTTTCACTCAATGTGTAATCAAACTCTGGAATTCGTTACCGGAGGATGTAAAAGTTGTTAGTATAGCTGGGTTTAAAAAAGGTTTGGACAAGTTCCTGGAGGAAAGGTCTATAAACCATTATTAAAGGGGACCCCGGGGAGTCCACGTGATGCCTGAGTGAGTGAGGACGCTTGCCTGCTCGCTCCGGGGGTGTCTCGGTATTAATCTGTGCATTGGCCGCTCTTTTGTCTGGACAGTGATATTTGGCCGCACAAGTACTATCAATAAAGTGTTGGCAGATCGCTGGATCTTGGCTTTGGGAGTTAAATATGCCACTGGCAGCGAAAAAAGACCGCGAGAGAGTCAGCCGAGTGGGGCCGGGGCCTTCGACGGCACTGCAGCCCGCCTCCCCTGGAGGAGAGAGCTCGGACTCGACGCCAGAGAAACTTGCTAAGGAGGTGGTCAAATTACTAGACCCTAAATTTGATATGATCCTGCAGAAGCTGGAGGGTGTAGGCGAAGCTCTGACCGAGTTTGGAAAGAGAGTGGAGGAGTTAGAACATCGGGTGGCTTCGCTGGAAGATAGCGAGGGGTGCCAGGAGCGTGCGTGGCTGGAGCATCGCAAGCAGATCGAAGCACTACAACTCAAAGTTGATGACCTGGAAAATAGGGCTCGGAGAAACAACTTGCGGATTGTCGGCATACCTGAGTTCCAGGCAGAACACATGTTGCTTCCCTGGCTGGAAAGCTGGTTGCCGGAAGAGCTGGGCCTGGCTGAGCTCGTGGGACAGTTTAAGATCGAGCGTGCTCACCGCATGGGGCTGCGCCGTGAGGGGCTGAGTAGACCGCGGGTTGTGATACTGCGAGTCCTCAACTTTCAGCATAAAATGCGAATTCTGCAAGAGTACCGGAAAAAGGGGGAGTTGCGCTTTGACAACCAACGGCTTCTTATATTTCAGGACTATTCGTCGCCAGTGGCGGCAAAACGGCGGACTTTTTCTGCGGTTTGCTCATCCCTTTTCAAGCAGAAAGTGCGCTTCACTTTGGCCTACCCGGCGTCCCTGTGGATTTTTCGCCAAGGCAAGAACCATGTCTTTGACACGGCGGAGGCAGCGGAGCGCTTTGTGAAGCAGTTGGGGAATCTGAACGCAGCAGCGTCGGCTGCGACCTGAGAGTGGTCAGAGGAGCTGCAGAGAGAGAACGGAGCAGCGGTCGTGGTGCCGCGCAGTGTGGACTCCGCTATCGCATGTGTGCAGGCCTAGCCTACTTGCTGCCGCCTGGTTTAAGTGGCGGTACGAAAGCTGGCTTGGGACTGTCAAGCTGGGGCTGCTGTGTGGGGAGGGGGGCTTGTATAATATGTGTCACAGAACTGTATGATATGTCTTAACGGGTTGACTAATATGTTTCCGAGGGTTGTTGATGTGTGGTCAAACATGTACATATTGCTGGGCCTTGTGAGTAGGCGCTGGGCCCGAGACACCCCTGTAGCATCAGTTGGGACTCGACCTCGGCTACTTTGGGGCCGGGGAGTAGGCGGTGACAGTTGATTGGGGGGGGGGGAGTGGGTGGGGGGGGGATGGGGAGGTGGGGGGTTGGGAAGGGGGGGTAGAGGAGGGGTAGGGGGGGTGGGGGAGGTTGGGGTGGGGGGGGGAGGCTCAGTGGAAGGGCCTGCAGCACGAGATAGACTGTAGTACTGTGCAGCTTGTTGCTGTTATTCCACTAATATGGCGTAAGGCTAATGTCGCTCTGGGGGCTGAGGCTGGGCGGCCCCTGGCAGTAGGGGACTGTAGTTTTGTTCTTCTTGGGGAACAGAGCCTTTTCCTTCCTGGTGATGGGACCTGAGGTGCGTATTATATCCTGGAATGTGGGGGGCATTAAGACACCTGTGAAACGGACAAAGGTGCTGCAGGCGCTGAAAAAAGCAAAGACCCATATTGCACTTTTGCAGGAAACACACTTAACCCCCGCTGAGCATTGCAAATTACGGAAGGATTGGGTGGGGCAGATATATGCGGCATCAGCGGGGGGGGGGGGGGGGGTGGGGAGGCGGAAGGGGGTGGCTATCTTGGTCCGCAAGGGGCTTCAGCTTGAGGTATTGACTGAGGAGGCAGATGAGCAAGGCAGGTATCTATTTTTGCATGTGCGGGTGAATGGCGCAGAGATGTTTCTCGGTAACATTTATGCCCCCAACATATATGAGCATGCGTTTTTTCGCCGCATTATGCAGAAGATAGCGGCAGCTCCGGCAGTGCCGATTGTCCTCGCGGGGGACTTTAACTGCCCGCATGATCCTGAGTTGGATAAGTCCAACCCGCAGGTGGGGGGGGGGGGGTTGGGTTCGGCGAGGGGTCAGCTATCTCTGTCAGATGGGTCATTTGGTGGATGCTTGGCGAGTGCTCCATGGGCGGGAACGAGACTATACTCATCTTTCCCGGGGTCATGGAACATGGTCCAGGATAGACTACATTTTAGTGTCGGAAAGTGCATTTGGGAATGTTCTGAGTGCGGAGATGGGGCCCATTGTGATCTCCGACCATGCCATGGTATGGGTGGACTGGAAAGGGCAGTCCCCCGGTAGCTACAAGTGGGCCTTCCCTCGGCAGAAGTGGCACGATCTGGCCTTTCAGGAGTTTGTGAGGCGACAATGGGAAGAATTCCTGGAGTTCAATGAGGGCAGTAGTTCTTCACTGGCCATGCTCTGGGAAGCCGGAAAGGCGGTACTGAGGGGGCAGATTATTGCCTATATGGCGCGGGAAAAGCGGAAGCTTAACAGTGATATTTTACGGTTGACCCGGGAGCTTGAGGGAATGAAGAGAACGGCAGTGGGTGGGCGGAAGGGGGAGGGATTGCGAGCCTATCTGGAGGCACAGAAGCACCTGAATGATAAGCTGCAGGAGAGGGCGGTTTACTCTCTAGAGTATTATCGGCATCAGTTATTCCGTTATGGAAATCGCTCAGGTAGGCTCCTGGCGCGGTTGGTGCGAGAAGGGAGAGGCACCAAGGTGGTAGCTGTGATCCAGGACGAAGCGGGGCAGACACATAGTGACTCTAAAAAGGTTGCGGAGGTGTTTCGACGGTTCTATGAAGTCCTGTATACCCCTGATGCAGAGGACAGGCAGGAGGAACGGCGGTTCTTGGACCAGGTTACGCTGTCGCAAGTATCTCCAGAAGACTTGTTAGATTTAAACCGGCCTATTGAAGGGGTTGAGGTTCAGAGGGTTATTCGGAAGGGGAAGTCATACAAGACGCCGGGCCCAGACGGGTATAGCTCCGAGTTTTATAAGATGTTGGAGGCCCAGGTTACTCCCACTCTGGCGGCCTTGTATGCTGAGGTGTTGGAGGTGGGGAGGTTCCCTAGGGATATGCGTACTGCCTCCATTTCGCTTATTCCAAAGGAGGGCAAGAACCCCTTGGACCCGGCAGCTTACCGGCCAATCTCCTTGATAAATTACGATGTGAAGATTCTAGCTTCGGTGCTAGCAGAGCGGCTACAGGTTATTGTGCCTAAGTTGGTGGGCGGGCATCAGGCTGGCTTCGTGCGGGGTCGGGGAGCTGCCAAAAACATCAATAGTATTCTGTGGGGTGTGGAGCGCTGTGCCCGGTTGGGACTTCCCCTGCTCCTGGTTAGCCTAGATGCCGAGAAGGACTTTGATAGGGTCTCCTGGCCTTATATGTTCGAGGCGTTGAGTAGATTTGGCCTCGTTGGTGAGCTTGTGGACTGGATACGTGCTCTTTATGCCGAGCCCCTCTCCTTTATCACAGTGGGGGGGGGGGGGGGATAGATCTGACTCTTTTGTTCTCCAGAGGGGAACACGGCAGGGTTGCCCACTCTCGCCCCTTCTCTTTGTATTACAGCTTGAGCCGCTTCTGTTAACTTTGTTACAATCGGATGATATCCAGGGAATCCAATGGCACGGCGGTGGGATCCGCATTAGTGCGTTTGCGGATGATATGTTGCTGTGCTTAACTAACCCACAAGACTCGCTGGAAAGAGCCTTGTTTCACATTGCGCGGTTTGGGTCTTTCTCAGGGTTGAAGGTCAACCCGGCTAAATTGTTAGCATTGGATGTTGGTGGGCAGGTACGGCCTAAGTGGAAAGGATCTTTTCCCTTGGTGTGGGCGGAGGGCCAGTTTCGGTATCTGGGTATTCAGATCCCTGCCTCTATGACGGGTTTGTATCAGGCTAATATTGGACCACTGTTAGCTGGGACTATTGAGCGACTCCGCAAATGGCGGGAGCTGCCGCTATCTCTCAAAGGCCGTATAGCCCTCTACAATATGGTGGAAGTCCCCCAGTGGCTTTATGTTCTTCGGCATATCCCAGTGTGGCTACTGCAGAGAGATCTGCGAGTGTTACAGACTCACTTGGTAAAGTTTCTTTGGAAGGGTCGTCGACCCCGGATTGCCTTAGCCACGTTAATGAGGCCGGTGGACCTAGGGGGAGCAGGCTTGGCTTCGCTGCGGGCCTACAACCTGATGTACCTCACCAGGGCACTGCGGGACTTGGTTGGGGGGAAGGGGGAGATTCTACCGCTCGAGTTAATAGCGGATTTGGCGGGCAGCCAGCATCCGGTTAAGTCTTTACATTGTGACCGGCGAGCTCTGCAGATTGGGTGGCGAGAGTCTTGTTGTCAAGGTTTGATGAGGGCGTGGAGGCTTCTCTGCCAATACCGGGGGATGTCCTGGCAGTGGACGGATTGTCTGCCCCTAGCTGGTAATACCGATTTTTGTCCGGGGCTCGAGGGGCGAGTGGCTAAGGAGTGGGCCCGGAAGGGTGTGGTCTATGTGGGGCACCTGCGGAGTAGTGGGGGGGGGGGGAGCTGGAGTCCTTTCTTTCTCTTCAAGGGCGGTATCAACTGTTGAGGCAGGATTTTTATTTTTATTTGCAAGCTAGGCACTATGTGCGGGGACTGCAGGTGCAAAGTAGTTCGGTGTTGCAAAGGGCAGTATGCTTGACTTCTTCCAGGCTCAGGCGGGGAAGATCTCGGTTTCTTCCCTCCGGAGGGAGTTGTTTCCGGGGGGCCGGTCCGGGGAGGATCAACAACTGCTAGAAGTCTTGGTGGGGAGATGGCAGAGCGATGGACTAGCCGCGGTGACGGTTGAGCGGTTGGTGACCGCGTTTGCGGGCATAAAGGCTCTCTCGGAGTCCGTGCTGATCCAGGAAATGCAGTATAAGTTTCTGTGGAGAGCCTATGGGCACAATGTCTGGGCTGCGAAGGTGGGCCTGGCCGCAACGGATAGCTGCTCTTTGTGTGGGTTCGAAGCAGGCTCCTTGGCACATCGCTTTTGGCGCTGTGTGCATGTCCAGGGACTCTGGCAGGAGGTAGGGTTAAGATTGGGTGTCTGGTTGGGGCGTGTGGTGCCGATCTCCCCTCTCTGGGGGCTCTTTGGGTTAAATGAGGGTGACATGCGGGGGACCAGAGAGGAGCTGCGACTCTGTGAGAAAGGGTTCCTGATGGTCAAGAGGTGTCTACTGCGACATTGGTTGGAACCTAAGGCCCCGGGGCTGGCAGAGTGGGAACGAACCATGGTGGATTTGCGAGCACTGGAATCACGCACGGCGAGGGCTCTTGGGGGGGAGGCCGTGGAAAAGCATAGGCAAATTTGGGGAGTCACCCAGGGAGGGAGCTTCCCATCTGTTTCTGTGTCTGTTTTAGTGGAGGGTTAGGGAGGGTGAGGGTGAGCGTGGGGCCCATAGGTGGATGGAGGGTGGGGCCCTTTTCGTTTCGCTTCTCTTCCCTCCTTCTCCGCTTTCAAAGCGTATGTCGTGTGTGTGGCCCTTGGGTGGGATTTAGAGCTGTTAGTCTTGTGCACGTTAGCTGTTGGGTGACTTTGGGAGGGGTGGGGGGGTAGGATTGTTGAGGGGTGGGGGGTGGGGGGGGGGTCCTTGGGGCTTGGGGGTGGGCGGGGGGAGGGACAGTCTTGGCATGGTCGTGTGAGTTTTCTCCTGCTCCTGGTGTTCGGGGGTAGATGGTGGGTCCCTCGGTAGGGGGGTGGACCTGTAGGGGGAGGGAGGGTGTGGGTGTGGGGGGTGTGGGTGGGTGGGCTTCTCTTCTCTTTTTCTGGTCTCTGCAGGCCCTGCTTAAGATTTTATAAGCTTGTATTTGTTGTATTGGTTGTACTGGTGCAGAGTGCTGTTGTTGTGCCTATGCCTTTTGCTGTTCTGGTACGTTATGTGGAATAAGGACAATAAAAATGATTTTCTTAAAGGGGACCCCGGAAATCCACTGCTTGCTTCAATGCAATGTCTTTTGGGGAAACTGCTAGGTACTTGTGACCTAGATTGGCCATTGTTGGAAACAGGACATGGGGCTTGATAGACCTTGGTCTGACCCATTATGGCATATCTTATGTTCTTATGTTATGTTCTTAAAGACAAAGAAGAAATGGTGTTGCATTTATAATTATGAAGAAACTTGCAAGAACTGTAATGAAATGCAATGCAATCAGTGAACACCTGAAGGAGAGGAGGGATAGGGGAAATATGATTCAGACCTTTAAATACTTAAAGAGAAATAATGAACAAACAGACCTCTTCCAAAGATGGGGAAGTTGTAAAACTAGAAGGATAACATGAAGATGCAAGGGGGTAAATTGGAAGGCAATGTCAGGAAATACCTTTGCACTGAAAGGGTGGTGGATGTTTGGAATGCCCTCCCGATGGAAGTGGTGGGGGCAAATACAGTGACAGAATTCAAAATGGCATGGGACAGACACAGGAGATCCCTTTACAGCAACAGGATAAAATCAAAATAAACTTTACTATCTAATTTCTCATCAAAAAAGGGGTGTCCTAGATGGAGTGGTCGGTTCACTCCTAAACAAAGACATGGGGGTGGGTTGCCTGCACGGAGCAGCAGGTGTACCTACTCTTGCCATCTTACTGGGTAGACTAGATGGACCATACTGTTCTTTATCTGCCGTCATTTACTATGTTACTATGTTACTATACTTAATGGGCATTCCTCGTAGATTAATAGAAATTAACACAGCTATAAATCAGGTATATGCCCCAACAACAGCAGCAGAAAAGGATGAAGTTGATGAGTTCAATGAACAAGTACGAGCTAAAATTGACAGAACATGCAAATAGAATATCCTGATGGTCATGGGTGACTGAAACTCAAACGGCAACAAAGAAGAAGGCAAAGTGGTCGGAAAATATGGACTTGGCAACAGAAATGAAGCTGGAGAACGAATTCTGCAAAACCAATGATCTATTCATCTCAAACACCTTCTTCCAGCAACACAAGCGGCGACTGTACACATGGACTTCACCCAGTGGATTGTACAAAAATCTAATTGACTGCATCTGTGGAAGTCAATGATGGAAAAGCTCTATAACATCAACAAAGACAAAACCTGGAGCCGACTGTTGTACAGATCACCAACTACTAATATGCAAACTCAAGCTGAAGTCAAAAAAGAGCAAACCACTCATTAATGTAGCAAAATATGACCTTGAGAATATACCACCAGAATTTAAAGACTGTGGACTGCCGGAAGAACAAACCAGTCAGTACTAGAGGAGATCAAACCTAAGCTTTCTTCAGATGACAAGACTTTGACTTTCATCCTTTGGACGCATCATGAGAAGAGAGAGATCATTAAAGAAAGGTAGAAGGTCAACACTAAAAGGGAAGGCCAGCAATGAGCAGCTATGGGTGCCACTCTGTCAACAATGAGCTGCCTGACTGAAGACCAAATGCAGTTTAGGGTAACCATCCAGAGGGTCGCCATGAGTCGACACCACACTCAACGACACTTAACAACAACAACAACAACATCCATATGTTTATTTCCTCTCTTGAACTAAACATGATTCTGGGAATGCTTCCTTGCTGTCTGGCTAGAAGTATTTTCCATCATGGAAGACTGCATTTTTAACCAGATTGAGAAACATAAATTTTAAACCTGTCAGTTTACCCAGGTGAATTGCTATCTACCATTGTAAGAAGGAAATTTTATAGCAAGATGCCTAGGTTAAGGCAGCCAAAACACATCTATTTTATAAAGACAAGTAGCTACCTTAATGCCTCTGTTTAGTTTTAGTGTTCATAGTATTGTTGTATTAAGTCCTCATTCAGACAATTCACACAACCAGTAGTTGATCATATTTTGTGACCTAATTTATTAAAGACAATTGGAAAAGATCTGTTTGGTTGGCTAATTCAGGCAATTATGAGAACTAAAAAAACATGAAAATGGTTTGAATCAGGTGATAAGGAGGTGACTAGAAAAATTTCTAACATGCTCTGAGTGGAAGAAAACCCCATACTGAATAATTAAATTATCAGATTTAGACAGATTTAAGGAGATTTAGGGAGGAGTGGCCTAGTGGTTGGGGCAAAGTCCCACAGGTGCTCCTTGTGGTCTTGGGCAAGCCACTTAACCATCCATGTTCCCTGTAAGTATTAGTGTATGTGTTTCATATCCCCCAGTGAAAAGCAGGATGTAAATGCAGCTAAATAAATAAGTTGTGACAGTGTTGAATCTGAGGAGCAAGTCCTGAAGGGTTGCACACTTTTTGTTAGAACTGCTAACTTCTGCTCTTCCAGTGCAAGGAATTGACTATTTTAGCCTAACCACCTTTACTAGCAGAAGAGAATGAAATTGAAGATTTCTATGAAGTACAAGCTGAAATTGACAGAACATGCAAACAGGATATCCTGATAGTCATGGGTGACTGGTACGCAAAAGTTGGCAACAAAGAAGAAGGCAAAGTAGTTGGAAAATATGGACTTGGCAACAGAAATGAAGCTGGAGAAAGACTGATAGAATTCTGCAAGACCAACGATCTATTCATCTCAAACACATTCTTCCAGCAACACAAGCGGCGACTGTACACATGGACTTCACCCAATGGATTGTATAAAAATCAAATTGACTACCTCTGTGGATGTCAACGATGGAAAAGCTCTATAACATCAAAGACAAAACCTGGAGCTGACTGTGGTACAGATCATCAACTACTAGTATGCAAACTCAAGCTAAAGTTGAAAAAGAGCAAACCACTCATGAATGCAGCAAAATATGACCTTGAGAATATACCACTGGAATTTAAAGACTGCCTGCAAAATCGATTTGCTGCTTTAGATACAAATGACAGAGCTCCAGAAGAGTTATGGAATGACATCAAGAAGATTGTGTTGAAAGAAAGCGAGAAGTCTCTACAAAAGGTGAAAAAGCAAAAACGGCCAAAATGGATGACGGAAGAAACTCTGAAAATTGCCCAGAAACGCAGAGAAGCTAAAGCCAGAGGAGAAAGAAAGACAATCACAGAACTCAGATTTCCAACGTGCAGCAAGACAGGACAAGGAAAAGTATTACAATGACGCATGCAAGGAAATAGAAGCAGAAACTATTAGAGGAAGAACAAGATCGGCTTTCCTAAAGCTACAAGAGTTAAAGAAAAAGTTCCAGCCTCGAATTGGAATGTTACAAGATGCTCAAGGTTCTATGTTGAATGATGCTGAGAAGATCAAGAAAAGATGGAAGGAATATACAGAGTTTTTATATGATAAAGATCAAGTGGACCAACAGCCGTTTCAACCTGTACCTTATGATCCGGAACCATTGGTGATGAAAGAAGAAGTTGAAGCAGCATTGAAAGCCTTATCAAAGAACAAAGCACCAGGCATTGATAGCATTCCCATAGAAGTATTACAGCAATCTGATGCAGCTGTTACCATACTTACAAGGCTCTGCCAAGAAATATGGAAGACAACATCATGGCCAACTGACTGGAAAAACATCTGTGTTTATACCAATACTAAAGAAAGGTGATCCAACTGACTGTGGAAATTATCGCACAATCGCTCTGATCCCACATGCCAGCAAGATTCTACTAAAGATTATTCAAAAGAGACTACAACCATACCTGGAACAAGAACTACCTGAAGTGCAAGCAGGGTTCAGGAAAGGGCGAGGAACGAGAGACATCATTGCGGATGTGAGATGGATCCTTGAAAAGACTAAGGAATACCAAAAGGATATCTATTTGTGCTTTATCGACTATAGCAAAGCTTTTGACTGTGTAAACCATGAGAAACTCTGGGCCACATTAAGAAGCATGGGTATACCAGAACACCTGATCGTACTCTTGCACAATCTGTACATTGATCAAGAAGCAACAGTTCGAACGGAACAAGGAGAAACAGAATGGTTTAAAATAAGCAAAAGGTGTAAGACAAGGCTGCATACTTTCCCCCTACCTGTTTAATTTATATGCAGAACAAATCATCAGAGAAGCAGGATTATATGAAGACAACAGAGGTGTGAAGATTGGTGGAAGACTCAACAACCTTCGCTGTGCTGATGATACCACATTACTGGCTGAAAGTGAAGATGATCTGAAACATTTGCTTCTCACAATCAAAGAACATAGTCTCAAAATGGGCCTGCACCTTAATGTAAAGAAGACAAAGATCATGACAACTGGCATAATCAACAGGTTCATCGTTGAAGGAGAAGAAATTGAAATCGTGAACAATTTTAAACCTACTTGGATCAACTATCTATAAAGAAGCGTCAAGAAATCAGACGATGCATTGCTCTTGGCAGAATGGCTAGGAAAGATCTATATAAGATTCTCAAGAGCAGAGATGTCTCTCTCTCCATACAAAGATTCGACTTGTTCAAGCCATGGTATTTTCAATAACATCATATGGATGTGAAAGCTGGACAGTGAAAAAGATAGACAGGAAGAAAATTGATGCCTTTGAATTATGGTGCTGGCGGCGAATACTGTGTCTACCATGGACTGCCCGAAGAACAAACCTTTCGGTACTAAAGGAGATCAAACCTAAGCTTTCTTTAGAAGCTCAGACGACAAGACTTCGACTTTCATACTTTGGACACATCATGCGAAGAGAGAGATCATTAGAGAAAGACATCATGCTTGGCAAGTTAGAAGGTCAACGCAAAAGAGGAAGGCCAGCAATGAGATGGATTGATACAATAACAGCAGCTACGGGTACCAGTCTGTCAACAATGAGCCGCCTGACTGAAGATCGAACACAATTTAGGATAGCTATCCAGAGGGTCGCCATGAGTCGACTCCGACTCGACGGCACTTAACAACAACAACAACAACAACAACAACTTTACTGGGTTAAAATACAGGATTTCTAATATGAAAGAGAAAAAAAGCAAGGAAAAAAGCTGAACAAGAAATTCCACTCAGAACTACAGGAGCCTACTTTCTACTGTCTGAGATCTGCGCATATCAGTATATGAAAAAATAATACCATGCCCCTGTCAGGATCCTCACGATCCACATGACATATCTTGAAAATTAGGTGTGGATAAGACAAAAAACCACAAAAGTGATTAGGGACACACACACACACACACACACACACACACACACACACATATACACACCAATCCCATATGTATTTCCTTTAGGAAAATAGACAAATAAAAATGCTGATCTCAGGTCTGTGATTTTAGAAGAACCTTGCACTTCACCCTTCCTTCATTCTTGATTCATGCACGTCTCTTTATTTACTGTGCAGCCCTTTTACTAAAGTGCAGTAAGTGCAAAGCCTGTGCGGTAAAGGCAGGGGGTGTGCCCAGGATCTTTCCTGCATTTAGCGGTCAGGGCAGACACTTATAGCACGGGAGTACCCACAATACTTTTGTTGTTTGGTCCTAATTTTCCCTTGGGACTAAACTGTAACATTGTTTAAAATCAACCCAATAAATGTCTCAATGTATTAATTATATGAAACTCAAATATTGTGATTGAATAAGGATAAAAATTTACATGCAAGGTTACCATTTCACCGAGGTCAGTCTAAACAGACGGATGTATTTCTGCTCTTGCCACTTTACATGCATGGAATTGTATTTTTAACCACCACTGTAGTTCTAGGCATTTTGCAAAAAAATATAAATACCATCCACAAATAAATAACACACAAACAAATCATAATAATATTTTACTTGAACAGGTGCTAAAGCTCCACCAACTGAACGATGGCTGGGAAATATTATATTGCCAAAGCTGTTGCCCCCGTTACAGCTTCTACCTTTTTCCAGAGAGATAGCCCAATGCCAGTCAAGAGACCGGTTCCATGTGCAAGATGCCTGCAAGCTGAAGCTCTCATGAAACAAGTGGAGGGGCTCAGAGAAGAGGTGGCGAGTCTGAGAAGATTGGAGACAGTGAGAAGTACATTGATGAGATGCTTCTTAAAGCATCCAAGCTCTCCAACAGAGGTGAAAATTGGATGCTACAGAACAAAGAGAGTTGGACATGAGTCACCAGATCCTACAGAATTGACAACCCAACTCCTCCTGCCCTCCAACTGAAGAACCAGTATTCAGCCCTGGAAGTGGAGGAGATAAAAGCACCCCACGATAGGGAAGGACCAGAGCTCAAGCATCCTTAAGTTGTGGCACCAGTGACCACAAGGAAGCAAAGGGTAGTGGTGGTTGTGGACTCTCTTCTGAGGGGTACTGAGGCATCCATTTGCTGACCAGATTTGATGTCCAAAGAGGTTTATGGTTTATGAAAATTTGATATACTGTGCTACAAAATATCAGGATAGTTTATCAGGTGCCAAAATCAAAGATGTTATGGAGAGTTTGCCAAGACTCATCAAGCCTACTGACTATTATCCAATATTGCTCATCCGTATCAGCACAAATGATACTGCTAGGTATCCCTATGAGCATATCAAAAGGGGCTTCATGGCTCTGGGACAGAGGGTGAAGCAGATAAGTGCACAAATGGTGTTCTCTTCAATCCTCCCTGTTGAGGGTAAAGGCTGAGGCAGAGAAGCTCGCAATCTGGAGTTTAATGCATGGCTGCATGGATGTTGTCATCGAGAGAGTTTTAGTTTCCTGGACCATGGAATAATTTTCAAGGGCTGCAGAGCAGAGATGGTGTCCACCTACTCAAGAAGAGTCAAAGTGTCTTCCGCAGCAGACTGGCTAACCTACTGAAAAGGTATTTAAACTAAATTGTTTGGGGATGGGTGAGAGAAATCTCCCAGGTAAGTAAAAAGCCATCAGGTAAGTAAAACATTAAATATCTCTGTTGAAATGGGTTAAAGGGGCAACATCTGGATAGCAGGATGCATAATTGCCCATAGTATGGAAAATGAGATCCCAGATGTTGAGGCTTTAATGGAAGAGGCTGATTTGGATTTAGTGGCGGTTACGGAGACAACCATGGCTAGGATGTAATTATACTGGGTTATACTTTATTCAGGAAGGATAGAGTAGGACGAACGGGAGGAGGAGTGGCACTATATGTAAAAAATAATATTAAACTTTAGAATTACAGGCTTAAAAGGGATTGAGGAGGTACTGTGGGTTTAAATTAGAAAGAGGGAATGGGAAATCCATTTGCAATGATGTGATATACAGATCTCCTTCATGGGGAGAAGAAGTGGCAGAGATTTAATAGAAGACATATGCAGTATTGCTATGAAAGGAGAAGTGCTATTGATAGGTGATTTCAATATGACTGGCACATCCCTGCTGTGCTGTCATCTAGAAGTAAGAAGATCCTGGATTTTCTAGAGAGAGAATTATTCTGGCAACTGGTAACAGAACCCACAAGTGAAGGGGCCATACTGGACTTGATCCTTACCAATGAGGAAAGTGTTTCTGAAGTTTGTAAACGGGGGTGCTTGTTGTGAAAGTTCCACAATCTTGGCAAGGACATGAATTTACTTGACCTGCAAAGGATTGTGGGTCTTGTAGTTCCTTCACACAAAACTAGCCGTTTAACAAGAATAAAGAATTGTAGTTGCTCGAGTGTAAAGCAGAAAACAGATTTTATTTATGGGGTGTTATTCCCTCGCACAGATATGCTTGGTAACATCAACAGGATAATTTCTTCAGGAGTTTTATCCCAGAAACAAAACAAATAAGGCAACTGAATTACTTATGCAACAACTTAGTAAAGACCTTGATGGAACAGAAAAGGTCTTTCTTCTAGCCCCTGCTAATAAACTTTCTTAGCAGTGCTGGAATGAAAAATAAACCCAAAAGGAAAATTCTCTTTATCAAAAAAACCAGCTTTCTTCCATTCACACAGAGAAGAAGCTTTTTCCAAAGTCCCACGTGCAGTTATGCCTTGCTCTAATCACAAGTGCTTAACCAGCTGCAAACCATTGCTGGTCCACTCTCCACCTGGCTCCACCTTTCCCCAAAGCTTTCTCTCAAAGAAACTTTTCTGGGAAGCTAAAAATCAGTACAGGTCCTTTTGGTGTTTGATCCTTATCTGAGGATTACTTTAGAACAGCAGCCTAGAAAGAACAATCCATGCATTCAACTTCCCCATCTGATATTTCCCCTTGCTCTTGAAATATCATAGGATCACTTTCATACACTGGCTCAGAGGATTTCTCTAACTGATCTCTACCAGGATAGAAACTGTTTCCCTGCTGTCTTCCTTGTGCAAAGCTAGGGAACAGATCAGAGTTCATACCTGAGATCACGTTGTCATTAGGTTTCCTCTCTGGGTATTTTGGCCAGTAGGTAGCAAAACATCTGTGCCCAGCTCTCCAGTTAAAATCTCTGGACTTTAGGTCTCTTTTCCCATACCTCCTTAAATAGGTATTAGAGCTCCTTCTTTCTGTAGATGCAGCCGCCTCCCTTACAGGTGCTGTCCGAGGGTTCCTGGCTGTATATCTCCAAGCCTCTGGCTTCTTCCAGTACAATGAAGAATGCTTGCCCCAGGAATCTCTCTCAGTATACGTACTGCCTTGGGCTTCTTTCTTAGACCTTCTGGACGTCTTGCTGTTCTTCCTTCTGTTCACGATCAGTCTCTCCTTCTCCAGCTCTTGCTGTCTCCGTTCCTCTTTCTCCCATTGCTCACCTTGCTGACTGTATGATGAATTTCTTCTAGCTTTAAAGTGCCTAGATGGCCGCTCCACCCTAGCACACTGCAGGTGTTCTGAATTAAGCCCTGCCCTAGGAAATGTGTGATTAGGGATTACATCATTGCTTCTCTGATTAGGCACACGTTTCCCTACTTCAGCTCCCTAGAGGCTTTCTGTAAACCAGTGCATTCTGGGTCTGGTAGTGTTTTAGGTAAACACTCTGTTTTAGTGCTTTTACCAGCCAGCACAGGTTGCTTATTCAGAGCCAATTCACCTCTTGTATTATTTCTTCCTGAACTATGATAAGCTTCCTTATCACAAATTATAGTGGGAGATCATCTTGCATCCAGTGATCACCAGATGGTGTGGTTCAATATTAGGACTAAGGCCGATATAGTCCATTCAAAAGAGAGGATCTTATACTTTAGGAAAATTAACTTTCCCAAGATGGGACAATACCTCAAGGAGTCGTTAGTGGGGTGGGAGCAGTTGGGGGATGTAGAAAAGCAATGGGCAAAACTGAAAGGGAATATTTTAAGGGCAACAAACCTTTTTGGTAGAAAGGTAAATAAATGGAAAAGGAAAAGGAGGACACTATAATTCTCAAAAGAAGTAGCTGAAAAGGTGAAGGAAAAGAGGGATACCTTCATAAATACAATAGATCACAGAGAGGAAGACAAGCATCAATATTTGGAAAAAGAGAAGCTAGGAAAATAGTCAGGGAAGCAAAGATACAAAATAAAGACGAGATAGACAATGCAATAAAATGGGAGGATAAGACTTTTTTAAAGATATGTTAGTGAGAGGAGGAAGTGCAAAAGTGGTATTGTAAGTCTCAAGGGTGAAGATACTATTACTACAACTGAACATCTGTATAGCACTACAAAACGTACACAGAGCTGCATAGATACATGTAAAACACGGTCCCTGCTCATCAGAGCTTACAATCTAGTCAAGACAGACAACACAGTAGCTGTAGACATGGTATACATCTAGGGGGAATGGTAATGAAACACAAAGGAGATCAGGTGAGTCAAGATGGGGAAGCGAAGAGGTGAGTTTTCAGCCTGGATTTGAAAAGGGTCAGAGAAGTCGCCTGACATACAGACTAGGGTAGTTTGTTTCAGACATAAGGAGCAGCAAGGTGAAAGGACCAAATTCTGGAGTTAACAATAGAAGATAAGGGCACAGATAGAAGCAATTTTCCAGAAGAGCAGAGGAGAAGTGTAGGGAGAGATAAGAGAGGAAAGGTAGCGAAGAGCTGCAGAGTGATGCACTTATAGGTCAGCAGGAGAAATTTGAACTGGATGCGGAAATAGATAGGGAGCCAATGAAGTGACTTGAGAAGAGGGGTAATATGTGCATGACGAGGCTGGCAGAAGATTAGCCACGCAGCAGTGTTGAACAGATTGAAGGGGAGAGAGATGATTTAAAGGGAGACCAGCGAGGAACAGGTTACAATAGTCTAGATGGGAGGTGACTAAGGAGTGAATAAGTGTCTTAGTAGTGTGTTCAGAAAGGAGTGGGCAAATTTTGTTAATGTTGTAGAGAAAAGAAATGTCAGGTTTTAGCTATCAGTTGAATGTGTGTGGAGAAGGAGAGAGAGGAATCAAAGATAACCCAAGATTGCATGCTGAGGAGTCAGGGAGAAGTAGAGAGTTATCCACAGAGAGTAAGAAAGAAGAAAGGGGCAAAGAGGGTTTAGGGGGACGAATATGTAGAAGCTGATGAGGATAAATATTTTTATTCTGTGTTCACAGAAGAAGGGCCAGGAGCAGGACCTCAGAAAAACACCCATAAACAGGAGCAGAAGTAAAGGGGATCTTGAACGATTTTCAGAAGACTGTGTTCATGAGGAACTTGCTAAACTAAAAGAAGACACATCAATGGGGCCGGATGTGATACATCCAAGAAAATTGAAGGACCTTGGAGATGTTCTAGTGGCTCTGCTGACTGACCCTTTCAATGCTTCTTTAGGGTCAGGAGTGGTCCCAGAGGACTGGAGAAAGGCACATGTGGTCCCTGTACACAAAAGCGGAAATAAGGATGAGATTGAGAATGACAGACTGGTTAGTCTGACCTCTGTGGTGAGTAAACTAAAGGAAACACTGCTAAAACAAAGGATAGTGAGGTTTCTGGAGTTCAACTGATTGCAGGATCTGAAACAGCATGGGTTTACAAGAGATAAGTCTTGTCAGACAAATCTGATTGATTTCTTTGACTGGGTGACCAGAGAATTGGACCGAGGGAGAGCCCTAGATGTGGTATACTTGGATTTCAGTAAAGCTATTGACACTGTTCCGCACAGGTGACTTATAAATAAATTGAGCACCTTAGGGATGGATTCTAAAGTGACTGAGTTAAAAAGTGGTTGAGTGGGAGTGAACAAAGTGTACGGGTAAATGGAGCTCATTCTGAGGAGAAGGATGTTTCTAGTGGTGTGCCGCAGGGATCTGCCCTTGGTCCGATTCTTTTTAATATCTTTGTTAGTGATATTGCAGAAGGGCTGTCGAGTAAGGTTTGCCTCTTTGCAGATGATACCAAAATCTGCAATAGAGTAGACATCCAGGAAGGATTAGATAACATGCGGAGGGATCTAGCTAAGCTTGAAGAATGGTCCAGAATTTGGCAGCTGAGATTTAATGCTAAAAAATGCAGGGTCGTGCATTTGAGCTGCAAAAGTCCAAAATAGTGGTAGAATGTAGGGGGCAAAGTATTTTTGTCCACTAAAGAAGAGCAGAACCTAGGAGTGATTGTTTCTGATGATCTTAAAGTGGCTAAACAGATAGAAAAGGTGACGGCAAAAGCCAGAAGCATGCTTTGGTGCATAAGGAGAGGAATGGCCAGCAGAAAAAAGGGGGTTATAGTGCCTCTGAATAAATCTCTGGTGAGACCTCATTTGGAGTATTATGTGCCATTCTGGAGACCACACCTTCAAAAGGATATAAACAGGATGGAATTGTTGCAGAGGGTGACCACTAAAATGGTCAATGGTCTTTGTTATAAACCATATGGGGACTGACTTAAAGATCTTAATATGTATACGTTAGAGGAAAGGTGGGATAGAGGAGATATGATAGAGACATTTAAATACTTCTGTGGCATAAATGCACAAAAGGAGAGCCTCTTTCAATTAAAAGTAAGTTCTGCAACGAGGGGGCATAGGATGAAATGAAAGGGGATAGCCTCAGGAGTAATATGCAGAAATATTTCTTTACAGAAAGAGTAGCAGATGCGTGGAATAGTCTCCCAGTAGAGGTGGTAGAGACGAGAACAGTTTCTGAATTCAAAAAAGCATGGGACAAACAGAGGACCTCTAGAGAAAAAAGGGGACTATTGTAGTAGTTGACATGGAAGGGGGGCAGACTAGATAGGTTATGTGGTCATTTTCTGCTGACATATTTCTATGTTTCTATGTTTAAAACCAAACCTCAAACTTTAAAAGCCTGCTTAACCTCTTTGGAAACTGCTTAAAATTGGGCAATCCCTAATCTTAGGAAGAAGGGAATTCTAATAGACTGGAGCTGCTACCATAAAAATTCAATATCAAGTGCCCTGCCTCCATACCTTGCTGGATGAAAGGACCACAATGACACAGGCATGTACAAATGGGGCAATTAGAACAATATGGCTAAAGCAAAGGTAATGAACAGGGACATGCAGTACTTTAAACCAGTGCTTCTTAACCTTTTTTATTTCAGGCCACACTTGCAAGGTTGCTTGAGCTTTGAGGCATGCCAGACCAAATTTTGCAAAGTCATTGTATTTGCTACTTATTGGACACTGGCCCCTTGATGGCTAGCAGTCAGTGGGTGTTAAAAACAAGCTATGGTTAAAGCAAGTGCATTAACTGCTTACCACAAGTTGGGGCATGGACTGGGCAGAGAGTAAGCAGGGGCTGCACATTAACGTGCGATATGTGCATAAAAAACCACTTATAGTAAATAAACCCCACAGTAAGTAGTTTTCATTTAAAGTTTTGTACAAAATATTTTAAATATGAATTAAATCTGATGTTTTATTATGAAAAACAGAATACATATGGCCTATAAAGGAAAGAAGTCAGAAGCTGTAAAGATGTCTTACATATTGGAACATGGAACGTACGAAGCATGAACCAAGGGAAGTTGGAGGTGGACTTACATCGGGCACCTTGCATCACATGAACACATGGTCTACTATGCTGGAAATGAAAGACAAAGAAGAAATGGTGTTGCATTTATAATAAAGAAGAAATTTGCAAGAACTGTAATGAAATACAATGCAGTCAGTGAATGCTTAATCTCTATTTGTCTACGAGGAATGCCTATCAACACAACTATAATTCAAGTATATGCCCCAACAACAGTTGCAAAAGAGGATGAAATTGAAGAGTTCTATGAACAAGTACAAGCTGAAATTGACAGAACATGTAAACAGGATATCCTGATAGTCATGGATAACTGGAACATAAACATTGGCAAGAAAGAAGAAGGCAAAGTGGTTGTAAAATATGGACTTGGCAACAGAAATGAAGCTGGAGAAAGACTGATAGAATTCTGCAAGACCAATGATCTATTCATCTCAAACACCTTCTTTCAGCAACACAAGCGGTGACTGTACACATGGACTTCACCCAATGGATTGTACAAAAATCAAAATGACTACATCTGTGGAAGTCAACAATGGAAAAGCTCTATAACATCAACAAAAAGAAAACCTGGAGCTGACTGTGGTACAGATCATCAACTACTAGTATGCAAACTCAAGCTAAAGTTGAAAAAGAGCAAACCACTCATGAATGCAGCAAAATATGACCTTGAGAATAAACGACTGGAATTTAAAGACTGCCTGCCAAAGTGATTTGCTGATTTAGATACAAATGACAGAGCTCCAGAAGAGTTATGGAATGACTTCAGGAAGGTTGTGTTGGAAGAAAGCGAGAAGTCTCTACAAAAGGTGAAAAAGCAAAAACGGCCAAAATGGATGGCAAAAGAAACTCTGAAAATTGCCCAGAAATGCAGAGAATCTAAAGCCAGAGGAGAAAGAAAGACAATCGCAGAACTCAACAGAGATTTCCAACGTGCAGCAAGACAGGACAAGGAAAAGTACTACAATGACACATGCAAGGAAGTAGAAGCAGAAACTATTAGAGGAAGAACAAGATCGGCTTTCCTAAAGCTACCAGAGTTAAAGAAAAAATTCCAGCCTCGAATTGGAATGTTACAAGATGCTCAAGGTACTATTTTGAATGATGCTGAGAAGATCAAGAAAAGGTGGAAAGAATATACAGAGTTTTTATATGATAAAGATCAAGTGGACCAACAGCCGTTTCAACCTGTACCTTATGATCCGGAACCATTGGTGATGAAAGAAGACGTTGAAGCAGCATTGAAAGCCTTATCAAAGAACAAAGCACCAGACATTGATGACATTCCCATAGAAGTATTACGGCAATCTGATGCAGCTGTTACCATACTTACAAGGCTCTACCAAGAAATTTTGAACACAAAATCATGGCCAACTGACTGGAAAAGATCTGTGTTTATACCAATGCTAAAGAAAGGTGATCCAACTGACTGTGGAAATTATCGCACAATCGCTCTGATCCCACATGCCAGCAAAATTCTACTGAAAATTATTCAACAGTGACTAAGAACTATCTGAAGTGCAAGCAGGGTTCAGGAAAGGGCAAGGAACAAGTGACATCATCGCGGAGGTGAGATGGATCCTTGAAAAGACTAAAGAATACCAAAATGATATCTATTTGTGCTTTATCGACTATAGCAAGGCTTTTGACTGTGCAAACCATGAGAAACTCTGGGCCACATTAAGAAGCATGGGTATACCAGAACACCTGATTGTTCTCTTGCACAATCTGCACATTGATCAAGAAGCAATAGTTCGAATGGAACAAGGAGAAATAGAATGGTTTAAAATAAGCAAAGGTGTAAGACAAGGCTGCATACTTTCCCCTGCCTGTTTAATTTATATGCAGAACAAATCATCAGAGAAGCAGGATTGTATGAAGACAACAGAGGTGTGAAGATTGGTGGAAGACTCATCAACAACGTTCGCTAAGCTGATGATACCACATTACTGGCTGAAAGTGAAGATGATCTGAAACATTTGCTTCTCACGATCAAAGAACATAGTCTTAAAATGGGCCTGCACCTTAATGTAAAGAAGATAAAAATCATGACAACTGGCAAAATCAACAAGTTCATCGTTGAAGGAGAAGAAATTGAAATCGTGGACAACCTACTTGAATCAACTATTAATAAAGAAGCAACAAGCAGTCAAGAAATCCGATGACGCATTGCTCATGGCAGAAGGACTATGAAAATCTAGACAAGATTCTCAAGAGCAGAGATGTCTCTCTCCATACAAAGATTTGACTTGTTCAAGCCATGGTATTTTCAATAACATCATATGGATGTGAAAGCTGGATATTGAAAAAGATAGACAGGAAGAAAATTGATGCCTTTGAATTATGGTGCTGGCGGCGAATACTGTGTATACCATGGACTGCCCGAAGAACAAACCAGTTAGTACTAGAGGAGATCAATCCTAAGCCTTCTTTAGAAATTCAGATGACAAGACTTCGACTTTCATACTTTGGACACATCATGCGAAGAGAGAGATCATTAGAGAAAGACATCATGCTTGGCAAGATAGAAAGTCAACGCAAAAGAGGAAGACCAGCAATGAGATGGATCGATACAATAACAGCAGCTACTGGTAGCAGTCTGACAACAATGAGCCGCCTGACTGAAGAACGAACACAATTTAGAACAATTATCCAGAGGGTCACCATGAGTCGACACCGACTCAACGGCACTTAACAACAACAACAACAATAAAGGAAAATACACATTTTTGTTCTTTCTATCACATTTTTCTCAAATATGCCATTAAAATTTTCATGAGCAGCCAAAGGATTTATTTAACACTTCTCAGCAGCAATGAACAGTAACAGAATGTTTAAACTTAAAGGGAGGGGAGGGGGGAGATAGTCAACGGCGGTGGCTAGTGCTTCTAAAGTGCAGTGCCATCACTGCTGAAGGTTAACCCTGGATGTTCAATGCTGGGGCCATATCCTACCACTAGCACTGAATATCCAGGTTGCCGCAAAGCCCAGAAGCTAACTGGGCAGTGGCTCAATATTGCTGCTGCCCAGTTTGCTTCTGCGGGCAAATATAGGCCTGCCTTTGCTGCGTCTAACTTTACCTGGGGTTCGCTAACAAGGCAGTGGCTCAATATTGTCACTGCCCAGTAAGCGATTGGTGCTGCCTCTGCTCCACTCCAGAACGCCCATGAGGCACCCTGATACTAACTGCGTAGCATCGGGGCGTGTAGCGGCAGTGGCTGCGGATATCCAGCAGCACTAACACGTGCTGAATGTTCTGCTAACCAGCATTTACATGGTTTACTGCTCTGCAAACCGTGTAAATGTCTTTGGATATTGGGCCCCCCATTTCTATAGCAGAGTATATGGGAGATTAACTCTGTCTGTCATATTTACTGCTAAGGTTCATCTCAATACCTGCAGTGTACTACTACTACTATTATTAATCATTTATATACAGCGCTGCACAGACATATAATAAGACGGTCCCTGCTCATCACAGCTTATAGTCTAATCAAGACAGACAGTACAATAGATGAGAACAAGGGTACAATAGGGAGGGTAAGGAGATAGAAGGAGAAGAAAGGATTAAGATCCAAAAGCTGCCTGAAGGAGGTGAGCTTTTAGCAATGATTTGAAAAGGGGGGAGAAATGAAATCTGATGTTAAGATACAGGTAGTTTGTTCCAGGCATAAGGAGCACCAAGGTGAAAGGATCAAAGTCTGGAGTTAGCAGTGGCAGAGAAGGGCATAGAGAGAAAGCCAGAGCAAGAGAGAGTTTACAAGGAGGGATGTAGGGAGGGAGGAAAGGTAGTGAGGAGCAACAGAATGAATGCATTTATAAGTCAGAAGTAGAGGTTTGTATTGGATATGGAAGCGGAAGGGAAGCCAGTGAAGTGATTTGAAAAGAGGGGTTATATGAGTATAATGGGACTGGTGGAAGATTAGCCATGCAGCAGAGTTTTGAACAGACTTAAGGGGAGAAAGATAGTCAGAGGGAGACCAGCAAGGAGGAGGTTGCAGTAATCTAAGTGAGAGGTGATTAAAGAGTGGATAAGTGTTTTAGTGGTGTGTTCAGAAAGGAAAGGGCAAATTTTGTTAATGTTATAGAGAAAGAAACTGTTGGATATGTGTGGAGAAGGAGAGGGAGGAGTTGTGATGACCCCATGTTTACGGACTGAGGAAACAGGAAGCAGAAGACTGCTATCAACAGAGAGGGAGAAAGGAGGAAAGAGGGAAGAAGGTTTAGAGGGAAAAACAAGAAATTCAGTTTTGGCCATGCTCAATTTCAAATGGCGGTGAGACATCCAGGCAGCGATATCAGATAGGCAGGCAGATATATGGGCTTGGAGTATAGGAGAAATATCAGGTGTAGATGGATAGATTTGATAATTACCAGCATAAAAATGATATTGAAAAGCATGGGAGGAGATGAGAGCACCAAGGGACTGGGTATACAGAGAGAAAAGAAGAGGGCCTAGAACAAACCCTTGGGGTACACCAACTGAGAGAGAGGGATAGCAGTAGAGGAGGAACCACTAGAACAGATACTGAAAGATAAGAAGAGAACCAGGACAGTACCCCCTAAAACCAAGTGAAACAATGTGTCGAGGAGAAAGTCAACAGTGTAAAAAGTAGCAGAAAGGTCAAGAAGAATGAGGCTGGAGACTTTGCAAGGGCCATATCAGTAGAATGTAAGGGACAAAAGTCAGACTGAAGTGGATCAAGGAGGGCTTGAGAGGAGAGAAAATCAAGGTAATGGCGGAGAATTGCATGTTCAAGAATTTTGGAAATGAAGGGAAGAAAGGAGATGGATTGATAGACAGAGAAGTAGGAACAAGCGAAGGTTTCTTGAGGAGATGTGTGACCAGACAATGCTTGAAGACTGCTGGGAAAGTAGCAGTGGAGAACAATAGGTTGAGAATGTGTGTTATGGAGGGGATGACAGAGGAGGAGATGGAGTTAAGGAGGCGGGAGAGGATAGGAACAGGTAGTAAGTTTAGAAGAGGAAAGAAGATGAGAGGTTTCCTCTTCAGAGATTTTAGAAAAGGATGAAAGGGTAACAGAGATTGAGGGGAAAAGTTGGTATTGAAGAGGAGGAAGAGGGGAAGAAGCTGATCTTGTGGTAAATGAAGTGTAATCTTGTGGACTTTGTCATGAAAATAGTGGGCAAGGGTTTGAGTAAAAGGAGGAGGAGGAGTCGGAGGTGAAAGTGCCTTTAGGAGAGAGTTGAGAGTTGAGAAGAGATGGCGAGAGAGTTAGTCAGCTGGACATAGTAGTTTTGCTTGGTGAGTGCTGTGACTGACTGGAAGGAGGCAAGCATGAATTTGAAGTGAAGAAAGTCAGAAAAGGAATGGGAATTGAGCCAAATGTGCTCTGCTGAGCGGATACAGGAGCCTAGGTAGTGGGTAGTTGAGAAACAGCCAGGACTGAGGTATAATGTGCCTCACAGGACATGGCATGAGCAGAGCAAGAGCATCCAGAGAAGAGGAGAGAGCAGTATTATAGGAAACTATAGCCTCATCAATAGATTTAGAAGACAAAGTGAAGGAAAGAGATGATGAGACAATAGTGGAGAGAACCAGTGGATCAATATCATGAAGATTCCACAAAAGATAGGTATCTTTATGATGATGTTAATGAATCCTTTGATATTGATGCTTCAAAATCATTTGGTTCATTTTCTAGGTTTAAAAGGTTAACTTTCACATTCACTGAATAACATTTTCCTTGTTAAAATTTAATTCCCTGTCCCTGTAATCCTTACAAGAGTATTGTGTAGTAGGGCTGTGCACTCATCTGAAACAACATAGGAAATGTCAAATATATGCTATATCATTTCATATAGTATTTAAAATGGAATGATAAAAAAATTTTTATGGTCATCAACAGCACACCTACACATTAATGCACGTACAATCAATTTGCCTGCATGTACAAGCCTGGATATGATTCTGATCCTGCAGGGCTAAACATGCCCCCCAGGATCAGAATCCTGGCTAACTCTGTGCATCCGGTTCCAACCAGGCGCACAGAGGGCCGGGACATCCAGGACTGAATCGGGCCCTATGTGCACTAATAATGGGTCAATATCTAAACTCGCAGTCGGCATTTTTTTAAAACTCCAGCTGTGCTGTCTAAATGAACTATGTATATTCAGCGCCGCTATCCAAATAGTGGGCAGCATTTGAACATATGGAGGAGAATGTTATAAACTCTCATGTAGTTAATGTGCATTTTTCTGCATGTCACTAGTGCCTATTTTATAAAGTTCAGAGTATATATATTTTATAAAATGGAGGCATAAGTGGTCAAAAACGTGCATTAAATCTAGGCACGAAGACTTAAACCAGCCAGTGTAAATACTCATGCCTATATTTTTCTAGAAACAAATTAGAGTATTTTATAATTGACATGAGTAAATTTGCACTCCACCCAAGCTCTGCCCATGTGCATGCCCATAGTGAACGTATAAGCAATCTGCCTAAAATACAAGCGTAAGTGCCCATTGATGCACATAAATTGCTTTAAAGACATGATTTCCATATGTAAATGGCGCGTAAACCTTCTGCGGTTCCTTATAAAATTACCCTCAAATGCCGCAGGTGCTGGAACTATGCAAATAGCGGCGATATGCAGTCTGCCATCTGGAGGAATATCCAGATAACTTTAGGGCAGCTTTAATTAGTTTCAATTAAATAAAGATATTATGGGAGAAAGCTCTAACTGTCATTATTATACTTTTCTCAGTACAGTACATTATACATTACAAAATCGGTGACTGAAACAAGAGCAACACCGAGGCCAGAACTCATTGAAGAAAAATTCACAATATATCAAATAATAGGAGCAAGAATACTTCTCAGTGAAATAAATCAAAAAACAGTAAGAACATAAGACATGCCATAAAGGGTCAGACCAAGGGTCCATCAAGCCCAGTATCCTGTTTCCAACAGTGGCCATCCAGGTCTCCAGTACCTGTCGGGTTCCCAGAGGTATACACATTCCACGCTACATGTCCCAGGGGTAAGCAATGGATTTCCCCAGTCCTCTTTAGTAATGTTTTATGGACATTTCCTCAGGAACTCATCCCAACCTGTTTTGAACCCAGCTACACTAACAACTTTTACTACATCCTCTGGTAATGAATTGCAGAGTTTGATTACGCACTGAGTGAAAAAATCTTTTCTCCGATTAGTCTTAAAAGTGCTGCATTGTAGCTTCGTTGCATGTCCCCTAGTCTCTCTATTTTTTGAAGGAGTAAACAACCAATCTACGTTTACCTGTTCCACTCCATTCATTATTTTATAGGCCTCTAACATATCTCCCCTCAGCCGTCTCTTTTCGAAGTTGAAGAGACCTAACCTTTTAAGCCTTTCCTCATAGGGATATCCTTCCATCCCCTTTACCATTTTGGTCGCTGACCTATAATCCTTCAAAGGCAGACTGTCCTCCTGGAACATGCCCCCCCCCCCCAGAGAAGCCTACCATACCCCAAACCACCACCTTCCTCCCACTCATGACATTTTCCACTAGACTGACTTGGGTGTTTCATTAATAGCCGTAGTAGTCTGAGACTGGAGCGGTCCCCATCTGCTCTTGTTGTGGTTGCCATGGGGTTCTAAACTGACAGTATTGATTCCTAGCAGTAGTCTCACTGTACTGCCACTAGGGATCAATCTTCCACATAAGGAGCAATAGATTTTATATGGAAGATTGACCCTTAGTGGTAGTATTGCAAGACTATTGCTAGAGGTCAAGCAGTCATTTTGGAACCCCACAGCAACCAGGGCAAGAGTAGAGGGAGACTGCCCTGCATCACTGACACTAACTGAGGACTAGGGATGGAGGGAGGATCAGGGTTGTCTCTGTGGGGGAGCTTCTCTTTGGGGTGGGTGTTTCCTGGGAGGGGTTACTATCTTAGTGGAGGCCTTTATCGGAGGAGGGGGGAAGTTTGTGTCCAGTGGGTGGTGCTGGTTGGATGGGCCCACAGATGATGGTGGGCTCATATCTGAGGAGAAGTTTGGGTCAGAGGGAGGATTTGATTGGGAGGAGACTTTGATTGCACAACTTTTTTTGTATAGCTCCTTTGGGTAGCAGCTCCTTTAATGGGCTACCAGTAGCTCAGCTGTACTTAAAAAACACTTATTGTGGTAGTGTTAAGTACAGCCATGCTCACTGGCAGTAAGGTCCCACATGCTATCTGTCACTGGCAGCCATGTCTAATCTCCACCCAACCCTATCCCAATCCCGCCCTAGCCCACACTGAGCATACTTTAGTAAATATGACCCATGGTATTTAAATAAAAAATCCAATATTGCTCTTGATAATTTAATTGTTTCTCAGTCTCCACCTTTGCCAATCAACATCCACTCTGTCAATCACAAGCTATCTTATACTGTCAATTTTATGGCCTTTTTATAATCAGTGACTAACTATTGGAGCTTATTCTGTTACTGTAGTTATGCTACTTTAATGGTCACTCAACCTTAATTTGATCTTCTATTTAGTGCATCCCATCAAAGAACATGGGCAAATGCTAACATAGATGACAAAAGTAGTATCATGGGTTGTATATAAGCATGCTTTTAAAAAATATCCTAGTAATTGAATTTCTCAATTCAGGACCTGATACATAGAAACATGATGACAGAAAGAGGCCACATGGCCTATCTAGTCTGTCCTTCCATATCAACAACTACAACAGTCCACTTTTTACCTTTAGAGATCCTCTGTGTTTGTCCCATGCTTTTTTCAATTCAGTTACTGTCCTCATCTCTACCACCTCCACTGGGAGACTATTCCATGGATCCACTACTCTTTCCGTAAAGAAATATTTCCGCATATCACTCCTGAATCTATCTCCCTTCACCCTCATCCCATGTCCCCTCGTAGCAGAACTTGCTTTCAATTGAAAGAGGCTCTCTCCCTGAACATTTATGCCACGGAGGTATTTAAACATCTCAATCATATCATATCATGATAATGCATATATGCACCATGTACATCGACTGCAAGAAAAATGCTCCCCATCGCTTAAATCTCTCTTCATCCTCTTTCATTTGAGTGACCCATTCTCCTATGTTCTTCCCTTGCTGATAAGCTAGAGTGGGAGGTCCCTAAAAATATCATGCAATGTCATGATTACGTACTGCCTTTACAATGTGAGTTGAAAATACAGAATAAGGGAGCACACAAATTAATTTATCTAGATTCACAAACTATATACTCAAGTAATAAGTCTCTTTGAAGATATTTAGCTTGTTTATAGGCTTTTAAAACAAGATGTATCCTCATTGTTTTTTGTTTTTTTTATTTATAAGTATACAAATTTGTTACAAGGATACAATCACTTGCATGGAAATCGGGGAATCAGTGAATTGAAACACAAGGAAAAAACACTCCGAAGAAACAATTAACCAGATAACCCCGCTTTAGCCCACAATGAGTGATCCAATAAAAGAAGAGGAAAATACCATTCAAAATGAAACTCTTATAGGAAATATACAGAGACAAAAATCAGCCATATTCCCAATTAAAGCGGAGTAGAACAATTGGTGGACTCCCCACCTATAGCCCCATAGGCATTCAGAAAACAAATTAATTGAGATGGAAAAAAGAAAATATAGGAAATACTTTCCAATTTCTTAAGACATTTGCAAGGGTTCTTCAGAAAGAAAAGCCCACCCAATTGAGAAACCCTCGGGTGCAGAAGTAAAAATTCTTTCCTGCGTTGTTGGGTTTCCCTGGCTAAATCAGGAAATATATGGACCAGGCAGGGGCGGCCCAAGGGGGGTGCGGGGCCATGTGCGGAGACTTGGGGGTATGTTTACTAAATCGCGTTAGTGCAGTTCGCGTTAGGATCCGCGTTAAAAAGACAAACCCCCAAATAAGGAGATGGGCGGGACAGCGGAACACCTACCGCGCATTACAAAACTAACGAGCGATACAGGGCGCATTAGCAGGTCACCGCGCGTTAAGCATAAGAAGCCACGCAGACATACATGACCGATACAGAGCTGTAGCACAATGGTTACTGCAGTGACTGCTGATACAGGCATAATGGGTTTGAGTCCCCAGGGTGCTAGATGCAGAAGGCTGGTTGATGCAGCATCCTGTACATGATACAGTGAGTGAGGGGGCATGTATATGGTCTATTTTTTGTAGGGGTGCAAGCAAACACACCCACACATTATATAGTGAGTGAGGGGGCATGTATATGATGTGTCTGTTTTGCAGGGGTGCAAGCAAACACACCCACACAGCATATAGTGAGTGAGGGGGCATGTATATGTTGCGTCTGTATTGTAGGGGTGCAAGCAAACATACCCACACATTATATAGTGAGTGAGGGGGCATGTATATGTTCTATTTCCCTTTGGGGTGCAAGCAAACACACCCACACATTATATAGTGAGTGTGGAGGCATGTATATGTCTTGTATGTGTTGTAGTGTTGCTAGCATACATACATGACTGATACAGAGCTGTAGCACAATGGTTACTGCAGTGACTGCTGATACAGGCATAATGGGTTCAAGTCCCCAGTGTGTCTAACGCAGATGGCTGTCCTAGGCATTAGCCTGTACATTCCAGAGGGAATGAGGGGGCTTGTTTTTCTGTACATTGAGTATGTGTGCCTAGCCGCGTACGTTGGTGCGTGCGTTGATACGTGTGTAACGCCGTGCGTAGCAGCGCGCGTAGAATCGTGCGTGGTTGCATGTGTTTTTACGTGCGTGGGTACGTCTGGTTTTACCAGTGTGGGCATTTGCTATATTACAGACTCTGTAGGGTGTCTTGCACCTATGCATTATGCTACCAGATGTACGTGTGATGGGCCATAGTTTATCAGAGCCTGTGAGCTGGTGCTGCGGTTTCACAGGGTTGGAATGTGACAGTCACCCCCAGGATGCACTGCACATGCAAATCAGCTGTCCACACATTCACACCATGGGGAATGCACCCCCACAGCAACTCGGCCTGGTAGGGGGAACTGACCATGTGCACCCCCACAGCACCTCCGCCTGATAGGGGGTAATGACCGTGTGTTGTACTGGCACAGAGTAGCTACACACCGTCACATTATGCGGTTGCTGTGCTCACCCTGAGGGTGCAGTGAGGCGTCCAGCACCGGCCATGGTGCTGATCCAAAGCAGTGTTATTGTGTGGGATAGGTACTTTCTGCCGGACCACCTTGGACATCTCTGTCTGTTTCAGGCAGGTGTAGCCCCATACACCACCACCCCCCTCCCCCAGGGCAGCATAACAGGGTCACCTATCAAAAGATCCACATTCTACCTCCCTGCAAAGGTGGCAGTAGAGGGGAACATTGACCCTAGTCCTGCTGAGGAGCAGACACCCCACAGGGCAGTCAATGCAGCTCTGTACACAGCCATAACACAATCGCAAACAGACATTAGGCCTGGATAGGGTATGCTGCTCCCCACCACTGTCTGATATTCCCCCGGTGCAAGCCACTCCATCACATCACCTACCAGCTGCAAACTGGCTGCTAGTGCCCAGTGGAGCTGCCTGCACCCAGAACTGGGATGCCAGCATACACAGCAAGCAGATACATCTGTGACTGGGCCCCAAAAGGAAACCCATATTTATCACATGAGAGAAATACTAGATAGCACCATGGGAGTGCCTAGCCATGCTGTGGTCACTGCACAGTCAGGGTGAGAGTGAGCTCTCAGCAGGATATACTGAGGTCACCCTGTCTGGGTAGGTGGTGGCCGGCCACTACAATGTGCCTGTCACTGCCCTATACCCTGTGCAGATGCACCCTGGCCAGGCCACCCTGTCCGGCCTATACCCATGGTACCTTGCTCCTCATTATGCACATTGGCAGCCAGGGGCGGCCCAAGGGGGGTGCGGGGCCATGTGCGGAGACTCGGTGCGGGGCCTCATTTGCATAAGTGGCCTTATTTGCATAAATATTTGCATAATGCTAACATTCATTAAGAGACATGTTTACTAAAAGTTAGTGTGTGTATGGATAAAGACAGACTAAAAGATTTCTACATTACTATAATCCAGTGCCAACCGCCAGGCACATTAGGAACTACTACAAACACTGCCCATTTAGAACCCATAGCAAACCCGCCGTATCCTAACAGCACTACCAGAACTCACAAAGCACCAGACCCTACCAATCAAAAGGCAACACTGCAAATATTAAACCAATACATTTCAGAGAAAAACAATACATGACCTACTGGGGAAAGAGAACAAGTGGCAATGTCAAATAGGAATTACATAAACAGAATACCTCAGCTCAGTTACACATGCAGAACATAGACCATCACCAAACAAGGAATCACAATTTAGAAACAGGAAGGCAATAATTAAACTGGGAACCCCAAAAGCCAAACTTGGAATGTACAACAACTGTAGAAATAAAACTATAAATTAATTTCCTCTTGTACCAAACAAAGCGCAGACGTTAATGATGCACATTTCCCAGAGCTTTCATATTCCAGTTAATAAATTCAAAATAAAGAGATATCTTTCTACCTTTGTGCATTTTTTTCCGGTTGCAATTGCTCCAGCCACTTTCTTCTGGTTTCTTCATGTTTTCTGCTAACTCTCCATCATCTGCTGTCTCTTCTCTCTTCTAGTTTTTTTTCCATTCTCTCTCTCTCTACATCTGCTTTAACATACTAATCTTTCTCCTTTTGCTCTTTCCTCATTCCTATTTCATCCACTCACATTTTACCCCTCCATCCTCAATCCCCACTTACTCTCCCAATACCCAGCTAAGTGTAGATTTTTTACCCCTACCACACAAAATATTTTTCCCCTCTCCATTTTACTCTCCCAGCCCCATCCCATTCTAATCCTCCCCTAATCCTCCCCCAACATCAGCTCCCTTCTAGTTCCAGTCTCACCCAGCATCCATTCCCTTCTTGTCCCTGCATCAGCCCATTTCCAGTCCTAGCGCCCCATCAGCCCATTTCCAGTCCTAGCAACCCCCCAACCCAATACCAGTCCTAGCCCCCCCCCATCAACCCACTTCCAGTCCTAACCCCCCATCAGCCCACTTCCAGTCCTAACCCCCCCATCAGCCCATTTCCAGTCAGCCCCCCATAGCCCATTACCAGTCCTAACCCCCCCCCAACAGCCCACAGCCCATTACCAGTCCTAACCCCATCAGCCCACCTCCAGTCTTAATCCCCCCAGCCCATTTCCAGTCCTAGCAACCCCCAACCCATTACCAGTCCTAGCCCCCCATAGCCCACTCCCAGTCCTAATCCCACCAGCCCATTACCAGTCCTAAGCCCATCAGCCCACCTCCAGTGTTAACCCCCCCATCAGCCCATTTCCAGTCCTAGCCCCCCCATAGCCCATTACCAGTCCTACCCCCCCCCCAACAGCCCACAGCCCATTACCAGTCCTAACCCCATCAGCCCACCTCCAGTCTTAATTCCCCCAGCCCATTTCCAGTCCTAGCAACCCCTCCAACCCATTACCAGTCCTAGCCCCCCATAGCCCACTCCCAGTCCTAATCCCACCAGCCCACTCCCAGTCCTAATCCCACCAGCCCATTTCCAGTCCTAATCCCCCTCACCCAATTTTCAGTTTAAGCCCTCCCATACCCCATTACCAGTCCTAACCTCCCCATCAACTCACTTTCAGTCCTGATCCCATCAGCCCATATACAGACTTAGCGCCCCCATAGCCCATCACCACTCCTAACCCCCCCAGTCCCCCCATAGCCCATCACCACTCCTAACCCCCCCCCAGGCCCCCCCATAGCCCATCACCACTCCTAACCCCACCGAGGCCCCCTTAGCCCATCACCACTCCTACCCCCCCAGTCCCCCCATAGCCCATCACCACTCTTAAACCCCCCCAGCCCCCATAGCCCATCACCACTCCTAACCCCCCCAGCCCCCCCATAGCCCATCACCACTCTTAAACCCCCCCAGCCCCCCCATAGCCCATCACCACTCCTAACCCCCCCCAGGCCCCCATAGCCCATCACCACTCCTACCCCCCCAGTCCTCCCATAGCCCATCACCACTCTTAAACCCCCCCAGCCCCCATAGCCCATCACCACTCCTAACCCCCCCAGCCCCCCCATAGCCCATCACCACTCTTAAACCCCCCAGCCCCCCATAGCCCATCACCACTCCTAACCCCCCCAGCCCCCCCATAGCCCATCACCACTCTTAAACCCCCCCAGCCCCCCATAGCCCATCACCACTCCTAACCCCCCCAGCCCCCCATAGCCCATCCACACTCTTAAACCCCCCATCACCCCCCTAGCCCATCAACACTCTTAACCCCCCCACGCCCCCCATAGCCCATCACCACTCTTAACCCCCCCCAGCCCATCACCACTCTTAACCCTCCCCCAGCCCCCCCATAGCCCATCACCACTCCTAACCCCCCCCCAGCCCCCCATAGCCCATCACCACTCCTAACCCCCCCCCCCCCAGCCCCCCATAGCCCATCACCACTCCTAACGCCCAGCCCAGCCCAGGGAAATTTTTTTAAAAAAAGAAGTTGTCTTCTCCGGCAGCCGGGGCCGCCGCGGCAGAATCGAGTGTGCCGCGGGGCCCCCCCTGCCCAGCAGAGCCTGCCCTCCCGAGCCTGCCCTCCCCTTTATCACCTGTCTTCGCAGCTCTAATCAAACGCGCCG
Organism: Ichthyophis bannanicus; assembly: GCA_033557465.1. NCBI lineage: Eukaryota > Metazoa > Chordata > Amphibia > Gymnophiona > Ichthyophiidae > Ichthyophis > Ichthyophis bannanicus. The sequence goes on from CM066035.1 coordinate 636,967,351, forward strand.
GCTTTCAGAGCGCGAAAGGGCTAGTTTCCCTTTCGCGGCTCTGTTAAGCCGGCGGGGGCTGATGGTAACTGCCCATCAGCCCCCGCGGGCTTAATAGAGCAGCGAGGGAGAAACTCTCCCTTGCGCTCTGAAAGCCGGCGCGTTTGATTAGAGCTGCGAAGACAGGTGATAAAGGGGAGGGCAGGCTCGGGAGGGCAGGCTCTGCTGGGCAGGGGGGGCCCCGCGGCACACTCGATTCTGCCGCGGCGGCCCCGGCTGCCGGAGAAGACAACTTCTTTTTTCTTTTTAAAAATTTTACTTTAGGATTAGAATGTTTTTTGCGCGGGGCCCCCTGAAACGCGGGGCCCTGTGCAAAAAACATTCTCGCTCAATGGACGGGCCGGCCCTGTTGGCAGCCCAATACTGACAACATTGCTGGCAGCGTGGACTGTGGAAGGTGTTTGCAGCCACCACACACTGGATAGACAGACAGCCACCCCCACACCTATGCCAGCATTGTGCTACTATAGAGGTGGGCAGCAGCCATAGCCACCACACCAGTGATGGGCATAGTACAGGCATGGATATGGTACACAGGGCTGTTGGGGGGGTCACTCCCAAGGGTGGTGAACACTGTCAGAGTCCAGACCTGCAGCAAAACCCGCAAACATCAGAATGATTGTTATGGTGGAGCTCAATGAGCGAACTGTGCTTAACGTAGGAATTGATATCTGCCAGTTATCATAGGGAACGGTTGATAGCTCTGTACCATATACACAGGTGTAGGGTGGCATTGCTACAGTATGCAACTGCTAGTATTGGGGGTTACAGGCAGGGCCAAATGTCTTGCCTCTCCAGGAGGCATTGGCCAATGGGGCCTATGGGTGGGTGTGTGGCCCTGTTGGCTGCTGCTCTACAGCAGAGTTCCCCGACCCCAGTCCTGCTGTTCCAAACACTGTTCTGGTTTTCATGCTGTCCCTCATAAATACACATGAGCTACATCTGCATACCATGGGGGCGGTGCATAGATATGCAGCACAGGCATCTTTCTTAGGGGCAGCATGAAGCCGGACTGGTGTGGGGCCCTCCAGGACTGCATTTGCGGGACTCAGCTTTAGGTAATGTGCCTGTTTCTGGTGTCTGTGTTTGGTGTGGTAAAATATAGGCCATGCGTATGTTCTCTGCAATAAAGGGGTGTCTTTACTATCACTGTTTATTGGGGGGTAAACTATGGGGACTGGGTTGGCAGGAGCCCCAGCTGGGATTTAAACCTGTGACCCTCTGGTCTTACAGGCACTGGCTGTGTCTGTTGCACCACACTGTGGCCACAGAGATAGTGCAGTCCCTTGAGTTAGTTAAACCGGCCTGACGAGTCGGAAACCCTGCTCTGCAACAGGTTTACTGTGGCCTCATTTACCTTGTATGCAGACAAAGGTGCACATAAACCTCTGAAAAGAACTCATAAGAGGGGCACACCCCTAACCAAGCTGGGCAACAATGATATCATTGGGCAACATTACACAACACTCCCAGGACAGCTCCATTACAATGAGATGGTCTTTGAAAGGGTCTGCGGAGCGTAGACACTTCCACACATCATTTCGTTTTTATTTGGTGCTTGCCATGGACTGTTGTTCCTTTTTGCCCATTGCTATCAATGTTGCACAGCTGCATTATGCTTTTTAACATGTTTCTTCTGGCCATTTTTAACGTTTTATGTGATATTCTGTTCTGTGCACATGTATCACACTGCTCACGTTTGGTGGGTTTCCCCGGTTTTTCTGTACATTGCTGACGGAAATGGTTTCTCTTGCCTTTAAATGCCTTTAACGACAGGTTTTCATTCGCGTTGGAATTCAGCTCTGAAAATCAGTGCGTTTGCCTCTCCACGCCCACTCTCCACCCATTGACCCCTTCTCTCCGCCCACTCTCCGCCTTCTGCGCTGTTTTAACGCGCCGCGGGACTTTACGGTCGTTATCTGTGCTTAACGCGCGTAGTAACACGTTTACGGTCGTTAGCGCGTCGGTACACGCGTTATACGGCACTTATGGTCGTTAACGTCGTATAACGCGCGTTAGTCACGTTTACCGCACTTTAGTAAACATCCCCCTTGTGGTGTGGGGTCTCATTTGCATAAGGGGCCTCATTTGCATAAATATTTGCATAATGTTACCATACACCAGAGCTACTCGATTCCAGTCCTGGTGGCCCGCAACCCTGCAGGTTTTTGGGATATCCCTAATGATATGCATGAGATATATATGCATTAGAGATAGCCTGCCAACCTGACTGGTGTTTGGCCCTCCAGGGCTGGATTTGGAGACCCCTGCCTTACACCTCTGTCATTTAAGATTGTAAGTGGGCAAGGTGCAGATGTCCAAGACATCAAAAAGGTTAGAATTTGTCACATTCCTCCTTGCTTCTCACCACCACCAAAATATTGTCTATTAGACAACTTTTTGGAGGTGTTGAGAATCTAGGAGGAATGTGACACATTCTATCTACCCTTTTGATGTCTAGAACATCTGTACCTTGCCCACTCACAATCTTAAATGACAGAGGTGTAAGGCAGGAGTCTCCAAATCCAGCCCTGGAGGGCCACAAACCAGTCAGGTTGGCAGGCTATCTCTAATGCATATATATCTCATGCATATCATTAGGGATATCCCAAAAACCTGCAGGGTTGCGGGCCACCAGGACTGGAATTGAGTAGCTCTGCCATACACTAACTTTTAGTAAACATGCTTCTTAATGAGTGTATGGATAAAGAAAGACTAAAAGATTTCTACATTATTATAATCCAGTGCCAACCGCCAGGCAAATTAGGAACTACTACAAACACTGCCCATTTAGAACCCATAGCAAACCCACCATAACGTAACAGCACTACCAGGACTCACAAAGCACCAGACCCTACCTATCAAAAGGCAACACTGCAAATATTAAACCAATATATTTCAGAGAATAAGAATACATGACCTACTGGGAAAGAGAACAAGTGGCAATGTCAAATAGGAATTACATAAACAGAATACCTCAGCTTAGTTACACATGCAGAACATAGACCACCACCAAACAAGGAATCACAATTTAGAAACAGGAAGACAATAATTAAACTGGGAATCCCAAAAGCCAAACTTGGAATGTACAACATCACTGTAGAAATAAAACTATAAACTAATTTTCTCTTGTACTAAACAAAACGCAGATGTTAATGATGCACATTTCCCAGAGCTGACATATTCCAGTTAATAAATTCAAAATAAAGAGATATTTTCTACCTTTTGTGCATTTTTTTTCAGTTGCAATTGCTCCAGCCACTTTCTTCTGGTTTCTTCATGTCTTCTGCTAACTCTCAATCGTCTGCTGTCCATTTTTCGTTTCTTCTCTCTTCTAGTTTTTTTCCATTCTCTCTCTACATCTGCTTTAACATACTAATCTTTCTCATTTTGCTCTTTCCTCATTCCTATTTCATCCACTCAAATTTTACCCCTCCATCCTCAAACCTCACTTACAGGCATTTCCTGTTTCCCATCAGCCCCGGCGGGCTTAACAGAGCCGCGAGAGGGAAACTCTCCCTTCGCGGCTTTGAAAGCCGGCGCCGCGGGAAGTGAGTCAGGGAGGGCTCTGCCGGGCAGGTGGAGGGGGGGGGGGGGCGTGGGACACTTGATTCTGCTGCTTCCACGACGGCAGTGGCAGCAGCAGCAGCAGCAGCCAGTTTTGTTTTGTTTTTTTAATTTCCCAGGGCTTGAAGAATGTTGTTTGCACGGGGCCCCCTGAAATGCGGGGCCTTGTGCAAACAACATTCTTGCTCAATGGAAGGGCCGGCCCTGGGATCAGGCAGCCCTTAAAAGGCACATTCCTCTTTTAAAAAACATTTTAAGGAGCCATTCCCTATCTGATGCCATTGCAAAAATTACCAAACATGTAGCAGGAACAGCCATTTCCATATCTGAATTCTCTATCAAAGAAGTAACATTTAAGACATCAGCCATTTGTAGTCCAGGTATCTTAGCATTAGAAAAGGCTTTTTGACCAGTAGGAATATAATATATCTTAACCAATGGTGGACAAAGTTCAGGAGAAACCCCAACCCCATCTAACAAATAAGCTTTAAACATCTCTTTAGCTGAAATACCAGTTACTTTTGGAAACTTGATCAAACGTAGATTAGTCAGCCTTGAATGGTTATCCAAATATTCCAAACGAGTCCTCTCATTTCCAAAGTCTTTCATCAATCCCTCAGCTTGAGATTCCAAACGGTCAGTTCTCAATGAGAAATCAGAAACAGAAGTTCTAAGAGTTTCAATAGACTCAACATTCATAGAACAGATCTTCTCATTCTGTACCACCTGGGCTTGCAAAAGTTGAACCTGAGGGATGATAGCCTCACCTAACTGTTTGATAGCAGACCAAATTGCCTCCAAGGTAAACTGCTCCGGTCGCTGCAACTCAAAGGAAAAGGGTGAAGCAACTCTTACAGCCTCCACAGCAACTGCTGCCATCGTTGGGTCCGGTGAAAGATAAGAAGCTGTTCTCCATTCCTCGTCCGCGAACAACTGCACGCCAAACGGCGTCTCAGGACTAGGTGGATCTTGTGAGGAAACTCCAACACTCAAGCTCAGAATCGGCTCCAGCGAAGCGGCACACCAACTCCGGAGAGCTCCTCCACTTCCACACTCTCTGAGCGCACCCCTGAGCACACCTGCTTCAGAGGTCTCCACACGTCCGGGGGCGTCAGGTCACTGCCCGAGGGAGACGCTGAGCACACCGGCTCCAGTGAACTCTCAGCCGGGCTACTCACCCCCCGCGTTTTGTGCCTGACCAGCCTGATGCACGAAGGAATCCAATGGACCAGAAAAAGGTAAAGCAGAGGGAGCAGGCAGGGAAGTCGGGGGTACTTTCCCAAGCCGAACTTTCCTCCGACGCAGCATGAAGAAACACGCCAGGCTCAGCAGTCTCTGTCATCCTCATTGTTTTTATCATTTCATCAGTTCTTTAACTTTTAATTTCAAATCTTCCACAGAAGATTATTAAAGAAATTAACTTATGGGTAATCTTGTTTTAAACCAATAAATATGGAAACTTTGGAACCACTAATTGTTACCTCAGCTAATTTCCAGTTCCATACAGTAATGAGCCTCCCTTCAGTCTTGTTAATGTACACATCTAAAATTCTTTACCAGACTAATGGCATATCTTTTTGTGAATTGTAAATGAATATCTAGAGACCATAACACTGAATAAAAATCTCTAGGTCAGCTTTTCCAGATTAAAAAAATTATCTAAGAATCTTTTCCAAACAAGAATCCTATAGAAAAATTCAAAAAGGTATAAAAACCTTTCTACATGGATAAGCAAGATAAGTGTTCACATATAGGTGACATAACGAGAAACAATCCCCAGCTTCTTCTAGAAGCTTTTGAGAAGTACCCAGTGTGTCTGCGCACCCATTCCTGCCTGTTACTGCCTTGCTAGTTCTCCTCAGTCTTATTTTTTCAGTGGTGCCCTCTAGACTTGTGCGTCCCACAGGGAACAATTCTTCAGTTGTCTGCTTTTTGTGATATTTTTCTGTCTGTTTCTCTTTGTTTTTGCTAGACTGGTACTTCTGCTTCTTCCTGCATCTGTCGTGCATCATCCACTTAGTTATTTCAGTCGTTTTCAAGTTTGCCTTATTTTTGCCACATTGCTACATGGGCCACATTTAGGCCTCAGATGCTTCGGCTGCAAATTTTTTCTGTCAGGATTGAGTCATTTCATTTTGCTGTGTCTATTTATCCAGACAAAATGTCCCAGAAATCTGTCAGTGGGAGAGACCCAGTGAAGTTGAGGTGGTGTTGCTTTGGGTCCTTTCATCTGGCCTGTGTGGAGCTTTGCAGGCAGCGATCTAGCCAGATGCTGTGCTGAATGACTCCTGCCTTGTTAAAAGCCAGCCTTCAAGTCAGCGTCCTTGAGAGATTCAGTGAAGTGGAGGTGGTTTTGCCATGAGTCCTTCCATCTGGCCCTTGTGGGGCTCTGCAGGCAGTGATCTAGCAGCTGCCATGCTGAAGGACCCCTGATGGGCTAAAAGCCAGCCTTCGAGTCAACACGCTGCCACGTGGTATTCCCAAAGGGTTGGGTCATGCGCCTCTGGAGCACTGCTGGAACACCATTGGAAAGTACCCGGCTTGTCTGATTGGATTCTCCCTTGGAAGATCTGCTTCAGAGTGATAATTATTCATGACATCACGTAAGAGGAAAAATAAGAACAAGTTGGAGCTGACAAGACTGTGAGTACTGTCTCTGGTTCTTTGGATAAACATGTTATCATCTCCCAGGCTCCACTTTCATTTTCTCCAGAAGGGGCCTCATTAAGCTCCATTGAGCACCCTCCTCCCCCTCTCCCAGCCCCTATGTCATCTACAGTCCTGTGTGACAGTGACCCTGAGGATATGGCCACTCTGGGTTGTGATTTAATACCTTTTCCTACTGCTCTTGTGTTGTCTCAAGCCCGGAGGGAGATTCTACCTCTCCGGCTCAGGACATTACTTTGAAAGACTTATGGGGGATTCTTTCATATGTAGAACTGAGATTGTCCGCAACTGTTTCTGCTTTAGGTATTTTTTTCTCAGGATACTTTTTCTGAGTTACAGAATGTGGAATCTAAATTATCCGAATTAAGGCAATCTGTTATGAGATTGGATTTGCAGCTGCAGGTGTTGCATGCTGTGAATCTATCTGCTATTAAAGATTCTATGACTCTTCATAATAAGTTGGGAAATTTGGAGAATGCTATTCGGGTTATAAATTTGTGTTTGCTTAATTTTTCTTTCACTCATCTTCTATCTCCTGAGATTCTCCTTAAATATTTTCTTGCAGTATTGAAGTTAACATGTAATATTCCCATCACAAAGTGTTTCTATGTGCCCCTTAAGGTTAGATCTCAGAATAATAAGGAGGGTGAGTTTTATATTATGCAGGCTGATGAGAGTCAAAACCTCATGGCTTTTCTGGAGGACTCCACCGACCAGATCTCTCGTCAGACCACCTTGCTGGTGTCTTTCTTGTCTGAGATTGAGAAGGCAAGTATGCTCAGGGCCTATTTTAAGATGAAGGATATTGCTTTCTACATTGATAAGCTGTTTGTGTTTCTGAATGTGTCCCGGAGCACTCAGCTCCACAGAAAGTAACTCCTGGCCTTGAGACCCCAAGTCTTGACCTTAGGGGCTTCTTTCTCTCTGCATTTTCCATGCAAATGTATTGTTTCCCTGCAGGGTAATTCAGATATATTTCAGGATCCTTTGCATTTGGAGAAGTTTGTTACAGATAGAAAACAGTTGGGGGGGGGGGGGGCGCTGTTATTTAGGAGAGGTTGTTTATTTGGCCACTTGATATGTTAGACATGTGCCTTGTTATTTTCCTGTTTTTGGTTTCTTGATGTATTGCTGTATCTCCCCTTGATGCAGGCTATTGTGCGATTTTTTTTTTAGAGTATAATGTTCCTATATGGCATGTTTATGTTTGCCTTTTTTTTCTTATATATTATGCACTTTTTTCTTTGCCTTTGTTGATAATGTATATTTCAAATTTCAATTAAAAAGAAAAAGAAAACTACCAGTGGATTCAAGAAGTGCACCCAGTACAACAGGACCATGTCTGTGAAAAGCCTACATAGATGGTGCCTGCAGTCCTGGGGGCCTGACCATGAACCCTCTCATTGTAATTTGTATCTAAAGATGACAGAGAGGCCTCAAGGGTGGAGATGAACAGTGCAGAAGAATTTTCAGCATAGATATGACTGGTCTATCAATTTCAGCATCAGCAGTATTGGTCTTCATGGCCCAGGAGCTGCACCGAAAGCTGATGGTGCACTGACATCGAAGGGTCCTCAACCTAACTAAGAGTCTAGGATAGTCCAGGAGCAGTCCTCCACCAATTCCCACCAGAGAAAGAGGAAGGATTTATCTTCGGCTTCATCAACATCGAGGACTTGGGACATCAGGTATCAGGCAGAGGCTGAGATGCATCAACACTGGAGTTCATCAGAGCTTGCTGTCCAGATCATCTTGATATCAGAAGTTATGGCAGGCCTTGACAAATTTTGTTTGGATTTAGCAGCCAGACCAAAATCTTAGAAGCCAGTGGCTGTGGCCTCCTCGTGCTTCCCCTCCCCCTTGTCTCCATTCTCCACTGAAGTTCAGGAGCTGGGGGAGGGAGGAATCTCCTCTGAGGAGGTCTATCACAGCTCCTTTAGTGCCAGATTTGCTAAGTCTGTTTTACCATTTATGTCCAAGGGGAAAAAAACGTAGTAAATCAGGTCTTTAGTACAGTCCTGCAGGCTAAAAACTGACTTCTTCATGCTGCTTTTGGATCCTGATGCCCCTCACTCTCTTGTTCACTGTTGTTCACCACTTATGTGTATCTGACCATACTTTTGTCTCCAGTTTCGTGATGTTGTTCATCTTGATTAGACTGTAAGCTCTGATGAACAGCGACTGTCCCTTATATCTATTAGTACAGCGCTGCTGCTGCATATACCTTGTTGCGCTATACAAATAATTAGTAGTAGTAGCCACAGGTAGAATACACAGCTGACAGCCCCTCTCCCCACCCTGTGACCCTGATGTCACCCAGTTTCGCAATCTCTCTTTTTTCCCATCATTTTGTTACCTAGTCTTGCACTTCCCTCCAGTCTCACTCTTACCTTAAAATCGGCCACGCCCAGCTCCTGCTTCCTGAAATCCAGTCAGCCTCCCTCCCAGCTAACCAGTCAGCCCCCCCAGTCTATCCCCATCCCTACCCTTTCAATTCAATCAGTTTCCCCAGCTTCTGCAAGCCGGTCAGCCCCTAAAGCCTCCCTTCCATCTTTGTGTTATGGTAGCAGGTGCTATATGAGGCATCTTTAGGCAGAAATATATAGATTACAACAGCTATAGCTTCAGATAGCAAGTGTGTGTATGTCTGTGTGGTGCGACGGTTTTTTATTTTATTTAGTATACATTTGTATACCACTACTTCCAGCAATCAGCAGTGGTTTTTGATTACAGATTGGAAATTGTCAAATCATGACAGGAAATTTTTGAGGTATAAACACATTGATTAGACAGGAAAGCACAGCACACAGAGAACTATTTTACAGGGAACATGGGCTATGGGCTAAGACCACAAGGAGCACCTGTGGGACTAGAAACCCCAGTCCTTCCGGCCCAAGGTTGCTGTCCTCTAGTGGGATTTGAACCCCTGACCTTCCAGCCTGAAGTACCTTGACCCAACCACTAGGCTACTCCTCCACTCCACTCTGCTGCTCTGTGTGTGGGATGTGGCAGTGGGATGTAGGCCTGCAGTGCACGTGAGTGTGGGTGTGTTGCAGAGCTGGGGAGCCTGTGTGTGTGGTGCAGAGGTGGCATGCCTGCATAAGTGTGTGAATGTGTGTGTGTGTAGTGCAGAGCTGGTGTGTATGTGTGTGTATATGTAGTAAGGAGGTGGGGCGCCTGTGTGAATGTGTGCATGTGGTACAGAGGTGGGGTACCCATACATGTGCAGGCTGCTGGTGTGTGTGTTTTGGGGGGGAAGAAATGCACCTTTAGACATATACACATTGTGCCTTTTTGTCCCCATGCCTGTCTCCCTTCAACATCCAATATCCTTCACTCTTCCCTCTCTCATTTAGTCTACCTCCTGCTGCCTCCCCAACTCTCTGTTCCTCTTGCAGACTATCTCCCCCTTCTATCTCCCCCTAACACTCCCACCCCTCTCTTCCATTCTCCTCATCCTTCTTCTTTTTTTAACAGACACGGACCATTTAACTTTTTGCTGCCTTATATTCCCCCTCACTGTCAAATCTTTTTATTTTTGTTTTGAAATCACAAAGTGTGCTGTTGAATGTTTTAGGCCAGCTGCAGTCACAGCCGTGACTTCCCATCCTGTTCTGTCCACAAGAGATCATATCCCTTTGGGCAGGCAGATAGGGTGTTTGCCACAATCATGGCCATCCTCTTTCTTTCTGCCCTTGGGAGATAGGGTTCTTGTACGCAGGCTACTGCAATCGAGTGGCCTTCCCCTCCTGTTCTGCCTATGGGAGATGCGATCCCCACAGGCAGGCAGGGTCTTTGCCATGATTGCACCTAAAAAAGAAAAGGGGAGAAGGAAGAAAATGACAGGTGCTAGGTATAAATTTCTAGTCGCCATGGGCTACCTGGCATCTGGAAGTTGTTGAGCCCTGGATTACGGTATCTTCAAAGCAGTCCCACTGTGAGAACATGCCATCCACCATGGTATCTGAGGGGCTGCGGCACTCTCCAAGGGGTCAAGACCAGCCTGCTGATACCCCCCAACAGATTCCACAGACTGGCCAATTCTGCTCCATCCTCTGCACCTTTATTGATAGCAGCCCTCTTTTTGGCTCGGCTCAAAACAGCTACTTTCACTGCACTGCATTGAGGCTGGCAAATCAACACATTGAGCCAATTCTTGCATCCTATCAACTGCCTGCAGAAGAGTCACTGTCATTAAGGCCTCAATGAGCCTTGACACCAGTGGCTGTCCAGCTATTGTCTATCTCTATTGTATTGGGAGGGAAGGATGACCACTCCCCAAGGCATTGGCATGCATCAGCGCGACGATCCTCTTGGAGGAGATTTGCACCCCATGAAGAGTGGAGGTCAGCCCAGGCAGATGCTCAAACATCCTTTGAATACTGTACCTTTCTGAGTCTGCATTGGAGCTCTTATGAAAGTCGGAATACAACTCAGAGTATTTCTTGGAGGAGAGATCTCTTGATTTGCCTTCAGACCCTTCACCTCCTCACAAAAGATGAAAATCTCCTCTGGAGTCCGGTGGATTTCTTGTCCATTTAAGTTGGACACAGAGAAGAAGCTAAGGGATGTTGGAAATTCTCCAGTTCTGTGATCTTCCAAGGAGAACTTCCCTTCAGAATCCCTCCCAAGCAATAGGTACTTATGACAGATATGTTCAAATTGGACTAAGAGAGCTATAGTCAGCCTAACACAATTCAGAAAAAGCCTCAAACACCACCTCTTCTTAAGCTATTTCCCAATCTAATCTTTGCATAGGAAAATACTACCTACACGTTTCTGACCAAGATAATCCCAAATGATAACCAAATATGACTAATGTGTATAGAGTTTTTTGTAAATAGTTACTTAGTCTATATAGTTTACCTTTAATCCCAAGTTCAAAAACCCCTGTTATCTGTAAAATGCATTACAGTTCTCTGTATGTATATATTTGTTCCATGTAAACCGCGCTGATGACAATAGTGCGGTATATAAGAGATGTTAAATAAATAAAATAAATAAATAAATAAGGAACCCATGCCCATGATTCCACACCCAGGGTCTATGGTCTGACCAGGAAAATCTGCACCAGATCAATTTCTTAGAACTGAGAACAGGTTTGAATGTTTTAAAAGCTTTCAGAAATCAGTTGACCAGTCAAATTATCATGACTCAGATAGAAACCTAAGTAGCAATGCATTATATCAATAGGCAGGGAGGCATGAGCTCGTACCTCCTGTGTTGGGAGATAGTTAGAATATGAAATTATTCCATCTATTAGGTGATGACTCTCAGAGTTATGGTAGCAGGTGGTGGCTGATGAGGGTGGTGGCCTGGCAGACAAATTAAGCTTATCTTTAACCTCAGATATGGACCCTGGATAGGGCAGTCATACAGAAAATCTTCTGAGAATAGGGCAGCCCTTCAATGGATCTGTTTGCCACTCCTTCAGAACAGTCTGGTGCCTGCGTTTTGTTCCACGTTAGGGCCATACAGAAAACTGGCCTCGGATATCTTCCTCCTTGATTGGGAAGAAGATCTTCTATACATGTATTCTGCTATACCTCTAACAACAAAGAGTCTTCTGAAACTCAAAGATGATAGTGCCAAAGTCCAACACAAAAACCACAAACAGGGCATTCAGTTTTTACGTCCCCAAATGTTGGAACGCTTTACCCCCCGACATTAGGGCCATTACCAATCTATATCAATTCAGGAAGGCTCTCAAAACCCACCTTTTCCTCCAATACTTCCCAGACAGCAATTGAACTAGATATCCCTCCCAAGAAATGACCCAATCTAGAAAGGCCCTTACAATTTTTATCTGCAGTGTAGATAGCTTATGTATATAGTTAACCCGGTTATCCAAGTTTGTACTCCTGTTCATTGTAAAAACCTGACAGTTGTCGTTATGGTCGTTATGTTATGATGTAAACCCCGCTGATCCTAAATAGCGCGGTATATAAGAAACTGTAATAAATAAATAATAAATAAATTATGATTCTAGTGGACCCTCAATGGGCAAGCTAGCCAGGTTCCCTCTTCTGAAATTCTCCATCAGGGATCTTATTTGGCTGAGCACTTCACTCACACTAATCACACAGGATCAGGGGATTCTATTGCATCCCAACATCAAGTGCTTAGCCCTCAGAGCTTGGATGTTGGGAGGTTGACTTTATTATCCTTGAACCTGCTGATTGCTGAGACCAGTGTCATTTTCGCTTCTAAAAGAGACTTCACTAGGAGTCTTATGGGTTTAAACGGAATAGGTTTGCCATCTGGTGTGAGGGGCAGGCCCTAGATCCCTTTTTGTGTCCAACACAAAAACTGCTTAAATACATTCAGGGTCATTCTGAGCCATGAATAGGAGGGATGGATGTCCCGTTGGGACGTCCATCCCACTATTCAGCCCCTCTGCTGACTCCGACTAATTTCCCCATACATTATAAAGGGAGGTTAGATGGAGGCGAGAAAGGGGCAGTGTGGGGGCAGAGTTAGGGCGGTCCGTGCCCTAGATGTACAGGAGCATTTCTAATGTCGGCCCTGTATGTCCAGGGCCAGCAGACTGAATGCCTAGTTGGTGGGGGAGGCCAGATTGGGGGTTGGGCTGAGGGGAATGAAAAATCTGCTTGGTGGTCGGGGATCGCCATGCCATGGCAACCGGATGCCATAATACTGTGGCTCCATTCAGCAGCCTTGTCTGAGTTAGCTAGGCTAGGCCTGTACGTGACTTAACTTGTATGTTAGCCGGGCTAGGCCTGTATGTGCCTGTAACTTATCTGATGAAGACTCAATTTGAGCTGCTAGCTAACTGTGACATTGATTTGAGCAAAGTATTACACAATAGGCTATGTGCACTCATCCTAAATTCATTCCAAAAGTGGTGTCAGATTTCACCCTTAACCAGTCAATGGCTCTACTAATGTTTTTTCCAAGACCCCATGGTCACAAAGGTGAAACTGCATTGCATGTGTTGGACTGTAAGACAGCCCTGGATTTCCATTTGGAGTTGACCAAAGCCCTTTTTGTATCTCTTCATCCCAATAGGTTGGTGGCTACCATCTACAAATATACTTTCAACTTGGTCAGCGTACTGCATTTCCTTCACTTATACCCAGGTTAACTTGACTCTTGAGGACCATGTCACAGCTCATAACATCTGAGTTATGGCTGCTTTGGTAACCTGCTTGAGATTGGCCTCTATGGAGGAAGGGTCGCAAATAGACATCGGTTCGCACATTCACATCTCACTATTGTTTGGAGAATAGAATCCAGCTCCATTCCCACCTAGGCTCTTCTTTTCTGTTTAGACTGCCTCCTATGCAAAACAAAAGAAAAGGCAATAAAAACACTGAAAAGGTAGGTTACCACCAGTTCTTCCATTACTGACCGCTTGTTGCGACACCAGTTGGTCCTTTTTTCTTTTGAGGCAGCCTGTAGTTATGATACCTATATCAGCACTTATCCTGCTTGCTATGGAGAAAATGTAGCATTCTGCATGGACAGAAGGATAAGTCCTCATAATCTTCTCTCTTCCCCTTGGAGCTATATACTCTGCTCAGCCATAGAAAAGACTGAGAAGAGAGGGTGTGGCAGCGGCAGGCATGTGCGGGCTTGCTGGAAACATCTCAAAAGTTTCCAAAAGAAGCTGTGGATTGTTTCCCACCCAGGGCTTTGTTGAGGACATCACCCATATGTGAGCGCTTATCCTGCTGTCCATGGAGAACACATGCTACGGGTAAGTAACTGCATATGTGAGAACTCTGCTTCTCTCTCCACCCATTCTCCATCCCCAGAAATGCCTGCACCTATATTGCAAAGTAGGCACTATGGGGTCATTTTTCAAAAACCCTTACCTGAATAATCATGGGAGCTATCTGGATAAGGGCACAGAGAGGGATATTCAGCTGCACTATCTGGATAGTGCAGCTAAATACTCGTATCTCCATAGACTGCCTCGGCATTATCCGGTTAGCACAGCGGCCACCCGTGGATGGAGTGAGGGTGATACAGCCACTCTATCTTTATCTTTATCTTTATTAAAACACTTGATAAACCACTATGGCCAAGGCATTAAGCGGTGTACAATAAAATAAAATAAAAGTCAACACTGCAAAAGTAAAGAAAAGAACGCCATAAAATAATAGGAAAGCAAAGAGTCAAATAAGTACATAAAGGCTGGACAGAAAGAGGAGATTAAAACAAAAGAAGATACGAGATAAAATTATTAAAAACACTACAAAGACCAAACACATATCACAAATAAAGACAAAAGGACAGACAAAATGACAAGGACAGAAAATTACAGCACTTATCCAGATAAAGGGTCATCTGAAATGCAAATAGGCTGCCTGGACGTGCGGGATAGATGTTTTTCTCGCGAAATCATCTAGAACTGTATTGCAAACCATGCGGCCCTGCACGTACATGGAGTGAAAACAGGGGTCTCAGAATATGGGTGGGAGAGGGTGGAATAGGGGCATGACAAGCCGTGGAGATGTAGTAAGTGTATTCAGGAAAGGCCTGTGTATTCAGGCAAGGAATCCTACATTATACCAGCGGCAACGTGGAATAAGGCCAGGACTTAGAAATATTTCTGCTCTGATCTTCAACAGGTCCCATAGAGATGAATAGCTGTGACAGGTCTGTATTGAACTGGTGTGTCTGCTGTCTGGGAGAGCACAAGATGCAGATGTAAAGAATAGAATGCACAGGTGAGGGACATTTGTAAGGTGAAGTAACAAAAAAAACACCCCCACAGAAATATAAAGCACTGCAGTAGTCTTTATTCAGGCTATGCTGACGTTTGCTGTTTGTGCTAAATGGGCTATTCTAGGCTTCCCTAACAATTCCTGTGTTTGGAAAAAATGGGAATGTAGATGTATGGATGGTATGTGAAGTAGTATGGAGCAGAAGCGTATCTGGCTAAGAAATGCAGATCTGATGTGTTGTCCTGAGACACCATGCCATTATGTCTTACGAGCAGTTGTTTAGAGGTGCAGGGCATAGTTTTGGTAGAGGTATATTACTTTTGGCTGCAAGCAAGTGTGTGTGTGTGTGTGTGTGTGGTATGGGGGTGCAGGGGAGGTCCCAGTGTGCTGATCTGCAACTCTGGAGTGGGGGGGGGGGGGGTACATGTATACCTGGACAGTACCTGGACCATGGGGCTGACCGCAGATTCACCAGGAGCCAGTGTGAATGGGCAGTATATTCTGAAAAGCTGCTCTGCAGGAACATAGCAGGGTATTTCCTTATCCACGGTGGGGGGCCCTTGGAGTGGGGGCATGCTGCACTGCAAACAGCACTAATACATATCCAAATGCACCATCAGAGGTCTCTAACATTGTGCACATTTGTAAGGACAGATGCTGATGCTTTTGGGCATATATTTCTGATGTTTGCTTATTTACATCCTGATGGTTCCCTATTATCGACAGGGGCATAGTAACATAGTAACATAGTAAATGACGGCAGATAAAGACCAGCATGGTCCTTCTAGTCTGCCCAGCATGATGGCAAGAGTAGGTGCACCTACCGCTCCGTGCAGGCCACCCCTCCCCACTTCCCTGTTTAGGGGTGAGCCCACCACTCCATGCAGGACACCCCTATTTGTTGAGAAATTAGATGGTTCAGTTTATTTTGATTTTATCCTGTTGCTGTAAAGGGATCCACTGTGTCTGTCCCATGCCATTTTGAATTCCGTCACCGTGTTTGCCCCCACCACTTCCATCGGGAGGGCATTCCAAGCACCCACCACCCTTTCCATGAAAAAGTATTTCCTGACATTGCCTTTCAATTTACCACCTTGCAGCTTCCTGTTGTGCCCTCTAGTTTTACAGCTTCCCCGTCTTTGGAAGAGGTTTGTTTGTTCATTATATCCCTTTAAGTATTTAAAGGTCTGAATCATATCTCCCCTGTCCCTCCTCTCCTCCAAAGTGTACATGTTTAGGTCTTCAAGTCTCTTCTCATAAGGCTTCTGACGCAGGCTCCAAATCATTTTGGTCGCCTTCCTCTGAACAGCTTCCAGTCTTTTTATATCGTTTGCAAGATACGGTCTCCAAAACTGAACACAGTATTCCAAGTGAGGCCTCACCAGTGACTTGTACAGTGGCATAAGTACCTCTTCCTTTCTGCTGGTGATTCCTCTTTGTATGCAGCCCAACATCCTCTTGGCTTTTGCCACCGCCTTGTCGCACTGTTTTGCCACCTTGAGATCTTCAGAAATATTTACACCAAGGTCTTTCTCCTGATCTGTGCACACCAACCTCTCGCCCCCTATTGCATACATTTCCCTTGGATTTCTGCTACCCAAGTACATGACTCTGCACTTCTTCGCATTAAATCTTAATTGCCAAGCATTTGACCATTCTTCCAGCTTTTGTAGATCTTTCCTCATGTTAACCACTCCCTCGGGGGAGTCTACTCTGTTGCAAATTTTCGTGTCATCTGCAAAAAGACAGACTTTTCCATTCAGTCCTTCAGCAATATCACTCACAAATACATTGAACAGTGCCGGGCCCAGGACTGACCCCTGGGGCACCCCGCTAATCACCTTCCCTTCATCCAAGTGAGCTCCATTTACCATCACCCTCTGTCGTCTGTCAGTCAACCAATTTCTGATCCAATTTACCATCTTAGGATCCATCCCCAAGCTACTGAGTTTAATGATAAGCCTCCTATGAGGAACAGTATCAAAGGCTTTGCTGAAATCCAGGTAGATGACATCCATCGCATGCCCCTGATCTAGCTCCCTGGTCACCCAGTCAAAGAACTCAATCAGATTTGTTTGGCAAGATCGTTCTTCGGTAAAACCATGTTGCCTCGGGTCTTGCAACCTGTTGGTTTCGAGAAAGTCCACTATTCACTCTTTCAGGAGCGCCTCCATGACTTTTCCCACCACCGAGGTAAGGCTCACGGGCCTGTAGTTTGACACTTCTTCTCTGTCACCACTTTTGTGTAGAGGTACAACATCAGCCATTCTCCAGTCCTGAGGAATCTCTCCTTTTTCCAAGGATCTGTTCAAAAACATCCTTTAACGGCCCTGCAAGAACCTCCCTGAGCTCTTTCAGTATCCTGGGATGTATCCCATCCGGTCCCATGGCCTTGTCCACTTTCAGTTTTGCAAGTTGTTCTAACACCTCATCTTCTGTGAATGGTGTGGTAACTACTTCATTCCCATTTTTATATTTGGGAGTCACAGGTGGTCCTTCTCCAGGACTTTCTATAGTAAAAATAGAGTAGAAGTATTCATTTAGAAATTTCGCTTTTTCAATGTCAGTTTCCACGAGTCCGTTCGCAGCACTTCTGAGTCCTGCAATTCCACCTCTGAACTTCTTCCTTTCCCAAATATACCTGAAGAAGGTTTTGTCACCACACTTCACATCTTTAGCCATCTTTTCCTCTGCCTTTGATTTTGCTATCCTCATTTCTCTCTTTGTCTCTTTGAGTTTGATCCTGTATTCGTTTCTGTGTTCCTCTGTTTGCGAGCTTTTGAATTTTGCGAAAGCTGTGTTTTTTGCCTTTATTTGAGCAGCCACTTCTTTGGAAAACCAAATAGGCTTTCTTCTCTTCTTGTTTTTCTTTACTTTTGTTACATATTTATCTGTTGCCCCTTTTATTGCCACCTTTAGTTTAGCCC
This sequence comes from Ichthyophis bannanicus, assembly GCA_033557465.1. Classification (NCBI taxonomy): domain Eukaryota; kingdom Metazoa; phylum Chordata; class Amphibia; order Gymnophiona; family Ichthyophiidae; genus Ichthyophis; species Ichthyophis bannanicus. Next base: position 636,985,244 of record CM066035.1, read on the forward strand.
ATTGCAATTCCACTTCCCTTATCTCCTTCCACCCTGTCAGCTCCTCCTTTAGGTACTCGGCCATTTTAGTGAAGTTGGTGTTTTTAAAGTTTAGGACTTTGAGCCTGCTATGAATGGCCTGTACCATGGCTTTTATCTCTAACCACACCGTGTTAATGTTTTGACATGTAGCTGTGGAGACCCATTTAAGTTTTTTCTGGCCCATATTTAGCATTTCATGTACTGTTTTCAGCGGTGACCACTGAAGGAATTGCTAAAATTCTCTTCTAATGCCATGTGTGTTTTGCTGCAGGGTCTGCCAGGACAAACATCACACTTTCCATTTGCTTATACAATAGCTTTGGTGCATGTACATAACCTTGTAGTGTTATGGGCATGCAACAGACTAGTATATAAAGTCTGGTTTGTATGACCATATCTGTTTCATTCATATTAATGTGTTGTTTGCATGGCACAACACTGTCAGTGTGAGCATCAGCTTAGGAGATGTACGTTTTGCCAGCGAGGGCGGGGGACGTACTGACTGCTTGCTGCGTATACCCGTGTCCCATTATAGCAGTGCAGGCCTGCGTATACCCGTGTCCCATTATAGCAGTGCAGGCCTGTGTTTACTTAGGCATGTTCATGCCGCTCTAGAGACATATATCTGATTCCGGAACCATGGGTGTGCCTATACCCACGGTTTCGGAATCGGGTTTATTACGTGCCGTTTTCAAGTTAGACATTTCTCCCGGCCAGACGTGGATGTTATAAAATCATGCTTATAGTGGTGATGTTCAGCTGCTGTCCAGGTTAGTTATCTAGGCAATCTGAGCTGCAGAAAAAGCTGGCCTATGTTGCTATCTGGATAACTTACGTGGATAGTGACTGAAAATCACCACTATCCGGATAAGTGCCACAATTATCCAGATAGTGGCCACACGAACCGGATATTCAGAGGAAGCCATTATCGGTATACCCCTGCTGAATATCCTGTGGGTTTTTAAACACCACGGCTGCAGACTGCATCATTAAAATATCCCGGGACTATATATCGGCCCCTCTGTTTTCTTCACACCTACTCTTCTGTGTGCATAAATTGAAACAATTTTATAGGCATTTGCTTGAATGTGTAAAATGCTTCTCTATGTGCTTAGGTCCCTTTTAAAATTACCCCCTATTTGCCAGTAGTATGCAGTAAAACATTTTAATGAGCACTATTATATAATAACATACATTAAAATACTCCAAATAAAATTGAACAAAAATGCCTATGAAAATGAAATGAGAAAAGCTACCAAGAAAATGAAAAGGAAATGAAAACAGATGCTCCCTGCACACCTTCCTTGGAGGGAAGGATTATTAATCATGATAAGATGGGTGGGTCATGTATGATTATGTTTCATTTCCAGTGTTAGCAAGCTTCAGGGATGTTATTTTGTATGCATTTGTTGAGGGTAGGGTAGGAGAATGTATCTGCCTTCTGTAAATGAAATGCATGTATGTGGTCTAGCTGGGAATGCATCTAATGTATTCCTTGACAAGAATGATGAAGCGATACGTGGAGTGAGTTATCCTGAGAGCATATTTAGGGGATGTAAAGTGAGGTGGCATGTACAAAGGTGTCTGTCATGGAACTGTACGTCCCTAAACTGCACAGGGATGTTAGTTATAGCTGATGCAGAGACAGAGAGGGTTTTTAGAAACCCTGTCTTGCAAATCCGTCACAGGAACTGTTTTAGAGGCAATATTATAGAGTGTGAGCTGGCTTCAGTGGCAGTTTTTCAGAGGTACTGTTTGTATGAAAGAGAGGCGGGAAAGCCTTGACTTTAAATCTTTTCTCTTTCGCAGACACGACCAAGCATCTGGCAGAAAGTTAGGACAATATTACAAATTAATTTGCAAAAGGGGAAAGGGTTTTTGGCTTCCTCAGTAAACTGCCAATAAGTGGGGCTTGCTAGTTAGATTTCTGCCCCCCCCCCCCTTTCAGATAACCTGTGATGTTGTGGAAAGGATAGAATACATGACCAAAATTGGACGAGGAGAGACATTTATCAGGCGTGAGCAAAGCTTTGCGGTCACACTAATTTCAATCATGAAACTCTTGAGCTCCACTATACTTCTCTGGTGTTTATTTTTTAGCGCTGAATAAAAATGTGCACTTTTATTGATCATCCAGCATATCTCTGTGTGCAGTTGGTCACAAGGTGCTGAATTCTTCGAGTCGTGACCATAGCTGAAGCCCAGATTTCATGAAGGGATGTTGCAAAATGTTTAGAATATAAAGGAATAAAATCAATAGTGTTTGAAATATGAATGAGATAAATCTGTATGCATACTCTCTCCACCTGAATGTAGATCTCCGCCCTGCATATTCTTTAGGAATATCCTGAAAAATCTAACCATTTGTGGTCCTCTAGCAATACAACAAGCATATGCATGTTATCCATTCAGACCCAATTTCTCTTTTCAATCAATGTATATCTTTTAGCACGTGTAATTTTTTCAAGGGTTAGGAAATAAAGGAAAAGGAACTAGCCCTGAGGAAGAAGAAATAGTGTAATGGTGCAATCAAAGTGGATTCTGATGTTTGTCTGAGTTCTTCCGTGGAGCTGGTGCACTCAGGCTGAGGCAGGGAGGAAGAAGGCTGTCACTACTGTGACAGCCCGGGTTACCAACAAGTGACACTGAGTATATACAGTACCTTGGAGGAGGTGCCCTCCTAGTCCTCCAGATGGTGAAGGCCCCATAAGCCACCTGAGCATGCTGTTTGAGGTGGTAGGAAACAGCAGAGACTACGAGAAAAAAGTAGGGCAAGAGGAAAATAATCTATTATATCAGCAATGGTGGTAGCTATAAACAAAATACCAATTTACAAAATTCTCATTTTAGCAATAGAAAGGAGAGAGGAGATGACATTCATTTTTTGATCTATGCAATTTTTTTTAACAAGGCTGTCTAAGCATGACTGAAAATAAAAAAACAGAGAATACTAAATATCTATTGTAATGCAGACAAGGGCCGCTGTCAAAGGCTTCTTCGTAGTTGCAATCAAAATTTGAAGTAGTTTATCTCTTTTTTTAACCTTCTAAAGAGTTATATCTAGGCAAACTTTCAGTGTCATGACTAATAGCAGTGCATGCCACAGATTACTTCTTCGAAACTGCTGCTCAGGCTCTGTGATTTGCAGTATGCTCCTTATTACAGGATACATTATGCAGAAACCCTTGGCTATATGATGGGACATGGCAACCCTGCTGCGAGAATGTCTATCAGAGCTTCTTTAAGGCCTTTTCTCAATTGTCAGCAAAGTATTTTTTAAGGTTAAAAGGTGTAAAATTATTCTGAAATGCTTTTCTGACCTGTCGCCTATCACTGCAAAGAACTGTAGTGTGGCCTTTTTTTAAAATAGTTTCTTTTTTTTTAAATGCAGTAATATTACAAGAATAAGTCTGTTAAAGAGACAATAGTTTTTCTTGATATTTTGATTTTCTTCCCTTTATTTATTTCTTTTGCTAGATTGGTAATGATAGCTCAAGTGCACAATTTGCAATTTAAGTTCCTCCACTAGCGACAAAATTTATAACCAGCTAATATCAAACTAGTGATTTCTTTTTTTAATTTAAATGCATGCTTTCAATGGTCGGAAATGCAAAGTGAGCATTAGCAATATATTCCACAGAGGTAAAGCCGAATCCATGACCGACATGAAGCATAATCTTATTATACGCAGAGCTGCAAAGATTTGTCATCAAGTAAGTGCTACTTGTGATTGAAACATGGCTGAGGGTAATAAGAAAGCATCTCCTCATCAGAGGCCAAGTTCTGCACCTAGAATTCTCTGACTACTGCCCACAAGAGAAACTAAGGGTATCCGGAAAACCTGAACAATAAGAATGCAACAGACATATGCATTAGTCAACTATCAAACTCAGCTGAAAAACTAAACACATCAAGTCAGGAACTATGTCATTACAGAGTTCTCAAGGCAATGGCAGTGACGTTCCTAGCCTCACTGTCACCTGGAGCTGGTGCCCCCTCGTGCTTCTGGTGCCCCCCATGTGTGGTATGGTGCTGTGCACTGCAATGCACCCCTTCAATGCCAACCAGCGCCATGAGGCAGCACGGCAAACTTAAAATTAAACTGGCTTGCTGTGGTGCCTCATGCTCCAGGGGCCCGTTGCTCTTCTCTCTTGGTCAAAGTCTCGCGATTCACAAGACTTCACCCGGGAGAGAAGAGCGGCCAGCCCTTGGGGCAAAAGGCATCGCGGCAAAACCTGTTTAATGAGAAGTTTGCCGCCCTGCCTCTGTGGGCCATTGAGATGCACCCTACTCCTGGCCGGCACCCGGGGCAGGCCACACTCACCGCCCCGCCCTTTGTACACCACTAGGTAACAGAATATTTGTTTCCATACAAGTTCCTTTTTCAGGGACTGCAGTGCCAAAATCAAAGATGCCTTGATGCCACTGGTGATTCTCTTTTAGTCATGAACCTTTAATTTAACAAGAGTTGTAAGTGACGGGAAAAAATGCCATTTTAAGAACTATAAATACAGCAATTCATTTTATTTTCTTACAGTACCATGCTTCATTAGCTAAGTAAAAATAGTGAAAATTACTTCCTCAACAAAGAGAACCTATGTTTAGATTTAAGAAAAAATAATATTATGTATCATTTTTTTAACTGGTGAATGTTTGCTAATTTTTTAAGCTTCTTATAATTTTTCTGTTTTCTTTTAATTCTGTTTACTGTAATGGTCTCTTTCCTTTTGTATGTGCTATTTTCAGCTCTGAGCTCTAATTGAAGTCTTTAATGCATGATGATAGTATGAACATCTTGACTACAATCTCACAAATAATTTCATCAGTGCTCAATATACATCTAGCCAGTTGGGTTTTCAAGATAACCACAATAAATTTGCGTGAGACAGATTTGCATACAACGGGTTCCAATGTATGCAAATGAATCTCATGCATGTTTATTATGGATATCCTGGAAACCAGATTGGTTAGGAGTGCCTCCAGAACAGGGCTGGGAAACACGTGAATTAGATTTTTTTAAACTGGGTGCAAGAGACATGCAAATCTTGCATACAGTGTACTACATATGGTCGAAAGTGTGGCTTCTCCAAAATCTGTGGAGAAGAAGCAGCTTCAGAGCCTATTGGTACAGCAGTTTAGAAGTCAAAGAAAGGTTCAGGATTACTAGCCATGTAAACTGAAGCACTCCATTTATCTACAGCATTGGCAGTAGCAGTGCAAATTCTTCCTATCACTGTCCTACTGAGAGAGAGGGGGTAATTGAAGCTCCGTGCTTGTATGGTTTGTGACCACACTGCTGAGTGGTTCTGAACAGTAATGGTGGGTTGTATTTTTAGTGATGTAAACACCTGTCTACTGATCCAGTCTTGATTATATGCCATGGTACACATGGACTTGTAGTTCTGATGTCCTCTAGTGGTTTCTCTAAGAAAAAACAAGCCCACACATCTCTGCAAGCTGTGGTGTAAAACCAGGATTGGATTAGCCTATGCTGAAAATCTAGAAGCAGTTGACAGCAGCCCTAGCTGAAACTGCACCAATCAAATTATTTCACATAGGAAAACAAGAGTTGAGAAAAATTTACAGTCACAATTGACTGTGATTTGAACTATTTTATTTATTTGTTAACCTTCTCCCCTCCCAAAAAATAATGTAATATACAAATTGCAGAAAAAAATGTACAGTATTACACAGAAATAGGGTTGCCAACTGGCTCCAGATGCACCTGACAGGCTTGATCCAGTCCTGGGTTTACCTTATTGCATGCAGGGACATGTAATTCTGATTTCTCCATTGCACTCCATAAGAAAAACAAGATGCGCCCGACAGGCTTGATCTAGTCCCGGGTTTACTTTATTGCATGCAGGGACATGTAATTCTGATTTCTCCATTGTACTCCATAAGAAAAGCAAGACTACATGTCCCTGTATGCAATGGCGTAAACCCAGGACTGGATCAAACCTGCCGGGCGCATCTGGAGCCAGTTGGCAACCCTACACAGAAAGATGAAAAAGTTCTGTACTCTTACGCCAATCCCCTGAGATATCCAGTCCTTCATTAAAGCCCAATTTAATAGCCATTATTAAAATAGAAGTGTCTTTTTAGTTGCCCCTGGAAACCCAACTAAAGGGTGGCCTGCCCTGAGCTACCAAATTACTCAGTTCCAGGTAGGAGATTTTTTGGCCACTCTTGGTTTTGAATTTACATCCCAAAGCTGTGTGGTATTTGTAGTCCCTGATTCAACTCATTGATATCAGTGCTTCAAGTCCCATAATGCATCATGATATGGTTGTCAGAAATACAGGACTGACCTAAAATCTTTCTCCTGGAACTGGGTAACTTGACAGCTCTGCTTCTCTGTTTTCTCCGCTAATTTTAAAATGCACATTTCTTTTTATTTCCTAAAGAAGTGATATTGATACTTTAAATATTTTTATGCTTGAGGGAGAATGATAAAACTGAAATACAGATCACTAAACTATCCTGGTGATTTGATATTGTGTGTCTCAGTTATTAACTAAATATGGCATGATATAATTACAAGCTGCAGGGATACCACTAGCTCCAGGATACCACTAGCTCTTGTAGCTGTAGAACATATAATATGTGGCAGTGTATATGTAGATAGCTTTCCCACTGGGAATGGCCTTGGAAGGCGATGTGAAAATTTGATGATGTCAATCTAGCAAGAGAGTATGGGCCATGTTTACTAAGCCCTGCATCGGTAAAGTGTGTGGGCCATGTTACCAGCATGGGGCTTCTAGCTAACTGCAGTGGGAATGCCACACTTTTTTAAAATTATTTATTCATTTTACACTTTCACTTTCCAGCAGAGTGAAACCAGGGAAAATAAATATATGTATACAAAAAAAATAATAATAACCATTCAACATAATCTCAAACTTCAGCCCACAAAATCAAGAAAATAATGGGATCCAGATAACTCCTTTAGAAAGGAGTTTAAAACACACCTTTTTATCCAATGCTTCCACATTCTACAGCACACCCCTGTCCAGACCTCATAGGAGCATGGTGATCATCAGGCCCAACCGGCCCTACATAAGATACGTCATACACAACCTGCTCAATATCCTCGGTCCTCCACATAGCCATTCCTTACTCCAATCCATGTAAGTCACATAAGGTAACTTAAAATGTAAGCCTGTAAATAGTTGATATGTTTTCTGCACACTGTAAATAGTTATTATGTTTCAAAATGCTATATGTTTCTGTTTATTGTAAATAGTTATCATGTTTCAAAATGTTCAATGTCATTATTATCTTTCTGTTCTCTGTAAACCGCCCCTGATCTCTGGAAGGGGCGGTATAGAAAAATGTACAAAATAAATAAATAAAATAAAGATATCACACTATACAAAAAACAAAATACACAAAAGGGATACATCTGGCAGTGTACCCAACCCTATGGGTCACAGTGGTGCAGTTATTGGGACTACCGCCTGCATCTTTCCTTCCTCCTTTGCCACTATAAAATCTAAAAGCTGCCTTGGCTCAAAGAAAGCATGATTCTTACCCTTATATTGCACTAAACATGCACAAGGAAATCGTAACATGAACACAAACCCCAAGGCCGAAACTTTGGTGCACAGCACTAAGAATTCTTGACACCGCCTCTGTGTAAACCTAGAAAAATCAGCAAATATTCTAACCTTGGAGCCAAAGAAGAGCTTATCCATAGAGCGGAAATAAAGCTTCAGCATAGAATCGCGGTTGTACTCAAAGGCAAACATTAAAACCAACATGGATCTCTGGGTAATCACCTCCAAAGAGGACTCCAAGAAGCCAGTGAGGTCAACACCCAGAGAGTCCGCCTGCCCCCCCCAGACCGCTGACCGGGGAAAGGTATTCAGCCCTAACAACAGGAGGAAGGTTCACAGAGTCCATCCCAAGAACCTCGACCAAATTTTTTTTTAACCATATCAATTAGCAGTAAAAGGAGAAATCAGGATAATTTAGAAACCTAAGATTATTCTGGCGCACTTGGTTTTCTAAGTGATCCATCCAACAAAAAATAGTGTTACTATCTTTTACCCCCTCACTTGGTTTGCAGCATGTCGTGCTGTGAGGACTTCTGTAAATCAATGATGCTGAAGGCTAAGCTATCGGTAGATTAACTACTGGCAGGGTCTCCCAAGATGGACAGGTCTCAGCTGAGGTGCCAGACCAAAACAAACTACCCATCTGGGCAGCAGCAGAATGGGACAGTGTTGGCAGCAGAGGAGCACATTTCTGTGGCAATGGCAATGGCGAGGAAGAATGGCCTGGCAATCTACTTCTGTATCTTGCCACGAAAACACATTGGATAGCCACAACAAAACAAATTGCACTACAGTCCTGGAAGATGAGACCCCTAGATTGGCTACTGGGGAGAAGCTGAAGACTTTTCAGAGTAAAGCCAGCATTTATGATGTGGTTGGATCAAAGCCCTCAGGACATCTGACTGCTGATGTAGATGCGCATGAAATGAGAGTCAGAAACTGCAAAGATGTCTTACATATTGGGACATGGAACGTATGAAACAAGAACCAAGGGAAGATTAAGGTGGTCAAGAATGAAATGGAACATGTACAACTCAATCTGTTGAGTGTCAGCGAATTGAAATGAACTGGCATCAGGCACTTTGCATCTGATGATCACATGGTCTACTATGCTGGAAATAAAAGACAAAGAAGAAATGGTGTTGCATTTTGTCACAAGGTGGACCTATCGGAGCCTGAGAAAAGGGAAATCAGCAGCAGTGATCAGGGGAGAGATGACAATATAAACAAAAAACTGTTAGATGGTTGCTACAGACAACCTAGGCACACGTGGGTAAGGGCTGAGAAGACACACCCAGATAGCAAGCAAAGGGAGTTTGCTTTGCTTGATAGGAATCAGCTGGGTAGAGGTGGAGCCCAGAAACACAGAGATATAATACGCTCCCAAATAGTTAGAGAGGGGGAGGAGGTGAACCAGCAAGTCTCACAGCAAGGGAGACAAGGGTCAGCGCAGCAGAAGCTGGGAAAAGTATGGAAGGGGAATGAAAGAGAGTCTGAATTACTGGGACAGCATGCAAGCCCACACGAAGGTCTGAGTGAGTCTCAAACCCAGAGTGAAACATTTGGAAGGCAGAAGCCAGATATTGAATGCATGTGTGAAGAGCACGAGAGACGTGGGAGAGTTGCAGTACAAGGTAACAAAGCCAGAAGTGTTGATAGTGGCTGTTTTCTGCCCGAGTGGGTAAAACCCTGCAGCAATAGAAAAAGCCACTCAGAAATAAGCTTTGGAAATAATCCCTTCCCTTGTGCTAGAAAACCCAGGAGAAGAGAAGCTCACTTACTTGGAAAAGCTAGAGATTCTAGTATCCACTTTAAACTCCCAGAGTTTGAGCAACCTCCGTATAGAGCAGTGCAATCCAGGGCAGCTGTGAGGAAAAGGCTAGACCCGAGCACGCTCAGAGTATACCGTAATCACTCTAACAGCAGAGCCAGGGAAGTTCCTGAATGTCCTTATGCTTATCAGCAGGGGCTGAGTTCTCATAAGCCTCATGCAAAAGTATATGGTAGTTCCCAGGGAGGCTTTGAGAGAGAAGGACAGCATAACTTCCTGCTTGACGAGGAAAACCTACATTATCCTTTTGAAACAGCTGACCTTGAAAACGTGAGTGTTAATGAACCAGAATCTATGGAATATGAGAATACAGAGTTAGTAACAGTTCCTGAGCCCATGGAATGCTCAGTCTCGGTAATTGACCCAGAGTTTTCCTTAAGGTGAAAAGGGTTGAAGATAACCTGAGTAAGAGTCACAAGGTGTGGGCTGGAAAACGTGTCTCACAGAAAACCATGTGAATGAGCTGTGCTGTGTCAGCAAAAAGGAAAGCCTGTGAAAAACATTGAGAATGTTTAATTCTTTTCTTTTTGCAATTAAGCTGAAGTAAGCTATTTTTGTTTAACCTTTTTATTTCTGTTATATGCCCGAAGTGGGTTGTTTGCTTTGTTTTGCCAAGGAGAAAATACCTCACGGACGGGGAATAAAACCCTGAGTTTGGAACACAAGTGTCTTTTGTGGTTTATAGAGAAGGTACAACTACCACCCTCAGGCAGTACCAAGGCCTCACCGGTAGGGCACCTGGGGGTGCGACAAAATGGCGTAGTATTGAGGATTTTTTTTTTCCCTGTGGCACAACCCAATTTCCTGGACAAGAGGAAAAAGGACATTTCTGAGAGAAAAAAAAGGTGGATACAAAGCACCGTTGGAGGAAAAATTCGACTGGCAGATCGGCCAGAGGACGGACAAAAGGCTTTTTCTCACATGCTGAATTCTACCAGGAGACTAAGGTACTAGTAGCCTGGGTAGACGGGTACGGGATACCAGTGAGAGAAAGAGGGCGCTATAGCTGGGATAAAATTTCCTGTAGAAAGTACCGCACTTGGTGGGTCTTTCTTTTCTTTTCCATTGCAGGTGCAGAGTCCACAGAAGAGGAAGATGGATCCACAGGACATGCTATCCTGGATGAATGCCCAATGGGAGAAACAAGCAAGGATGGTGCAACATCTGCAGGAGCAGTATATGACAGCCATGAGAGAACAGCAACAACCATTGCTGGAGGCAGTCAGCGCACTAGTGAACAAGTCTCGTGGAGAAGAAGCAGCATCTACTACCATACCGCAAGTAGAACTGAACACTGGTTTTGCTTTGTCATTAAGACATTTGAAACAGGAGGACAATCCTGATGATTTCATAGAAGCATTTGAACGTATAGCCGGAAATCTGAAATGGCCTGCAGAGCAGTGGGCAATGAGATTTGCCATGACTTTAAGTGGTGAAGCTCTGTCTGCTTTTAAGGCCATGCCTGCTAGCCTTGCTAATGATTATCATGAGATCAAAAAAGCTGTAAAAGATCGGCTTGGTCTTACTCCTAGACATTATAAGAGGTTGTTCAGGGGAGCACAAATGCTAGAGAATGAAACACCAAGAGCCTTATGCCAACGACTTAAAAGTCTGGCGTATAAATGGCTAGACCCAGATGGTAGAACACTAGAATCTCTCATAGATGAGATCATTCTAGAGCAATTCCTGATAGCAATACCCTTAGAAATGAAAACCTTTCTAACACTGCAAAACTGCTCTAGCACGGAGGAGGCAGCTAAATTGGCCGAGGTATATAGGGAAGCCAAACAAGCGGATACCTCCAAAATAAGCCTCTCAAAAGTGGCAGGTGTGAAAGAGATGGATGAGTGTAAGAAGGATGAAAGGGTTAAGGCATATAAGTATGATTCTGGTAAGAATGTGATGACTGGAAACACGAGGAAATGTTATAAATGTGGTAGACCTGGACATCTCATGAGGGAGTGTAGAGTGAAGACAGTCCTCGTAGTAGGGACAGAAAAGCAGATTCCCAAGGGTATATTCTTACAAGTCCAAGTAGATGGATTAGACACCCTAGCTCTGCTTGATTCGGGAGCAGAACAAAGTTTGATTGCCCAAGAATTTTGGGAAACCATGAGACCGGCTCGCCCTGTAGCTCCGAAGCAAGTACAAGTAAAATGTGTACATGGTATGCAGCTTCCCTACCCCCTACACCAGGTTTGTGTTAAAGGACTAGGGATAGAGAGAAAGATACAGGTGGCAGTAGTCCCCGGGCTACCGCAGAACCTAATCCTAGGATGTGACTGGCCTTCTTTTCAAGGAGGAATAAGACAGGGGATATGCATAAAGACAGGATTGGTCTCTACCCGATCCCAAGCCACTGTAGCGGAGACCCGAGAATCCCCGGTAGGAGAAGTACAAAAACCGGAGGAAGAGGGTGTTAAGGAGGCTCCCGAAGAGAGGGCTGAGGCAGAAGAGGCAGATACACGTCCCAACCACGATGATTTGGTTCAAAGCCCGGTTGAGGGAGGGAAGAAAGCCAAATCTAAAAAACGCCATGAGAGGAATAAGAGAACCCAGGGAAGAAGGGAACTAGAAGTGGGGGAGGGGTTGCCATGGGTACCCGCCGCTCTGGTCCAAAAATTCCCATCTTTCCCAATGGAGCAGAAGGCAGATGCAGCACTCAAAAGAGCTTTTGAGTGGGCTCAGAAAGATAGAAATGTGTTACCCCGATTCTTCTTAGACGAAGACATTCTATATAGAGAAAGCCTGGATCCCTATACAGGGGCTGTAAGAAAACAACTGGTGGTACCAGTAGCTTTTAAAGCAGTGGTTTTACGTTTAGCGCACGACCATCCGGTTGGGGGACACAAAGGCGTTCAGGGAACGCTAGACCAGATTTTAGCGCGCTTTTATTGGCCGGGGGTGTACCAGGAAACAAAGCGCTATTGCGATTCCTGCCCCGCTTGTCAGAGGGTTTCCATAGCCAAACCCAAAGCAGTGCCTATGGTACCATTACCAACCATAGCGACACCTATCAGACGCATGGGTATGGACATTGTAGGCCCATTAATAAAGACACCTAGGGGTTTCCAATACCTATTGGTTATTGTCGACCATGCGACCTGATTCCCCTGGGCTATTCCCCTCAGAAATATTTCGGCCAAGATTATAGCGCAGGAACTGGTAAAGTTGTTTTGCGAGGTGGGGTTTCCCCAAGAAATCTTGACTGATCAGGGCAGTAACTTTGTTTCAAGATACCTCGCTAGGGTTTGGGAGGCGTTTGGTATACGCCACATAAAAACGTCGGCATACCATTCCCAGACCAATGGGTTGGTGGAGCGCACCAACCAGTCAATTAAGCATTTGTAACGAAGGGGATTAAGGAGTGGGGAGATGGCGGAATGGGACACACTACTCCCATTTGTTATGTATGCTTGCCGGGAGCGTGTTCAAACCTCCTTAGGAGTATCCCCATTTGAACTTTTATATGGTAGGACCCCAAGGGGAATACTTGATATTCTACGGGATGAATGGGTGGAACCTAAGGTACCAGAGATAGGGATTCCACAGTTTTTAAAAGAGCTGAGGACGCGCCTGAGGAAAACATCCCAGGCCTCAGTAGAAAATTTAAGTCGTAGTAAACAACGACAAAAACAATACTATGATAGGGGCACACAGGCCAGAGAGCTGGCATTAGGAGACAAGGTCCTTATACAAGTAGCGGACCCAGGTCCTAAATTTGAAGCTCGCTGGAAAGGACCAGGCATAATAATAAAGAAAGTGGGATTTGTGTCATACCTTGTTGAGAACGAGAAAGGACGTAGGCAGGTATACCACGTCAATGTGTTGAAGCCATGGAAGGAAAGGGTGGCCACAGCTAATTTGGCCTACCATGAGCAGCATTATAGAACCCCGCAAGGGATTACATGCTGTCCGCTAAAAATTGCGGCAGCAAGTAATATTTTAAGGGGGGGAATGTGTCACAAGGTGGACCTATCGGAGCCTGAGAAAAGGGAAATCAGCAGCAGTGATCAGGGGAGAGATGACAATATAAACAAAAAACTGTTAGATGGTTGCTACAGACAACCTAGGCACACGTGGGTAAGGGCTGAGAAGACACACCCAGATAGCAAGCAAAGGGAGTTTGCTTTGCTTGATAGGAATCAGCTGGGTAGAGGTGGAGCCCAGAAACACAGAGATATAATACGCTCCCAAATAGTTAGAGAGGGGGAGGAGGTGAACCAGCAAGTCTCACAGCAAGGGAGACAAGGGTCAGCGCAGCAGAAGCTGGGAAAAGTATGGAAGGGGAATGAAAGAGAGTCTGAATTACTGGGACAGCATGCAAACCCACACGAAGGTCTGAGTGAGTCTCAAACCCAGAGTGAAACATTTGGAAGGCAGAAGCCAGATATTGAATGCATGTGTGAAGAGCACGAGAGACGTGGGAGAGTTGCAGTACAAGGTAACAAAGCCAGAAGTGTTGATAGTGGCTGTTTTTTGCCCGAGTGGGTAAAACCCTGCAGCAATAGAAAAAGCCACTCAGAAATAAGCTTTGGAAATAATCCCTTCCCTTGTGCTAGAAAACCCAGGAGAAGAGAAGCTCACTTACTTGGAAAAGCTAGAGATTCTAGTATCCATTTTAAACTCCCAGAGTTTGAGCAACCTCCGTATAGAGCAGTGCAATCCAGGGCAGCTGTGAGGAAAAGGCTAGACCCGAGCACGCTCAGAGTATACCGTAATCACTCTAACAGCAGAGTCAGGGAAGTTCCTGAATATCCTTATGCTTACCAGCAGGGGCTGAGTTCTCATAAGCCTCATGCAAAAGTATATGGTAGTTCCCAGGGAGGCTTTGAGAGAGAAGGACAGCATAACTTCCTGCTTGACGAGGAAAACCTACATTATCCTTTTGAAACAGCTGACTTTGAAAACGTGAGTGTTAATGAACCAGAATCTATGGAATATGAGAATACAGAGTTAGTAACAGTTCCTGAGCCCATGGAATGCTCAGTCTCGGTAATTGACCCAGAGTTTTCCTTAAGGTGAAAAGGGTTGAAGATAACCTGAGTAAGAGTCACAAGGTGTGGGCTAGAAAACGTGTCTCACAGAAAACCATGTGAATGAGCTGTGCTGTGTCAGCAAAAAGGAAAGCCTGTGAAAAACATTGAGAATGTTTAATTCTTTTCTTTTTGCAATTAAGCTGAAGTAAGCTATTTTTGTTTAACCTTTTTATTTCTGTTATATGCCCGAAGTGGGTTGTTTGCTTTGTTTTGCCAAGGAGAAAATACCTCACGGACGGGGAATAAAACCCTGAGTTTGGAACACAAGTGTCTTTTGTGGTTTATAGAGAAGGTACAACTACCACCCTCAGGCAATACCAAGGCCTCACCGGTAGGGCACCTGGGGGTGCGGCAATTTATAATTAAGAAGAAACTTGCAAGAACTTTAATGAAATACAATGCAGTCAGTGAACGATTAATTTCTATTTGTATACGAGGAATGCCTATCAACACAACTATAGTTCAAGTACATGTCCCAACAACAGCTGCAGAAGAGGAAGAAATTGATGAGTTCTATGAACAAATACAAGCTGAAATTGCCAGAACATGCAAACAGGATATCCTAATAGTCATGGGTGATTGGAATGCAAAAGCTGACAACAAAGAAAAAGGCAAAATGGTTGGAAAATATGGACTTGGCAACAGAAATGAAGCTGGCGAAAGACTGATAGAATTCTGCAAGACCAACGATCCATCATCTCAAATACCTTTTTCCAGCAACACAAGTGGGAACTGTACACATGGACTTCACCCAATGTACAAAAATCAAATTGACTACGTCTGTTGAAGTCAATGATGGAAAAGCTCTATAACATCAACAAAGACAAAACCTGGAACTGACTGTGGTACAGATCACTAACTTCTAGTATGCAAATTCAAGCTAAAGTTGAAAAAGAGGAAGCCATTCATGAATGTAGCAAAATATAATCTTGAGAATACGCCACTGGAATTTAAAGACTGCCTGCAAAATTGATTTGCTGCTTTAGATGCAAATGACAGAGCTCCAGAGGTTATGGGATAAAATCAAGAAGGTTGTGTTGGAAAAGATCTGTGTTTATACCAATACTAAAGAAAGGTGATCCAACTAACTATGGAAATTATCACACAATCACTCTGATCCCACATGCCAGCAAGATTCTACTCAAGATTATTCAGTAGAGACTACAACCATACCTGGAACGAGAACTACCTGAAGTGCAAGCAGGATTCAGGAAAGGGCGATGAATGAGAGACATCATCGTGGATATGAGATGGATCCTTGAAAAGACTAAAGAATACCAAAAGGATATCTACTGTATATGTGTTTTATTGACTACAGCAAGGCTTTTGACTGTGTAAGCCATGAGAAACTCTGGGCCACAATATGAAGCATGGGTATACCAGAACACTTGATCGTTCTCTTGCACAATCTTTACAGTGATCAAGAAGCAACAATTCAAACGGAATAAGGAGAAACAAATGGTTTAAAATCAGCAAACGTGTACGACAAAGCTGCATATTTTCCCCCTACCTGTTTAATTTATATGCAGAACAATCATCAGAGAAGCAGGACTCTATGAAGACAACAGAGTTGTGAAGATTGGTGGGAGACTCATCAACAACCTTTGCTATGCTGATGATACCACATTATCGGCTGAAAGTGAAGATGATTTGAAACATTTGCTTCCCAAGATCAAGGAACATAGTCTTAATTGGGCCTGCACATTAATGTAAAGAAGACAAAGATCTTGACAACTGGCAAAATCAATAAATTCATTGGTGATGGAGAAGAAATTGAAATAGTGGACAACTTTAACCTACTTGGATCAATTATCAATAAAGAAGCATCAAGCAGTCAAGAAATCAGCTGATGCATTGCTCTTGGCAGAATGGCTATGAAGGACCTAGAGAGGATTCTCAGGAGCAGAGATGTCTCTCTCCATACAAAGATTTGACTTGTTCAAGCCATGGCATTTTTAATAATGTGATATGAATTCGAAAGTTGGACAGTGAAAGAGATAGACAGGAAGAAATTGATGCCTTTGAATTATGGTGCTAGCAACAAATACTGTGTATATCATGGACTGCCCGAAGAACAAACTAATCAGTACTAGAGGAGATCAAACCTAAGCTTTCTTTAGAAGTTCAGATGACAAGACTTCAGCTTTCATATTTTGGACATAACATGTGAAGAAAGAGATCATTAGAGAAAGATATTATACTTGGCAAGGTAGAAGGTCAATGCAAAAGAGGAAGGCCAGCAATGAGATGGATTGATACAATAACTGCAGCTAAGAGTGCCAGTCTGTTAACAATGAGCCGCCTGACTGAAGACCGAACACAGTTTAGGACAACTATCCAGAAGGTCGCCATGAGTTGACACCGACTTGATGGCACTTAACAACAACAACATCTTTAACCAGGGCATCTCCTACAACTTGAACAGCACTTACTTTTTTTAATGGCATCAGTTCTCATATTAATAGACTCTGTTGCCTGAAAGTGTGCTACCGTAGTCTGTGCCACAACAATTAAATCACCCACAAATTTATCTGAAAAGGGTTACAGTGAGGAGAAAATCCCCGGAATGGCATCCCATAACGACTCCATAGTCACAGCCTTCGGTCTTGCAACCTCACACACACACTGGTGTTCTCTTTAATCCTGATTGATTTCTTTAACTGGATGACCAAGGAGTTGGACTGAGGGATAGCCCTAGATGTGGTGTACTTAGATTTCAGTAAAGCCTTTGACACCATTCCTCACAGGCAACTTATCAACAAACTGAGCACCCTGGGGATTGACCGTAAAGTTACTGATTAGGTTAGAAATTGTTTGAGGGGTAGGTGACAAAGGGTACAAGTAAATGGAGCTCACTCTGAGGAGAGGGAGGTTACCAGTGGTGTGCCCCAGGGATCTGTCCTTGGTCCGATTCTTTTTAACAACTTTGTAAATGATATTGCGGAAGGACTGTTGGGTAAGGTTTGCCTCTTTGTGGATGATACCAAAATCTGCAATAAAGTAGACACCCAGGAAGGAGTAGATAAGATGAGGAGGAAGAATGGTCTAGAATTTGGCAGCTGAGATTTAATACTAAGAAATGCAGGGTCATGCATTTGGGCTGCAAAAATCCAAAGGAGTGGTACAGTGTAGGGAGGGGGGAGGTATTTCTGTCCACAAAAGAAGAGCAGGACCTGGGCGTGATCGTGTCTGACAATCTTAAAGTAGCTAAACAGGTAGAAAGGCGACGGCAAAAGCTAGAAGGATGCTTGGGTGCATAGGGAGAGGAATGGCCAGCAGAAAAAGGGAGAAGACAGTGCCTCTGTACAGGTCTTTGTTGCGACCTCATTTGGAATATTGTGTGCAGTTCTGAAGACCATACCTTCAAAAGGATATAAACAGGTTAGAACCTGTGCAGAGGGTGGCTACTAAAATGGTTAGTGGTCTTCGTTATAAAGCATGAGGACAGACTTAAGGATCTTAATATGTATACTTTAGAGGAAAGGCGGGATGGAGGAAATATGATAGAGATGTTTAAATATCTCCATGGCATAAATGCACAAAAAGAGAGCCCCTTTCGATTGAAAGCAAGCTCTACTACGAGGGACATAGGATGAGGGTGAAAGGGGATAGACTCAAAAGTAATATGCGGAAATATTTCTTTACCAAAAGAGTGGTAGATACATGGAATAGTCTCCCAGAAGAGATGGTAGAGATAAGGACAGTATCTGAATTCAAAAAAGAATGGGACAAATACAGAGGTTCTCTAAGGGAAAAGAGGGGACTATTGTAGTAGTCGATATGGAAGAGTAGACCAGATAGGCCATGTGGTCTTTTTCTGCCATCATGTTTCTATGTTTCTGTTCTTCCTGGAAGCAGTCCCACTCAACTCCTACATGATGTTCAGCACAGTCCTTGGGGCCTCTGAGGTCACTCCCGCTGCACCCCTCCAAGAGGGAAGATGTTACTGTTGCCGATGATCCTCCTGGCAAGAATACTCCATCTTCCAAACTGGTGTGAGAGGACTTCAAAACACCGGCAACCCCCATGCTTCCAGAGTTTGGAGGCGGCATATATACAATGGGGCTCAGTAATGCCCCATCACTGCTGCCCGCATATTGCTTGTCGAGTGGACCCAGCGGAGAGAACACCACCGAAGCTGCTAATACTTTGTAGCCATCCAAGGTAGCCTGGCGAAGGGGCCCAGAAAGAGTGCTTCAAGGTACAAGCCTCCCTTTTCTTTTCCTCTTGCCCATCCCTAGGGCAGGCAGGGAGACCCTTACAAATGCCGACAATCACCAAGGTAAGCCCAAGCTTCCTCAGCCACATCCCTTCAAAGCGCCATCTTGGATCCTAAGAATGCTACACTTTAACGTTGTGAACCAGCTTGGGTGCAACTAATGCCATGCCACTGAGGTGGTATTAGTTGCACCCACTCTTTTGGTATTAAGCACACTTAGTACAGAAGACTAATGCCTATATTAGCTGCATTGTGCCAGGAACACCCCCATCCCAGCCAGTCCCTACCTTGATGTGTGCTGCCATGGGGTTTTAGTGTGGGGCCCAGTGCTATTTTATAGAGTGGCTCCAAAACCGTATATTAACCCTGTGCTATCCTGGTAACACATGTTAGTAAAAATACCCTAGGAGTCCTAAAGCCCCATTTTGCATAGGACATCCTGGTAGGAATTGGGATGTCCAGGTTTGGATGTGCACAGTTTCATGAATATTTTGCAAGTTCTGCTGAACATGGAGCCTTTTGTCAAATATGTATAAGGATGCTAGCAAATGCACATGAATTTTTCAGCACGTATAGCAAAAGCAATGATTTAACAAACCTACATGTTCTATAAAAGAACAGCATCATTCAGGACTTTACGCACATAAGTACTGGCAACTATATGTGAAAGTATCAATCTTGCAACATTCATATCTATTTGCCATCACTTACATCTGCTAGTGCTGGATTTCACAAAACTACAGTACAGGAGGAGCCAATTGAGCAGCTGAAGGAACTCTCTCTCTTTTTTTTTAAGCACAATCATCCTTTTAATCATTGGTGGACATCCCAAGTTCAAACAAGTAGATAGCCAATATTTTTGCCTGCCTTGGAGTTGGAATAAATTTTGATGTGGAAATTTTCAAAACATATGTGTATTTCCAATTCTAAAATGGGAAATCCAAATATATATTTTTTGGCTGGCTAGAACATGCCCCCTTTGAATCTGTGCATCCCACTGCAATTCTACATGTAAATATCTGCATTCTAAAATCAAAATTAACGCATGTAAATCATGCTATTTACACATGGAGGCATATCTACTAAACCGGGCTAATGGTCAACCTGGGCTATCTGCTCCTAGGTCTTATTGAATAACATGGGACTTAGGTTCAGATAGCCTGAGCTAACCATTAACCAGGTTTACCCCATATATATACCCCACAGAGTTGCTTAACCAGGCTTCTAAAATGACCCAGGGAAATGGTCTTTTGCCCTTTTTCTGCCACTTAGAAACAGGCTGAGAGCTCAGTAGTTTGGTATGGGTTGGGACATGAAAGACCAAACTAGTTTTGAGGTAAAGGAAAAACAGCCTTTTATCTTTTCTGCCATCCTGAGACACATAGGGGGCACATTTACTAAAGTTTAAAGCATGCTAATGAAGTTCACACATGTGAATATCCATTGCACCAATAAAAATAAAAGGGCTCTGGACACTTATCTCATGATAACGTCATTAACACTCATTAAATCCTTTAGTAAATATGCCCCATAGACAGCTCAAAGAACACTGAGACCCAGATCTTGAAGGGTTGGACCCTGAAGTAAAGTAAAAAGAGAAGCATTGCTTTATATGTGGTAGAAAGGTCTAGAGAGAAGACACCAGTGGAATGGGTGGTGCGAATTTCTACTTCTCAAAACCTGACTGGCTAGGGTCAGCACTCAAAATTTGGAGTAACTGGACACCCAGTTCAAGGTCCTGGCAGTTGAGTGTCCTGCAGGATGGAAGAAGCTAGATGACTGAAAGCTATTTGGGTAGTAAATCTATTATCTCCAGAGGCAATGGGAACCACAGCCAAGAGAGAGGAGAATATAGGAGAGTACCTATCTGGATGTCCCACTTGGGTTCAAGGAACTCCGAGAATGATGAGAAAGGAGTGGGAGTAAGGCAGTGCTTTGAGGCATCTTGCAGGCCAGATATGTGAGTTCCTGGATATAAGAGAAAGTAGCAATTAAAGTACAGTATCTTGCAGGTCAGAATAGTAAGTTCCTGACTTAGAGCCCAGAATAAAGAAGAAAAAGATTCTTAATATCTGGAGGAAGATGAAGCCTTTCTTTGGAGGTGGAAGAAGTAGATCCCATACAAAAAAAAGGAGAAGGCGTGAATTTCCATGTTCAGCTTAATTTTGCCTTTTTATTTTTATCTATGCTGTTTTCAGTTGATAGTGCTTTATTTCATTAGTAGTGTAATTGTATATGCTGTCATATGGTTATGCTCGTACTGTTGTAAGCCATCTAGAAATTGTTACGATAGGCAGGCTATAAGTAATAGAAATGAAATGAAACAGTTTTTAAACCTGTTTTTAAATCACCTTTATTTCTCTTGACACCTAGTCAAAGACATCACTCAGATTCATCTGACAAGACTTACCTCTAGTAAAGCCATGCTGTCTGTAATCCCTTGGATTCCAGAATTTACATCATCCTCTGCTTCAGCAGCGTTTCCATGAATTTACTCACCACAGAAGTCATTTTAACTAGTTTATAGTTATCAATCTCTGCCTTACTTACACTTTTGAAGACAGGAACCACATTCACTCACTTTCAGTCCTTTGGGATCACTCCAGATTCTAAAGAATAGAAAAGGTCAGCCAACAGAGCTGCCAGTACTTTTCTAAGTTCCTTCAATATCTGTGAATGAATCCTCTCCAGCCCCATTGTTTTGTCCACTTTTAGTTTAGCTAGCTCTTCATGAACACAGTCTTTTGCATTGAGTGTCACATGTATGATTTTCTCCCAGTTGGTGAGAGGTCTTACATGTGCACTAGGTGCAAGGAGCTCTTTGCTCTCAGGGAACGAGTCCGTTCTCTAGAGGCCAGAGTAGCAGACTTGGAAAACATAAGACAGACAGAGAGGTACATAGACGAGACCTACAGGGATATAGTTCTGAAGTCCCACCTCCAGTCTGGCAGCATCCCTGTTGCCATGGAGGAGAGAGGTTACGTGACAGGAGAGCATCACCCTGGTGTGGCAGGAAGTGATCCTGTAACTAGGACCTGTCCTCCAGGTGATGTAAAACCCTCTCGCACCGAGGAAGTTTCTCCAGGGCCAAGTGCCCATGAGGGAAGGGTTAGGACAGCCGTTATAGTTGGTGATTCGATCATTAGGCATGTATATAGCTGGGTGGCTGGTGGATGTGAGGATCGCCTGGTAACATGCCTGCCTGGTGCGAAGGTAGCAGACCTCACGCGCCACCTAGATAAGGTCTTAGATAGTGCTGGGGAGGAGTCTGCTGTCTTGGTACATGTCGGTACCAATGACATAGGAAAATGTAGTAGGGAGGATCTGGAGGCTAAATTTATGTAGGAAGTTGAAATCCAGAACTTCCAGGGTAGCATTCTCCGAAATGCTTCCCGTTCCACGTGCAGGACCTAAAAGGCACTAGGACTAAAGGTAAAACCCTCTACCAATTAGAGAAAGCTCCGATTTTGCACTATTCTTTGCTCAAACAACAAACCAAAACCCTTACATCAGAATTATTGAATGAGAATGAACCAATGGTCTCAGTTTAAAATTTGCAACACGGGGTAACTTGCCCCGGAGCTGCTAACTCCGATTACATCAACAACCATATATAAATTTTAAACTGAGACCAATAGGGAGGAGTAGCCTAGTGGTTTGGGCAAGGTACTTCAGGCCGGAAGGTCGGGGGTTCAAATCCCACTAGAGGACAGCAACCTTGGGCCGGAAGGACTGGGGTTTCTAGTCCCACAGGTGCTCCTTGTGGTCTTGGGCAAACCACTTAACCCTCCATAGCCCATGTTCCCTGTAAGTATTAGTGTATGTGTCTCATATCCCTGCGTGTTAAATGTATCCCCCAATTGTGTTGTGACCGCTTTGATTGAAGGATAAGGCAGTATACAAAAAACTGTCTAAATAAATAAAATAAAAAATAAAAACAAATAAAATAAAAAAAATTACTCAGCATGTAGATAGTCATGGCCTAATGGGAGACAGCCAACATGGCTTTAGACAAGGAAGATCTTGTCTTACTAATCTGTTATGTTTTTTTGAAAGTGTGAATAAACAGGTGGACAAAGGTGAGTCGGTTGATATAGTGTATCTGGACTTTCAGAAAGCCTTTGACAAGGTCCCTCATCAGAGACTTTTGGCAAAACTAAAGAGTCATGGAATAGGAGGCAGTGTACTACTGTGGATCAAGAACTGGTTAAAAGATAGAAAGCAGAGGGTTGGGCTAAATGGCCAATTTTCCCAATGGAGAAAGGTGAATAGTGGTGTACCCCAGGGATCTGTGCTGGGTCCGCTGCTTTTTGACATATTCATAAGTGACCTGGAAAGTGGAATAACTAGTGAGGTTATCAAATTTGCAGATGACACAAAACTATTTAAAGTTGTTAAAACCCAAGAGGATTGTGGAAAACTACAAGAGGATCTTGATAAATTATAAGACTGGGCATCAAAATGGCAGATGAAATTTAATGTGGACAAGTGCAAAGTTATGCACCTAGGGAAGAACAACCCAAACTATGTTTACACAATGCAAGGTTCCACATTAGGAACCACCACCCAGGAAAAAGATTTAGGCATCATTGTGGATAACATGTTAAAACCCTCGGCCCA
This sequence comes from Ichthyophis bannanicus, assembly GCA_033557465.1. Taxonomy (NCBI): domain Eukaryota; kingdom Metazoa; phylum Chordata; class Amphibia; order Gymnophiona; family Ichthyophiidae; genus Ichthyophis; species Ichthyophis bannanicus. The sequence continues at coordinate 637,008,533 of CM066035.1, forward strand.
GTGTGCAGCGGCAGCCAAGAGAGCAAATAGAATGCTAGGTATCATAAGGAAAGGAATGGAAAAAAACAAAAGATATTATATTGCCTCTATATCGTTCCATGGTGAGACCGCACCTTGAATATTGTGTGCAATTCTGGTCGCCGTATCTTAAAAAGGATATAGAGTTATTAGAAAAGGTTCAGAGAAGAGCCACCAAAATGGTAAAGGGGATGGAAGGATACTCCTATGAAGAAAGGCTAAAAAGGTTAGGGCTCTTTAACCTGGAAAAGAGACGGCTGAGGGGAGATATGATAGAAGTCTATAAATTAATGAATGGAGTGGAACGGGTAAACGTAGATCGATTGTTTACGTTATCAGAATATAGAAAGACTAGGGGACATGCAATGAAGCTACAGGGTAAACTATTTAAGACTAATAAAAGAAAATATTTTTTCACTCAACGTGTGATCAAACTCTGGAATTTGTTACCGGAGGATGTAGTAAAGGCTGTTAATGTAGCTGGGTTTAAAAAAGGTTTGGACAAGCTCCTGGAGGAAAGGTCCATAAACCATTATTAAGAAGGGACCCAGGATATCAATGCTTGACCCAGTACAAGCATTGCGGAATCTGTGTCTTTTGGGGGAACTGCTAGGTACGTATGACCTAGATTGGCCACTGTTGGAAACAGGATACTGGGCTTGATGGACCTTGGTCTGACCCAGTATGGCATATCTTATGTTCTTATGTTCTAAAAATACCTCACTTCCTTTCCTATTTCTGTTTGCTTTCTGAGGTCCCAGTCCTGGCCCTTCCTCTGTGAACACAGAACAGAAATATTTGTTTAAGCAGTTTACTTTATCCTTATCAGCCTCTACATATTCGTTCCCTTCACTCTTGAGTCTCACAATGGCACCTTTGCATTTCCTCTGTCATCAACATACTTTAAACTAGTCTTGTCCTTGTGTTTTACAGTTTTGGTTATTTTTTCTTCCATTTTCATCTTTGTCTTCCTTATCCAGATAGCCTATTGTTGCCATCTGGATATTGCTGTTAAGTGCCATCGAGTTGACATCGACTCATGGCTACCTTATGGATAGGTGTCCTAAATTGTGTTCAATGTTCAGTCAGGTAGCTTATTGTTGATAGAGTGGCATCCATAGCTACTTTTTTATATCAATCCATCGCATTGCTGGCCTTCCTCTTTTGCGTTGACTTTCAGCCTTCCAAGCATGATGTTTTTCTCTAATGATCTTTCTCTTCGCATGATGTGTCCAAAGTATGAAAGTCAAAGTCTTTTCATTTGAGCTTCTAAAGGAAGTTTAGGTTTTATCTTCCCTAGTACTGACTAATTCGTTCTTCAGGCAGTCCATGGTATACACAGTATTCTTTGCAGGCACCATAATTTGAAGCAATGATTTTCTTCCTGTCTTTTTTCTTCACTGTCTGACTTTTGCATCCCTATGTCGTTATTGAAAATACCATGGCTTGCATAAGTTGAATCTTTGTATGGAGGGAGACATCTCTGCTCTTGAGAATCTTATCTAGGTCCTTCATAGCCATCAGTTGACAAATTTCTTAACTGCTTGTTGCTTCTTTATTGTTTATTGATCCAAGAATGTTAAAGTTGTCTACTATTTCTATTTCTTCTCCATCAAGGATGAAATTATTGATTTGCAAGTTGTCAGGATCTTTGTCTTCATGTTAAGGCGTAGGCCCATTTTAAGACTATTTTCCTTGATTTTGATAAGCAGAAGTTTCAAACTGTCTTTACTTTTAGCCAGTAATGTGGCAGTCAGCATAGCAAAGGTTGCTGATGAGTTTTACACCAATCTTCATACCTCAGTTTTCTTCATACAGTCCTGCTACTCTGATGATTCATTCTGCATATAAATTAAACAATGATTGATGTGATTGATGTGATTCATGAGGTTATGCCACAGCATCAGGGAGCACAATAATTGGAAATCCTTTAACTTGGCACTCAAAATATATATTTATACTGCGATTCCTTGTCATGCTTATTGTTACTAAGTATCTCATACAGAGCGTCATAGATTTCTCCAGTTTGAGCCTAAGAGACTGCAGAACATAAAAGTGACTTTCCCAATAGGTTCCTGAAAGAGGTTTCAATGTCAGAGAGGTAATTTGCTTCTTGAGAACTGCCCAACACTTTGTTGTTAAGAGAAAGTTGTATAGCTTATGAACAGTTCCAAAGAAGCCGATTGTCTTGTAATTCACATTGATAGCATCATTTATCACTAAATTCAGGTTGTGAGCACTGCATAGCATATAGAAAGTACAAGGTTTCATATTTAAAATCAGCCTTTGCAGCCCGTTCCTTTTCCTTTTCATGTTGGCTCTGTTGTCATAGCCTTGATCCCTCATATTCCCAATATTAAGATTCCAGGCATGCAGATGACTGACAGTAGTATCACACAAACCTTCTCTGGTTGAATCATGTACTTTCAGGAAGCCTAGAAAATGTTCTTTGATATCCACATTGCCTTCTTTGCAGGAGACAAAACAAACAACAGTCATCTACTTGGTGTGACTGACATCCATAGTGCAGTCCAATATTCTAGAATATTATTTTGCTTTTATGACTGCAGACGAGATTTTTTTCAGTGATGGCCTTGCCCAAACTTGCAATCATTTTATTTTGTATGTCTTTGCTCACATAATGGAATTTTGATTTTTGCCTTATGGCCCTCCCCATGCGCCTCATCATGACAGAATCAAACCTTCTGAATAGTTCTACCATTTTCAGAAAGTTGCCGTTGTTTCTTTCAAAGAACTTGTCAGACAAGCCTTGCTGAGCTATATATTGAAATCCAAGAAATTTGATTATTTCAATGAGCCTTGCATTCACATCTAACCAATGTTTACTTTTTAGTTTGTACAGCCTTGTAGTCTTGTTTCTGAGATCCTCTTTGAAGTTCACCCAGATTTTGAAATGTTTCATAGGGAGAGACGTATTTCATGTGTATGGATACACTCTTACAGTTAATGTAGCCAGTTGATATAAACTGATGGGTGATTCACTTGAACTCTCTTCTTTATACTAGGGTATAAAAAGATCACTTTAAGCAGCACATTTTCATTCATGTTTTTATACGTCTTATCCTCTGGTATAAACAATTTTAATCCTCACAAGGAGCCAAATCAACCATCAAAATTAAATTGAAAATTCCTTAAAGTTGATAAGAAACCAAACCAAAACCCATACAAAATCATACAAAAAACCCACAAAAACTAGAAATGATATCATAAAACAAAAAAACTCAGCAGTTCATTGATGACAAATCCTTTTGTGAAAGGAAAGACCTCAGTATTCCTCAGAGCAACAACATGACCCTAATAACAGGGCAAGCTGACCAGAATATATCAAATAAAACTGGAAAAGGCCTGATACATCAACGGTCTAAAAATCTCCCTCTTATGGGCGAAAGTTTTTCAACAGAGAATGTGTGCGTTGAAATCCTCAAACAAAATATGCAATAAAGTGTCAAAAAAAGTGATAATCATAAACATAGTCTTATATTCAATGTGTACCATAAAAAAATCCAAACAGTCTTCTAGTCACTTAAAGAGTTGAAGCTCAGATATGGAAAACACAGACGCAACACACAAAAAACACCCAAACCAGCGGTCACATCCATGCTGTTAAATGAGCAGAGTGAAAACAATGTAGACAAGATCTTCTGCAGGTACTTAACTTTAGCGTAACCAATCACCAGTCAAACCCCAAATCATCAAAGAGTGTGTAGCAGTATTCAGCTTAAGCCTGTCCAATCGCCAGGCAAACCCCAAATCTTCAGACCTGAGTCTATGAGAATAATTCTTATTTTGGCAGTATGTTTTGCCCATTTTGAAGGATCTGCTAGCTCAAGTGCCAATGGGCCTAAAGTTGCTGAAGCTGATGGTGGCTTTGGCCTAAGCTGTTCCTCCTTAAAGCTTTCTAAAGTATGTGGCAGCTCACTTCACTCTTCCACACTGATAGCTACTGTTTCTTTTGAGGAATCATCATCATAATCAGTGACAGTAAATGAAGTGGAAGTCTCTGAATGTTTGTTCGCTATGAGCTTCTTGGTACGGCTTGCTCCAGAAGTGCTTGTACTTGATAATTCTTCTGTTACCTGAGGGTAATGGTAACTTTTGACCATTTGATGTGTTTATAAAGTGCTCCTGCTTGCTTCTGGATGGCTTCTTCTTTTGCTTCCTTCCTTTTCCTGTTTTGGCAACCTAAGAGATTTTTGAATACCATTGTAACCGATTTTGGTGAACTCATACAGAAGAGCTCTCTGTTCCACAACTAGGAAAAAAGAGAAATCTTCTTTCTCTCTCTTATATGCCCCTACATCCCCTCTCCTTTATACTCTACACCTCATCTCTCTCTCATGCCCCCATATCCTGCCCCTACCTAGTCTCTCCCCATCAATCCTTGCCTCCTACCACCTTACATGCCAGCCAAATCCAGTACCTAGGAACCCCCTCATCCCGAGAATGATCATACTATCTGTTGCCTCTACTCAGTCTCTTCTCCCTCCTGTTAATTGCTGCTGCAGATACTACTGCCACTCTACCTGTGCATGCATGTGAAATGCATCAGATGGAGGTGAGATGGCCAGGAAGGTTGTCACGACTTTGTGGGCCCTAGGCGGTTGCCTAGGTATATAAAGTGGTGAGAGTCTTTTATTTATAAGAGTGCCTATGGGTGTAGTTGTGGTATGGCAAAAATAACTTCAGCCGAGCAGTAATATAGGCACGCAGGATTTTATTCTCCACAAGGCCAAAGGGAACCTTTACATACAGTCCCAAATATTCAACACAAAGGCGGGTAATTTTCAGAAAAACAGGTAACAAAAATAAACAGCTTCTACATGCAGCTTGTTAATGAACTCAAAGTATTTCTTCATACCATTGAAACAAGGTTGGAAATAAAAACTTCCTTTCCAAAAAAAGGGCTTTAAAACATTTGCAGTCTCTTCAGCAAAACAGCAGTGCCAAACTTTCTCTGCAAAAGGTTTTCTTTCCTTTCTCAAACCTTTCTCAGGTTTCTTTATCTGCCCTTCTAGCAGACTCAATATACTTTGTGTGCAGCCTTTCGCATTAAGGGTTAAGCTTTCTCAGGCTTTCTAGCCAACCTAATTTGCATAAGCCCCTCAGCTCAGCCTTGAAACACGGCTGCTAGTTTTAATGCTTTCAAAAACCTCTTTAGTTACTATAATGAAACAGGAAGACATTCCATTTCTGTCTCAGAACTAAGCTCTTGGTTTATAGCATTTTCAAAATCCATGCTCTCAGGTTCAGACTCTGTTAGAATAGCCTCATGTTTAAAACCAGCTATCTCTGGCTGCAAACGGTCTAACAATCTCAGAACTTTATTTAAAGCAGAATCTCTCTTCCTGTGGGCAATGCCTTTTCTCTCATACGGTTCCTTACTCTTAGAATGGTTAAATGTCTTAGCCACGCTCACCTTATTTTGTGGAGATAAGCACCTGGCTGTCCTTGCAGCTGTTGGCTCAATCTCTGTAAAATCTTCTAGGAAACGCTGTGAATTACTCACATGGTCTGTGAACTCTCCCTGGCCAGCTTTAAAACCCTTGGCTGGTTTTTCCTCTCTGCTTGGAAACTCAGGTAAGGCTTCTTTCACTGTTGGAGTGCCTTTCTTTGGTAATATTCTTGGGTTCCCAGAAACTCTTCCCTTCCTGGGATTTCCTGACCCAATTACCCTAGGGCTGGATTCAGGACTGGAGCTTCTGTCTGTCCCTTCTCTTCCCGTAGAAGATTCAGCATCAGTGGAAGCTGGTCTCCTAAAGCACCTTCCCTTAAGGTTGCCTTCCCCTGCAGTGTACCTCCGTTCTGCTCTCTGAGCACCTCTCTCTCGGGCACTTCTAGGCTGGGCAGTTTGAGGACCTTTCTGCTGGGCTCTCCAGATACCTCCATGAGCTCCTTCCCATCTGCTTGGGATTCCTCTCTGAACTCCTGCTTTGGTTTCCTTCCTGGCTTCCTCCTTGCCTTTTTCCTTGCCTTCCTCTCTCTGTTCAAAGTTCCGGTGTTTATACCTGCAGTTTCTCTCACTGCCTGCTGACTCCACCCCTTGCACTCCCTCGTGCATGGGCTTGGTTACTAGGGAACTAGGGCGTGTCCCTTGCCTACCAGCTTTCTGTGTGGAGTTTTTTTCAGATTCAGAAGTTTTAACCCCTGAACTTCTGGTTTCTCTGTCTTTCACTGGGAAAATCCCTGGATTTCTCTCCTCTTTCTTATGTTCTTTCTGGCCTGTGCCGTCACAAGGTCTGAAACACCACATGTTTATTAGCAATCTTACTGCTGCTGCAGCTGCTGACCTTGGGGGATGCAGCGATGGTGGAAATGATGGTGGTGCTGAGCCCAGGAGGACTGTGATTAGGGAGATGGGAGTGTGATACTGGACATGGGGGGACATGGGACAGTGATACTGCACATGGGGGACCACAGGAAGGTGCTGGACATGGGAGTGCAAAGCACACGAAGATGCTGGAAACGGGAAGCACAGGAAGGTACTGGACATAAAGGGGGCACAATACAGGAAGATGATGGACATAGGGTGCGTAGAGAAGTGCAAGGGTGAGCGCTGGACATGGGGGAGGGGAGGCATAGATAGATGGAAGTGACATGCTGGACTTGGAGGAGGCCATAGAAAGATGCTGGCCATGGGGGAGGCAGAGGGAGATGGAAGGATATTGCTGATATGGGTAGGCATAGGGAGATGCTGGCCATGGGGGATATAGGATAATGATAGACATGGAGGTGGGTATAGAGAGATGGAAGGGAGATGCTGGATATGGGGTGCATAAGGATATGGAATGATGATGTTGGACATAGAAGGGGCATAGGGAGATAGAAGGGTGATGCTGGATATGGAGGGTGGCATAAGAAGATGGAAGGGTAATGTTGAACATAAGGGGCCTAGTGAGATGGAAAAGTAATGTTGGATAGGGGGAGGCATAGGGAGATGGAAGGAAGATGCTGGATATGGTGGTGGGGGGGGGGGGGGTATCATAGGGTCATGCTGGCCTTCCACCATCTATCTGCTTAGAAGCTAACTTTAAGAAGTTCAAAACTTTAAATAAACATATTTATTCAACCAAGCATTTAGAACTGGGGTGGATGAGGAATTCCGCTGTGACAAGACTGCGTTATATTTTGCTGTGTCTCTCTATATTCTCTACATGTCATTGTTGTATGGGTTAGCTGACTTTCTTGTAAACTCTAGAGTTCCTTTCTTGCTCTAGACATTTTTAATTGTAAACCTCTTTGTCTGATAACAAACAGTGGTATATCAAATGTAGTAAACTATACACTATAAACATGGACATGGGCATAGGGATATAGAACACTGAACATTTTTCCCCCTCACTTCACCTAACCCCCTTCAACTACATAACTCAACCAAAACAGATCCACAAATGTAAATAGTTGTTTATATCAGTTAAAATGTTCTATTTATAAAATGTTGAATGTTAACTGTTAATATGTTCCTTGTACAACATATGTTCTATGTAAAATGTTCTGTTCTCTGGAAACTGCTTTGACCTGGTGAAAAGTGGTATATAAACCTAGCTAAATAAATAAATAAATGGAAAGGTGATTCTGGACATGGGGGAGGCATTAGGGAATTGAAGGGTAATGCTAGATATAGGGAGGCATAGGGATATGGAAGGGAGATGCTAGACATGGGGGGACATAGGGTGATCCTGGATATGGATGGGAGACTGTGCTATACAAGTACTCAGTAGTAGTAGTAGTAGTAGTAGATGGAATGGTGATGCTGGGTATGGGTGACATAGGGAGATGGAAGGTAGATGTTAATTGCTGCTGCAGATACTACTGCCACTCTACCTGTGCATGCATGTGAAATGCATCAGATGGAGGTGAGATGGCCAGGAAGGTTGTCACGACTTCGTGGGCCCTAGGCGGTTGCCTAGGTATATAAAGTGGTGAGAGTCTTTTATTTATAAGAGTGCCTATGGGTGTAGTTGTGGTATGGCAAAAATAACTTCAGCCGAGCAGTAATATAGGCACGCAGGATTTTATTCTCCACAAGGCCAAAGGGAACCTTTACATACAGTCCCAAATATTCAACACAAAGGCGGGTAATTTCCAGAAAAACAGGTAACAAAAATAAACAGCTTCTACATGCAGCTTGTTAATGAACTCAAACAAAGTATTTCTTCATACCATTGAAACAAGGTTGGAAATAAAAACCTCCTTTCCAAAAAAAGGGCTTTAAAACATTTGCAGTCTCTTCAGCAAAACAGCAGTGCCAAACTTTCTCTGCAAAAGGTTTTCTTTCCTTTCTCAAACCAGGTTTCTTTATCTGCCCTTCTAGCAGACTCAATATACTTTGTGTGCAGCCTTTCGCATTAAGGGTTAAGCTTTCTCAGGCTTTCTAGCCAACCTAATTTGCATAAGCCCCTCAGCTCAGCCTTGAAACACGGCTGCTAGTTTTAATGCTTTCAAAAACCTCTTTAGTTACTATAATGAAACAGGAAGACATTCCATTTCTGTCTCAGAACTAAGCTCTTGGTTTATAGCATTTTCAAAATCCATGCTCTCAGGTTCAGACTCTGTTAGAATAGCCTCATGTTTAAAACCAGCTATCTCTGGCTGCAAACGGTCTAACAATCTCAGAACTTTATTTAAAGCAGAATCTCTCTTCCTGTGGGCAATGCCTTTTCTCTCATACGGTTCCTTACTCTTAGAATGGTTAAATGTCTTAGCCACGCTCACCTTATTTTGTGGAGATAAGCACCTGGCTGTCCTTGCAGCTGTTGGCTCAATCTCTGTAAAATCTTCTAGGAAATGCTGTGAATTACTCACATGGTCTGTGAACTCTCCCTGGCCAGCTTTAAAACCCTTGGCTGGTTTTTCCTTTCTGCTTGGAAACTCAGGTAAGGCTTCTTTCACTGTTGGAGTGCCTTTCTTTGGTAATATTCTTGGGTTCCCAGAAACTCTTCCCTTCATGGGATTTCCTGACCCAATTACCCTAGGGCTGGATTCAGGACTGGAGCTTCTGTCTGTCCCTTCTCTTCCCGTAGAAGATTCAGCATCAGTGGAAGCTGGTCTCCTAAAGCACCTTCCCTTAAGGTTGCCTTCCCCTGCAGTGTACCTCCGTTCTGCTCTCTGAGCACCTCTCTCTCGGGCACTTCTAGGCTGGGCAGTTTGAGGACCTTTCTGCTGGGCTCTCCAGATACCTCCATGAGCTCCTTCCCATCTGCTTGGGATTCCTCTCTGAACTCCTGCTTTGGTTTCCTTCCTGGCTTCCTCCTTGCCTTTTTCCTTGCCTTCCTCTCTCTGTTCAAAGTTCCGGTGTTTATACCTGCAGTTTCTCTCACTGCCTGCTGACTCCACCCCTTGCACTCCCTTGTGCACGGGCTTGGTTACTAGGGAACTAGGGCGTGTCCCTTGCCTACCAGCTTTCTGTGTGGAGTTTTTTTCAGATTCAGAAGTTTTAACCCCTGAACTTCTGGTTTCTCTGTCTTTCACTGGGAAAATCCCTGGATTTCTCTCCTCTTTCTTATGTTCTTTCTGGCCTGCGCCGTCACAAGGTCTGAAACACCACATGTTTATTAGCAATCTTACTGCTGCTGCAGCTGCTGACCTTGGGGGATGCAGCGATGGTGGAAATGATGGTGGTGCTGAGCCCAGGAGGGCTGTGATTAGGGAGATGGGAGTGTGATACTGGACATGGGGGGACATGGGACAGTGATACTGCACATGGGGGACCACAGGAAGGTGCTGGACATGGGAGTGCAAAGCACACGAAGATGCTGGAAATGGGAAGCACAGGAAGGTACTGGACATAAAGGGGGCACAATACAGGAAGATGATGGACATAGGGTGCGTAGAGAAGTGCAAGGGTGAGCGCTGGACATGGGGGAGGGGAGGCATAGATAGATGGAAGTGACATGCTGGACTTGGAGGAGGCCATAGAAAGATGCTGGCCATGGGGGAGGCAGAGGGAGATGGAAGGATATTGCTGATATGGGTAGGCATAGGGAGATGCTGGCCATGGGGGATATAGGATAATGATAGACATGGAGGTGGGTATAGAGAGATGGAAGGGAGATGCTGGATATGGGGTGCATAAGGATATGGAATGATGATGTTGGACATAGAAGGGGCATAGGGAGATAGAAGGGTGATGCTGGATATGGAGGGTGGCATAAGAAGATGGAAGGGTAATGTTGAACATAAGGGGCCTAGTGAGATGGAAAAGTAATGTTGGATAGGGGGAGGCATAGGGAGATGGAAGGAAGATGCTGGATATGGTGGGGGGGGGGGGGTATCATAGGGTCATGCTGGCCTTCCACCATCTATCTGCTTAGAAGCTAACTTTAAGAAGTTCAAAACTTTAAATAAACATATTTATTCAACCAAGCATTTAGAACTGGGGTGGATGAGGAATTCCGCTGTGACAAGACTGCGTTATATTTTGCTGTGTCTCTCTATATTCTCTACATGTCATTGTTGTATGGGTTAGCTGACTTTCTTGTAAACTCTAGAGTTCCTTTCTTGCTCTAGACATTTTTAATTGTAAACCTCTTTCTCTGTCTGATAACAAACAGTGGTATATCAAATGTAGTAAACTATACACTATAAACATGGACATGGGCATAGGGATATAGAACACTGAACATTTTTCCCCCTCACTTCACCTAACCCCCTTCAACTACATAACTCAACCAAAACAGATCCACAAATGTAAATAGTTGTTTATATCAATTAAAATGTTCTATTTATAAAATGTTGAATGTTAACTGTTACTATGTTCCTTGTACAACATATGTTCTATGTAAAATGTTCTGTTCTCTGGAAACTGCTTTGACCTGGTGAAAAGTGGTATATAAACCTAGCTAAATAAATAAATAAATGAAAAGGTGATTCTGGACATGGGGGAGGCATTAGGGAATTGAAGGGTAATGCTAGATATAGGGAGGCATAGGGATATGGAAGGGAGATGCTAGACATGGGGGGACATAGGGTGATCCTGGATATGGATGGGAGACTGTGCTATACAAGTACTCAGTAGGAGTAGTAGTAGATGGAATGGTGATGCTGGGTATGGGTGACATAGGGAGATGGAAGGTAGATGCTGGACATGGGGGGCATAGGGTAATGCTGGACATTGAGGGGGCATAGGGAGATGAAAGGGTGATGCTGGATGTGGGTGGCATAGGGAGAAGCTGGGAATGGAGGGGGTATATAAAGATCGAAATGCTGGGCATTGTGAGAATAGCAGGAGATGGAAGGAAGATGCTGGAAATGGGGGATGAGGTAGGCATAGAGAGTGTGGCGATACTGGATAGGGTTGGAGGGGGCATAAGGAGTCAGAGGAGAGATGTCAAGCTTGGGGAGCAGGAGAGGGAAAGAAGAGGGAGAGGAGATGCTGGACATATGGAGGATAAAAGAGAAAGGGATGAGATGCTGGAAATAATGAGTTTGGGTTGGTAGGACTGGGAGAGAGAAGAGCAGTGCTGGACACAAATGGAAGAGGTGATAAAAAGAGGGGAGGGGAGGCACTGGACAGGGAGTGAGAGAAGGGGAGAGATGCTAGACAATGTTAGTGGGGTAAAATGAAGGTGGAGAGTTAAAAGACTGGAAAATAAGAGGTTGGGGAAAGAGAGAGAGTTGGGGGAACTGGAGGGCTCTGTTAAGAGTTGAAAAATGGTAGCTATAATGAAAAAAAGGGAAACTGAGGACTGGAAGGTAAGAAGGAGGAGTGAAATGTGAGTTGAGAGAGAGAGAGAGAAACAAGACTCCCACCCACCCCTAGTGAGTAGTCTTGCTTTATAGGGCACCTCCCCATTTGACAAAGCACAGAGAATTGGACCAGCACATTTTGAATATAATTAAGGAGATTTAACTGCTTTTTCTCTGAAAGGACAGCTGGGAAACTGGCTGGTACTTGGTAGATCTCTCTCTTTTGCTTTAACAGATACCTAAGCTCCACAAACAGAACAATGGCTGGGAAAAATCGTATCGCTAAAGCTGTTGCCCCCGTTACAGCTTCTGCCTCGGTCCAGACAGAGGTCCTAATGCCAGTTGAAGGACCGGTTCCATGTGCAGGGTGCCTGCATGCTGAAGCTCTGAGGAAACAAGTGGAGGAACTCAGAGAGGAGGTGGCGAGGCTGAGGAGCATTCAAGACAGTGGGAAGTACATTGATGAGATGCTTCTTGCAGCAACCAAGCTCTCCAGCAGAGCAGAAGATGGCTGCCAACAGAATGTCGATGGTTGGACACAAGTCACCAGGGCCTGCAAAATCACCAATCCAACTTCTCCAGTCCTTGAATTGAAGAACCATTATGCAGCCCTGGAAATGGAGGAGGTGAAAGCATCCCTGGAAAGGGAAGAACCAGAGCTCAAGTACCCCAAAGTTGCAGAATCAGTGACCACAAAGAAACGAAGGGTAGTGGTGGTTGGAGACTCTCTTCTGAGGGGTACTGAGGCATCCATCTGCTGACCAGACTTGATGTCCAGAGAGGTATGCTGTCTGCCTGGTGCCAAAATCCAAGATGTTACGGAGAGTTTGTCGAGACTCATCAGGCCCACTGACTATTAACCAATGTTGCTAATCCATGTTGGAACAAATGATACTGCCAGGTGTTCTCTTCAATCCTCCCTGTTGAGGGTAAAGGCCAAGGCAGAGAGGCTCGCATCCTGGAGATGAATGCACGGGTGCGTGGATGGTGTCATCGAGAGCGTTTTGATTTCCTAGACCATGGGATGCTGTTCCAAGGGTTGCAGAGCAGAGATGGCATCCATCTGTCCATGAAAGGTCAATGCGTCTTCAGTAGTAGACTGGCTAATCTACTGAAGAGGGCTTTAAACTAGATTTGTTGGGGATGGGTGAAGAAAGCCCCCAGGTAAGTGAAAGCCCCCAGGTATGTGATACATTAAACAACTTTATGGAAATGGGTAACAGGGGTAACATATGGAAAGCAGTGTGTATAAATGCCCGTGGCATGGGAAATAAGATCCCTGATGTTTATTTATTTATTTATTTATTTATCTATTTCTTCTATACCGCCCCTTCCAGAGATCAGGGGCGGTTTACATGGAACAATTTAACAGTTTTGTATACGTTCGTATAACAGTACATTGAACAAGAACTTTTTAACTTTTTACATATAACAGAACAGTAAATTATTAAAACTATTTACAAGGTGTATAACTTGATGTTGAAGCTTTGGTGGGAGTGGCTGACTTGGATTTAGTGGCAGTTACAGAAACATGGTTCACAGAAAACCATGATTGGGATGTAACTATACCTGGCTATACTTTATTAGGAAAGGACAGGGTAGGAAGTAGGGGAGGAGGAGTGGCACTCTATGTAAAAACTACTATTAAAGCTTTGGAATTACAGAGCTTAAAAGGGAGAGGGGAGGCATTGTGGGTTAAACTAGAAAGAGGGAAAGAGAAATCTATTTACATTGGTGTGATATACAGACCTCCCTCACAAGAGGAAGAGGTGGACAGAGAGTTAATTGAAGACATGCGCAGCATTGCTAGGAAAGGGGAAGTGCTACTGATAGGAGATTTCAATATGCCAGATGTTGATTGGCACATTCCTGCTGCAGTATCATCTAGAAGTAAGGAGATCCTGGATTCTCTACAGGGAGAACTATTCAGGCAATTGGTAACAGACCCCACACGTGAAGGGGCCATACTGGACTTGGTGCTTACCAATGGTGAAAGTGTTTCTGATGTTGTAGTGGGAGATCATTTTGCATCTAGTGATCACCAGATGGTGTGGTTCAGTATTAGGACTAGGGCTGTTAGAATCCATTCAAAGGCGAGGATCTTAGAATTTAGGAAGACTAACTTTGCAAAGATGGGCCAATACCTCAGGGAGTCGTTAGTTGGATGGGAACAGCTGAGGGATGTAGAAAAACAGTGGGCAAAACTGAAAGGGGATATTTTAAGGGCAACCAACCTTTTTGTTAAAATGGTAAATAAAGGTAAAAGGAAAAGGAGACTGCTATGGTTTTCGAAAGAAGTAGCTGAAAAAGTGAAGAAAAAGAGGGAGGCCTTCATGAAATACAAAAGATCACAGAGAGAGGAAGACAGGCATCTGTATTTGGGAAAACTTAGAGAAGCTAGCAAAGTAATCAAGAAGGCAAAGATTCAAAAGGAGGAGGAAATAGCCAATGCAATAGAATGGGGGGATAAGACATTTTTCAGATAAATTAGTGAGAAGAGGAAGGGCAAGAGCAGTATTGTCAGACTCAAGGGTGCAGGGGAGGAATATGTAGAAGCTGATAAAGATAAAGCGGAATTGCTTAACAAATATTTTTGTTCTGTGTTCACAGATGAAGAACCAGGAGCAGGACCTCAGAAAACACCCACAAATAGGAACAGAAGCAAAGGACATCTTGAACAATTTTCAAAAGACTGTGTTCGTGAGAAACTATCTCAACTTAAAGTAGACAAAGCGATGGGACCGGATGAGATACACCCGAGAATACTGAGGGAACTTGGGGACGTTCTAGCAGCTCCACTGACTGACCTTTTCAATGCCTCGTTGGAGTCGGGAGTGGTGCCAAAGGACTGGAGAGAGGCTCATGTGGTGCCTTTACACAAAAGCGGAAGTAAGGATGTGGTTGAAAACTACAGGCCAGTTAGTTTAACTTCGGTGGTGAGTAAATTATTGGAAACGCTGCTGAAAGAGAAAATAGTGAGGTTTCTGGAGTCCAGCGGATTACAGGATCCGAGGCAGCATGGATTCACCAGAGGCAGGTCTTGTCAGACAAATCTGATTGATTTCATTGACTGGGTGACCAGGGAGTTGGACCGAGGGAGAGCCCTAGATGTGGTGTATTTAGATTTCAGTAAAGCCTTTGACACTGTTCCTCACAGGCGACTTATAAACAAACTGAGCACCCTAGGGATGGACCCTAAAGTTACTACTTGGGTTAGAAATTGGTTGGGTGGGAGGCGACAAAGAGTACAAGTAAATGGAGCTCACTCTGAGGAGAAGGATGTTATCAGTGGTGTGCCCCAGAGATCTGTCCTTCGTCTGATTCTTTTTAACATCTTTGTTAGTGATATAGTGGAAGGGCTTTCAGATAAGGTTTGCCTCTTTGCGGGTGATTCCAAAATCTGCAATAGAGTAGACACCCAGGAAGGTGTAGATAACATGAGGAGGGATCTAGCTAAGCTTGAAGAATGGTCTAGAATTTGGCAGCTGGGATTTAATGTTAAAAAATGTAAGGTCATGCATTTGGGCTGCAACAATCCAAGGGAGCAATATAGTATAGGGGGTGAAGTACTTTTGTCCACTAAAGAAGAGCAGGACCTAGGCATGGTTGTGTCTGATGATCTTAAAGTAGCTAAACAGGTAGAAAAGGCGAAGGCAAAAGCTAGAAGGATGCTTGGGTGCATATGGAGAGGAATGGCTAGCAGAAAAAAGGAGGTGATAATGCCTCTGTATAAGTCTTTGGTGCGACCTCATTTTGAGTATAGTGTGCAATTCTGGAGACCGCACCTTCAAAAGGATGTGAACAGGATGGAGTCGGTGCAGAGGGTGGCTACTAAAATGATTAGTGGTCTTCATTATAAAGCATATGAGGACAGACTGAAGGATCTTAATATGTACACCTTAGAGGAAAGGCGGGATAGAGGTGATATGATTGAGATGTTTAAATACCTCCGTGGAATAAATGTTCAGGGAGAGAGCCTCTTTCAATTGAAAGCAAGTTCTGCTACGAGGGGACATGGGATGAGGGTGAAGGGAGATAGATTCAGGAGTGATATGCGGAAATATTTCTTTACGGAAAGAGTAGTGGATCCATGGAATAGTCTCCCAGTGGAGGTGGTAGAGATGAGGACAGTAACTGAATTCAAAAAAGCATGGGACAAACACAGAGGATCTCTAAAGGTAAAAAGGGGACTGTTGTAGTTGTTATGGAAGGACAGACTAGATAGGCCATGTGGTCTTTTTCTGTCATCATATTTCTATGTTTCTATGTAAATGGAAGAAAGCTGAAAGGAAAAGATTAATGTCAGAGATGGAATACAGTGAAGAAGACATGAGGGGAGAGAAGTGGCAGGTGGACTGGAGACCCAAGAAAGCAAGTTAAGAGAAGACGGAGAAGAGCAGAAACCAGAGACTGAGATCTATACAATTATAGAATAAAATGGGCAGACAACAAAGATAGAAACATAATTTTATTTTCAATTAAATTATTGGAATATGTCAGTCCTTGCAACTTACATGTTTTATCTTTATATTTTGCACAGTGCAAAGGCATCTACATCTCTCTTTGTTTCTCTGGTATTATATTGTAGGCTATGGCTTCTTGGGGTTTCATTTTAATTTTTACTACATTTATGTTCGATGTGACCATGGCCAGGTGTTCTGTTGGTATGGAGTTTCTGTGTAGCAGTATGTGTAGTAATTCTGTTTGTTTAGTTTTCTCAGTGGATGTATGGATGTTCTTGTCAGCTGCCTTTATCTTGATATGCTCCTTGTGTGTGTGTGTTAGAAGTTAATGCTCTTGTAGTAGGGTAGATTTTCTTCATAAGTCTTGAGTGATTTTTTTTTTTAGCATTTGGCATTACTTCACAATATGCTTAGTACCAACGAGGATTTGTATCATTAGTGAGATACCAAAAATAATTTCTGATTCTGGCGATATGTTGGGCTGTATGGGGAAATGTCCTAGTTCTGCTCTGCACCCATTATTGGGAGAAGGATGTCTTGCGATTCAGGGTATATGTTAAAAAAAAGTGAGAAACTCAGCAGTTTATAACATTAAAATAAAATTAGTTATAATAATTTTATTTTTATGTTATAAAATGTGTTGTGATCCTCGCTTTTCCTTTTTGTTCTTTGGTATACAAGTACCTTGCATCTCCTTTTTCTGCAGAATACATGCTTACATTTACTGTAATACCATGCTGGTCAAGTGTGCAGTGTCAAATGTTAGTAGCTTCAAGTGATAAGAAACTTCTCCAGGAGTCACAATTGACCCCTCCCCCCTCCACCCACATCATACCCAAATAACAGGTGAGCAAGCAAGCAAAATTACACACAGGGGAATACTCCACATACCCTGAATTAGCAATGAGGTTCATTACTGTCATGGTAAGCACAAAACTAACCCATTTGGAGAAATTGCCCCAAAAGGAATCAGAACAGAGGTGTTAAATCTCACATAAAAGAGGCTAGCTGCTTTACGTCTTGGCAAAACTATTTTCTTCATCTGACCAACCAGCTTGCCTCTAACCCTCGCTGTCTCTTTTCTACGCTCAGTTCTCTTCTTCAGGCACCTCTGCCTCCAATCCCTCCTTCTCTCTCTGCCCAAATTCTAGCAGATTATTTCCATTACAAAGTGCCTACAATTACTCTTCAGTTCCACACTAAATCTTCTTCACCCCCTCAACCTCTATCACCCTTTCATTCTTCTCTAAAATCTCTGAGAAAACCTCTCTTCTTCTTTCCTCCTCTAAACTCTACCTATTCTTCTGATCCTATTCCCACCCATCTCCTCGACTCCATCTCCTCCTCCGTCATCACTTTAATCTCACATATTCTCAGCCTTTCGCTTTCCACTGCAACCTTCCCTTCCGCCTTCAAGCATGCTGTAATCATTCCTCTCCTCAAAAAACCCTCACTTGACCGTACTTGTACTAATTATGGACCCATCTCCCTATTCCCATTCATTTCCAAAATTCTTGAACTTGCAGTTCTCCAGGACCAAGCAGGAAGTCAGTCCTCACATATGGGTGACGTCGGCGTCGACGGAGCCCTCGTGCGGAGCATTTCCCCAGCTTTCAAAGAAAGGCTTTGGGAATGCAGTGTGCATGCGCGGTCCCCTTCCCGCCCAAGGGTGCCATCTTGCTCAGTCTTCTTTTTTCCGCGGAGCTCGATGGATGTCTGTCGTTGTCACCTGGTAAAAAGTTGATTTTTCCTGCGTGGATTAGTATTTTTATGCCTGGTTCGATGCCAGTTCCCCTTCCCACCTGGGCCCGGTACACCGGTATCGAGCCCAGAGCTAACTTTTTGGTTTTTGTCCTTCGTGACCAGCGTTCATGCTTTTTTTCTTTTTTTCACTGGCAGCCCGGTCTTTTGACCTTGCAGGGGCCCTTTTCCCCCCTGATGGCTGCCAGTGGGTTCAAGAAGTGTGATCGGTGTAAGAAGCTGATGCCTCTCACTGACACACATGACTGCTGCCTCCGGTGCCTTGGGCCCGACCATGACCCGGTGGTCTGTGTCCCGTGTGGCAAAATGTCCTCTAAGGCGCTGAGGAGCCATCAACATCAGCGTGAAAGACTCTTTTCTGATTCCGCATCCGGCCGTGCCCGGACTTCGTCAGAGGCTTCGACATCTCAGGAATCTGACCCTGAGCACCATCGAGGCTCCTTTGAAAGGGGGTCTCCTTCGAGGGAACACAGAAGGAAGAAGAAACCCACAAGGGTGGTGTCGGTGAACACTCTTGGCTCCTTGAGGGCCAGGTCGCATAGCCCCGACCGCCGTCCCGGGTCCTCGAAGTCAGAGAGGCCTGCCAAGTTGCCTCGAGTGGAGCTGGAGTCCCCGAGTCACGTGAGTGCTGTTGTCCTCGTAGACTCCCCTCTAGGGGAGCCGATGTCAGGCCCAACGCCATCGGGGCCCGAGTCGGGGGCAGCTGAGTCTCAGGTTGACGGCCTTGGAGAGCAGCTTGGCTGCCTTCATGGAGCAGCAGCGGGTACTGATCGCCGGTTTGACCGGTGCATCTGCCCCGAGCACCGGGACCTCGACGTCCAAGTCTATCTCGGAGGCCGAGCCGATCCTGGAGTTGATGCGGTCTCGAGTCGATCCTCGGCCAAGGTCCCCCTCGGCCTCCTGTTCGGGGCCGAGGTCGTCGACGCCAGTGCCCTCAGCGTCGGGGCGGATGGCATCAGTGCCTGCCCGGCCGAGCCGCTCGATTCCTCCTCGGAGGGGTCAGAGTGGGAGACGGAGGACGAGGAGTCCCCGGATACTTTCCGGACCTGGTGCATCCCATCGTACTCACCGAAGAATGAGCCTCGGAGACGGTTCTCACCGGAGGATACCCGGTTCTTGGACTTCGTGTGGGACATGGCTAAAACCTTGGCCTTCCCCGTGGATCCCGAGGAGGAGCCGAAGAGCCGAAGAGCTCGAGGCCCTCCAGTATGACTGTCCGCCTAAGGAGGCCTTTACTGTACCGGTTCCTCCGATGCTGGAACGGCTGCTCTTCCGCATGTGGGAGGTACCGGGCTCGGTGCCGGTTCTCAGCAAACGGGTCGATTCCATTTATCGAGTCCATAAGAGCCCTGGCTTCCAGAAGGCACAGCTACTGCACCACTCCATGGTTGTGGAATCGGCCATGCATCGTCTGAAGAGTCAGAAGATGCACTACTTGGTGCCCCCTGGCCGGGAGGCCTGGAACCTGGATGCCCTCAGTAGAAAGTGCTTCCAGGGCTCTATGCTGGCGTGCCGTGTCCAGACTTACCAGCTGTACATGGGCATGTACCTTCAGGACCTGGCAAAGGAGATTGCCGGGTTCTCAGCTGGCCTCTCCGAGGAACCTTTGCAGAAGTTTAAGTCTTTGTCATCTGGGATTCGAGAGTTCTCTAAGTTCATCTCTCGAGCAGCCTATGATGGCTTCGAGGCTTTGGCCCGAGTAGCCGCGGCCGGCATCGGTGCATGCTGTCAGGCCTGGCTATAGTCATAGGACCTCGAGCCAATGGTACAGGACAAGTTGGTCGATGTCCCCTGCTGAGGTGAGAACTTTTTTGGCAAACCCATGGCTGAAAAGGCTGCAGAACTCGAGTCTGAGACTCTCACCAGGACAAGGCTGTCCAGGAAAACTTTTGCCCCTTCTCAGAAGAAGAAGGGCTCAGGGAAAAAGCCCTTTTACCCGAGGAAAGCTACTGCCTACAAATCCTACCCTCATTTTCAGGCCTCTGCAGCTCCCCATCAGGGTCAGCAGGCCAAGGGGCAGGGACATGGGCCCCGTAGGCAGAAAACCCCCAAGCCATCAGCTCCGGCTCCTACACAGCAGGGAGCGGGGTTTTGACTCCCATTGCATAGCCTCTCCTCCTCAGCTGGCTCCTCTCAGCACAGAAGGCCGGCTGACACTGTATGCCCACAGGTGGTCAGCCATAAAAGGGGATACCTGGGTACTGAGCATAGTCCAAAATGGCTATTTGCTCCACTTCAACAAGTTACCCCCTCCTATTTTCCAGGGGAGGTTCCAGGACTCCCTCTTCACAGGAACTTCCTCCTTCAGGAGTTGGCAAGTCTTCTAAAGGAGCAGGCGGTGGAACTGGTGCCTCACCACCTGAAAGGCCAAGGCTTCTATTCAAGGTATTTTCTGGTACCAAAAAGGACAGGAGGCCTCAGGCCCATCCTAGACTTGTGAAATCTCAACAAGTTCCTGGAGAGGGAAAAGTTCAAGATGCTTACCCTTGGGATACTGCTGCCCTACCTCCAGCAGGGAGATTGGCTATGCTCCTTAGACCTAAAGGATGCTTATACTCACATCCTCATTCATCCAGACCACAGATAATATCTCAGATTTGTAGTGGGAGGAAATCATTTTCAGTACAGAGTACTTCCATTTGGCCTCACCTCCGTCCCTAGGGTTTTCACCAAGTGCCTGGCGGTGGTGGCGGCCTATCTCAGAAACCAGGGCATCTTTGTCTTTCCATACCTGGACGACTGGCTCATCAGGGGTCAGTCTCCAAAGGAGGCCAGCCAGGCCACCCTTCGCACTGTCTCTCTTCTTCAGCATCTAGGCTTCGTGGTAAACTTTGCAAAGTCCACTTTGCTCCCCTCACAGAACAAGGAGTTCATAGGGGCAAGATTGGATACCCTCCAGGCGAAGGCTTATTTGCCCGAGGACAGGGCCCACAGACTGATGGCGTTGGCCAATCAGTTCCAGAGCGGTTCTCTGGTCTCCGCCAGAAACTTCCTAAGGCTCTTGGGCACATGGCATCCATGGTCCATGTAACTCTGAATGCCCACCTGCACATGCGACCTGCTCAGTGGTGCCTCAGAGCTCAGTGGGTGCAAGCCACAGGCGACTTGAAAGACAAGATAAGGGTGTCCAAACTGCTGACAGCCTCCCTACAGTGGTGGCTGCATCTCCCAAACCTGGTCCAGGGGGTGCCTTTTCAGGCACCTCCCCACACACAGGTGCTGACAATCGATGCTTCCCTTCAGGGCTGGGGTGCACATTGCCAGGGGGCTTGCACTCAGGGCCTCTGGTCTCCTGGGGAGTCCACACAGCAGATCAATCTATTGGAGTTGCGAGCTATCCGCTTAGCTCTACAGACTTTCTCTCATGTCCTCTCTCACCAGTCTGTCTTAGTCCAGACAGACAATCAAGTGGCAATGTTCTACGTGAACAAGCAAGGGGGTACAGGCTCCAAACTTCTGTGTCAGGAGGCACAAGCCCTGTGCTCCTGGGCTATCGAACACAACATGTTTCTCAAGGCAGTTTATCTGCCTGGCCAGGAAAATTGCCTGGCAGACAGATTGAGCAGGATTCTACAGCCTCACGAATGGAAGTTGAATCCTCTGGTTGTCCAAGGGATCTTTCTAAGATGGGGTCTTCCAGTCATCGATCTCTTTGCGAGTCCACTGAACCATCAGCTACCCAGGTTCTGTTCCAGACAACCGCATCCTCTGTGAGTAGCAGCAGATGCGTTTCTAATCTCTTGGTCTATGTGCCTACTGTATGCGTTTCCTCCCATGCCTCTAGTGGCCCGAACCTTGTTCAAGGTTCTTCAGGACAAGGCCTCGGTGATTCTGGTAGCCCCCAGATGGCAGAGGCAGCCATGATTTCCACGCCTTCTGCAGTTGGCGGTGGACACTCCTCTCCCTCTGAGGGTGCATCACGATCTCCTGTCTCAGGACCAGGGATCTCTCCTGCACCCCAACCTCAAATCCCTCAACCTGATGGCCTGGCTGCTGAAAGGGTAGTTCTGGCCCCCTTACCTCTTCCTAAGGAGGTGGAAGAGGTGGTTTTGGCCTCTAGGAGGCAATACACCCGGAAATCTTATGCCCTCAAGTGGCGTAGGTTCTCCACCTGGTGTGCTCAGCGCCAAGAGGATCCTTTTTCGTGCCTGGTTCCCGTGGTGCTTCAGTACCTGCTCCACCTCTCGGACCTAGGCCTTAAATCCAACTCTGTTCAGGTCCACCTCAGTGCTCTATCGGTACACCACTCACAGGTAGAGGGCCAATCTCTGTCGGGCCACCCCTTGGTGTCCCGCTTCCTCAGAGGCCTGCTTCTGCTCAAGCCTCCGATCCGTCCACCAGCCACTGAGTGGGATTTGAATGTGGTCTTGCAGCAACTTACTTGCCCACCGTTTGAGCCAATGGCTACCTGACATTTATGCTTCCTTTTCTGAAAGACGTTGTTCTTAGTGGCTCTTACCTCGGCCAGGCGTGTGAGTGAACTGCAGGCTCTGGTTTCTGATAGACCTACACACGATTCTATCAGAACAGGGTGGTCTTGTGGACTCACCCTAAGCTCCTTCCGAAGGTTGTCTCCTCCTTCCACCTCAATCAGGAGGTGGTTCTTCCAACATTCCTCCCCAGGCCGCATACCAGCTGTGCTGAAACAGTCCTGCATACCCTGGACTGTAGAAGGGCGTTGTCCTTTTACATAGACCATACGCAGGGGCATCAAAGGGTTCCTCAGCTCTTTGTATCTTTTGACCCTAATAAACTGGGGTTGCCTGTCTCCAAGCGTACGTTGTCCCTTTGGGTAGTGGATTGTATCACCTGGGCGTACAGGGCAGCTGCCCTCTCCTTGCAGGGTCGAGTCACGGCCCACCGTGTCAGGGCGAAGGCCGCGTCAGTAGCCCACCTCCGCTCTGTTCCATTGGCAGACATCTACCGTGCCGCTACTTGGTCTTCAAGCCAGACTTTTGTGGCTCACTACTGCCTCAAGAGGGAGTCCCGTAGGGAGAGTGCTTTCGGGCAGGTGGTACTCCGTAATCTCTTTGAGGTTTAGGCAACTCCTACCCTCCGGCCCTTGTGTTGGGCTACCGTACGGGGGCGTTCTCAGAAAGGATTCTTTCACGGATGCTGACGCTCTAGAGGAAGCTTAATTTTCTGCTTGGGTTCCCGGTAGCCTGAAGCTGGGGAGTCCCATATGTGAGGACTGACTTCCTGCTTGGTCCTGGAGAAAGAGTAGTTACTCACCTGTAACAGGTGTTCTCCAGGAGCAGCAGGAATCAGTCCTCACAACCCTCCCTCCTCCCCTTAGAGTTGCAGTCATATGATTCATTTTGTTTTTGCTGTCTTTTAGCTATGTCATCAGACTGAGCAAGATGGCACCCTTCGGCGGGAAGGGGACTGCGCATGCACGCTGCATTCCCGAAGGTTTTCTTTGAAAGCTGGGGAAATGCTCCGCACGAGGGCTCCGTCAACGCCGACGTCACCCATATGTGAGGACTGATTCCTGCTGCTCCTGGAGAACACCTGTTACAGGTGAGTAACTACTCTCTCAACTGCTGTCTTGAATTTCTCTCCTCTCAAGCCCTCCTTGATCCATCTCAATCTGTTTTTTGTCCATTTCATTCTACTGAAATGGCTCTTGCCAAAGTCTCCAGTGATTTGTTCTTTCCTAAGTCCAAAGGCCTTTCTCATTCTTCTCAATCTTTCTGCTGCTTGACCAATTCTTCTTCCTTGACACTTTAACCTCACTTGGTTTAAGAGGCCCTGTATTGTCTTGGTTCTTTTCTCTCCAATCGCTCTTTCAATGTTTGTTCTGGAGGTTCCTCCTTTACTACCATCCCTCTCTCAGTTGATGTACCTCAAGGGTCTATTCTGGGCCCTCTCCTTTTCCCTTCCCATACCCAGTCCCTTGGTGCCCTCACCTTTTCCTATGGCTTTCAGTATCATTTTTATGCTGATGACTCTCAAATCTCTACTTGCTTATCTGACATTGCTACCTGGATGTCTCACCGCCGCCTAAAATTGAATATGGCTAAAACTGAACTTCTTATTTTTCCATGTAAACCCTTCTCTCCCTTCCTTCTTTCTCTATCACTGTTGACAACACACTTCTTCCTGTTTCCTTGGCCTGCAACCTTGGGGTCATCTTTGACTCCTCGCTTTCTTTCTCCACACATTTGCAACATATAGCTAAACCCTGTTATTTTTTTCTCTACAACATTAACAAAATTCGTCCCTTCCTCTCTGAACACACTACTAAGGCTCTTGTCCACTCTTTGGTCACCTCCTGTCTTGACTATTGCAACCTCCTCCTTGCTGATCTCTCATAGTGTCATCTCTCTCCTCTTCAATCTATTCAGAACTCTGCTATGTGGCATATCTTCCGCCATCCCCAATAAACTCATATAACCCCTCTTCTAAAATCACTTCACTGGCTCCCCTTCCATTCCGTATCCAATTCAAACTTCTCCTTCTAACACTACTGACCCTCATTGCCTTTCCTCTCTTCTCTGTCTCTACACTTTACACTCCTCCTCATGAACTCTGCTCTTCCTCTGGCTTTCTTCTCTCTATGCCTTTTTTGTCTTTTGAAAATTCCAGACTTCAGGCTTTTTACTTTGCTGCTCCTTATGCATGTAACAAACTTCCTCTATCTTTATGTCAAGTCTCTTCTCTCCCCTTCTTCAAATCCATTCTAAAGTGAACCTCCTTGTTAATCTTGTTTTGTTCTATTAGTCTTGATTAAATTGTAAAGTCTACAAGTAGGGACCATCTTCTTTATATGCTCTGATATCTTGGGTCCCTTTTTAATAATGGTTTATGGACCTTTCCTCCAGGAACTTGTCCAAACCTTTTTTAAACCCAGCTACACTAACAGCCTTTACTACATCCTCCCGTAACAAATTCCAGAGTTTGATTACACGTTGAGTGAAAAAATATTTTCTCTTATTTGTCTTAAATAGTTTACCCTAGTAGCTTCATTACATGTCCCCTAGTTTTTCTATATTCTGATAATGTAAACAATCGATCTACGTTTACCCGTTCAACTCCATTCATTAATTTATAGACTTCTATCACATCTCCCCTCAGCCGTCTCATTTCCAGGTTGAAGAACCCAAACCTTTGTAGCCTCTCTTCATAGGAGTAGCCTTCCATCCCCTTTACCATTTTGGTGGCTCTTCTCTGTACCTTTTCTAATAACGCTATATACTTTTTAAGATACGGCACCAGAATTGCATAAGAACATAAGATATGCCATACTAGGTCAGACCAAGGTCCATCAAGCCCAGTATTCTGTTTCCAACAGTAGCCAATCTAGGTCATATGTACCTAGCAGTTTCCCCAAAAGACACAGGTTTCACAATGCATGTACTGGGTCAGGCATTGATATCCTGGGTCCCTATCATATCTCCCCTCAGCCGTCTCTTTTCCAGGTTAAAGAGTCCTCACCTTTTTAGCCTTTCTTCATAGGAGTATCCTTCCATCCCCTTTACCATTTTGGTGGCTCTTCTCTGAACCTTTTCTAAAATTGCTATATCCTTTTTAAGATACGGCGACCAGAATTGCACACAATATTCAAGGTGCGGTCTCACCATGGAACGATATAGAGGCATTATAATATCTTTTGTTTTATTTTCCATTCCTTTCCTTATGACACCTAGCATTCTATTTGCTCTCTTGGCCACCGCTGCACACTGGGCCGAGGGTTTTAACATGGTATCCACAATGATGCCTAAATCTTTTGCCTGGGTGGTGGTTCCTAATGTGGAACCTTGCATCGTGTAACCATAGTTTGGGTTGTTCTTCTCTAGGTGCATAACTTTGCACTTGTCCACATTAAATTTCATCTGCCATTTTGATGCCCAGTCTTCCAATTTATCAAGATCCTCTTGCAATTTTCCACAATCCTCTTGGGTTTTAACAACTTTAAATAGTTTTGTGTCATCTGCAAATTTGATAACCTCACTCGTTGTTCCACTTTCCAGGTCATTTATGAATATGTCAAAAAGCAGCGGACCCAGCACAGATCCCTGGGGTACACCACTATTCACCTTTCTCCATTGGGAAAATTGACCATTTAGCCCTACCCTCTGCTTTCTATCTTTTAACCAGTTCCTGATCCATAATAGTACACTGCCTCCGATCCCATGACTCTTTAGTTTTGCCAAAGGTTTCTGATGAGGGACCTTGTCAAAGGCTTTCTGAAAGTCCAGATACACTATATCAACCGAATCACCTTTGTCCACCTGTTTATTCACTCCTTCAAAAAAACATAACAGATTAGTAAGACAAGATCTTCCTTGTCTAAAGCCATGTTGGCTGTCTCCCATTAGGCCATGACTATCTACATGCTGAGTAATTTTATCCTTTATGATGCTTTCTACCATTTTTCCCGGTACTGACGTCAGGCTCAATGGTCTATAGTTTCCCGGATCACCCCTGGAACCCTTTTTAAAAATTGGTGTTACATTGGCGATCCTCCAATCTTCAGGTATTAGAGATGATTTTAATGATAGTTTACAGATTACTAATAGCAGGTCAGCAATCTCATATTTCAGTTCTTTCAACACCCTTGGATGTATACCATCCGGTCCAGGTGATTTGCTACTCTTCAGTTTATCTAATAGTTGTAATACATCTCCCCGATGTATCGATATTTCCTTCAATTCTTCTGCACCTTTAAATACCACTTCAGTCATGGGTAACATCCCTACATCTTCCTCAGTAAAGACCGAAGCAAAGAATTCATTCAGTCTCTCCGCTATCGCCTTGTCGCCTTTTAGTGCCCCTTTAACTCCTCTATCATCTAATGAACCAACTGACTCTCTCACAGGTTTTTTGCTACAAATGTACTTGAAAAAGTCTTTATTTCGTGTTTTTGCTTCCGCAGCAAGCTTCTTCTCAAATTTTCCCTTTGCCTGCCTTATCAATGCCTTGCATTTGACTTGCCAGTGCTTGTGCTGTTTCCAGGTTTCGTCGTTTGGCTCTTTTTTCCATTTCCTGAAAGATGCTTTTTTGGCAACAACAGCATCTCTGACCTCACCTTTAAACCATGCTGGCAGTTTTTTGGACTTCCTTCCACTTTTCTTAAAGCATGGAATACAGCTGGTCTGGGCTTCCAAGATAGTATTTTTCAACAACACCCAAGTTTGATGTAAGTCTTTAACCTTTGCAGCTGGAGTGGAGGAATGGCTTAGTGGTTGGGGCAAGGTACTTCATGCCAGAAGGTCATAAGTTCAAATCCCACTTAGAGGACAGCAACCTTGGGCTGGAAGGACTGGGGTTTCTAGTCCCACAGGTGCTCCTTGTGGTCTTGGGCAAGCCACTTAACCCTCCATAGCCCATGTTCCCTGTAAAATAGTTGTCTCCAAGTTATAATGCCCTGTTCAATGTAATTTCAGTTTGTTCAATGTAAACCACACTGATGCAGAATAGCACAGTATATAAGAGAACATAAATAAACTGCTCCTTTTAGTTTTTTCTTAACTATTTTCCTAATTTTATCATAGTTTCCCTTTCGAAAGTTAAAAGGTAGTACTGTGGATTTCCTTACTATCCCTCCTCCACTAATTAAATCAAAGGCGATCATGCTATGATCACTATTGCCGAGTGGCCCCAACAACCTTATCTCTTTCACTACATCTGGTGTTCCACTAAGGACTAGGTCTAATATGGCTTCCCCTCTGGTCGGTTCATGAACCAGCTGCTCTAAGAAGCAGTCATTTATTTTATCTAGGAACTTTATCTCCCTAGCATGTCCTGCTGTGACACTGACCCAGTCGATACTGGGGTAATTGAAATCACCCATTATTATTACTGCGCTGTAACTTTTGTTAGCTTCCTTGATTTCTTTGAGCATTTCATCATCCATTTGTTCATTCTGGCCAGGCGGTCGATAGTACACCCCCACTTCCATCGCCTTCCCCTTTTTACATGGAATTTCAATCCTTAGAGATTCTACAGCAAATTTTGTTTCCTGCAAAACTTTAATCCTTTCTGACTCAATGCCCTCTCTAACATAGAGCGCAACCCCTCCACCAATTTGATCAGCTCTATTACGATATAGTTTGTACCCAGGTATCACAGTGTCCCACTGGTTGTCCTCCAATCATATCTAATCTTTCATTTAGTGCTATATATTCTAACTCTCCCATCTTATTTTTTAGACTTCTAGCATTGCATACAAGCATTTTAGAGACTGTATTTATTCATATTAATGTGGCTATTGGTTTGCTCCATACTCTAGGGCACTTGGGCTACTTTACTCTTTTTTGGAACCTCTCTGCTTTTGGTAGTATCCTTCAAGGATACATTCTTCCAAACCATCTGCTCTTGGGTGACTGTCGGCTTTCCCCTATTATCTAGATTAAAAGCTGCTCTACCTCCTTTTTAAAGGTTAATGCCAGCATCCAGGTTCCATCCCAGTTAAGGTGAAGCCTATTCCTTCGGAAGAGCCCCTCCTTTCCGCAGAATGTTCCCCAGTTCCTAACAAATCCAAAACCCTCATCTCTGCACCACTGTCTCATCCATGCATTGAGACTCCAGAGCTCTGCCTGCCTATTGGGTCCTGTGCGTGGAACGGGAAGCATTTCGGAGAACGCTACCCTGGAAGTTCTGGATTTCAACTTCCTACCTAAAAGCCTTAATTTAGCCTCCAGAACCTCCCTACCACATTTTCCTATGTCATTGGTATGACATGTACCAAGGCAGCAGACTCCTCCCCAGCACTATCTAAGACCTTATCTAGGTGGCGCTTGAGGTCCGCTACCTCCGCACCAGGCAGGCATGTTACCAGGCGATCCTCATGTCCACCAGCCACCCAGCTATCTACATGCCTAATGATTGAATCACCAACTATAACGGCTGTCCTAACCCTTCCCTCATGGGCACATGGCCCTGAAGAAACCTCCTCGGTGCGAGAGGGTTTTACATCACCTGGAGGGCAGGTCCTAGTTACAGGATCACTTCCTGCCACACCAGGGTGATGCTCTCCTGTCACGTGACCTCTTTCCTCCAGGCTACTGTTGTATTTAGCTTTCAGGCTACTGTTGAGCTATCTGTCAGCCCATAACATGCAAATGTGTACTGTTATCGATCTGTAAATGGTTTACCTCTCTGTATATAGTTTACCTGTTGTCCAAGTTATTCACCCTGTTTAATGTAAGTTCAATGTAGATCATTCCTCATTGTACAATTTTTGTTGCCTGTGAACCGCGCTGATGGTAAATAGTGCGGTATAGAAAAACTGTAAATAAATAAATACAAAGAATTCCTTTCAGAAAATTCCCAGAAGTATATACTCACAATTGCAGATCTCTCTCCAGAAGTAAGCCACTTAACCCTCCATTGCCCATGTTCCCTGTAAGTATTAACGTATGTGTGTCATATCCCCTCGTGTTAAATGTATCCCCCAATTGACCGCTTTGACCTGGTGAAAAGCGGAATATAAATACAGCTAAATAAATAAAAGTAACAGTCCCCTTTTCTAGTCCTTCAAGACTGAGGATCACAGAGCTCTGGTTGAGCTATTTATGCCTGTGCTGCTGAGGTAAGTTGTGACCAACTCCCTGGATGATTAACAGTCCTTGCTTGGATAGAAGGAGTCTTTCAAAATGGCCTTTTGCCCTGCCACCTGGTGTTAACACCTATTGAAAAGGTTTCACGTGTCTCTTGCCCCCTAGGTAGAAGGCCTCTTTGTAAAGGTCTCTCGAAGACTTTATTTGTTGCTCAAAGATTACTGACCCTGTTTTGCCTTTTGTGCTAAGCTATATTCTGATTTGATTTAAATTATAGCTCTTTGTTGCTGCTAGGCTCTAACTTATTATGAAATTTAAACTACAAGCTCTCTGCTGGGTTCCAAATTTAACCAGAAAGCTCTCTTCTGTGTTTTAAATTTAAACTAAAAGTTCTTTGCTGATGCTAGGCCCTGAGTGACTATTAAATTTAAACTACAAGCTCTTTGCTGGGTATGAAATGTAACCAGAAAGTTCTCTTCTGTGTTTTAAATTTAAACTTAAACTGCTTCTACTAGGCCCTGACTGATTTAACAAAAAATAGTGGGTTTACAGATTAATTAGCTTTAATACAAAGAATTCCTTTCAGAAAATTCCCAGAAGTATATACTCACAATTGCAGATCTCTCTTCAGAAGTAACAGTCCCCTTTTCTAGTCCTTCAAGACATAGTATTGCTGTGAAAGGAGACATAGTATTGCTGTGAAAGGAGAAGTGCTACTGATAGGTTATTTCAATATGCTGGATGTTGATTGGGCATCTTGCTGCTGTATTATCTAGAAGTAAGGAAATCCAAGATTCTCTACAGGGAGGAAAAAGAGTGTGGCCTTAATAAAATGCTAGAGATCATAGAAAGAGGAAGATGAGCATCAATAGTTGGAAAATCTAAGAGAAGTTAGGAAAGTAGTCAGAAAAGCAAATGGAAGAAAAATGGAAGAAAAATGGAAGAAAAAATAGCCAATGCAGTAAAATGGGAGGACAAGATATTTTTCAGATGTTAATGAGAGGAGGACATGCAAAAGTGGCATAGTCAGACTCAAAAGTTAGAAGCTGATGAGGATAAAGCAGATTTGCTTAACAAATGTTTCTATTCTATGTTCACAGATGAAGGGCCAGGAGTAGGACCTCAGAAAACACACACAAATAGGAACAGAAGTGAGGTAGATCATGAACGATTTTCAGTGGATTGTGTTTGTGAGTTGCTAGCTAAACTAGAAGTAGACAAAGTAATAGGGCTGGACGGGATACAACCAAGAGTATTGAAGGAACTTAGGGAAGAAATTCTGGCAGTTCCACTGTCTGACATTTTTAGTTTTTCTTTAGATTCAGAAGTGGTCCCAGAGGACAAGAGAAATGCACATGTGATCCTTCTCACCTTAAAGTGGAAGTGAGGTGAGGTTGGGAACTAAAGGCTGATTAGTCTGACCTTTGTGGTGAGTAAATTAATGGAAGCACTGCTTAAACAGAGGATAATGAGGTTTCTGGAAACCATTGGATTGCAGGATCTGAGGCAGCATGGTTTTAGAGACAGGTTTTGCCAGACAATGTGATTATTATCTTTGAATGAGTGGCCAGAGAGTTGGATTGAGGGAAGAGCACTAAATGTGATATACTTAGATTCCAGTAAAGCTTTTGACACTGTTCCACACAGGCAACATATAAATAAAGTGACCGACTGGTTTAGACATTGGTTGAGTTGGAGGCATGTGATGTAGCAGACTCTTGTGAAGCAACGGAAACTGATAGTGATCCGGTGGAGAGAACCGGTACTGCAGGGGAATGCAGGATTTTCTCTTCTGAGATAAAGAAGCACAGAGCTAATCAGGAACCACACCTCACCTCAAGGCAGGTGAGGAGCCAAGTCTCTGATTGGGCACGCCCAAGCAGGAGGCGGGCAGTGCAGTACTCAAGCAGCTTGTTAAGAACCCAGAAACAGAAACAGAAACAGAAACAGTTAGAAGGTCAGCAAGAGGGGCAAAGAGAGGATCAGCGAGAGGAGCAAGGAGAGGAGGAGTCTGGACACAAGCACCTGGATGAGGACAGGTCAGATGACCAGGAACAGGAACAGTTGGTGAGAGAACCACTAAGCAGCTGTGATCCACGAAGGAGCAGACAGGACCTGGGAGACTCAGGGGCAAAGAAAGACTTCTGAAAGCAGAAGAATTCAAAGGCACTGAGAGACCCAAGGCTGCAGCTCAGGAGTTTAAAGGACCAAGCAGAACCTTGGAACAGGTGGCAGAGGGAGAAAGAAATACCCTGGAAGAAGCCCCAGCACAAGGTATCTGGTGGGTTTAGAACAGCTAGCAAGCTTAACAGTGGGAAGCCAGAAAGAGTGAACTTTAATTGTGAAAGACAGGACAAAGGCAGAAAGTTTTATAGTAATTGGTTAAGCCAAGAGAAGCCTAACTGTTTTCCTTTTAAAACTCTGAAAGACTCTCCAAGCACAGCTGAAGCGTTTTACCCTGCACTTTCATTTGGAGATAGGTGGGGGAAGGGAAATGCTTACACGCTGAACTCTTGTCCGAGTAGAAGCACTGATAATTGCCAAGAGATAAGAACTGTAAACAAGCATTTACCTGAAGGAGGATATTCTCAGTCTAGTTCAGAAAATACACAGGCTGAATTACTTCTCACTGAATTCAGGGAGTTCCCTAAGAGCAGAGCAGTTTCTCCCAATAATGTAGCAAAGCCAATGAGCAGCTGTGAGGAAGAAATGCCTTTAATTTCTCTGCTGTCTACAGAGCAGGAAGTCCCGATGGACTGCTCTACTTGTGTGATTCAAAAGGACATTTAAAGGATATGCTTGCCAATGTTTTATGAAAGAATATAGCAACATTACCTCACTGATTGCCATGCTAAAGAAGCTTATGTGAAGAGAATAAGTGAAAGCATATTGTGTGCAATTCAGGAGCATTGCTGTTACCAGAGTTTTCTGTTACGTTACTGAAAGGAGGTCACATGACAATTGAATGTGATCCAGAATGGACATTTAGCCAAGCAGTAAAAAGCCTTGTTTAGTTAAGTTTCTCAGCCTTGTTTTATGCTACATTGTTTCCTTTATGTCTGCTGCATTTGAACTGCGAAAGCGGGAAATAAACCTCACAAAAGAAATTTTCTTTGCCTTGCCTTACTACTTGAGCAGCAACACAACTACAACCTTACCCTCAAGGGCAACCAAGGCCAGCCCCTCCCTTAACCCTCAAGGTCCAGGGAGGGGGTGGGTGGCAGGCAACAAAGGGTAGATGGAGTTCACACTGAGGAGAAGGACATTACCAATGATGTGCCACTGGAATCTGCCTTTGATCCATTTCTTCTTAACATTTTTTGTAAGTGATATTTAGGAAGGTCTGTTGGGTAAGGTTTGCCTCTTTTCAGATGATACCAAAATCTGCAAAAGGGTAGACACCCAGGAAGGTGCAGATAACATGAGGAGGACTCTAGCAAACCTTGAAGAATGGTTGAGAATTTGACAGCTGAGATTTAATGCTAATAATATAAGGTCATGCACTTGAGCCGCAAAAATCCAAGGGAGCGGTACAGTATAGGGGGTGAAGTACTTCTGTCCATGAAAGGAGCGTGGGACCAAGGGGATGATTGTTTTTGATGATTTTAAGGTGGCTAAATAGGTAGAAAAGGCGATGGTGAAAGCCAGAAGGATTCTTAGGTGCAGAGGGAGAAGAATGGCTAGCAGGAAGAAGCAGGTGATAGTGCCTCTGTATAAGTCTTTGGTGAGACCTATTATGAGTAATGTATGCAATTCTGGGACCACACCTTCAAAAGAATATAAATAGGATGGATTTGGTGCAGAGGATGGTTACTAAAATAGTGAGTGGTGTTTGTCGTAAGGCATATGGGGACAGACTTAAAAATTTCAAAATACATGCTTTGGAATAAAAATGGGAAAGGGGAGATTATATAGAGAAGTTTAAATACCTCTGTGTCATAAATGCACGGGAGGAGAGCTCAGTTGAAAGAAAGGTCTGCAATGAGGGAGCATAGCATGACGGTGAAAGGGAATAGACTCAGGATTAATTTGAGGAAATATTTCTTTATGGATTGAGTGGTAGATGCATGGAATAGCTTCCCATTGCAGGTGATAGAAATGAGGACTGCATTTGAATTCAAGAAAGCATGTGGCAAACACAAATGATTTCTAAGGGAAAAAAAGGGACTGTAAAGCTTAGTAGTTGGAATGGAAAGGCAGACTGGATAGGCCATATGGTCTCTATCTGCCATCATTATTTCTATGTTTCTATGTATTTATGGGCAGACCGGATAGCCCTATGGTCTTTATCTGTGTTATTTTCTATGGGGCTGATATTCAAAGCCCTTTAGCCAGATAGCCCATTGGGAGGGGGGTTATTCGGATAAGGGCACAGAGTGAAATTTAGCGCCACTATCCGGATATTGCTGCTGAATATCTCTACAGATTGCCCCAGCACTATCCAGTTAGTACAGGGGTGGTCTGTGGGCAAGGGAGGGGGGTACCTCCTTTTTCTGGATAAGTGCCAATCTTATCCGGATAGCACTGATTTTCAGCCAGCACTTATCTAGATAACTTAGGCCACATGAAAAGCAGGCCCAAGTTTCTATCTGAATAAGGGCTGGCTGAAAATTGCCACTATCTGGATAAGGTCAGCACTTATCTGGAAAGCACTACTCAACCTGGATATATTCAGTGACAGTTATTATCCGGATACTGCTATTGAATATCCCATTGATATTTAAGTGCTGAGGCTGACTGCCATGGTGTTTGGATATTGGCCATTTTGAAAATTGGGCCCTATGTTTCTATGCGACCAGTCTACGCAGACCAGTACTAGGATCCCAAGGAGTATAATTGATGAGTGTTCCTGTCACATTTGAACCATAAGCTTGGGTTCAATTTTCAAAAAAAACAGCATCACTCGGGGTGATGCACATCTAAATACCCCATTCATATCTGTAAGTGGCGGATTTTGCATCCTGCATGTGTAAGTGGCAGTTTTTATGGGGCATACACACTTCAAAGGCATCAGTATAATTGGCAGGCCTTCACCCAGGGATCTTCTACTCCGTATCACACTCAAAATTCAGCACACAGTTTGTTCCAAACCAGATACAGTCGACAGAGGAAAACCTCAACAGACACCACAAAATCAATGAATGCACAGTTTTAATCAAGAAACCAAGCAAAATCCTTTTGTAAACCACTCATACAGCTTCTTCAGGCTTTATATTTTATGGCATAAACTGCTGCCTGAGGTGAGAAAAGAGATGATGCCCCCCCACCCCCCACCTGTCAGTATAGGGTTGCCGACTGGCTCCATATGTGCCCAACAGACAATCCAGTCCTGGGTTTACTCCATTTCATGCAGGAACTTGTAACCTTTCTTTTCTTATGGAGTGCAAGAGAGAAATCAGAACTCCATATCCCTGCATGCAATGGGCTGAACCCAGGAACGAATCAATTTGTTGGCTGCATCTGGAGCCAGTTGGCAACCCAACCTGGCAACCAAAATGGAAGTGCCTCCTCTAGTCTGGGAAATGGGAGTCCCCTCTCTCAGAATAGCAAACAAGTGACTGCCCCAAGAATAAAGAAAACAATATCTTCCCAGGTTATATAATATTTCTTTTTAATTTTGCAATGATGTTTATATGCAGCAAAAACTGGAGCAGTTTAATTATGTAGCCCGGAAATCTAATATAAAACACTGACTCCTGAAACTAAACACTGGATCAGCATAGCATTTAATGTAAATATATATTCTGCAAAAGACAAAGGAGATGCAAGGTGATCACACACCTAGGAGCAAAAAACAAAACACGAGAACCACGGTGCAGCTT
Source organism: Ichthyophis bannanicus (assembly GCA_033557465.1). Classification (NCBI taxonomy): domain Eukaryota; kingdom Metazoa; phylum Chordata; class Amphibia; order Gymnophiona; family Ichthyophiidae; genus Ichthyophis; species Ichthyophis bannanicus. The sequence continues at coordinate 637,043,807 of CM066035.1, forward strand.
GTAACACCAAAATCAAATTCCTGTAACTTTATTTTGGTGTTTTAAACTGTGATAGGGTTCTTGCTTTTTCTGTTTGAGCATATATTTTACATTCAAAGAAACCCCTCTCCCAACAATGGTGCAGAGCAGAAATAGGACATTTACCACAGAACTCAACAGACCAAAAATAAACTGGTTTACCTCAAAATACATTTTTTCTTCATCGAAAGTGAAATCAGGTTTCCCTAAAGCTGTTTTTCACGCTGATTCTAAATTTGTAATTATTTTTCTTTAGCGCACTTAGGGTATTAGAAATATCATCCATAGAATTTTCTGTAAAATGTTACATATCGTAAACATTGAAAAAGTCAGATGTCACACATGCTAATAACTATATTTGGCATGTTTGTATCTAAGAATCACACTAAGGGGTATGTTTACTAAACGTGAGTAACGCGCGTAGTATGACGTTAACGACCGTAAGTGCAGTGTAACGCGCGTAAACACGCGCCAACGACCGGTAACGTCGTACTACGCGCGGAAACCGCGCTTAACGATCGTAAAGCCCCGCGGCGCGTTAAAACAGCGCAGAAGGTGGAGAGTGGGCGGAGAGAAGAGGTCAATGGACGGAGAGGGGGCGTGGAGAGGCTCCCCCTCACTAACGCGCTGTAATTCTGAGCTCAATTCCAACGCGAATGAAAACCTGCCGTTAAAGGCATTTAAAGGGAAGAGAAACAATTTCCGTCAGCAATGTACAGCAAAACCGGGGAAACACACAAAACGTGAGCAGTGTGATACATGTGCACTGAACAAAATAGCACATAAAACGTTAAAAATGACCACAGGAAACATTTTAAAAAGCATAATACAGCTGGGCAACAGTGATAGCAATGGGCAACAAGGAACAACACTGCCTGGAAAGCACCAAATAAAAAAGAAATGATGTGTGGAAGGGTCTACGCGTCACAGACCCTTTTAAATATCATTTCATTGTAATGGATTGTCCTGGGAGTGTTGTGTAATGTTTCCCAATGATATCATTGTTGCCCAGCTTGGTTATGGGTGTGTGCCCCTTTTGTGAGGTATTCTCTGAGGTTTATGTGCACCGTTGTCTGCATACAAGGTAAATGAGGTCACAATAAACCTGTTGCAGAGCAGGGTTTCTGACTCGTCAGGCCGGTTTAACTAACTCCAGGGACTGCACTGTCTCTGTGGCTACAGTGTGGTGCAACAGACACAGCCAGGGTCTGTAAGACCAGAGGGTCACAGGTTCAAATCCCAGCTGGGGGTCCTGCCAACCCAGTCCCCATAGCTTTACCCACCACTAAACATTGATAGTAAAGACACACCTTTATTGCAGAGAACATACGCATGGCCTATATTTTACCACACCAGAAACAGGCACATTACGGTAAAGCAGAGTTTCGCAAATGTAGTCCTGGAGGGCCCCACAACATTCCGGTTTCATGCTGCCTCCAATAAAGATGCCTGTGCTGCATAGCTATGCACCACCCCCATGTTATGCAGATGTAGCTCATGCATATTTATGAGGGACAGCATGAAAACCCGAACAGTGTTTGGAACACCAGGACTGGAGTTGGGGAACTCTGCCGTAAAGCAGCAGCCAACAGGGCCACACACCCACCCACAGGCCCCATTGGCCAATGCCACCTGGAGAGGCAAGAAAT